>CANTUV010000008.1:45947500-47197500 GCA_947685225.1 Garcia nutans
CCATAAACTGCCATCATCCCTCACATAAAACTCTCGACTCTCCCCCTTCTGATATACCAACACAATTTTTTGAATTCTCTCATCTGCCAACCGAGCCTCCCTAATATGATCCAACAAGACTGGCCTTAACTGCAACTGAGCCATCAGAGCACCATCATCAGAAGATTCAAATCTAGCGTGCAACGCTCTCAACTCAACAAGCAATGAGAGTGAATAAGCAGTCAAACCTGCCAAAGATTTTTGACTCAAGGCATCAGCAACAACATTTGCCTTACCAGGATGATAATCAATCAAATAGTCGTAGTCTTTAATCAACTCTAATCACCGTCTCTGCCAAACATTTATCTCTCTCTGAACACCCAAGTATTTCAAACTCTTGTGATTCGTATAAATGAAACACTTTTCCCCATACAAGTAATACCGCCAAATCTTCAAGGCAAAAACTATTGCTGCTAATTCCAAATCATGTGTCGGATAATTCAGCTCATGCGGTTTCACTGTCGAGAGGCATAAGCAATGACTCTACCCTCTTGCATCAGAACACAACCTAAACCACTATGTGAAGCATCACTGTATATCACATATGGTTTACCTTCCACATGTAGGGTAAGGACAGGAGCCTGAGTCAACATCTCCCTCAGTTGCTCAAAACTCGCCTGACACCGATCTGTCCACACAAATTTAACTCCTTTCCAAAGTAATCTGGTGAGTGGTGTAGCTATTATAGAAAAACCCTTCACAAATCGATGATAATAGCCTGCCAATCCCAGAAAACTTCTAACCTCTGTCACAGTCTTCGGTGGACACCAATTCAAGATAGCCTCAATTTTACTCGGATCAACTCTAATACTTCTGCTGAAACCACATGACCAAGAAAAGCTACCTGATCGAGTCAGAACTCACACTTAGACAGCTTAGCATACAACTGCTTATCTCTCAGAGTCTGCAATATGATCCGCAAATGCCTATTATGATCCTCCTTATTATGCGAATACACCAAGATGTCATCAATGAAGACTACCACAAACTGATCCAAAAATGGTCTGAATACCCTGTTCATCAAATCCATAAAAGCTGCTGCTGCATTCGTCAATCCAAAGGGCATCACCAGAAACTCATAATGCCCATACCTTGTGCGAAAAGCTGTCTTGGGTACATCCACATCTCTGACTCTCAACTGATGGCACCCTGATCTCAGATCAATCTTAGAAAATACTGCTGCTCCCTTCAACTGATCAAGAGATCATCTATCCGAGACAAAAGATACTTGTTCTTGATGGTCACCTTATTCAACTGCCTATAATCAATACACAATCTCATGGTGCCATTCTTCTTCTTCACAAACAACACAGGTGCTCCCCACGGGGACACACTAGGGCGGATAAACCCTTTATCCAATAACTCCTGCAACTACACCTTCAACTCTCTTAACTAGGCAGGTGCCATCCGATAAGGGATAATAGAGATAGGAGTGGTACCAGGCAACAAATTGATACCAAACTCCACTTCTCTCTCAGGAGGTACCCCTGGCAACTCAACAGGGAAAACATCTGGAAACTCGGCAACTGTGGGTATACTTTCAAGCAGGGATTCCACTACTCTAGTATCTACAACATGAGCAAGATAAGCCTCACATCCATTTTGAATCATCCTCCCAGCTAAAACAGCTAAAACAAACATAGATGAAAGATACCTTTGCTCACCAGATACCATCACATCCCTACCATCACGTGTTCTCAAAGTAACACATTTCTTCTGACAGTCTACCACAGCCCCATGCTTGGATAACCAATCCATGTTCAAAATCAGATCATATTCCCTGAAAGGAATCTCAATTAGATCATCGAGAAACTCCTCATCCTGAACAATAAACTGGACTATCTCGGTGCACCCTACTCACCACAATACTATGCCTTAAAGGATTTGTCACCAAGACATCAAATCCTAGGGACTCAGAATGCAATTCAGTCACAGGCAAGATAGGTGCACTTATGTATAAATGTGTAGATCCGGGATCTAATAGAGCAAGGACTGAAATACCAAATAAAGAAAATGTACCCGCAATGAAGGTTGAAGCATCCGACTGCCTCTGCATCACATAAACCCGCTGAGATGGCCCAGCCTCATCTGGCCTACTGCCTCAGAATGTAGAGCCTCCTCTCTGACTAAACCCAGGTCGACCACCTCTACTAAAACCTCTGCCACCACGACCCTCTAACATTGGGTTGAGAAGCTGCAGTATCTGCCTGCCTAACCTCTGGTGGCTCGGGACAATCTCTAATAAAATGGTATGATGATCCACATCTAAAACACACTCCCAAAGCACCTCTCCACCAGCAGACACCTCCTTGTGCCCTACCATAATGAACGCAAATAGGTGGAGTAGGTCTTTGAGCCATTGGAGTCAGAGTACTAGCCACTGAAATTGCAGGTCTCTGTCTTTGTCTCTGCTGCTGTACTGACCTGCCAAACTACCCTTGACTCCTACTAAACCTCTGAAAATGTCCCCCTCGGCCTTTCTTCACTGATGAAGACCCTGCCTCACTCTGGGGTCTCCTAACTCTGGTCTCCTCAACCCTGGTAGCTGCTGCAAGACTCTGTGCCCTCTTAACACTCCTGGCAGCTGCAACTAATTGAGAAAAATCCTGATACCAAGAGCTTGTGATGATGCACATGATAGAGGGTCTCAGTCCCTCCTCAAACCTCCTTCACCTGTCAAACTCGTCAGAAATGATCCCACCAGCATAGTGACTCAACCAGATAAACTCAATCTCATACTCGGTCACTGTCCTGGTATCCTGTCTCAGACTCAGGAACTCCATCTTCTTTGAATCTTTATACTCTCTCGGAGTATACTTCTGCTCAAATTTCTGCAGGAAATCATCATAGGTCAAGACTGGTGGATCATCCAGAGCATGTGGAACCATCTTTCGCCAATCATATGCATCTCTCTGCAAAAGAGATCTGGCATAATCAAACTCCTTTTCTAGACTAGCCTGCAATTGAATAAATATCTTCTGAACCTGGTCTAGCCACTGCTCTGCTACTGCAGGCTCTGTAGTACCAACAAAGTCCTCAGCTCAATACTTTCTCAGTTTATCATACTGCCACACCGGCAACTGTGGCTGTAGCGGCTGCGGAACTGGAGCCTGTGTAACATCCAAATTTTTTTGAAATTTTCTAAATTTTGGAAAATTGGATAAAATAAATTATAATTTAAAAGGATAAATTAAATTAATGATTTTAAATAAAAAATGAAGGGATTTTAAATGAAAAAGTGGAATATATATGTGATATATATGCAAAATATATATAACATATATAAAAGTTAACACTTTTTAAAAGAAAATGGTATTTTGGTAATTAAATCTTATAAATTTAAAATTAATAAAATAATTCAAAAACAAATTAATTTTGAATGGAAGAGGGTAATTAGGACTTTTAATTTATTAAAAAAATAATTAAATATTAAATTATTTTAATATATATATATATATATATATATATGTGGTTAAAAAAAGATGAAAAGGAAAGAATATTTAAAAGTCTTCTTCTTCTTCTTCTCAAGAACGTGGCTTCCATGGAAGTTTGAAGACCAAGGATTTTGCTTCTTCCATACTCCATAAATTGAAGGAATTAACAAGTTTCAAGTGGATTTTTGGTGATTTCCACCAAAATTAGTAAGTTTCCATCTCTTTTCTTTGAATTTCTTGGAAATTTAGATTATGTGAGAATTTGGATTTTTATGTAGGATGTTATAATTGTTGGAATTGGTGTGTATGATGTTATTTTGGGTAGTTAACAATGATTCTAAGGTTAGATTGAAGTAATGATGGAGTTTGGTTAAAGAATGGAGAAGAAAGAGAATTTAGGGTTATGGATTTTTGGGGTTTTGAAAACATAAACTTTAATTGTGTAAATTGTTTCCAAATGAGTTATTTTGATTCATAAACAAGTATTTTAAATTCAAATATTGGATTTGGTGGTGTTGGGTTGGAATTTGAGAATGGAAGTGGAGATTTAGGGTTTTGGAAAAGTGATTTTCCAAAGTGGTTGAATTGTGTGATTTTATTTGTTTAAGCATGTTGTTTAGTGTTAAAAGTGATGAATATAAGCTTGGAATGAGTAATGGATTGTGTTGGAATGGAAAACCTTCAATGGGGGAAGGTTATGCTATTTTTGAGATTTTATGTATAAGAGTGTATTTTTATAATGTAAATGATTTAAATGTATTAAAATATGTTTTTAATAATATAAATAAACTTAAAACACTAATTTAATTGTAGTAGAATGAAATTTCAATGTTGAAGTAAGGAAAGTCTAAATTTTTGGAAATTTGTAGGAGTGATGTGTAATTATGATTTAATGTTGGAAATGTCATTAAATGTGATACTAAATGATTATTTGCTATCACATTTGGTTTAAGCATTGAAGGAGATTGATTTGCTTCATCCAAGTGGTGAAGGGCAAGTTAGAAAGATTGGATTGAAGGTTGTTTTTAGCTTGCTTTGGGTTGCTAGTGGAGGTATGTACAAACTTTGAATATATTGTTTATATTTGCATGACATTTGGGCTTAACACATTTTGGTTGAAAAATGTGTTAAGTTACTTGGTTCATTGATTGTGTATGAATAATGTGCTATGACATTTGTAATGTCATATATGTGTTAAATGCATTGTGAAAAGCTATTGATAATGGCTAATTTGTGTAACATGTGAAATATGCATATTATGTGAAAATACCCAAAGTAATTGGGTAATGTGTTGTGAATGAAAAAAAGAGATATGTGTAATATTGAAATAGATTGAATATGTAAAAATGAGAAAGAGATTAATAATGAGATATATGAATAAAGTGTGTGCCTAGTATGTTATTCAATTTTCAGAGTTCTGGGTTTGGTGGCATGCCTATGTTTGCCTGAGGGCTACACGTTGGAATGGTGAAAAGACTGGGTCATAAGCCAGGTCAGCTGATAAATATGATGTTTTTGGGGTGAAAAGACTGGATCGTAAGCCTCAAAAACTGTAGCAGTCTAGCCGGGTTGAGGACCAAGATACTGGATCCTAAGGGTCTAGCCAAGTTGAGGTCCAAGAGACTGGGGCTGTTACATTATCCATGGATATATATATATATATATATATATTGCCTACGGGGCTAGACACATGGTGTCATCATGGACCAAAGCAGTAACTCTGAATTTTGAATAGCATATTAGATCCTTTTTGGGCCCATGCATGTCTTTGTTTTAATGTGAATTATGAGTTGTGATTATGAAATATTTGAAAAATATAAGAAAGTGGAATGATGTGACATCTAAATACATTGTGCATTGGTATTGCATTGAGTTATATTGTTATTATCAAAGTTTGTACCACTAGGCTTTGGCTTAGCGCGATTGTTTCCATCGCGCAGGTGACAAGGTAGACCCAGCTGAGCCAGAGAGTTCTTCTAGACCAGGTCGGGTCTAGACTTGTAGTTGAGCATGTTGAGTTGCTATCGAGATCAAAAATACTACCAGCAGCATGTATATATTTTTATATTATTATACATTTTGTGTATTATGCATAATAAATTATGTTTTGAATTTTACGTATTGTATATTATAAAGAATGTTTGGGTCAATGTATTTGAAATGGGAGAGTAAGTGTGTTTTAAATTATATATATCTATATATATAAATGTTTGAGAAACTTGGTGAAATTGAGAAGTAGGGTTGAGATGGTGATTTGAAATTATTTGGGAGTGTTTTTTTTTTGTAGGTTGTGTTTTGATAAATTTTGGGATGTCCAAAATACAGATAAAACTCTGACGAATTTTTTTCAGAGATTTTTATATATATTATTTATTTTGGGTTCTTATAATAAGTAAAGAATATTTATATTCTATTTAATTTTTATATATTTAGAATTTAAAATTTTAAATTGGAAACGTGAAAAATTTTTATTAAACCGGTCTGTGACATTTTTGTACCGTATATGCATATTTTACGTATGCTAGAAATATGTATTGTATATATATATGGTATAAGGGTGTTACAGCCTGCCTCAACAACTCTACCATATACCATACCCAGCCAGGCGAAATCTCATCAGCTGCTGGTCTCACAGGTACAAAAATAGATGCCTCACCAGCAGATACAACTCTAGCTCCATCTCTATCCTCCTCTGGAGCCACACTCTCTACACTACCCTCAGTAGCCTGATACGGCCGAGATGCCATAACTACCTATATATGCTACAAACAAAGCAGAAAATATTATATCAGAGATTAGAAACTGGCAGTGCCAATGCATATATTACAATTAAAAACTATTTTTTAAATCCTTTATTTTCTCTCTCTATCATCCTACCTAGGTCGAGAATCTCAAACCTAGGCTCTGATACTAAAACAAATGTAACATCCTTATACCCTATATATGTATAATACATATTTCCAACATATGTAAAATATGCATATACGGTACAAAAATATCACAGACCGGTTTACTAATTTTTTTTTTCACATTTCCAATTTAAAATTTCAAAATTTAAATAAATAAAAATTAAATAGAATATAAATATTCTTTACTTGTTATAAGAATCCAAAATAAATAATATATATAAAAATCTCTGGGAAAAATTCGCCAGAGTTTTTCTGTAATTTGGATATCCTAAAATTTAGCAATTACTCAACCTGCAAAAAGAAAACACTCCCAAATAATTTCAAATCACCATCTCAACCCTACTTCTCGATTTCACCAAGTTTCTCAAACATTTTTATATATAGATATATATAATTTAAAACACACTTACTGTCCTATTTCAAATACATTGACCCAAACTGTAATATCCTCATGTATGCCTTAGAAGTTTGGAGTATGTTGTTGTTGTAAGTTGGATTGAATGTATATGTTATGTGAAGAGAAAAGAAATGGGAAGAGAAGGTTTATGTATATGTGTTTTGGGAAAAAAAAAAGGGTTTAGAGAGAAATGTATATGTTGTTTATATGATGATATATATATCATATAAATTGGTCAAAGGGAGAGTCAATGCAAGAGGATATTTTTGTGGGATATGTGAAATTACATGTATGGGCATATAAGAGACAAGTGGTTAGTTAAATGATTAAAGGGTGTTTTGGTAATTGCTTGAATTGAACTCTTGGTGGAGATTAAAAGAAAAATTTGACTTTGCTTCTTCATCTTTTCCTCTTCTCTTCATGTGTGGCCGGCTCCTCCATAGACAAAGAGAAAGAAAGAGCTAAGAGAGGTTCTTGAGATGCTAAGCTCAAAATTTAAGGGAGAATCAAAGATTTGTGTAATTACTTCATCTAAGGTAAGATCTTTTCTTTGATTCCTTTCATTCTTTTGAAGATAATTAGGGTTTGTTGGTTTGATGATGAGATGTGTTTGTGTTGTGTTTTTAAGTGTTAAAATTGGTTTTAAGTTAAGAGTTTAAAGAGATTTTGTTGTTGGAAGTGGTGGATATTGATTTTGAAAGATGGAGAAGAATGTTGGTTTTAAGATTTTGAGATGGTATATGTTCAATTGTATTGTTAATGTGTGGTTTAATTGATTATGTAAGATATGTGTTTATGTTATTGATTATATCCATTTGAATGAGGTTTTTGTGTGAAAAGGGTGTGTAAATGCAATTGGAAGAGTGTTGGTTTTTGGTTAGGGTATGTTTTGAGTAACACGGCCAAAAGCATGGAGAGACAAGGCCAAGACATGGAAATTTTGGGCGTGTTGGGTTGATTTTTGAGAGACACGGCCGTGTCCCATGCCAGTGTCTGCCACTGCCAATTTGTTTTGGGAGACACGGCCACAAGCTTGGCCGTGTCCCTTGCCCGTGTTGCTTACTGCCAATTGTGGTTGAGAGACACGGCCACAAGCTTGGCCGTGTCCCTCAAGTGGGCTGCCCGTGTCCCTCAAATGTAATGATTATTGTTTTTATTCTTTGTTCTTTTAGCATGGCTTTGATTCTTCAAAGGTATTATGGTACCTAAACCTAAACATAAACACTTTAAACATGTTTAAAACAAAGAATGCCCTAATCAAATGTATGTAGATGATTCTAAACCTATGAATAATGATCTTTGGATTAGGTTTTGAAGAGATTGTGTTGCATTAACCTAAAGGTGGAGAATTCTTGGAAAAAGGAAATGTATAGATTGATGGGAGTAGTTCTTGAGGTAAGTACCAATACATATGATTGTATTTACTTACATGATTTGAGGCTTAACACATTTGTTTGCAAATGTGTTAAGTGGTTTACTATATTGTTAATATAATTGGACTAAGGTGATGATAATGATGTGAAGGATGTGAAGATCATTAACAAGGTAAGCATAAACCCTATTTGATTGTATATCCTTATATGTCTTTGAACATTTACACATTGGGATGAAAGTGTTAAATAAGCTATTATATTATGAATGTAAATGAAGAATGAAAATCATTATATATATATATATATAAAGGATGAAATATGAAATGGAAAGGTAGAAAGAAATGAGGATCATTCTTAAGGTATGTGCAATTTGTTATGATAAATGTTCTAATAATGAATGGTGTTAGTGTGTTTTGAGAAATGATGAAATGTTATGTTGTATGCATTGTGAATGACAATGTATTATATGAGTAATATATTTTGAAATGTTAAATCAATAATGTTATATGTATCATATGGATTGAGATATGATATGTTGTGAAGTCAATGTGATTGACTATGATGATTCAAATGAGATATGAAGCCATTGTGATCGGCTATAGTGATTCAAATGAGATGTTAAGCCATTGCTATTTGCTATGATAATTCAATTGAGAATGAAATGAAAAATAAAAGATTTTGTGTCTAATATGTTGATTCAATTTTCAGAGTTCTGGATTTGGCGGCATGCCTAGAGAATGTGAAAATGTAACAGTCTTGCCGGGTTGAGGATCTCTTCAATTTGAGTGAACTGAGGTCCAAGAGACTGGGTCTGTTACACTATGTAAATTATTGATGCGAAATACATGAAAGGTAACAGTCTTGCCGGGTTGAGGATCTCTTTGCATTGAGATGAATTGAGATCCAAGAGACTGGGTCTGTTACTTGATAAAATGTGAAATGTGAATTGTAGTAACAGTCTAGCCGGGTTGAGGATCTCCTCGAGTTTAGCCGAGTTGATGATCCAAGAGACTGGGTCTGTTACGCTATCCATGGATAGAGACATAAGATATATTGCCTACGGGCTTGGTCATTGTGATTATGGACCAATGCAGAACTCTGAACTCTGAATAACATATTAGTGTTTTGGGCCCGAGTCTGTCTTTGTTGCTAATGTGAAATACAAGTATTGAAATATTGATTGTGAGTATTAATAATGAATCATGATTGGTGAATTGTGAATAAGATAAGGTTATGAAGTGTGATATGTAAATGAATTGTGGTTGATAATAATGGTTGTCTTCATTGGAAATGTGATTAATAATTGGTATGATATGTAATGTGTGTATTGCATTAATGATTGGTATGATATGTAATGTGTGTACTGCAATAATGATTGGTATGATATGTAATGTGTGTATTGCAATAAGGATTGGTATGGTATATATAATGTGGATGTATTAATATATTGATTTTGAGTATTGGTGATGGATTAGGGTTGGTGATATTATTATGTATATATGTACATCATATATGAAATTAGCTAGGATTTATGAAAGATGCAATTAAAAAGAAAATAAAATATGATAAGAACTAATTATACCTTGAATTTATACATCATTATATATTAATACTTCTAAACTATATGCTTATATTTTATATTTGGACTACTAAGCTCTCGGGCTTAGCGCGGGTGTTTATTCGCGCAGGTATATAGATGGAAGATATGAAGTCTTTTGTTATGCCACGAGAAGAGTAAAAGTTTGTCGAGACCAACTAGAGGGAAATGCATACATGTATAACTTTTATATTGATGTATTTATGACGAGAAAGTAATTATATGTATAAATGAAGTTTTGATAAAGATAATGATTTGGTAAATGTTATTTAAATTAATGTATTATGGTTTGGAATTCTTTTACAGGTTTTAAAAAGGTAACGAAAAGTGACATCCTTATACTTTATATACTTACCGTATGTATACCAGGTATATGTATAGTACTTATATAAGGTATCGGGGTGTTACAATTGTTTTGGTATCAGAGCTTAGGTTCGAGATTCTCGGCCTAAGTGAAAAAAAAAATTTTGAAATGAAATTTGTAATACGTGCATATGCATTGACACCTAGGTTGGTCTCGGATGTGGCATTATATGAATTGTAGAATATTTGTGTTATATGAGATGTTTAACATAATTGATGATATATGTGTATACCATTTTGATGTGATGAGAAACCATGATTGTTGGCAATGATGTTGGAAATGAATTATAATTGAGGCATAGTGCCTAATTGATTATGAGAAACTAATTGTGAAATGTAATGTGATATATGTATATTGATGATGCATATGAAAATGTCATGTTGTGTGCAACATGGAATGTAATGTTGATGTTTATGAGCAATATTATGTAGGACATAATATGAATTCAAACATAAAGAGAATAAAGTTGAAAATGAGTTGAAAATAAATTAAGATAAGAGTATGTACTCTTTCTTCTACACTTTGAACCTCTTTATAATAAGGTTTATGTTGGGGTTATTAGACAGAGAAAATATTGCTGGATTGTTATTATTGAAAGATATGTTACTAAAATGAGGAAAGAATGGTGGAATATTGAATGAGTTGGTTATTATAGACAAAGTGTGACTATTTAAAGTTGGGATATATATATATATATATATATATAAAGTTAAGGTTTTGTTTAAAGGAAAAAGAGATGATATTGGTTAAGTAAGAAAATAAGTTGATATTGTTATTTTAATGCGAGCATAGTAAATTCAATGTTAGAAATGTGAGATGCTTGGATATTGTGAAAGCTCATGATAATGGTGATAATATGTGATATTTGAGATTTTTTTAAAAAGTGAGCTTTATGATTGTGGAAATTATATGTTTTAATATTGCTTTGTGATATATATTTGTAAGATGTTTTTAAAGTGATATTAGAAAAGATGAGTTTGGCAAATTGAAGCTTAAACGAAGTAGTAAATTGAGAAGTTAAAGTTTTAGTGGAATTTGATAAAGATTATTGGGATATTGATGGTTTAATGTATATTCAATACATGAGCTAGGTGAAATGACTAATATTTCATATTAAAGCATTATGAATTGAGTAATGTGATTGATAGTATGAGAAATTGTTTTAAAGTAACAAGGGGAAATGGATAAGCAAATGAAAATGAGTTATTTCAAGTCATTTTAACTGCAAAGAGTAAAGATGGTTAGAGAAGTATATTAAATGTTTTTAAAGACGAAAGTGAAAGAGTGTCACATTGGGAATATGATCAAGATGAATGTGAAATGTTAGTATAGCCAGAATATATATATATATATATATATATATATACATTGTAGTGTGAATAAATACTTTACATCACATTGGAAGAATGAGAATGGCAATGTTTAAAAGAAAGTGATAAACATTAAATTTGTATTGAATGTATGAAAAAGGGAAATAAAATAAGAGCATATAATTAAGTGTATACATGTATATGATTTGTGAACTGAGTTTTTCAATATGAATGAAATTACGATATCTATATATATATATACATATATAAATGTGAAAATTATTATGTAGGTGATTTACGAATATGTATGTGGTATAATTATAGAATTTATGATATGAAAATGATGTCGTATGTATTAGTGGACCTAAGAGAGATTAGGTCTTGAATTGTGTAAAGCTAGATGGATTATGTGGTGGAAGTGAATATGGAAGGGACTTGAGTAATATTGGACAGTGGAAATTGTTATGATGAGCATTGAATGTGATGATCATGTGATATTTAGAATTTTAAGGTATTCACATATGGAAAGTTCTATATATATATATATTATAAGAGATTGTAGATGGATTAGAAATGAAGTGACGAATAGAAATTGTAAGGGAACTGCATATGACTGAATATGTATATAGTAATATTGTTGAAATATGAATTAAGTTGATAAAGATCATTTATTCGAGTGTAAATCGGTTTGAAATAGAATTGGAATGTGTTAACTTCTGATATGGTAAAAATACAAAGAAGGAATATGTAATTCTTGAGATATACTTTAGCCTTGTATTTGTATAGATTGAGAATAAAATTATGAGAAGAACAGTATTGATTTGAAAGTCCCAGGCTTGAATATTAATCTCTTAAAGCCATGTGTTTTGTTCAGTATATTTGATTTGTTAATCTGTTATCTATGGATTTGGATCTTAGATAAAATGATTGCAATACAGATTTGGTGAGATTGAAAATTTTGTTTGAGTAGTATAGTTAACAGTTATGATGGATAAAGTTGTACTTTATCATTTTATGTTAAAAATTTGGTTATAATTGTGAAGATTAAGAGAGGAAAGAGAAATTATGGAAATGTTTTGAGTTATGGATGATATGACAATAAGGTAATCAAAATAAATATAACAACGATATGATATGAGAAGAGATATTAAAAAGGGAGAAATTATAGAATATGACTGAAAGTTATAATGAATATGTTTAAGGTATGTAACTCGAGGTTTGAATGAATGAATTATAGATAGTAAATATGGTATAAAATGTTTATGAGAATTGGTGGGGAATTATAATAAGATGATAGAGAATAAATTATGTGTATATTAAAAGATAATTTAAAGTGACTTGTTATCATGATGATTTGACTGGAAATGGGTCGGAAAAGATTAGAAATTTAATATAAGTTTGTCCTAATGGAATGAAGTTATATATATACATATATGAATATTATGAAATTTTATGATAAGTTAAGTAAATTAATCGTTGGTTGGAATTGAACAAGATTGGAATATGGGTATAATGTGACAAATAGATCAATGGATCTAGAATTGGCTAAGATTATAAATCATTATTGAAATTTAATGTGTATAGTTGTACCAAGAGTGTAATTATTTACATGGTAATATATATGGTGTAAACTTTTTAAAGTGTGATTGGATGAATGAATGAAGTTATAGTAATTGTAAATCATGATAAGAAAAGAAAAAGATTGGTTATTTATAAAATAAGTTGAAAGGTAATGTATTAATATGTAAGTTAAGTGAAAAGCATGCTAAAGAAATAACTCCATTTATGAAAAATCAGGATTTTGTTATCTATTGAGGGTGATAAATATCTTTTTAGACAGTGATTGTAATGAAGGGATAAGTAATGTTCAGATATAAGTCAATGGTTTTTAAGGTTAAAGTTAAGAGAGTAATTACAAAAAAGTGAAAGAATAAAATATATTAAATATAAAGATTAGATGGAGTATAAGTGTACTATAAAATGATCTGATTCTTGTATAAAGACATTAACAAGAAATGTAATGAGTTCTTTTAAATGTTTGATTAAGGAAGTAACAAGATGTATAAGCATATAGAATGATGAGTTATGGAATTTAAAGAAGGTGGTTGATTTTAAGAGGAGAGTTGAAGCTATATGATTTGATGATATAATGACTTAAACGTATAATTAACTTCATATGGAAGTTAAAATGGTATAGTATTATGAATGGATTACGATTATACTAGATAATTTCGAGGACGAAATTATTTAAGGGGGAGAGAATTGTAATATCCTCATGTATGCCTTAGAAGTTTGGAGTATGTTGTTGTTGTAAGTTGGATTGAATGTATATGTTATGTGAAGAGAAAAGAAATGGGAAGAGAAGGTTTATGTATATGTGTTTTGGGAAAAAAAAAAGGGTTTAGAGAGAAATGTATATGTTGTTTATATGATGATATATATATCATATAAATTGGTCAAAGGGAGAGTCAATGCAAGAGGATATTTTTGTGGGATATGTGAAATTACATGTATGGGCATATAAGACACAAGTGGTTAGTTAAATGATTAAAGGGTGTTTTGGTAATTGCTTGAATTGAACTCTTGGTGGAGATTAAAAGAAAAATTTGACTTTGCTTCTTCATCTTTTCCTCTTCTCTTCATGTGTGGCCGGCTCCTCCATAGACAAAGAGAAAGAAAGAGCTAAGAGAGGTTCTTGAGATGCTAAGCTCAAAATTTAAGGGAGAATCAAAGATTTGTGTAATTACTTCATCTAAGGTAAGATCTTTTCTTTGATTCCTTTCATTCTTTTGAAGATAATTAGGGTTTGTTGGTTTGATGATGAGATGTGTTTGTGTTGTGTTTTTAAGTGTTAAAATTTTTTAAGTTAAGAGTTTAAAGAGATTTTGTTGTTGGAAGTGGTGGATATTGATTTTGAAAGATGGAGAAGAATGTTGGTTTTAAGATTTTGAGATGGTATATGTTCAATTGTATTGTTAATGTGTGGTTTAATTGATTATGTAAGATATGTGTTTATGTTATTGATTATATCCATTTGAATGAGGTTTTTGTGTGAAAAGGGTGTGTAAATGCAATTGGAAGAGTGTTGGTTTTTGGTTAGGGTATGTTTTGAGTAACACGGCCAAAAGCATGGAGAGACACAGCCAAGACATGGAAATTTTGGGCGTGTTGGGTTGATTTTGAGAGACACGGCCGTGTCCCATGCCAGTGTCTGCCACTACCAATTTGTTTTGGGAGACACGGCCACAAGCTTGGCCGTGTCCCTTGCCCTTGTTGCTTACTGCCAATTGTGGTTGAGAGACACGGCCACAAGCTTGGCCGTGTCCCTCAAGTGGGCTGCCCGTGTCCCTCAAATGTAATGATTATTGTTTTTATTCTTTGTTCTTTTAGCATGGCTTTGATTCTTCAAAGGTATTATGGTACCTAAACCTAAACATAAACACTTTAAACATGTTTAAAACAAAGAATGCCCTAATCAAATGTATGTAGATGATTCTAAACCTATGAATAATGATCTTTGGATTAGGTTTTGAAGAGATTGTGTTGCATTAACCTAAAGGTGGAGAATTCTTGGAAAAAGGAAATGTATAGATTGATGGGAGTAGTTCTTGAGGTAAGTACCAATACATATGATTGTATTTACTTACATGATTTGAGGCTTAACACATTTGTTTGCAAATGTGTTAAGTGGTTTACTATATTGTTAATATAATTGGACTAAGGTGATGATAATGATGTGAAGGATGTGAAGATCATTAACAAGGTAAGCATAAACCCTATTTGATTGTATATCCTTATATGTCTTTGAACATTTACACATTGGGATGAAAGTGTTAAATAAGCTATTATATTATGAATGTAAATGAAGAATGAAAATCATTATATATATATAAATATAAAGGATGAAATATGAAATGGAAAGGTAGAAAGAAATGAGGATCATTCTTAAGGTATGTGCAATTTGTTATGATAAATGTTCTAATAATGAATGGTGTTAGTGTGTTTTGAGAAATGATGAAATGTTATGTTGTATGCATTGTGAATGGCAATGTATTATATGAATAATATATTTTGAAATGTTAAATCAATAATGTTATATGTATCATATGGATTGAGATATGATATGTTGTGAAGTCAATGTGATTGACTATGATGATTCAAATGAGATATGAAGCCATTGTGATCGGCTATAGTGATTCAAATGAGATGTTAAGCCATTGCTATTTGCTATGATAATTCAATTGAGAATGAAATGAAAAATAAAAGATTTTGTGTCTAATATGTTGATTCAATTTTCAGAGTTCTGGATTTGGCGGCATGCCTAGAGAATGTGAAAATGTAACAGTCTTGCCGGGTTGAGGATCTCTTCAATTTGAGTGAACTGAGGTCCAAGAGACTGGGTCTGTTACACTATGTAAATTATTGATGCGAAATACATGAAAGGTAACAGTCTTGCCGGGTTGAGGATCTCTTTGCATTGAGATGAATTGAGATCCAAGAGACTGGGTCTGTTACTTGATAAAATGTGAAATGTGAATTGTAGTAACAGTCTAGCCGGGTTGAGGATCTCCTCGAGTTTAGCCGAGTTGATGATCCAAGAGACTGGGTCTGTTACGCTATCCATGGATAGAGACATAAGATATATTGCCTACGGGCTTGGTCATTGTGATTATGGACCAATGCAGAACTCTGAACTCTGAATAACATATTAGTGTTTTGGGCCCGAGTCTGTCTTTGTTGCTAATGTGAAATACAAGTATTGAAATATTGATTGTGAGTATTAATAATGAATCATGATTGGTGAATTGTGAATAAGATAAGGTTATGAAGTGTGATATGTAAATGAATTGTGGTTGATAATAATGGTTGTCTTCATTGGAAATGTGATTAATAATTGGTATGATATGTAATGTGTGTATTGCATTAATGATTGGTATGATATGTAATGTGTGTACTGCAATAATGATTGGTATGATATGTAATGTGTGTATTGCAATAAGGATTGGTATGGTATATATAATGTGGATGTATTAATATATTGATTTTGAGTATTGGTGATGGATTAGGGTTGGTGATATTATTATGTATATATGTACATCATATATGAAATTAGCTAGGATTTATGAAAGATGCAATTAAAAAGAAAATAAAATATGATAAGAACTAATTATACCTTGAATTTATACATCATTATATATTAATACTTCTAAACTATATGCTTATATTTTATATTTGGACTACTAAGCTCTCGGGCTTAGCGCGGGTGTTTATTCCCGCAGGTATATAGATGGAAGATATGAAGTCTTTTGTTATGCCACGAGAAGAGTAAAAGTTTGTCGAGACCAACTAGAGGGAAATGCATACATGTATAACTTTTATATTGATGTATTTATGACGAGAAAGTAATTATATGTATAAATGAAGTTTTGATAAAGATAATGATTTGGTAAATGTTATTTAAATTAATGTATTATGGTTTGGAATTCTTTTACAGGTTTTAAAAAGGTAACGAAAAGTGACATCCTTATACTTTATATACTTACCGTATGTATACCAGGTATATGTATAGTACTTATATAAGGTATCGGGGTGTTACACAAACATTCTTTATAATATACAATACGTAAAATTCAAAACATAATTTATTATGCATAATACACAAAATATATAATAACATAAAAATATATACATGCTGCTGGTAGTGTTTTTGATCTCGATAGCAACTCAACAAGCTCAACTACAAGTCTAGACCCGACCTGGTCTAGAAGAACTCTCTGGCTCAGCTGGGTCTACCTTGTCACCTGCGCGATGGAAACAATCGCGCTAAGCCGAAGTCTAGTGATACAAACTTTGATAATAACAATATAACTCAATGCAATACCAAATGCACAATGCATATAGATGTCACATCAATCCACTTTCTTATATTTTTCAAATATTTCATAATCACAACTCATAACATTATATTGCTCAATTGTATCATAATTCATAATTCACATTAAAATAAAGACAAGCATGGGCCCAAAAAGATCTAATATGCTATTCAAATTTTAGAGTTACTGCTTTGGTCCATAATGACACCATGTGTTTAGCCCCGTAGGCAATATATCTATGGATAATGTAATAGCCCCAGTCTCTTGGACCTCAATCCGGCTAAACCCTTAGGCCCCAGTATCTTGGTCCTCAACCCGGCTAGGCTGCTACAGTTTTTGAGGCTTACAACCCAGTCTTTTCACCCCAAAAATATCATATTTATCAACTGGCCTGGCTTACTACCTAGTCTTTTTACCATTCCAGCGTGTAGCCCGCAAGCAATCATAGGCATGCCGCCAAACCCAGAACTCTGAAAATTGAATAACATACTAGTCACACAATTTATTCATTTTTTCTCATTATTAATCTCTTTCTCTTTGTCACATATTCAATCTAGACACATTTTCTTATTTTCACATTTTTTTTTCTCATTTTTCACATCTTTCTCATTTTTCTCATTTTTCTCATTTATTATTAATATCAATTCATTTCATTATTCCATATATCTCATTTTTTCATTCACAACACATTACCCAATTACTTTGGGTATTTTCACATAATATACATATTTCACATTCTACACAATTTAGCCATTATCAATGGCTTTTCACAATGCATTTAACACATATATGACATTATAAATGTCATAGCATATTATTCATACACAATCAATGAACCAAGTAATTTAACACATTTTCCAACCAAAATGTGTTAAGTCCAAATGTTATGCAAATATAAACATTATATTCAAAGTTTGTACATACCTCAACTAACAACCCAAAGCAAGCTTAAAACAACCTCCAATCCAATCTTTCCAACTTGCCCTTCATCGCTTGGATGAAGCAAATCAACCTCCCTCAAAGCCTAAACCAAATGTAATAACAAATAATCATTTAGTATCACATTTAATGGCATTTTCAACATTAAACCATAATTACACATCACTCCTACAAATTTTCAAAAATTTAGCCTTTCCTTACTTCAATATTGAAATTTCATTCTACTACAATTAAATTAGTGTTTTAAGTTTATTTATATTATTAAAAACATATTTTAATACATTTAAATCATTTACATTATAAAAATACACTCATACATAAAATCTCAAAAATGGCATAACATTATCCCATTGAAGGTTTTTCATTCCAACACAATCCATTACTCATTCCAAGCTTATATTCATCACTTTTAACACTAAACAACATGCTTAAACAAATAAAATCACACAATTCAACCACTTTGAAAAATCACTTTTCCAAAACCCTAAATCTCCACTTCCATTCTCAAACTCCAACCCAACACCACCAAATCCAATATTTGACTTTAAAATACTTGTTTATGAATCAAAACAACTCATTTAGAACCAATTTTCACAATTAAAGTTCATGTTTTCAAAACCCCAAAAATCCATAATCATAAATTCTCTCTCTTCACCATTCTTTAACCAAACACCATCATCTCTTCAATCTAACCTTAGAATCATTCTTAACTACCCAAAATAATATCATACACACCAATTCCAACAATTATAACATACTACATCAAAATCCAAATTTTCACATAATACCATCTTCCATTGAATTCAAAGAAAAGAGATGGAAACTTACTAATTTTGGTAGAGATTACCAAAAATTCACTTGAAACTTGTTAATTCCTTCAATTTATGGAGTATGGAAGAAGTAGAATCCTTGGTCTAGCTCCCATGGAATTTTCGGCCAAAGAAAAGAGAAGAAGAAGAAGAAGACTTTTAATATTTCTTTTCCTTTCATCTTTTTTTAAACCACATATATATATATATATACTCTAATAATTTAATATTTAATTATTTAATTATTTTTTAATAAATTAAAAGTTCTAATTTCCCTCTTCCATTCAAAATTAATTTATTTTTGAATTATTTTTATTAATTTTGAATTTATAAGATTTAATTACCAAAATACCATTTTCTTTTAAAAAGCGTTGACTTTTATATATGTTATATATATTTTGCATATATATCACATATATATTCCATTTTTTCCATTTAAAATCCCTTCATTTTTCATTTAAAACCATTAATTTAATTTATCCTTTTAAATTATAATTTATTTTATCCAATTTTTCAAAAATTAGAAATTTTTAAAAATTTTAGGATGTTACATTCAGTTTTCTTGATAATAATCAGACTTGCTTTTCTAGAAATATCTCATTGGATCGAATCATGCATAATCCTCTAGCATCACCCTAAGATAGCAAACATCTTATCAAACCTTGAAAACTAACCAAAAGTCATAAGGTTAACTATGTTGAGAACCTAAATTCTCTAAGGGTCTCACTTTGACAAAAATTAGAGATTCTGTTCTTTTGTCCTTCCCTTCGTGGTCGAGAAAATACATGTGATATAAGTCATATGCTATATTGTACTTTCCTTCCCATGGAGTGCATGTCTCAAAAGAAAATACTATACAGATGATAGGTTAGACACGCCCATTGTTCAACCTTGAGTTCACGTATCCACCCATGTTGTCTCAGAACTCACGTCTGGCGATATAGACAAGATTAGACATAGTTACAATAAACTAGCCATATGAGTCTCAATAAATGAGACGACCATTGTGCTTCATACACGAGCTCATTATCACCTAGATAATTTTGTTTGAAATGGTCTCATTTTTATTTGTTCCATAGACTAACAAAGCCAATTGGCCTAGCAAGAAGGTCAATTTTATATGTCCGACATGCTCATCAAATATAACATAAAACATTTAAAAGAACCCATGTAAACACAAGACAATCATTATGTATTGATATTAATAAATAACAAGCGAACAATGTTTGGGAATAATAAAAAATACGTCAATATCTACGCAATCCTAAAGACTTAGTGTGTTTAATAAAAACGTCTCTAGGTGTAGGTTTCGTGAAAGGGTCAGCAACCATATCATGCATAAAGATGTATTTCATGTCCACTTCTTTTCGTGTAACTATGTCTTTGGCAAAATTGTATTTGATATCAATGCATTTGGTCTTACAATGAAACTTTGGGTCCTTGGTGTATGCAATTGCTGCTTGACTGTCACAATGTATTGTGACTGGCTCATTTACACCATCAACACCCAAATGATCTAAGAATCTCTTAAGCCAAACATCTTCTTGTACCGCAGCTGAAAATGCTATAAATTCAGCTTCCATATTCGAAAGTTCTATACAGGACTGTTTCTTGCTACTTCATGAGATAACACCCTTGTTGAGTATGAAAACAAATCATGAGGTGGATTTTCTTTCATCCACATCTCTATGTAGCCTTTCAAACTTAGACTTCCATCTTGATAGCATAATGAATAATCGGCAGTGCCTTTTAGGTACCTAAAAATCCTCTTTACTGCTTGCTAATATGGTGGACCTGGATTATATTGAAATCTTCTTACCATGTCGATGGCAAATCAAATATCAGGCTTAGTACACATCATTGCATACATTAGGCTTCCAACAACACTTACATAAGGGACATTCTTCATACTTTTTATTTCTTCTGGAGTTTTAGGACATAGCCTTCGGCTCAAGCTTTCACCTTTGACAATAGGAAAATCTATGGGTTTACAATCATGCATATTAAATTGCTCAAGTACTTTTTTTTATGTATGTCTCTTGAGAAAGAGACAACAATTTCCTCGAATGATCTCTCAAAATCTTTTCTCTAAGAATATATGCGGCCTTGCCCATATCTTTCATCTGAAAACTAATTGATAACCACCCTTTGATGTTATCTAGAAATACTTTGTCATTTCTAGCAATTAATATGTCATTAACATATAATGACATTATGGCAAATTTTATTTTCAACTGCTTGATGTAAACGCAATGTTCCTCATCTATCATGGTAAAACCATATGATATAACTGCATTATGAAAACAAATGTACCATTGCCTTGAAGACTACTTTAGTCCATAGATTGACTTCTTCATCCTAATACTTTATTTTCTTGGCCTTGTTTGATCAAACCTACTGGTTGGTCCGTGTGGATCTCTCACTCAGACTAGGGTCACTTTTAGCCGGACTAGTTGATGGTGGAGTTAAGTCCACCAAATTCCTCCTACTTGGATGAAGTGGTCCTTGTGAATTTTGATCCTCGGTTTCATATAAGGAGAACTCTTGATTTAGATCACCTTGCCTAGAAAAATCATTCTCTAAGAATGTGAGATCACATGATTCAAACTTAGTTATCCTCCCACTGTCTTGTTCACCTATGAAGACATATCCTTTGGATAAGTCAGAATACCTCACAAAGATACTCTTCTTACCTCTCAGGCCTATTTACCCATATTTGTAGGTATCTTGAATATAGGCAGTGCATCCCTAAGGTTTGAGGATTCTCAGGTCGGGTTTCTGTCCTGTCCATAATTCATATGGTATTGACGGGATGGATTTGGAGGGCACACAATTAAGTACGTATGTGGTAGTTAATAATGCATCACCCTAGAAAGCAATGGGCAATTTAGCTTGTGCCATCATAAACCTAACCATTTCTAGAAGCGTCCTATTTCTCCTTTCAGCAACATCATTTTGTTGTGGAGTTCGAGGAATAGTCAGCTAATGTTCTATCCCTTTTTCATTACATAATTGTTTGAACTGATCAAACAAATATTCACGTCCCCTGTCGGTTTGAAGTGCTTTCACTTTCTTGTCTAGTTGATTCTCAACTAAGTTGAGGTTGCTCTTAAAGTAACTTAATGCTTCAAATTTATGTGCAATCAAATAGACATGACCATACTTAGTATAGTCATCTATAAAGGTGATGAAATAGTAGGCACCGTGCCTTGCCCTCTCATTCATTGGACCACAAATGTCTGAATGTATAATTTGCAATGGAATTGTAGCTCTAGTGCTTTTACTGAAGGGTTTTCTAGCAGCTTTTCCCACTAGACAAAATTCGCAAGTAGTTAATTCTACTTTACTAAAATTTGATAGGAGACCAGCTCTATCTAATCTATCCATATGCTGTTGGCCGATATGACCTAGTCTAGCATGCCATATATTCACATCATCATCAAAGTTACTTAAAATGGTGAATATGAAAAAACTATTATTAGAAATAGATCCATTCAATATCTAATATGAAAAAGTTGTCCAAAATATATCTGAAACTATAAAAAGTTTGCCACAAATTTAAAAGTATTGTATTTTCTTGAAAATTCAATGAAAAACCTAATATAGGCAAAACAATAATAGAAACAAGATTCCGTCTTGTTTGTGGGACGTAAAGAACATCGTGAAGTAACAAGGTTCGACCTCCACACAAAATTAATTTGCATGTGCCAATCCCTTTCACCTTAATATGAGCATTGTTCCCAATGAAAACCATCTTGCCCCAATGGATAATCAACGGAATTCAACAAAGGCTTTACGTTCCTTTGTTACGTGGTCGATGGCTCCCGAATCTATAACCCATAGAGGATTAGTTTCAGTCAACAATATTGAACTTGAAACCATTTTTCCATTCACACATGAGTTAATGGATTGTACTTTTTTAGGTGCAGTGCAGTCCTTAGCATAGTGACCCTTATTTCCACAATTGAAACATTTGACCTTCGCAACGTTTCTCCTTTTAGGACGCTTCAACATGTTTTACTTTGGTTTTTTGTTATGCTGACCATCCTTTACTTTACACTTGCCTTTGTTGTTATAGTACTTGCACTTAGTGCCACGATTCCCTTTTGGACTAGCTTGGACTAGATGTGCTTCCATACCAAGTTACATAGCTGCAAGTAATTTCACCTCCAATTCTAAGTGATGGGAGGTATCAACAAAGGTCTTGATAGCTAGACTATGCGTCAGATGCATCCTCATATGATCCTAGCTATTTGGTAAGGATCTGATGACTGTCTGGATCTTCTGCTCTTTAGTCAACTCATGACCGACATTATAAAGCTCACTCATCATGTTGGAGATCTCCCTGAGATGTTTCCTCATATTATGTTCAGGATGCTTCTTGTAAGTGTCAAACTTGATAGTGAGCGAGCACAACTTAGTTAGAGAAACTCCACCAAATTTTTCCTTGAGGGCCACCCACATGTCCCTTGCATATTCAAAGCTGTAAAACTCTTTCATAATGTCATTGTCCATTACACTTAGCAAAGTGATGCGAGAGAGTAAGTTTTTCCTCTTCCAGACAATGAAGGCATCATGATCACGCTTATGTTGGGCCATGGTCCCTTCTTGGTCAGCCACCTCCATGATGGAACTCAGAGGTTTTAGTGCCTTATGTTCTTTCAGCACGTACTAAATTTTCATGCTCCAGATATTGTAGTTGTCTCCAGATAACTCAGCACCCTTGTTTAGTTTAGCGATGATGTTCATAGAAGCAGACGACACATTGCTATTTGAAAATGGAGGATTTACTTCTAGACATTACATACAAGAGATTATTAATGCCACAATTTATATGTTATTATAATTTTACAACCAATTTATATATTAATATTAACATACATACAATCTCAAGTCAAAAGGTCACTATGTTTCCAATTATCGTCTCGACAATATGTGATGATTAATATTAATATAAAATGTATATGCAAAATTATACAATTATTCAAACCAAGTTTTAAAGAAAACTATATATTGAATAATCATAAAATTAATTAATTAATTTCATGCATTTAAAAGAAAATAATTATACCAAATAATTAAAAAAATGCATTTCCATTAATAATAAAATTTTATAGTTTATAAACCATAAATGAACAAATATGGCCAAAACAAATCCACTAGCAAAAATCCTTATTATCATTAATAAATTTTTTTGACTAACAAAAAAATGACCTATGATTTGAAAGTTAGGCTGAAAAATTATGGATGACCTGATTCTTAATAGGAGTTGAAAGCCAATGAGCTTTCCTCAGGTCAATAGGTAAGTAATATATGGTATTTCTAAAAATCTTTTGACTATTAGCTCAAACCCACTACGGAGTGTCATACCCTCATACCTAGAGTAAGACTTCCTCACCACCCCTAAGGAACACCATAATCTAAAGAAAAAAAATGAGAACAACTCGATATGTCCTATGTCCTTTACCCCATTCTCGATTAAGTAGCTCACTTAGTGCTGAATGAAGAAATGAATTCATTAACCTTTGAGAATTTATCTCCATTAGCTGCATTGTGACAAATTTCATATATACGCAACACATATCGCAAAAGAAATTCTAGGTTGTTAATACGACAATTAGAACGCATTTCTCGAGCTTTCAATCTATTTTTCAGAATCATCAATTTCGCCTTTCTCCTGACTCTAAGCTCAGGTGCATATGCCACATAAGTGTCCTGACGATAATAGCCATGTGTTGTAACTTTTCAGAAAGAAAAGTTGGTCAAAAAATACAATTATACACTATAGTATAATTAATAAATTAAATAAAGAACATATCTTCATTAAATAGGCACACACATGTTCAATTTTTTTTATTTTATAGATATTAAATAAAATTTCTAGGTCAAAATTTTTTTTTCATGTGAATTTTTTTTATAATTTAAAACTAATTTTAATTAATTAAAAAAATATATTATTAAAAATAAAAATATTTTTAAGCTCCTGAAAAAAAATAAAATAATTATTTTCAAAAATTCAGAAGACAATTTGGAGACAATCTGTGGAAAAAGGGCAAAAAATGAGGTCCAGATTAATTTTTAATTAAAAAATTTATTCTAGCCAGTCAGGAGCTACCACTGGTACGCTGGCATGCCAGCTTGGCCTGCAAGTCATTTCTCGTGGTGATATGCCACAATGCAAAATGACTTGGGCTGTGTGGCCCAGTAGAGGGTCATGTGCTGGGAATCTCAGTCTCCTCACATGGCGTGTGGGAGCCACGCGTTGCCCTGCTGGCCGATTCGGCCGGTCAAACCTTTTCCGGTTGGGGGGATTTTTAAGGTCTAGAATTCTAGTGGTGTGATTAAAAATAATTTTAGTACACCCTCTCCTATCATTCTAGTATAACAATAGGTTAATTTTTAATTAAAAATTAATCACAGTAGATTAAAAATTTCTAGATTCGAGTATCAAACTTTAGAAAGCCATATCTTGCTCAATTTAACTCTAATTTTTATAAATATCATATCAAATCGAAGCTCTATATGTCTACTTTCATATGAAGTCATAAAAGCACATAAACAGTAGCAATAATGCAGTGTTTTTTATGCCTAGACATGCCCATACGAATTGATTACTAAAGTTTATAAATAATTTACCAAAATTATTTTAAACAACTAACCAACCTAATTTTTTTTATAAAAGCTAGAGCACAAACAACTAAGGCTCTGATATCAATATTGAAAAAATATAGATCTAAATAAATAGAGGTTCAGATCTTACATCTGATGATACCCGCGAAAGATTAACCTTGTGCTTGTACTACCAGTCTTGAAGAATAATAACCAAAGATGAAAAGTTCTTACTTTCCACAGTCTAAAAATCAAGCTTAACCCTCTCAATTCACACTTTTGGAGTAAGAAAATATATGAGAAAAAACTGTAGCAGCAATCTCTTAAAGCTTGCAAATATTTATATATTTATGGTAGCAGTGTCCTTCTCTTAGAAGAATTTCTATTTGATTTTAGAAATAAAATCAAACTCTTTTTTATTATCCCAATTATGATAGGATATTATCTTCTCTCATATATCTTTAATATTATTTGATAATATTATTTGAATAAATATTATAATTAAATAATATTTATCTTCATATTGGTTCATGGGTCTATCCACCGGTCATGAATGGACCCGACCCAAAACTAACAAAGAATTTCAATTTTAATAAGATTGTTAATAGATTGCAATTTTGATTTTAATTAGATTATATGTTATTTTCATACTAAAAGATTGTTCTTTTTTACACAATTAATAATATAACAAATAAAAGAATAATTTTATATTTTGATAGTATAATAAATATATTTGAATTTATTTTTTGAGATATTAAATATGTTTTAAAAAATAAAAAAAATGAAATTACTAGAAAGACAATAATTTTGGGACTATTTAGAAATAATATAAATATATTAGGAACTGAAATGTTTGAAAGTACACACCCTTAGAAATGAAATAAATGGATGAGTGACAAATGGTTCACAATGACACATATCCAACCACCATATTTCCTCACTTAAATGAAAGCCAAGCCAAATATCTGAAAATAGAGAGGGAGGGCACGACCCTCACTGCAAAAGCATTGGTGCAAACCCCAAGAATAAAAAAATAAACACTACTTAGAGATAGTTTGACACTACTTATCAAAATAGCTTTTCATACTTATAAAGTTCTATTTTAAAAATTATTATTTTTAAAATTAGATAACTATTTGATAAATATAATCTAAAAATTATTTTTAAACTTGTAAGCGGTTTGTTTGTGTTTTGTGAAATTATTTATGAAAATAGCTTATTAAAATAAAATGAAATAAGGATACATTTAATTTTTATTAATTTTTATATAAATAAACTATCATCTCTTTATTGTAATTTATTGTAATAACTCAAATTTTAAATTATTTTTAAAAAAAGAAAATAAAAATAAAAATATGTATATATGTGTATTTATAAGAGAAAGAGAGAAAAAAAAGGAAAGAAATAGAAAAGAAAAAAAAGAAGAAGAAAAGAAGAGAGAGAAAGTGACAGAGAGGGAGAGAGAAATAATATACAGATCAGTTTTTCTCAGATCTATCGCTGTTCGGTAATCAACTATCAGCACCTCCCATATCATTGGAGAGACTATCGTCCGACGAGTCCAACGCTACCAAAATCGTCACCGTCCGATGCCGAAATTTTCCTCACTCAACGGTCAAAGTCAATCGGAGGTATACCACTACAGTAATCTTTCGATCAATTTTTTGGTCATTTTTTGACCGATTTTCCTAGTAAGATTGTATTTTTTGGAACCCTCTCTTTATAAGCTTCATTTTGGTATATCATTTGTAAATTTTAGATAACTTTTGAGTTTGGCCGGAATCCGACTACCGTTTTTCGGCGACAGTGATACTATTCCGAATCTATTTTTTCTGCGGCGGTGATGCTATTCCGATTACAATTTTTTGGCAATGACGATACTATTCTAAATCCATTTTTCTGAGACGGTGATGCTATTTCGATTACCATTTTCGGTAATAGTGACACTATTCCGGTAACCGTTTTCTGACGGCTATTTCGGTGGAAAAATTACTATTTCGGCGATTATAAAAAATTAGTAAAAATATATAATAAATAATAAATAATTAAAGGTTTATTATTTTATTTTTTTTATATTTAATTGGTAGAATTTATAATTAGATAATAAAATAAATTATGAGTTATGATAGTAATTTTAGATATAATTAAAGGAATAAAAAAATAATACTAAATATATATAATTAATGATTGATAGTAAATAGATTGAAATTTTATATTTTGAAGGTATTAATATAAAACTAATTAAATGTAAAGATTTGTAATGTAAGGATTATAATTTTAATTGATTATTTAAAATAATAATTATTTTTTTTGTTAATTAATTTATATTAATTTAATCATTAAATAATATTGTTATCAATATAGAAAATAATATTATTATTATGGAACTAAAGATGTTTGAGTAATTATTTTATAATAAAAAATTAATTAAATAATTATTTTGTAATGAAAACCTATTAAATAATACCAATAATTTGTTAATTAATATTCTTATTCTTAATTTTATTAAAATACAGATATTAATTAAATTTAGTTAAAGGTCAACTATGAAATTATTTTCTTGAAGCTAATTGAAATTATTTTGAAGTATATTTTAAAAATTTAAGTAATTGTGTTGGAAACTAATAAATAAATAAATAAGAAAATTAAATTAATTAACGGTGATTTAATAAATTACTATCCTTGTATTGTATTTGTAAGATGTGTGTTGAGTTGGATTGGAAGCCCGGACGGGGAAATTGATTGGAGGGTTATTGTGATCTATTTTGGAGTGTTATTCGATTGTTTTGTTTCAGGGGGAAATGTCCTAATTATAAGGGAGACTGTCGAAATTTCGGCAGAATCTTGGAGTCATCCAACCGTCCATATTCTAATAATTTTTATTGTTATTTGAAAATAATTTTCAGGTATTTTTTTCCACCTTAAGTCTATACTTCGAGGAGAGTTATCAGATTTTATCTATTGTGAGTTATATAGAATAATAAAATATCCCGCTCCTCTAATTTATGTTTATAATTGCATTTGCATAATGCATTAACTGTTTGTATAATATATGTACAATTATTATTGTTATAAGCATAATTTGTATTGAGTATGAGTTGGTTGTGTTTAATACATATAATATGTGATGCTGGATAGAGTTAGGATGATGTGGAACCATACATGATCGGGGATACGGCTTATGATATGAGGATATTATATAATGAGATTAGGACTGATGTGACGGCGGGAGTATTTTCATGCTCAACGCTGCTTGTCAGTCGGGTAGCGCTGCTTAGCTACGGCTATGATGGCGGACTCTATGTATTGGATTCTAAGAGAAATATATGGACTATGAGAGCTAGATAGGAGGATAGGCTCCCCGGTTTGAAGTTTAGTGTGACCCCATTGACTTACTCCTATCCTTGTTTACTTATGTGATTTGTTAGTTGATTGACACTTGTATGAGCACGTTATGCATTGGATAGTTGAATTATATTAATTACTATATAGCTCATTGAGTCGAACGTCATTCCTGTTCACCATTTTTTCCAAGTTGCAGGTTGAGCATAAGAGTACTGCTTATTTAGATCATCATGCCTTTTTATTTCTCGGCAGGAGTATTAATTGTATATGTTTTATTGTATGATTATGTTATAATTATTTTTTAGAACTCCACATGGTATTTCTTTTCTTATATATCTTTTTATTCATTTAGTTCTGTGGTTTAGTTAAATATAATTGTTAATAAATATCTGATGATGATTATATGATATTATGTTAAAGTATAATATTAGTAGGCTGTGGGCCCGGTTTGAGATAGTGACCGCTGTCACCATCTATATTATTGAAAAATGAGTTGTCAGGCTTACTACGGGTTCTGAAAGTCACGTGCTTTTTCCGTTGCCTAGTGCCGTTCACATTCCCTCGGATTGGGTCGTGACATTTATATTTTTAATTTTATCACTTGACTTATTACTTATATTTTTAATATTTTATTAAAATAAAATAAAATAAAATAAGTAAAAATTAGAGAGAATAAGAAGGAAAGTAAAAAAAATATTCTATTTATAATCAGTAAATCTGTTATTTTTAAAATTACTACCCGAATAATCTAAAAATCAACTTTGTTAAAAAGCATCATTTTCAAGCTTATCCTAGTAGCTGGCTTTTAGCTATTAAAATAGTGATTTTTTGACATTAATCTTTATCAAACACTATAAAATTAACTTTTCATTGAAAAAAACAGCTTTTTCAAACACCACCTTATTATATTTTATTAGCTTCTCATGTTTTATAAGAAGTATTGGTATTCACGTGAGCTAAAAAATTACACGCATTTTGACACATAATCATGTAAGGATTAAAAAGACACGAATAATGCTTGGGTGATTCTATTTAAAATAGAGTTATCTAACTCTAATTTTATAGAGAAGAATAATAACCATTAAATGGAACAAAAAATTTCAGCCGTTGATGAAAAAAGTGCTTATTATGAGATTAAATACACTAAATTATAATATGGGCAAATGACCAAAAGAATCTCTGGTCAAATCTGAGTGAAATTAAATGGAGAGCACCATTAATTAATTTTATCCCTAATATATAATAATATTTACAAATAAAATAAGTGGTGTGATTTTAATTTTTCAAATAATATAGTGCATGCACTTGTTGCTGTGGTGTAGGATATCATCAGCTTTGTTGTATAGGATACTTCTATGCTTCTCTTTGTTTCTTCTTTTCTTTCCATATTTTATGTAATTAAAAAATAATTTCATACATAAAGTAAAATATGCTATATATATATATGTTGCAATTAATATAGATATTTATACAATTTCACATGTCTATAAAAAATATGTATGTATTGAAAAATTAACTATAAATTAATAAAATTATTAATTTCACTTCATTTCAGTTTTTAACTATTTAAAAAATAATATAGTAAGATATTAATCTATTTAAAAATGAAATGATGGTTATTCGATTTTTTAAACAACATGATCTATAGATAATATATTAAATGAATACTATATTAAATGTTACAACTATATATTTATTAATCATGATAAATTATCCGATAGCTATCATCTTTCACTTAGGAATTACATAATGTACTAAATGATTTTTTTAAACTTGGGAAAGCTTTGTAAATTTTTTATAAGTTCAAATTTGCAAAAGAAATATAAAATTTATTTTTTTATTTATAAATATCTGTGTCAAACTTCAACAAAAGAGAACATTAAATTGTGATGGTTGGATGAAATTAAATAGAGAACACCATTTGATAATTTTATCCCTAATATATAGCAATATTTACAAATAGAACAAATGATATAACTTGTAAATTTTTAGAAAATGTAGGGGCAAATTTTGATAATGTATGTATCAAATGTGGGTAAATTATGATCTCTTCTCAAGATCACCAATAACATTTTTATGGTGATCAAATATGCTAATAATATGTACATATGAAGAAATTTGTGATTGGAGAAAGAAACAAAGCATCGTAACTACATTTGAGGTATGTATATTTATGCATATAAAAAAATTATTAAATTTATGAGATGATAGTTTAAATTTTTTTGAAAGAAAAAGATATTTTCACTTTTGGTATATTTACCTTATATTACATTAATTTATTTCAAAGAAAAATGATTGAGTTTAGAATTCAAATATTAAACTTCACTTAAAATTTTAGAATTAAACATCAAACTTTAGTATTTCTCAAAAAAAGAAAAAAATCTCAAGGTTTAGTAACATTTCAGAAATATTGACCGAAATATATGTACTTGGTCGATTTATGGTATTTTGGATGATAAATGTCGGAATCGTCACTCAAACAAACTATTAGAATCTTAATTCAAAATTTTTGAAAATTGATATAAATTCTATAAGTTTAAGTAGACTTCCTGTAAGTTGGAGTGACAATTTTGATAGTTTGACCAATATTTCTAGTAGGTCAACTTATAGTATTTTAGTTGTTAAATTTCAAAAATCTCTCTCAAAATATTAGAATATCAACTAAAAGTTTATGAAAATTGATATAAATTATGTAAGTTTCAATAACCTTTCTGAAGTTTGAGTGACAATTATATATGATATTTTGACCAATATTTTGGTAGGTCAAATTATGCTATTTTGGTTGACAAACGTTGGAATCATCACTCAAAGTATTAGAATCTTAATTCAAAATTTTAGAAAATTGATATAAATTATAAAAGTTTGAGTAACAATTCAGATAGTTTGACTAACATTTCTAATAGGTCATGTTGTGGTATTTTGGTTGTTAAATTTTGGAAACCTCACTCAAATTATTAGAATATTAACTGAAAGTTTTCGAAAATTGATGTGAATTATATAAATTTCAATAGTTTTTCTGAAAGTTTGAGTGAATAGTTTGACCAACAATTCTAGTAGGTCAACTTTTGGTATTTTGGTTGTTAAATTCTAGACAGCTTACACAAAATATTGGAATATTAACTAAATTTTTTAAAAAATTAATGTAAATTATATAATTTTCAATAAACTTTCTAAAAGTTTCAGTGACAATTCTGATAGTTTGACCAAATTTTATTATAGTTTAAGTTCTGGTATTTTTAGTTCTTAATATTCAGAAACCTCTCTCAAAATATTAGAATATTAACTAAAAGTTTTAGAAAATTGATGCAAATTCTGTAAGTTTTAGTTGACATTCTGAAAATTTTAGTGTTAATTCTGATAGTTGGACCAAATTTTTTGATAGGTTAACTTTTGGTATTTTGGTTATTAAATTTGAGAAACCTTACTCAAAATATTACAATATCAATTGTTAAATTTCAGAAACTGCACTTTAATTATTAGAATATTAACTATAAGTTTCAGAAAATTGATGTAAATTTTATAAGTTTTAATAGACTTTCTAAAAGTTTCAGTGACAATTTTGATAGTTTGGCCAAATTTTTTGGTAGGTCAGCTTCTGATATTTTAGTTGTTAAATTTTAGACATCTCACTTAAAATATTAGAATGTCAACTAAATGTTTTAGAAAAAGGATATAAATTCTATAAGTTTCAGCAGACTTTCTGAAAGTTTGAGTGACAATTTTAATTGTTTGACCAATATTTCTGGTAGTGTAACTTTTGGTATTTTGGTTCTCAAGTTTCAAAATTCTCAATGAAAACATTTCAAAAATTTAACTAAACATTTCAGAAATTCATCTAAAATTTTGTAAAGTTGAGTCACAATTACAAAAGTTTGACAAAAAATTCTGAAAGGGTGACCAAAAATTATAGTAGGTTAACTTCTGGTATTTTGGTTTTGAAACCCTAGAGTCCTCACTTAAAAAAAATCATAATTTCAATAAGAAGTTTTAGAAAATTTTTCAATATTCTAAAAGTTTGAGTCATATTTCTGTAATCGTGTGCAAATATTCTAATGCTTTGCTTAAGAATTATAGGGTTTGAGTGAACTATTGCAAGAAGTCTGTTAGGATAACATTGTTATATTTACTATCCTTTTATTTGGCGGTAGTTAATTGTTTTTTATGAGCAATTTTTTGAGCAACACCTTAAGTACAGTAGGTGATTAGATGGAGATTTAGAAGTAAGGTTATCATAATTTTATACTCATTGTTTGTTTGATTATTATTATTCGATAATGTATATCCTAGCCTTGCTGAAGAAGACAAAAACAAGTATATGCCACTTTAGCTTAGTTTCTATTTGTTAATATCTAAGATGGGATACCTCTTATAGTTCCCCTTTTGTTTCATTACCTCTTGAATTTTTTGATTGTGGTTGGCCTTGAATCTATTCTTTATTTTATACATATGATGAATCAGATTATACATATTTATATAAAGGCATTCTCACAGGTAAAATTAATTGCATAAAATAATATATAGTAAGAACAAGATTGTCTCTAATTGCAACAAACACCTTTTGCCATGTCTCTTTTATCTTTGAGAAGAAAGTGCTTGGCTTCCATCACTAGTAATGCCATCTCTAATGGTTAGAGTTTCAGAATTGGTTGTCTTTGGTCCTATGTTGTGCTTTTTTTTTTTTTGTATAACATTTGGTAAGAGGTTTACTTTTTGGCATGTTTGCTAATACTCTAAAATTGAAAATAAAATCTTATTTCAAGAATATGATTTCATTTTTTTAGTAGACAAATTGAACTTAATTAGCTGAGAAATATATACCCATATTGTATAGGATTCATATTCTTTGGTAATAAAATTTTAAAGTTATTGGCCTAAAAAAACAATGATTAACAACACTTCAAAATTTAGACACTAAAAACTTCAATATTTAATGTAGACACTAAAAATTTTCAAAGTTATACCTAAAATTTTACAAATCTTTGATGTTGAAGAATAAGAGTTTAAATATATAAAAATCAAATTAGAAATATGCATAAACAAAACTTATATTTGCATAGCATCGTAGAAATAATATAATAAGATAAAGAAAACATGAAAGGTAACAACATACAAATGTTCAATGAATTCAAAATTTTTGCAAAACAATAGCCTTGGCTTCCGGATATTCATGAATGTTTTCATTAATTCATTTATATGTTTGGGATTAATAAAACAAATCTGATGTTGGATAAGAGTATACTCTTTAACAGTTGATCTACTAATTCATTTAGTGTAATTGATTCTCATATTCAATTCGTTAATGTTACTTGAAACCTCAACTAACAAGTTATGCATAAAAACAAAAAGGGTCAATTTAATGATCAAGTAAAACAATTGCTCAACTTCAATCCACACGAAAAACAAAAAATAATGAAGAAGACGAAGAAAGGAAAAGACAAACTTTAGTGTTAAGATTTAGAACAATTGGAGTATGAATCGTTGTGGAACGTAATGCTTTAATTGGTTTTACTCAAGGCATAAATAAATTCTTGTCACTTGTTTCCAGAAATGGAATACCAATCTCACAATCTCATTTGCAAATGCCTTCAATAAAAGGGAAAAAAAATGGTATGTTTTAGTTTTAATCCTATGCTCATATTTAGCTTTTAAAGGTAATACCGAAAAGGTAAAGCAATAAATGAACATGATACCTTAGCATTTTCAGTGGACACCAGACGTTTATTGGTTAAATCACATGTATTACCAACTAAGAGCCTATTAACACTATTAATTGCAAACTTATTAATTTCTGCAAACCATGTCTTGACATTGTTGAAGCTTTCTTCATTTGACATCAAAGATAATCTAGCAAATGAGGACAACATCATGTAAAAGCTACTTGCAAAAAGCAAAAGTGAGAAATATACCATGAATGAAGAGATGCATGCATATAATGATTCCATGTGCACAATGGTACTGCTGGTATTGTTCGAAATCATTCGTAATTAGTTGTGCGAGCTTTTCTTTTTCTTTTGTGTTGACAAAGAAATGAATAATCAAATAGATTAGATTATTTAAAGGAACCATATATACTGGCAATAAAAATTCAGAAAGTCTTACGGCAAATCTCAGCAAATGGCATGGCTTGCCAACACCAGAATCTCCAATGAGCAATAACTTGAATTGGTAGTCTGCACAATCATTAAGCCCTTAAAAAGATTAGAAATCACGATTAAGACTCGGATATTTGTGGAACATTTGCATTATTGGTCTTTGTGGCAACTACACATTTATACTATTAATGCCATCATGTAATTAAAATGTGCATTATATCTATTTAATAAAAACATTATCTCTCTTCTAGACTGAGAATCTCTCTTAGCATTAAATAAACATTCAAGAAATTAGATCTATGTAGAATTGACAATTATACTGTAACACTCTTATATCCTACATATGTATAATACATACACCCCATATATGTAAATACATATGTAGAATACAAGAGTGCCATCACCCTTGACATTAGAAAATTCTCTATTCAATTTTAAGAAAATATATTATTCTTTAAAAGATAATTTAATAAGTGAATAGATATATATAAGTAATTAATTGTTAAAAATATATATTTATAAGAAAATATTTAGAAAAAATTCTCCAGAGTTTTGTCTGTAATTTGAATAATTTTCAAATTAATAAACTCAACCCGCACAAGAAAATTCCACTCCCAAAATATTAATATTTTCAACCATCGTCTAACTCACCACTTCTTGAATACACATTTAAGTCTCAACACTTAAATAATTATTTATCATAATTAAATATTTATATAAATATATATATACACACTACCATCTCAAATATTTAAAAACCAACATAAGTGTTATGAATTAATTTACATAAACCAAAATACTGAAAACCATAATTATACGTGTATGCAAATGTCATAATTGGTCTTGCAGTACCCTAAGTCACCAAGTATCATCTACAACCTGGATCCCTCTGATCGATAAAACTCTTTTACCTGTGCCATTCACACAACAACATTCAATATGAAAGAGTAACATGATTACTGGATATTTAGAAGTGCATGAATCAAATAAAACAAAGAAACAAAAATAAAGGAATTGCTGTAAATTTTTTTTAAAAGAGTTAAATAAAGGATTGCAAACCTCCTTTGTTGGTTACACCGATATTTATATGCTGATACAATCTTGACGTTTGAACATGGCTAAATCTCGGTTGAGTGGGATGAAGGCAATGTGTTACTGCCTTCGGATTTGTTGGTTTGATATTCTGTATTCATGTTTACTGAACTGCTCCAACTTACTGCTTGCTTCATTGGCTCTCTCTGTATCTTTATTTATGTTTCTGTCTAATCTATTGCTTTGGGTTGCTGCTGTCTCCTCGTTTCTTTTTTCTTTTTCCAAGTTTAACTGCTAGGTTTTATTTTTATGTTGCTCCTTGTTGCTAAAGCTCCCCCCTCCCCCCCTCCCCCCCCTTTTTTTTTTCTGACTTTAATCTTATATTTATAGGCAAAGAAAATCCTTAACCATTAAACCTAAAGTACTTAATCCGAGCTCCAAATGAATTATAACTTCATTAGGAAATCAAATTGCTTGGTCAAAATTGTTTAGAACTCGGATTAGTCAAATTGAGGGGCCAAAAATCAACATGAGGCCTTCCTCATATCGATTTGGGCTGGCCAAATCGATATGAGCCAGCCTCATATCAATTGAGGAGGCTAAAATCGATATGAGGCCATGCTCATATCGATTTGGCTCTCCCAAATCGATATGAGCTAGCGTCATATCGCTTTTGGGATGCCAAAATCAATATAAGACATGCTCACATTTATTTGAACCACCCGACTTAAGCCGATCCAAAATTATTAATTTTTCAGTACTAACTTTTTGCAATTTCGATATAAAATCAGACCAATTGAATTCTAAATTTTAAAATTAGGTTTAGGAACTTTAAATTTATAATGGACCAAGATAAGCTTTTTAAATTTAAACCGGTCTAAATTTAAGGGTCTATAAGAAGAAAGGGAACAAATTCGTGCACAGGAATCTCTAGAAGAAGAAAATAAGGTTAAGCTGGAAGAAGTTAGTGACGAAGAAGTAAATATGGGTGACCCTTAAGATCAAATTCAACCAAGAAATCTCACTCTAAGAGAACATTCCATGACTAATGCTCAGATTGGATCAAGAGTTATTCGCCCTATAATAAATGCTAACAATTTTGAGCTTAAACAAGCTCTTATCAACATGGCTCAATAACAACTTTCTATAGGTTAGACCAGGAAGATACTATTGCTCATTTGGCAAATTTCCTGGAAATCTATGACACAATCAAGATGAATGGAGTCAGTGAAGATGTAATTAGGCTATGCCTTTTTCCTTTCCATTGAAGGATAAGGCAAAAGCTTGGTTACAAGGTCAAGCTACTGGAACTTTCACCAGTTGGGATGATCTCTCCAAAGGATTTTTGGAAAAATATTTTCCTCTTGGGAAAACTGCAAACTTTAGAAATGATATAACAAGTTTTATTCGATTTGATGGTGAATCGCTTTATGAAGCATGGGAAAGATTTAAAGATCTTCAAAGGAAGTGCCCTCACCATGGGATTCCAGAATGGCTAATTGTTCAAACATTTTATAATGAGATAACAAGACCATTGAGGAGTACAATTGATGCAGCTAGGCGGTGCACTTACAAACAAAAATACAGTTGAAGCATTGGAATTGCTCAAGTCCATGGCAACAAATAATTACCATTGGTCTAGGGAGAGGTCTTCACCTAATAAGGTGGATGGAGTACATGAAGTAGATGGAATTTCACTACTTTTAGCTAAGTTTGATGTCTTAGCTAGGAAGTTAGAACATGTTAATCTAGCTACTACAAGTTGTGAGGGGTGTGGTGGAAACCACCAATCTTTTGAATGTCTAGCTCAAGAACAAGTGCATTTTATAGGGAATCAAAATAGAGCTCAACAATTGACTTATGGAAACACATACATCCCTAGTTGGAGAAATCATCCAAACATGTCTTGGGGTAGTTATTAAGGTAACCAAAGGGCATCTTATCAACCTCCATTCTTGAGAAAACAAATTCAAAGCCAATGGCAACCACAAGAAAGTAAACCATCTTATGAATTGGCTTTGGAGAAATTTATTGGAGTTGCTTCTGAAGGGTTTGGCAAATTGGAATCAAGAATAAAATAGATTGCAATCCAAAGTAAGAATTTAAAAATTTAAGTTGGTCAAATAGCAAGTTGTGAGCGGGGATTTTTGCCCCCACTCCCATGTGGAATGGTTCTTGTGACTTTGGAAATGTTAGGCTCAGGACCTTAGAGAACACGGGCCTAAACCTAGAGAAAATGGAGTCACCACCCAGACAGGCCTCGAAAAAGAAAGGGGTGGATGACTCAATTCCTAAGGAATCCCCAACCTCCTAATGGGTTCAAAAAGTTGGGTATGCATAGAGAAGGTGAGAAATGGCCCAGCACGCCCATAGTGCTCGGTTCATTGGACCGACCTCCTTTTCAGGTCTTAATATATTAAATTCTTAACTTATTAAAATATCATCCATACTACATGTAATAAACATAAAGAAATATTCATTAAAATCAAGAAAGTTCAAACCAACAAAAATGGGCTTCCGTACAAAATGAAAACATGCCTTTACAATAATGTCCAATGTCCAAAGTACAAGTAAATAAAGTAGGACACCCACTAGTCAAGGTGAAAATATATCCATTATAATTATATCAAAGTCTTTAAATAAATTAAACTACAGAAAATAAATAAATAAAACAAATAAGGCACCCACGAGTGGAAATATGCCTTTTACAAGTCTATTTAAAAATACATATAAATCTAAGGAAAAGAATAAAGCAAGGACAAAAATAATACAACATATATGAAAATAATTAAATAATTAAAAAAATAAACAAACACATCTTAATATTACTTCATTAAGGAAATATAGTGCGTGATGACATAAGTCGCATTTACGGCAGTCTCACTAGCCGGTTAGCTAGCGGGGGTTAAAGGACAGCACCCCTTGCGAGAGATCGGGGGCAGCGCCCCCGAAAGATAAATGATTTACATGATATGATTTTGTTGGGGAATTAGGGTTTTATCTAACTAGGGTTTTAGGATTCTTAGAAATGATATTAGGTTTTTAGGGTTTTAAAAAAGAATAAGGTTACTAGATATTAGGATATTAGTGTTAAAGGTTTTGGATTATGGTTTGAAAATCAGGGATTAGAGTTTTACGGTTTGGGAATTGGTTTTACTGGTTAGGGTTTTAGATTTTAGAAATTGGTTTTACATATTAGGGTTTTGAAAAATATAAAATTGGGTTTTCTTTATGAAATCAAATAAGAAATAGACAAACTAAAATGAATCTGTGATGTTATTAGGATTTTCAAATTTATAAAGCTACAGGCAAAATATGTTATATGCATCATTGTGAACAATATGTATTATTTTATATTAAAGGAACAATGCAATGAATTAATTAGTAAGAGTAAATAATTGAATTGAATAAACTAAAGAAAATCGAACCTGCATTTGTCGACTCCACTAAAATTAAAAGAGATGATCTAGCTATCTGCTTGAATCTACTTAGCTTTTTGGCTGGAGGTTCAATGCAATCGAGACAGTTTTAGTTTTTTGGCTCTTAGATTGTTGTGTCTCTTGTTATTATGTGTGTTCCCTCTTAGTTGCCTAATTAAATTTGCCGGTTGCTACTTAATAAATTGTTGGTTGTTTGATCCTCTCCCTTTCTTTTCTGTTTGATTCTCTATTTATAGTTAAAGCTAAAACCCTAACACACTAATCTGACGGTTCAAAGGAGTTCGATCTGCATCAGGATTCCTAATCTATCCCGAAATCATAATTAAAGCAAAAGTCAAATGTATTAAGGCTTTAATTCACCATGGATAATGGTCCATCGTGAATTAAAGGACCCAAATTTGCCATGATACCAAGTATATGGCGAATTTGGGGTTCCATTTCGCCATGGACAAAGGCCAGTGGCGAATTGGAGTCTAATTCGCTATGTATCAAACACTTTTTTACTTTTATGGGTAAACTGGGCTTGGTCGGACCTGTTTAGGTTTTTAAAGCTAGATCAAATTTAATTCAAGCTTTTAAAATTGAGTTGGAGTTGATTTCGTCCTTTAAAAATTAAATTGGACTAGATTAGGGTTTTAAAAATTAAGCAAACTTATTTTAGGTCTTTTAAAATGGGACCGACCTAATCCAAAGCTGTAAACTAGGTTTAAACTTTTAAAATAAAACCAAATTCAGCTTGGCCTCTTTCAATTAGTATCAGACTAACTTAGGGCCAAAATTAAGGGTCTAACATTTGCCCCCTGCTTGAACGAACTTGAATTTATTGAGAGAATGAAAAGTAACATGACTTTTAAACTGAGTTTGGATAATGATAGGTTCTAGACCCAGAGAATTGATTTGTTGGGTTCTAGACCCTAGGTTGGTTGGGTTCTTGACTCAAAACTGGATTGATTGGGTTCTAGACCTGAAGTTGGTTGGATTCTGGACCCAAAGACTTGATTTGATTTGGGTACTTAGACCCGAGACTGGATTTGATTTGGGTACTTGAACCCGAGACTAGATTTGATTTAGGTACTTGGACACAAAACTGGGTTCTTGAACCCGAGACTAGATTTGGGTTCTTGACCCGATGTTGGATTTTGGGTTCTCAACCCAATATTGGATTTTGGGTTCTCGACCTGAGATTGGATTTTAGGTTCTCGACCCGAGATTAGATTTGGACTCTCCATCCGAGATTGGATTTGAATTCGCGACCCGAGATTTGGATCTGAGTTCTCGACCTGAGACTAGATTTGGGTTCTCAACCCAAGATTTGGATTTAAGTTCTCGACCCGAGATTGGATTTGGGTTCTCAACCCAAGACTAGATTTTGGGTACTTGACCCAAGACTAGATTTGGGTTCTTGACCCATGATTTAAGCTCTTCTAGCTTGATCGTCTCTTTGTCGTTTGAGAATTTTGGCTTTCTTCTAGCCAATTGGTTCCATTCTTTAATGGATTATGGGTCTTCACCTTTCAAAATGGATCTTCATCCCTTAGACATCGAGTCTTCACCCTTCAAATTGGATCTTCATCCTTGGACATCGGATCTTCACTCTTCAAATTGGATTTCATCATTGGACATCGGGTCTTCACCCTTCAAAATGGATCTTCATCCTTGGACATCTATCCTGCATTGACTTCAGCTCTTCTAGCTATATTGATCTTTTGTCTTTTGCATCTTCATTGTTTTGGGGTTCTTATTTTCTTCTTATCTTGTTCTTTTTGCTCCATTTTAAATGGATTCTTTGCTTTTGCAAAAAATTCGATTATTTTTTAGCTAGCTTTTATATCCTCTCTTTGCCCCCTCCATGATAAAATATTGAAAGTGAGTCTGAAAATGTTTTATATATGTATAAACTCAAGAAATTAAAAGTAGAAACTTTGCCCTCTGTATAGGCTCAAACCACTGATCTCTTTTTCCATGTAAGCTTTGATTGATGTTCGCATTTTGTCTAATTCATTAGACAAGCACACATCTCCATTTTTGTAAAGTGATTGGATATTCCTCAAGCAATGGGCCTTTCATGCCTCCTGATTCCATATCTGCTTCATGTTTGCTTCATAGAGTATCTGCTGTTTACTTTGACAAAGAATAGACAACACAAGATAAAAAATGCAGTGTGATATGCTCGTTTATGCATGATATGCATGAATAATACTTACAGTGGTTCCATTGACTCACAGACTAAGGTGATCAACTGAAGTGTTCTCATTGGTTCCTTCCAGATGCTTGTTCAGGTCTTGCATTAGAATGGCAGAAGGCTTCGCATTTATGACTTTTATCTTCAAGATATTGAAAACATGAGTGGTGGGGGCCTAGGCAGCAGAGATACATCCATTTCAAATTATGATTCAGCACGCCAGTTGATAACTTCTTCATAATCTTGCAAATAATCCTTTATTTTTCCCAATGTATCCTTTGAGATTTGATGGTGTAACATACTTCCCTTAACTTGAAGGTTTATACAATAAGAAAACAATATTTGTCTTTTTTTTTTAAAAAAAATCAATTGTTAACTTTGTCAAATCAGTGTCATTGTACTTTAGGACTCAATTTTCCAAAGTAACATATCTATAACATAACAACCCTAGTTACTATACTAAACTTGGGAATAATTTCCATTTGAGCAAGAACTGTTGCACTTCAGATAGGCACATACACATTACTTGGCCAAAGGTCTCATTGAGTTTAAATATTATCTATCTCATATGCATGCTTATTCAAACAATCTCAACTAATAAACTCTACCTATTAAGAGAGATCAATAGGCCTTTAATAGGCTTAAAATGGGGTCTATAAGGGACACGGTTTAAATAAAGGCCATTTTTAGATTGGAGTTGATGTGACACTGCTGATAAACCTTCACACTACAATCATCTTGTTTAAATTGTATACTATTAGAGGTTCCATTTTCAATTTCTAGGCATCACTTTTATCTCCTGACTTCATGAAAATCCAAAGCTTGAATGTCCTTCCACCTTCTTGGCAGAAATCTGGATCCAATCAATGTTATATTGATCTTTAGACCACCATTTTTCTTGATCTTTCTTTCCGTCCTTTTCCCTTTTGGAATATCAAGTCTAAGACTTTTAAGATTGCGGACCTGGAGCTATATTGGATAAGACGGTCTTTCCCTTATATATTTGAGTCTTTGGTTGGGCTAGACCAATTCAAGTCAATCTGTCCTCGTAAACTAAGTGGAATTCTTCTGCTTGCTTTATGTAAAAAAAAGAACTCGGTTGGCTTTCTAAACTACCTTTTTGGGTTTTATTTTCTTTTTATTTTTTTTCTTTTTTCTTTTTTTGTTTTTGTTTTTCCCTTTTTTTTTGTCTTTCCTTTTCCTTTTTTTAAGTCCTAACTTTAAGAGAGTTGTCTTGTCTGCACCATTCTATGCTTCTAACTATGGATAAGTGAGTTTGCTTCAACCAGGATAAATCATTTGTTGCCCTGATGTAATCTTAATAGATTAGAGATATTAGGTCTAGTATTAGGTAAACTTCAACTATCCTTATGGTCTTGAGAACTTCAACTATCCTTATGGTCTTGACTATGCATTCCTTTCTTTGATCTTCTTGCCTATTCACCTTATTGATCATCAGACTTGTCATAAGAGTCATAACAGCACATGGTAGGTTATCAGGCTTACAATCCAATAAATAGCAAGCTAAAATCTCATGAAGGCTCAAAGGGACAACTAGGCATTGATGTTAATAGGGCGGATACTAGTTCTTGGCTTACCAAACAATGTTTAGATAATCTTTCTCTTAAATAAGCAAAGTTCAATTTCACCTCGAAAGCTCATTAAAGCATGTTCTAAGATGGACTAGGACCTAGACAAAGGTCATTATGTAGGAGCCCTCTCTAAGTAAGCATATACAACTCAATGATATAGAATAATTCCCTCACCTAGTGAAGTCATTCAAATCATGATGCATAGATACACTAATTTATGAACATCAAGCTATATTCATCATCAGTTGAACACTATAATGCCAAAAGCCAATAAAATTATAAATTCAATAAAAGTAATTTATTCAAATAATTTTAATTTAAAAAACATAATTAGTCCAATAAAATACCAAAGAAAATAAAATAAAATGAGCAACATTCAAGCTAAGGGAAGTTTATGAAGTCAAGCCACATCTTTTATACTCTCATCTTGAAAAGAGGATAAGACAAAATCTTCCTCCAATCCTCTTCCTACCATGAAGGTTGCTGGTGGAGGTACTCTTCCAAATTTAAGTAAAGGATTGCCCTTGGTATTGGGCTTATCAAGCTTAGGCAACTTTCCATTATCAATCAAATCTTGGATCTCATGCCTTAAACGAGTACATTTATCCATCTCATGCCCTTTCATTTGATGGAATTGACAAAAGGCCTTGGCATCAAAGTTTGATGGCTGAGGATCGTGTAGTGATTGAGGAGCCAGTGGTTGTAACAACCCTTTCTTTTATAGTTTGATAAAACCCAAGACAGAGTTTTTCCCAAATCTGAAAATTGTCTTTTATTTTCTTAACCAGTTGTATTAAAGTCAACTTCCTTCTATGTACTTTGATTTCCAGATTGATAATTCCTTCTTGCAAAAAAATGATTCTTCTCTCTTTTCCATTTTTCTATTTGCAAGTCAGACTAAAGAAGATCTTTAAAATCTCTAATAAGTGTGTGAGACATCCTTTCAAGAAGATTAGGTAGCACTCCTCTCACAATCATCCTAATATGATATGACTCATCTGGCCTTTTCTTAAGCAGTGCAGCATTATTCCTCCACCTCTTCACATAATCAACAAAATTTTCATTTTGCTTTTGTCTGATTGATTCTACCTCCATCAGAGTCACTTCTAATTCTACATTATACCTATACTACTAGATTAAGGCTTTGTACAGCAAATCCCAATCTTTTTGGGTGTTCTCCTCTAAGGTATTGAACCAGTTTTGCACAACAGGGCCCAATGAGAGCATAAAGTACCTTAGAGTTTGAGCCTTAATAGCTCGAGCAGGCTACATAGCAGTAATGTATTGCTTGACATGCAGATGGGGATTTTCAATTTCATCAAATTTGGCAAAAGAAGGCATCTTGAACTTGTAAGGGACTTCTTCATCTTGTTCAAACAGTTTATCCACTTTCGACACCTCTTCAGCCTTTTGCTTCTTTTCAAACTTCTTCTCTAAATCAACAATCATCTTTTTCACATCTGCAATTTTAGTTTTTTCAATAGTTAATTTTTCCACAGCCTTTAGCTCTTTCTTCCTATCTTGAGAATCTTGAAAATATTGAGCCCAATCATCATCATCATTAATTATCACCTTGTTGTCATCAAGGACTACCTCACCTACCTTAGCCTTTCCCATGTCCTTCTGCTTCTTAGTACTAGCAGATGCTTCAACAGTGTTTCCAATAGTGCAGCCATTTGAATTCTCACGGCTTTAGCTAGGACCCCCTTTAACTCTTCCATCTTGGAAGCAAGAGCTTCATTTATCATATTCTAAACTTGTTCAGGATCCATTGCTTTTGATGTAAAATTGACTGAATTCTCACTGAACTCTGAGTCATTGACGTAGGTCGAATTGTCATAAGCTCTTGAACTACTATACTCTAGGTCTGTGAGCTAGAAAGGATTAATGACATGTAATGCAATGTGTGTATGCATGTATGCATGTATGCACAAGCAACAAGCAAACAAAAATAATCTTTTAATTTCCTTATACAAATGGCAAGTCTCTTTTCCTAGGTATATGGTCAACAAAATATCGACATGAGATATTTTATTTTCAAAAAAATTTCTCGGACGGTTTTAACCAATAGTTGTATTTTCAAACATAAAGGTCAATTTATGATAATTTTCATTAATTAAGTTTAATCCATTGAATAAACTAAAAATAGCTTTTATTTTATATTGGTTAAAACAAAATTAAGAGGTTTATCATAAATATATTTCCCATTTGAAAAAATAACTAATGATTCATGCCAAAAATAAGCCCATGATTAATGATTATTGGTATAAATTAAGCCCACAATTAATTTTTGGTATTCCATAATTGACCTAAATAGTTTGTAAGCTCATTCAAAAAGATGGTTAGGGAAAATAATTTTGTTTCAAAGCCCATTATAAAAAATTTTTGTTTAAAAATGAATTTTGGGCTTTGTATTTGGACCATGAGGTAGAAAATTTTTTTGACCCGTTTTAGAAAAGTTTTACATCCAAAGACTATCTTGAAAATTTTGAAAATAGTTTTGGTCTTTTGGATTTATAGGAAAAAATTATTTTGAGCTTACAATATAATTAGGTCATATTAGAAAAAGAATAAAACAAATAAGCCATGGTTTGAACCAAGATAAATTAATCATAGTCAAACAACAAACATTTGGTTAAAAACCTAAGAAAAGTAGCTAGGCCACTTACATGAGCTTTAGTCTTTGGGTTGAAAAGTTTAGGCTCCCATAGCAAGTATATACCAAAAGGTACAAGGTTATGAGTGGTTATGCCATGCTTGATCTCCATACCTTGAGTGAAAGTATAATATCCCTTACATAACACAACACGGGTTACACGGGCGTCCTAACATATGCACAAAATGCAAGCTAAATAATTTAATGGATAATATCATAATAAGAAAGAATAAAATAATATAAAGAATAAAGGAATTAACTTCTCTTATCCTCAGTGAAGTCACCACTGTGAGCGGGAATTTTCGCCTCTACTCCAATGTGGAATGGTTCTTGCAATTTCAGCACTGTTAGGCTTATGGCCTTAGAGAACACGAGTCTAAATCCAGAGAAAATAGAGTCACCACTCGGACGGGCTGAGAAAAAGAAAGGGGTGAATGAATTGATTCTTATAGAATCCCTAACCCCCTAATAGGTTCGAAAAGTTGGGTAAGCATGAGGTAGGTGAGAAATGGCCCAGCACCTCCATAGCACCCGATTCATTGGAACCAGCCTCCTTTTCAGGTCTTAATATTATTAAATTCCTAACTTATTAAAATATCATCCATACTACATGCAATGAAGATAATGAAATATTCATTAAAATCAAGAAAGTTCAAACCAATAAAAATGGTCACCCGTACAGAATGAAAACATGCCTTTATAATAATGTCCAATGTCCAAAGTATAAGTAAATAAAATAGGACACCCATCGATTAGTGGAAACATGTCTCTTATAATTATCCCAAAGTCTTTAAAGAAATCAAACTACAGAAAATAAATAAATTAAACAAATAAGGCACCCACGAGTGGAAACATGCCTTTTACAAGTCTATTTAAAAATACATATAAATCTAAGGAAAAGAATAAAGCAAGGGAAAAATAATACAACATACATGAAAATAATTGAATAATTAAAAATAAAATAAACAAACACATCTTAATATTATCTCATTAAGGAAATATAGTGCGAGACGACACAAGTCGTGCCTACAGTAGTCCTGCTAGCCTGTTAACGGGTGGGGGGGTCAAGGGGCAGCACTGCTGAAAGGTAAACGATTTACATGATATGATTTTATTAGGGAATTAGGGTTTCTATCTAACTAGGGTTTTAGGATTCTTAGAAATAATATTAGGTTTTAGGGTTTTAAAAAATAATTAGGTTACTGGATATTAGGATATTAGGGTTAAGGGTGGATTATGGTTTGGAAATTAGGGCTTCGAGTTTTACGGTTTGGGAATTGGTTTTTCTGGTTCAGGTTTTAGATTTTAGAAATTGCTTTTACAAATTAGGGTTTTGAAAAATATAAATTTGGGTTTTCTTTATGAAATCAAATGAGAAATAGAGAAATTAAAATGAATCTGTGATGTTATTAGGATTTTCATATTTATAAACCTACGGGCAAAATATGTTATGTGCGTTACTGTGAACAATATGTATTGTTTTATATTAATGGAACAATGCAATGAATTAATTAGTAAGAGTAAATAATTGAATTGAATAAACTAAAGAAAATTGAACCTGCTCGACTTCATCAAAATTAAAGGAGATGATCCAACTATCTGCTTGAATCTACTTAGCTTTCTGGCTGGAGGTTCAATGCAATCATGACAGTTTTAGTTTTCTACCTCTTAGATTGTTGTGGCTCTTCTTGTTATATGTGTTCCCTCTTAATTGCTTAATTAAAATTTATGGTTACTACTTAATAAATTATTGGTTGTCTGATCCTCTCCCCTTCTTTTCTATTTGATTCTCTATTTATAGTTAAAGCTAGAACCCTAATACACTAAACTGATGGTTCAAATGAGTCTGATCTGCATCAGGAATCCTAATCTATATCAAAATCATAAATGTATTAAGGCTTTAATTGTGAATTAAAGGACCCAAATTTGCCATGGTATCAAGTCCATGGCGAATGTGGGGTCCCAATTCACCATGAACAAAGGTCCATGGTGAATTGGAGTCCCTAATTCGCCATGGACAATGTCCATGGTGAATTGGAGTCCAATTCGCTATGGATCAAACACTTTTTGACTTTTATGGGTAAGCCGGGCTTGGTTGGACCTTTTCAGGCTTTTAAAACTAGACCAAATTTAATTCAACCTTTTAAAATTGAGTTGGAGTTGATTTGGTCCTTTAAAAATTAAATTGGACTAGATTAGGGTTTTAAAAATTAAACATACTTATTTTATTCCTTTTAAAATTGGACCGACCTAATTCAAAATTATAAACTAGGTTTAAGCTTTTAAAATTGGACCAAATTCAGCTTAGCCTCTTTTAATTAGGATCAGACTAACTTATGGCCAAAATTAAGGGTCTACACAAGCTTTCTTAACAATCTCCCTCAAGGAGTGCTTCCAAGTCAAATTGAAATTAATTTGAGAGAACATTGCAATGCTATTTTCCTAAATAACATACGGCTTGAAGACTCAACATAGAAAACCCTAGCTCTATATATTTCTTCTTCTATTTCAACAACTAAAGAGAGTGAAGCGGAGAAAGAGGATGCACCTGTTAAATAAGAGATAAAATCATACATGCCACCCATTCCCTTTCCTCAACGGCTGATACAACATAAGTGGAATCAACAATACAACAAGTTCCTTGAAATTTTTAAGCAATTTCACATTAATTTACCTTTCATAAAAACTCTTTTTTAGATGCCAACATATGCGAAGTTCTTAAAGGAATTTTTGTTTAAGAAGGGAGAGATGGAAGAAATATCCTCAGTTTCACTTACTTAAGAGTGTAACACATTATTACAAAATAAACTTTCCTCTAAGGTTAAGGATCCAACGAGTTTTTATATTCTCTGTTAAATTAGTAGATTTAATTATTAAAATTCATTATATGATTCAGGTGCTAGTATTAATTTAATGCCTTTATCTATTTACAGGAAATTAAAACTCACAGAGATGGCACCTACTAATATAACCTTAAAACTTGTAGATGGTTCAGTCAAGTATCCTGAAGGCCTAGGAGAAAACATACTTGTAAAAGTGGAAGAATTCTATATCTCTGTCGATTTTATAGTTGTGAATTTGAATGAAGACGTAGATGTTCCACTGATTTTTGGGAGGCCCTTCCTAGCTACCATTAGAGCTGTAATCGATGTGAAGAGTGGCAAGCTTACCTTAAAAATTGGGGATGATTAGGTGGAGTTTAACATGATTGAATTTTTGAAGGATTCTACTTCCAAAAGTTCCCAAGTGGAGGCAAGCGATAAATCTCTTCAAAAAGATTTCATTAAAAAGGATTCGCTCAAAGTTTGCCAAGTACCAAACTCCAAGCCAAAGGAAGGAAACAGTAAAGCAATCCATTTCACTTCATCCAAGGATAAAAGTTCACAAATATAAATTGAAGTTAACAACAACAAGCAATATGGTGGGAAAGGAAGTACAATGCGATCTTCCACCTTAAGCTTTAAAGAAAAAGTCAAGCTAAAGACTTTAAATAAGCACTTTTGGAAGGCAACCCAAGTGATTTTCTTTAAATTTTATTTCATTTTATTCTTTGTTAGATTATAATTTAACAAGTTTTGAAGATTTTAATCTTATTTTCTTTAACATTTTATTTTTATTATTAAGCAAATAGTAAATGTCGGAGAAGAAAGGGCAAGAAAAGGTGAGTTTGAATTGTGTTTTTTATTAAATATTTTTATAAAAGAAAAAGATAATTGGTCTAAGCCACTGTAGCAATCGTGACATAAGGGGGCATGAGCTCATAACGTGAGTGAGTTGTGAGATCGCGACAACCACTATCGCAATTGCTCCAAACGGCTCGATCTCGACGAGCTATTTTGAATTTTTTTAAAGTAATAAATAAAACCCATTTAGCCCCCTTTCTTCCTCACTTATTTCTCTTTCTTTTTCTTTTCTCTCTCACACTCCCAACTTGTCTTTCCCAAATCCCTAACCATGAACCTCAAAGATTCACTCAATTTCTTCCACAATCACACACATCCTTACCAAATACACTGCACCCATCACTTAAATCTTCATATCATGGCACCAAGAGTAAAAAGCATTACAAGGAAAGCTTCTGCAAGGAAGGGGAAGGAAAAGGTTTCAAGTTCTTCAAGGGATGAGGTAGATCTATCTTCCCAATTTGATGCTTCTTTTCCCATTTATAATCAAGAAGAAGGTAAGATATTTCTATCCCTATGGTTAATAAATATGTCTCCTTATAGATATTATAGCTATAGTATTTTTGAACATTTGGGTATTGAAGCTAGAATGAAGCAATTTTTTGCTAGACTAGGATGGGAAAAATTGGTAGAAAAAAAGATATGACACTTATAGAGAACTCACTCTTGAATTCTTCATAACTCTTAAAATATCAAAATATAAAGATAAGAATTTAGAGTGTAGAACGCTAGGTGTAGATTATGTGATTGATTATGATGTGATGTTCAGGGCTTTAGGCTTACCTAAAGAAGGTTCTAGTAGTCCTTCCAAAGAATTAAACATTGATAAATTTTGGAAGACATTAACTGGGTTTAATTCGTTCAACATTAGAAATGTACCTAACGGGTTAATTCATTATCATAGTCATTTGAGCGCATAGTTGAATGTCATGGAGGAGCAACAGAGGATGATGGGAGACTAAGTAGGGTCCATGAATCAACAAATTATCAACATGGAAAGGAGCTAGACTTATCATAATTACAAGCTAATGAAGTATATAGAACTTTCGGGTTTGTCTGTTCCTTCTCCGACTCCATTGTCACCATAATTCAAAGAAGCCTTCATCCTTTATCTTTTCTTATTATATATTCTTTTTCTTGTTATTTATGGTTTCTCTTGTTTGTGGTTGCTTATTCTTCATTGGGGACAATGAAAAGATTAAGTTTGGGAGGAGAGTAGATAACTCTTATTATTAGTTTGTTTTATATGATATTTGGCTAGGTTGTCTTTTGTTTTAATTTTTATTTAATTTTGTTTCTTTATAATTTTATTTGTATTAGATTTAAATTTTAGTTTTTAATAAATATTAGTTTTATTTTACTCCTATTTTGTAATCTATTTGGTTTTTTTGATCCCTACTTGTTTTTTTTTCTTGTTATTGAGTGTGTTAATTATTGTTATTTTAGATTTCAACATGATAATTTAATTCATTTAGCTAGATTAAAATAATTTTTCTTATTTTTGATTTAATGTATGGAATGGATGAGGTTATGATCTTGAAAAATTTTACAAATTAAGAGTACATATTTTTAATGAATAGTTATAATTTTTTTATCATAGTCTTTCGTGTTCATTGTAATGTAATAGATTCTAAAATTAGTATGTATCACTAAGGAAGTTAATTATTTAATTATGTGGGGATATTATATAAGAATTATGCATAATTAATATATAAAATTTTTTTATGAGATAGTGAGTAAAATGTACTCGTTTTAGATAATTAAGGTGGAATAGAGCATAAAAAGTATCCACCATATATATATATAATAGAAAAAGAGAAGAGAGAAAATAATAATGGGATGGAGCATCAAATGCACCCATAAATATATATATATATATATATATAATATTGTTAAACACATAGTTCTTATTGATCCTCAATTGTTTTGTAGAGTTAGCTACTTAGTGATGCTTGCTATATCCTTGGATTAATTAAGTTATGATGAATTTCCTATGGTATAAAAGTTTTTTGTAAATCACTCTAATAAATAAAGTGTGCTTAGTTTGTGTAAGTTGTTTAAGGTTATAATTCTTTGAAATTTAGTGTGTTAAGTTGAGGATAAGTGATTGTTATTTTTCTTCGATTAATTATGTTTGGTTGATTGTTGGGATTTGATTTAATGATGGTTAATTTGCTTGAGGACAAGCAAAAGTTTAAATGTGGGAGAATTTGATAAGTGCATATTGACTATATATTTTCTATCAATTTTAGCATAAAATTGAGTTGAATTAATTTATTCTAAACTTATTTATGTGTTTTAAGTTCATTATTTTTGAATAAAGCTTAGTTTGAATTAATTTTTGTAGGACTCTTGCAAACTGAAATTTAAGGTAAATTGGACCCTTAAAGCTTCAATAAAGATTTTGGTGATGATAGAGTATGAGATTGGAAACGTTATCTTCATAAAGTTTGTAGAGGACATCTCAAACTTTTCGTAAAGGTCTAGTTAATTTAAATCCAAGATTGTTTGTGCCTCCAACTATTAAGTCCAAATTAGGCCTAAGATACTGAAGCATAATTTTAGTCCGAACCACTAAGAGTAATTGGGCCATATCTTAGGAGTCCGAAGTCCAATTGAGGTTATTAAAAATCCTAATGCCATCTAATATTTAAGAGATACAACTTTGATGAAGGAGTCAAATGGATATAAGGTTGCTATCTAATAGTAAATTGGTTGAGAAATTAAAATTTGAATTCTGAAGGAGTAGATTGGAAGTAGGAGTCTGTTTTTATGTAACATCCTAAAATTTTTGAAAATTTCTAATTTTTAGAAAATTGGATAAAATAAATTATAATTTAAAAGGATAAATTAAATTAATGATTTTAAATGAAAAATGAAGGGATTTTAAATGAAAAAGAGGAATATATATATGTGATATATATGCAAAATATACATAACATATATAAAAGTCAACACTTTTTAAAAGAAAAGGGTATTTTGGTAATTAAATCTTATAAATTCAAAATTAATAAAATAATTCAAAAATAAATTTTTTTTAATGAAAGAGGAAAATTAGGACTTTTAATTTATTAAAAAAATATTTAAAATTTAAATATTAAATTATTTTATTATATATATATGTGGTTTAAAAAAAAGATGAAAGGAAAAGAAATATTAAAAGTCTTCTTCTTCTCTTTCCTTTGGCCAAATTTTCCATGGGAGTTAGACCAAGAATTTTATTCTTCCATACTCCATAAATTGAAGAAATTAACAAGTTGCAAGTGGATTTTTGGTGATCTCTACCAAAATTAGTAAGTTTCCATCTCTTTTCTTTGAATTCCTTGGAAATTTGGATTATGTGAGTTTTGAGATTTTGATGTAGTATGTTATAATTGTTGGAATTGGTGTGTATGATGTCATTTTGGGTAGTTAACAATGATTTTAATGTTAGATTGAAGAGATGATGGAGTTTGGAAAAAGAATGGTGAAGAGAGAGAATTTAGGGTTATGGATTTTTGGGGTTTTGAAAACATGAACTTTAATTGTGCAAATTGGTTCTAAATGAGTTTTTTTTATTCATAAACAAGTATTTTAAAGTCAAATATTGGATTTGGTGGTGTTGGGTTGGAGTTTGAGAATGGAAGTGGAGATTTAGGGTTTTGGAAAAGTGATTTTCCAAAGTGGTTGAATTGTGTGATTTTATTTGTTTAAGCATGTTGTTTAGTGTTAAAAGTGATGAATATAAGCTTGGAATGTGTAATGGATTGTGTTGGAATGGAAAAACTTCAATGGGGGAAGGTTATGCCATTTTTGAGATTTTGTGTATAAGAGTGTATTTTTATAATGTAAATGATTTAAATGTATTAAAATATGTTTTTAATAATATAAATAAACTTAAAACACTAATTTAATTGTAGTAGAATGGAATTCTAATGTTGAAGTAAGGAAAGGCTAAATTTTTGAAAATTTGTAGGAGTGATGTGTAATTATGGTTTAATGTTGGAAATGCCATTAAATGTGATACTAAATGATTATTTGTTATCACATTTGGTTTAGGCTTCGAGGGAGGTTGATTTGCTTCATCCAAGTGGTGAAGGGCAAGTTGGAAAGATTGGATTGAAGGTTGTTTTTAGCTTGCTTTGGGTTGCTAGTGGAGGTATGTACAAACTTTGAATATAATGTTTATATTTGCATAACATTTGGACTTAACACATTTTGGTTGAAAAATGTGTTAAGCTACTTGGTTCATTGATTGTGTATGAATAATATGCTATGACATTTGTAATGTCATATGTGTTAAATGCATTGAGAAAAGTCATTGATAATGGCTAAATTGTGTAGAATGTGAAATATGCATATTATGTGAAAATACCCAAAGTAATTGGGTAATGTGTTGTGAATGCAAAAATGAGATATATGTAATAATGAAATGAATTGATATTGATAAAAATGAGAAAAGTGAGAAAAGTGAGAAAAATGAGGAAGATGTGAAAAATGAGAAAAGTGAGAAAAAAAAGTGAAAATAAGGCAATGTGCCTAGATTGAATATGTTGTAAAAATAAGGCAATTACGTATTTTACATATACTGGAAATATGTATTGTACGTATATAGGGTATAAGGGTGTTACATTTTAGGTAGAGGAAGATTTAGAGAGAGTGAACAACAGCCATCTGGGGGTAACTCTTCGACACTTTTCATTAGTCTATATGATTAGCTTCATCCACCATTGGAGAGGAGATCAAAGGAAGAAGAAGATTGTGCTTTGAGGAGGATGCCATCATTTCTGCAAGTTCTATCCGTCTAGTTTGAACATTGTATTCGGTTTAGATTTTCAAATTTACATTTTCTTTAATGCTTTTGTTATTTCATTGAAATAAATTTTAGAATTATGGATTTCATGTTTGGTTTCTTAATTTCTAGGATTTTTATGTTTAATTTAGTTATGAGTAACTAATTTTCTTAGTGGGATTAGGTAGATTTAGATTTGTGGATGATGGGTATTTAATAGATTGATTAATTCTTGGTTTGAATTAAAGTTTTGTTGATTTTGATCTTAATGCTTGTGATTGACTGGCCATCAATTGCTTGTTAAATTGAAATCATATGTTGAGTGAAAGCTAGTTATGATTTTAGATTAGGGAATCAACAACTTTAGAAATTCTATTTAGAGATAAAAGAATCATCTAGAGACCAACTTAGTTTTTTTGAGCTTGATAGATTGATATAGTTTATTATTCATGAAAATAGAACTTATAAATTCCATCAATCATTAATTTTCTTACTTAAGAAGGAGGAAGATTAAAATTTAAGGAATTGATAACTTTGATTCAAGAAAGATTTGAATTAGTTTGAAAAATTATTTTTCCCTATTTGAAATAATTTTAAGGAAACATAATCCTACTTGTTTATCTAAATTAATTTAAAATTCAAATTTTAATTTGAAGTTTAAATAGGTTACATAATTACCTCAATTTAATTTTAAATTTGTATTTAATTTTGAATTTTAAATTAAAGATTGTTAGATAATAAATTTTCAAAATATCAAACCAATCTATTTATTTTTAGGTAATAGTCAAATTAAATTATAGTTAGTTAATTTACTCCTTTTTTGTGGGAACAATTAGTTAATTTACTCCTTTTTTGTGGGAACAATTTTTATTATCCCTTTACTACTTATCACGACCCGTGCACTTGTGGTATTGAGCTATAGCACACATTAATCATTCAATAAGTATCAATCTCATGACCTAGCTCTGCTTAGATCTGTCAATGTATGCATAATCAATCTCAACAGCCTAGACGTAATTGTATATGTTACAAATACACCGTAACATTATCTTTTCTCATTCCCATCTCTTTATCATATTTACTCTTTCTTTCATAGTTTTCATATTTTCTTTCTCATTTCTTGTCACATTATTCATTTCTAATTTTTTATTCATTTTTAGCTTATCTCACATTTTATACATTATACACATAAACATTTCAATATCCATCCTATAATGGCTCATCTTCCATAACTCATGCATTATTCAACCTTTTCATTATAGAATACACATATCCTTGTCAAATCCAAAAATAAAAGTGACATAACACATTCTTAAATTCACAATGTGTTATGTCAACTACAATATTATTTAAATAATAATTATTACAACTTGTACTAACCTTATTTCCTTCCAAAACTCTTTCCAAGTCAAAATCTTAAACTCTACCAATTTGATATACACACACATAAATCCAACAACAAGTAATATTATTCATTTAAAATCACTTCTGTGTCCAATTATATCAAACTTTCATTATTTATATATTTTTCATCAAAATCTCATTAATACCCTTAATCCAGAACTTACTACTTTATCCAAACTTCAATCAATATAACTCATTTCCGACATTTAACTATAAATTCCTCACTTACATATCAAAATAACTCATTTCAATAATTATATTCATCTTCATGCAAAACCCTAATTTTACATAACCTTCCACAAACCCTAACTTCATTCAAGTTTACCCATATTCAATTTCTAACCATAAAATTATTATATATATATATATATATATATATATATTAAAACAACATTAAATTGATTCATTACCATAATTATAAACACTCATACTAGAAACCCTAATTATATATATTCACTTCAAAACCCTAATTTCATCATTTTTGCTTATTTCCACAAATTGGCCATCAAAAAATCACATATCCATTATATTTACTCAATTATTATCAATTTTAGCAATTAAAAATACTTTCTTTCTCTAGCTATATCAAACTTAATGTTAAAACTAAAAAAATAAAGCTTAAAAGAGAAAAAAAAAACAGTTTTCTTGATTTTTCTTCAAAATTACTTTGAATCCTAGGAAATCCTTGTAAATTTTGGTGTGTTTTAAAAGAATTCCCCCTCTCTCTTTCTAACTTAAAAAGCACCATGGCTATCCCAGGAAGAAGAAAAAGATTTTTTTATTTCTTTCTTCATTTTCTATCCATATATATTAATATAATTAATATAATTAATTAATTATTTTACTTTTAATAACAACCAAGAATTTTCTCTCTTCTTTTGACTTTCTTTTTCTTTTGATTTATTTATTTATTCATTTACTTATCTTGCCATCAATAATTATATGTATATATTTATATTTTATTTATATTTTGTTTATATGCTATATATATTTTATGTATGTGTAATGTATATGCAATGTATACATCAAGTATACATTATGTATATATCATTTATTTATTATGTATATATCTTATATTTCTCTCTTCCAACATACTAACTACCCTCCAAATTAATTATTTAACCATATTTAAAATTTATGGGTGTTATATATACAAACAACACATAGGCATAATGCCATTGCTTCCTTGCAAAGAATCAAACAAGGAAAACATAATATATTCCTTTAAGCCACCCAAAATCCACCCAGTATCATATATATATATATATATATATATATATTAATCTAGCTTATATTATACAATATAATTAATGAGATCATACAATAACAATAAATAATTTATGATATCTTCAAGTATAACAATTTATAATTATATTTACTAAAACCATAAATATAGTCTTCCCTTTCCTTCTCTTCACCCTTTCCTTTTCTACTTGAAAAACCTAACTACAGATGAGTTAATAAAAAATATTCTTAGTTTATGTATTAGATAATATAAAATTGAATTTTAAATTCATTATTGACTTATCATATTTATTTCCATACACACAACAACATTTTTGTAATTTGTGATTGCCCAAAAACAATTTGTAAAAGGATAAACAAAGGTGAAATGTAATGGGCATCTATTAAATGCATGGATTTTACACATTGCAAACAGTTTCAACACACAATTCATCAACATCAAGAAACTCTAGTTCAAATGCTAAGAATTTGATATTTATAAGAATATCATTCTGACAATGGAAAATCAAAAGTTGTGTTAGATTTGCCAATTCAGATTCAAAATGAAATCAGATATACAATCATCATCAATCATAGTGAGCATTACCTTCGATTTAGATAAATTTGAACACCTTCCAAGTGAACTTGAGTTCCTTAATCTGATTATTTAAGCAATCAACTTAGAACAAAGACATGCATAATTAATAATAAAAATTAAAAATCTAAACGTCCCATATTGCCAGCCATACAAAGATATGAAGTCATAAGCAGTTGTCACATGAACAAATTAACAAAAGATGTATTGTTGCTATTAGAGACTATGATAGAAATTAATCATCATAGCTCCTATGATCTTTACTGTAGAAATCTAGAATTAAGGGAAAACAAAGAAAGATAGAAACACAGTAAGTAAGAATGAAGGAGATGAAGTATTTGTTATTATCCTTCAACTTACTGTACAAAGCTACAGCTGAGCCTTCTTATATATACCGGCAGTAGCTCTAACTAACTCTTACACTTCAGCATTTTTGTAACACCCTTATACCATATATACGTACAATTCATATTTTCAGCATATGTAAAATATGCATATACGGTACAAAAATGTCACAGATCGATTTGATAAAAAAAAATTTCACATTTCTGATTTAAAAATTTCAAATGAGGCCTCGCAATTAAAATGTCACAGATGAGGCCTTGAGAAACTTAGTGAAATTGAGAAGTATGGTTGAGATGGTGATTTGAAATTTTTTTGGGAGTGTGTTCTTTTTGCAGGTTGTGTAATTGATAAATTTTAGGATGTCCAAATTATAGACAAAACTCTAGCGAATCTTTTTCAGAGATTTTCAAATAAAATGTTTATTTTAGGTTCCTATAACAAGTAAAGAATATTTATATACTATTTAATTTTTTATATTTAGTATTTGAAATTTTAAATAAGAAATGTGAAATTTTTTTCATTAAACCTGTCTGTGACATTTTTGTACTGTATATGCGTATTTTACATATGCTAAAAATATATATTGTACGTATATAGGGTATAAGGGTGTTACATTTATTTTGGTATTAGAGCCTAGGTTTGAGGTTCTCGACCTAGGTAGGTTGATAGAGAGAGAAAATGGGGGATTTGAAAATGGTTTTTAATTGTAATACATGTATTGGCACTGACAGTTTCTAATATTTGATATAGTAATTTCTGTTGTGTTTATAGATATAGGTAGTTATGGCGTCTCGGACACATCAGGCTGCTGAGCGTAGTACAGAGATTGTGGCTCCGGATGAGGGTAGAGATGGAGCTAGAGTTGTGTCTGCTGGTGAGGCATCTATTTTTATGCCTGTGAGACCAGCAGCTGATGAGATTCTGCCTGGCTGGGTACAACATATAGTAGAGTTGTTGAGGCAGGCTCCAGTTCAGTAGCCGCCGGCGCTGTAGTCGTAGCCACAGTTGCCGGTGAGGAAGTATGATAAGCTGAGAAAGTTCAAAGCTGAGGACTTCGTTGGTACTACAGACCCTGTTATAGTAGAGCAGTGGCTAGACAGGGTTCAGAGAGTGTTCATTCAGTTGCAGGCTAGTTCAAAAGAGAAGTTTGATTGTGCCAGATCCCTTCTGCAGAGGGATGCATATGATTGGTGAAAGACGATTTCACATGCTTTGGCTAATCCACCAGTCCTGACTTATGATGATTTCCTGTGGGAATTTGAGCAGAAGTATACTCCGAGGGAGTATAAGGATGCAAAGAAGATGGATTTCCTGAGTCTAAGACAGGATACTAGGACAGTGACAAGAGTATGAGATCGAGTTTATCCGGTTGAGTCATTATGCTGGTTAGATCATTTCTGATGAGATTGACAGGTACATGAGATTTGAGGAGGGACTAAGACCCTCTATCATGTGTATCATAGCAGGCTCTTGGTATCAAGATTTTTCTCAGTTGGTTACAGCTGCCGGGAGTGTAGAGAGAGCACAGAGTGTAGAGTGAGTCAGGGTCTTCATTAGTGAAGAGAGGCCGAGGTGGGTATTTTTAGAGGTTCAGTAGGAGCCAGGAGCAGTTTGGCAGGTCAGTACAACAACAGAGACAGAGACAGAGACCTACAATTTTAGTGGCTAGTGCACCGACCCCAGTGGCTCAGAGGCCTGTTCCACTACTTGTGTTCATTGTGGTAAAGCACACAGAGGTGTCTGCTGGTGGAGAGGTGCTTCAGGAGTGTATTTTAGATATGGGTCATTAGGCCATTTTATCAGAGATTATCCAGAGCCACCAGAGGATAGATAGGCAGATACTGTAGCTTCTCGACCCAGTGTTAGAGGAGGTCGTGGTGGCAGAGGTTTTTGTAGAGGTGGTTGATCTAGGACTAGTCAGAGAGGAGGTTCTATAGCCAAAGGTAGTAGACCAGATGAGGCAGGGCCATCACAGTGGGTTTATGTGATGCAGAGGCAGCTGGATGCTTCAGCTGTTATTACTGGTACTTTTACTTTATTTGGTACTTCAGTTCTTGCATTATTAGACCCTAAGTTGACTCATTCTTATATCAGTGCATCCATCTTTCCTGTGAGTGATTTGCATTTTGAGTCCTTAGGATTTGATGTTTTGGTCACAAATCCTTTAGGGCATAGTGTTGTGGTGAGCAGGGTGCACCGAGATAGTCTAGTTGTTGTTCAAGATGAGGAGTGTCATGACCCAATTTGTACATATGTACAGTACGTCCATGTACAGTAAGAGGAGCCGTCCCGAGTAATCACCAAAGAACACGAAGTGAAAGGAAGATTTATAGGACAAAAAGGACCTAACTGAAAAGATTGTAAAAGTTTTGGGGAGGTAATTGTAATTTCCAAAAGTTGTACTGGAGGTTCTTAATAGTGCATATAACAGACTCCAGAAACGGAAAGTAGAGAAAAATTGGGTAGAAACAGCGTGACACGGTTTTTCCCGAAAACGCACGGTTTGGAAGATATAGGGGATTTTGACCAGGGGCATTATGGTCATTTTTAAAAGTGTCTCGAAAGTAATAATGGATCTCAAAAATGAAAAGTAGAGGAAAAACTGAGTCAAAAAGTGTACCACAACATTCGGCGAAGTGCGCGGTTTAAAAGTTACGAACAAGTAATCGCCGGAGGGTATTTTGGTCTTTTCACACCTTAGACCATAAAATTTCAGCACAAGGAGGTTGAGGGGCCAAAATATAATTAAAAGGAAGTCCAAGGGCTTGGGTTGTAAATAAATAAAAGAAGGAGACATTTGGACCAATGAGAATTAGCCATTTTCCCACATATGTGTACCAATGGGAAATCAACATTTACACCATGACATATTAACCCCTCTTGGCTGCCATTTGGAGGAGAGAACACCACAAAAATAAAGCCAAGAACTCTCTTTGTTCTTGCTTGGCCGAAAATAAGAGAAAGGGAAAAGAGAGAGAGATTGTTTTTTTTTTTTCAAGTAGCAAATTTTGGAGAATAAAGAGAGGTTGCAAACTTGGGTGGAGAATAAGATTTTAAGGTAAGGAAATTCATCTATGGTTCTATTTCTTTCATTGGTTATAGTATTTGTAAGATACAAGTGAAAGAATAAATATGATGATTATAGAAAATTTAAGAAGTTGAAGAAAAGTGAAAGAGATGACTTGCACATATAAGATTAAGGATAAAAAGGATGACTAGTAGTATTAGTTAGCAAAATAAGGCATGAAGCACTTAAATTTTATTATGTTCTTGACATGGATTTTATGAAAATTATAGGAAATCAAGAAGTGAGAGAGAAGGAAGCAAAGAAGGCATAAAAGAACTAGAAACAAGTGAAAAGAATTAAGGTTTGGTACTTAAATCATTGCCCTTTTCAAATTAATTCACATAGTTTGCATTATGGGACTTTTGAAAGGGTTTTGAAATGATGTTATTATGTGTGGTAAATATGTGGGAAAGTGCTCTTGAACCATTTGTAATCAATTGATTGTGAAAAGAATGAAAACAAAACAAACTAGCTAAATTTGTTCAATCATTCATAAACTTTGAAGAACTTTTAATCATCCCTTTGGTTTGATTTTTGAAAGAGGAACCCTTAGTCCTTCAATGGTATCTCAAAAGGAGTCTAAAAATCAATTTTGCAAGAAAAAAATGAATTTCCCTCAAATTTTGAAAATTGGGCCGAATGGTCCCTTTTGGGCACCATTCTGCAGCTTTCATTTTGGGCAGTCCGTTGAAGGGGCAAACGAAAGAATTTTTTGATGAAATTTTACATGAATTTAGTTAACTTATGAAAGTGTTTTCCTGCAAAAATTCATCCAAAAATAAGGTTGTTTACTTGGTCAAAACTGTTGCCAAAGTTGACTATTTTCAGCAGTAAAAACAGATTTTACTATTTCGTTGTCGCACGCCATTGCGTTGCCGATTTTACGCACCGCGCTACTATTCATTTGGTCATTTTTCTAAATGTGTTAAAACTTGAATATTATGATATAGATTGATGTTATATCATTTAAAATGACACGAAAGGGGTTTGGAATAATCAGAAAGGCATCATGAGAAGTTATCCTAGTAATATATGCCTTATGGAAAAATCATGACCTATTGAATATCATGACCAAAGTAATTTAATAAATTATTTATGCTCTACTTGGTATATCAGAACCCTTGAGATAAGGGTATGATGCATCATACTATTACTGCAGTACTGCTTATGACATGATATGATATTCCGGCTGAAGGCCGATGATTGCAATGACATGATCAATGATGCAATGATAATGGCCATTGGCACATGTGCAAGAAATATGATGAAAGATAATGAAATATGATCATGACGAGATATGTTTATCATGACCCTTCCTTATCCGCTGACGTTCTGTTAAACCAGTAGAGCAACCAAAATGATAAAAGCAAGAAAAATGATTTAAATTCAAATTATTCAGTCAAGCCTTTTTACCTTCTGTGTTTTGTATTTATTCCTTTCAATTATTTAAAGTATATAAATGTATGTTCAAATCATTCTTTCATTTTATTTATTTATTGCAATGATTTAAGTACCCACTAAGCAATTGCTTAGCGAGTTTAGTTTCCTTCTAAACTCGTAGGTTAAAAGAGGAGACGAGATTGCAGCATGTCCTGCGCAGCTGGCCTTGACTACTACTTTGGGTAGGAGTTTGGATATGATTGATTGTAGCAATATGGCATGTACATAAGCTTGTATGATCTAGCAAATAAATGTATTATACTGTAAAGCTAGAACACGTACACTGCTAGTGATCTAATAAATATTATTTGGATTTAGCACTTATGTATGCAAGTATAGAAGTGTGAATTCTTCTTGCAGGATTGTAGTTGAGGTTATAAGGGTGGATTATTGGGAGTGTGCTTGAGTTGAATTGTGAAACAAAAATGTTTTTCAAAAATTCAAGAATCAGTTTTGGCGACACTTGGGACCTCCATTTTTAGGGGAGGTTATGGCAAATTTTTTTTTTAAAATTTGCACTTAAAATTGGCTAAGTAAACTATTAGGACACAACCACCATGAGATAACAGTCCATCTTGGTCTATAAACGTAGGCTAAGATGGGGTGTTACAAGGAGTTTCTCAGTGACCTAATTGAGATGCCTTTTAGGGAGTATGATCTAATTTTAGGCATGGATTGGTTATCCAAGCATAGGGCTGTGGTAGACTGTCAGAAGAAATGTGTTACTTTGAGAACACGTGATGGTAAGGATGTGATGGTATCTAGTGAGCAGAGGTATCTTTCATCCATGTTTGTTTCAGCTGTTTTAGCTAGGAGGATGATTCGGAAGGGATGTGAGGCTTATCTTGCTCATGTTGTAGATTATAGAGTAGTGGGGTCCCAGCTTGACAGTATACCCACAGTTGCTGAGTTTTCAAATATTTTTTCTGTTGAGTTGCCATGGATACCTCCTGAGAGAGAAGTGGAGTTTGGTATCGATTTGTTGCCTGGTACCACTCCTATCTCTATTACCCCTTATTGGATGACACTTGCTGAGTTGAGAGAGTTGAAGGTGCAGTTGTAAGAGTTGTTGGATAAAGGGTTTGTCTGCCCTAGTGTGTTCCTGTGGGAAGCGCCTGTGTTTGCGAAGAAGAAGGATGGCACCTTGAGATTATATATTGATTACAGGCAGTTGAATAAGGTGACCATCAAGAACAAGTATCCTTTGCCTCGGATAGATGATCTCTTTGATCAGTTGAAGGGAGCAGCAATATTCTCTAAGATTGATCTGAGATCAGGGTACCATCAGTTGAGAGTTAGAGATCTGGATGTACCTAAGACAACTTTTCGCACGAGGTATGGGCATTATGAGTTTTTGGTGATGCCCTTTGGATTGATGAATGCACCAGCAGCTTTTATGGATTAGATGAACAGGGTGTTCAGACCATATTTAGATCAATTTGTGGTGGTCTTCATTGATGGCATTTTGGTGTATTCGCATAATGAGGAGGATCATGATAGGCATTTGCAGATTGTATTGCAGACTTTGAGAGAAGCAGTTGTATGCTAAGCTATCTAAGTGTGAGTTCTGGCTTGATCAGGTAGCTTTTCTTGGTCATATGGTTTCAGTAGAGGGTATTAGAGTTGATCCGAGTAAGGTTAAGGCTATCTTGAATTGGAGTCCATCGAAGACTGTGATAGAGGTTAGAAGTTTTCTGGGATTGGTAGGCTATTATCATTGGTTTGTGAAGGGTTTTTCTATGATAGCTACACCACTCGCCAGATTGCTTCAAAAAGGAGTTAGATTTGTGTGGATAGATCGGTGTCAGGCGAGTTTTGAGTAGCTGAGGGAGATGTTGACTCAAGCTCCTGTCCTTACCCTGCCTGTGGAAGGTAAACCATATGTGATATATAGTGATGCTTCACATAGTGGTTTAGGTTGTGTTCTGATGCAGGAGGGTAGAGTCATTGCTTATACCTCTCGACAGTTGAAGCCACATGAGCTGAATTACCCGACTCATGATTTGGAATTAGCAGCTATAGTTTTTTCCTTGAAGATTTGGTGGCATTACTTGTATGGGAAAAGTGTCTCATTTATATGGATCACAAGAGTTTAAAATACCTGGGTGTTCAGAGAGAGCTGAATCTTCGGTAGAGACGGTGGTTAGAGTTGATTAAAGACTATGACTGTTTGATTGATTATCATCCTGGTAAGGCAAATGTTGTTGCTGATGCCTTGAGTATGAAGTCTTTGATAGGTTTGACTACTTATTCACTCTCATTACTTGTTGAATTGAGAGCGTTGCATGCTAGATTTGAGTCTTGTGATGATGGTGCTTTGATGGCTCAGTTGCAGTTGAGGCCTGTCTTGCTGGATCATATTAGGGAGGCTCAGTTGGCAGATGAGAGAATCCAAAAAATTGTATTGGTTTTTCAGAAGGGGGAGAGTCGAGACTTTTATGTGAGGGATAATGCAGTCTATGGTATAGAGATAGGTTGTGTATTACTGTAGAATTGAAAAGGATGATATTAGAGGAAGCACATCAGTCACTTTATGCTATGCACCCTGGGAGTACCAAGATGTATTAGAACTTGAAGCGACATTATTAGTGGTCAAGTATGAAGAGGGACATAGTAGTGTTTGTATCCAGATGTCTCACTTGCCAGAGAGTGAAAATTGAGCACCAAGTTCCTTTAGGGTTGCTCCAACCTTTATCAGTGCCAGAGTGGAAATGGAAGCGAGTGACAATGAATTTTGTAACTAGACTGCCTTTGACCCAGAAGAAGCATGATGCAATCTGGGTGATAGTTGATCGGATGATGAAGACAACTCATTTTCTTCCAGTTCGGATGGATTATTCTCTTGAGAGGTTGGCTGAGCTGTATATCAGTGAGTTACATTGAGTCCAGTTTCTTTAGTGTCAGATCAAGATCCTCGGTTTACTTCTAGATTTTGGAAGAGTTTGCATGATGCTTTGGGTTCTCGGTTGTATTTTAGTACTTCTTTCCATCCTCAGTCAGATGGGCAGTCAGAGAAAGTGATACAGATTCTAGAGGATATGTTGAGGAGCTGTATCATTGATTTTAACGAGAATTGGGACAGATTTTTGCCACTAATTGAGTTTTCTTATAACAACAGTCATCAGTCCAGTATTGGGATGGCTCCTTATGAGGCCTTGTATGGCAGGAGATGTAGGACATAGAGTTCAGTGTGAGAAATAAAGTGTTTCTAAAGGTGTCTCCATGGAAGAAGATTCTGAGGTTCGTTCGAAAAGGAAAGCTGAGTCCTCGTTTCATAGGGCCATATGAGGTGTTGGAGAGAGTTGGTCCAGTGGCTTATAGACTAGCTTTGCAGCATGAGATGGATCGAACTCATAATGTCTTCCATGTCTCGATGCTTCGGAGATACAGGTCTGACCCATCTCATATCATATCAGTGGAGTCTATTGAGGTGAGTTCAGATCTGACTTACGAGGAAGAACTAGTGACGATTTTAGCACGAGAGGTTAAAGAATCGATGAATAAGAGGGTGCCACTTGTGAAAGTCCTTTGGAGGAATCATGCCACTGAGGAGGCGACATGGGAGAGTGAGCAGGCGATGCAGAGTCAGTTTTTCCAATTGTTCTAGACTTGAGAACAGGTAATTTCGAGGACGAAATTTGTTTTAGGGGGAGATAATTGTAATATCCCAAATTTTTTGAAAATTTCTAATTTTTAGAAATTTGATAAAATAAATTATAATTTAAATGGATAAATTAAATTAATAGTTTTAAATAAAAAATGAAGGGATTTTAAATGAAAAAATGGAATATATATGTGATATATATACAACATATAAAAGTCAACATTTTAAAAGAAAAGTCAAAAGTCAAAGTAAAAGGGTATTTTGGTAATTAAATCTTAGAAATTCAAAATTATTAAATTAATTCAAAAATTATAAGAGGGATTTTTGAACTTTTAATTTATTAAATAAATAAATAAATAATTATTAAAATATTATAATATATATATAAATATATGGTTTAAAATAAAAGATGAAAGGAAAGAAAAATTAAAAAGTTGTCTTCATTTCTTCTTCTTCATCATCAAGGCCGAACCACCATGGGAGCATAGACCAAGGTTTTGATTCTTTCATACTTCACAAATTGAAGGATTTAACAAGTTTAAAGTAAATTTTTGGTGTTTTCCACCAAATTTGGTAAGTTTCCAACTCCTTTCTTTGAATTCCATGGAAATTTTGATTATGTGTGAATTTGGATTTTTTAGTATGTTATAATTATTAAAATTGGTGTGTATGATGTTATTTTGGGCAGTTAACAATGATTTTAAGGTTGGATTGAAGAGATGATGAAGTTTGGATAAAGAATGGTGAAGAGAGAGAATTTAGGGTTATGGATTTTTAGGGTTTGAGAAATCATAGTTTTTAATTGTGCATATTGGTTCTAAATGTTTTTTTTTTTGGTTCATAAACAATTATTTTAAAGTCAAATATTGGATTTGGTTGTGTTTGGTTGGAGTTTGAGAATGGAAGTGGAGATTTAGGCTTTTGGAAAAGTGATTTTCCAAAGTTGTTGAATTGTTTGATTTTATTTATTTAAGCATGTTGTTTAGTGTTAAAAGTGAGGAATATAAGCTTGAAATGATTAATGGGTTGTGTTGGAATGGAAAACCTTCAATGGGGGAAGGTTATACCATTTTAGGGTTTTGTGCATAAGAGTGTGTTTTTGTAATGTAAATGGTTTAAATGTATTAAAATATGTTTTTAATAATATAAATAAACTTAAAACACTAATTTAAATGGAATAGAATGAAATTCTAATGTTAAAGTAAAGAAAAGCTAAATTTTTGGAATTTGTATAAGAGTGATGTTTAGTTATGGTTTAATATTGAAAATGCCATTAAATGTGATACTAAATGATTATTTGCTATCACATTTGGTTTAGGCATTGAGGGAGGTTGATTTGCTTCATCCAAGGGGTGAAGGGCAAGTTGGAAGGATATGATTGAATGTTGTTTTAAGCTTGTTTTGGTTGCTGTTTGAGGTAAGTACAAACTTTGAATACATTGGTTGTGTTTGCATAACATTTGGGCTTAACACATTTTGGTTGGAAAATGTGTTAAGCTACTTGATACATTGGTTATGTATGAATAATGTGCTATGACATTTGTAATGTCATATATGTGTTAAATGCATTGTGAAAAGCCATTGATAATGGCTAAATTGTGTAAAATGTGAAATATGTGTATTATGTGAAAATGACCCAAAGTGTTTGGATAATGCCATTTGTTGTGTATGCATTAAGTGCATTGTTAAAAAGCCATTGGTATTGGCTAGATTACATTAAATGTGATTAATATGTGAATTATGTTAAAATACCCAAGGTAATTGGGTAATGTGTTGTAAATGCAAAAATGTGGTATAATGTAATGAGATATGTGGAAACATAATGAAATGAATTGATATCGATATAAATGAGAAATATAAATAAATTGTGTGCCTAGTATGTTATTCAATTTTCAGAGTTCTGTGTTTGGTGGCATGCCTATATTTGCCTACGGGCTAGACGTTGGGCGTTACTGTAAAAATATTTTTGAGGTCAAATGACCGGGTCGCAAGTCTCAAAAATAAGTCCTTGAAGCTAGGCTGGATGAAATAACTGGGTAGTAAGCTCAGACCTACTTGGATTATTTCATTGATATATTGCCTATGGGGCTAGACACATGGTGTCATTATAGACCAAAACAGTAACTCTGGAATTTGAATAGTGATATGTGTCTATTTTATATATGTAGTGTCAATTTTTATGTGTGTTTAGTGTGTTTTTGTTAGGTTTTTGTTTTGATATTTGTTTTATTTTTATGTTTATGTGTTTTAGTTCTTATGTGGTATTTTTGGTTTTTTTTGTAGTGTTTTTGGTAGAGAAAAGGCTTGGCAAATATTAGGAAGAAAGTAGAAGAGTTTTTGTTGAAGAACAGAAATTTTCACACCCGCATGTGAGAGTTTTCACAGGGCTGTCAGATTTGGACGAGATTGGATCTTGGAGATCATTAATTCTAATCCAAGGGCCACGATTTAATGACCATTAAGAGGCCAAAATAGGTTATAAAAAGAGGGAACAGCCGTAAAAAGAAGGGGGACACATATTTTGTTTACAAAAAATGTTTTTTACATAGTTGGAGAGTTTTTGAAGATTTCTCTGGAAGAGGACTGAAGATTGAAGCAATTTTGGGGATTTTCAGAGTTTGAATTTCTTTTCATCTTTTTGATTTGAATTGAACAATGAATTCTCTCTTGAAATTGTGTTTTCTTGATTTCTCCATGGAGGAGTAATTCTTTTTGTTAGGGGAAACATGAACCCTTGATTTAGAAGGATGCAATATCTTTAGAATTTTGTTTTCAATTTGAGATTTATGTTAGAATTGGTATTTTTCTTAATGCTTGGATGTATGAATTGATTCTTATTACTTGATTGTTTTCTGATAGAAGATTAGGTTTTGAGATCAATTTTATATTATTCCATGATTTCATAATTCTGGCATAGCAATTTGAATTAGGTGTTTTCTGATAGAAGCCTAGGTTGAATTGTGGGTTTAACTTGTTTCCTGATAGGAGAGTTATTAAATTAGGTTCTAATTTATGCAATTCATGATCTAAGTTTTCGGATAGGAGTTAGACACAAATTGAGAATTTATTTATGGATAGGATAAATTGGCTTTAATTGTAAGAACCTACCAATCTCAAATTCATTATCTTGTTGTTAATTTCGCATCCTAATAAGTCAAGGGGGATTGTGGATCCTAACCTTTTAATTATTGATTTCTTTCTCAAAAAGCTATTCAATTGCGTGTTTTATTTAATTTAATTATTTATTTTCGAATCAATCACTGAATTTTGTTGCTCAAATAATAGTAATAGTAGTAGTGAGATTGGCTTTCAAACTTTGGTCTCTTGGGATACGATATCGGGACTCCAAGTCCTATACTACTTGATCGACTAGTACGCTTGCTAGTGTTTGCTATGACGCGTCAAGTTTTTGGCGCCGCTGCCGGGGACCATAGATTTGGTTGAAAATTTTCTATTATTTGTCTGTTACTTTGAGATTTAATAATTGTTTGTTTGAGTTGTTACTTTTAGGCCGTTGATTGGTTTATGCCCAGAACTAGTGGTTGGCCACTAGAAGAGTTTGATCCGGAGCCTGAAAGAAGTTTTCGCCTAAGAAGAAGGTTAGCTAGACAAGTTACCATGGCTGATCCACCGAATGATCTTGTGGATGTGGAAGGTGGCAATGGAAATCAAAGACCACAACGCACAATGCAAGACTATGTAATGGCGCAACCGAGTGGAGCACTGCCATCCATAGTTAGACCAGCCATTCCCGCTAACAACTTTGAGATTAAGCCTCAAATCATTCAAATGATTCAAAATGGTTATCAATTTGGAGGCTTGGATCATGAAGATCCTCACCAGCATATTGCCAACTTTCTTGAGTTATGTGCTACTTTTAAGTACAATGGAGTTTTTGATGAGGCGGTTTGGTTGAGACTTTTTCCCTTCAGCTTAAGGGATAAAGAGAAACGTTGGCTTACTTCTTTGCCATCCGGTTCGATTAGAACATGGGATGATTTGTCAAAGAAGTTTCTTGGTAAGTATTTTCCACCCTCAAAAACAATAAAATTTTAAATGAAATTTCTTCTTTTGTGCAGGGTGATGCAGAATCTTTTCATGAGGCATGGGAAAGATTCAAGGATCTTTTGAGAAGGTGCCCTCATCATCAAATTCCTTTATGGATGCAAGTGCAGAATTTTTACAAAGGAATCAACATTCATGCAAGAAATATGATTGATGCTGCTGCTGGAGGTTCTATAAATAGGAAGACACTTGAAAAATCCTTCGAGCTCATTGATGAGATGGTGGCTAATATGTTTTTGTATCATGATGCAAGAGCTCAACCAAGGACAGCAGCAGGGGTGTATAATGTGGATGCTATGACATCATTGGCAGCTCAAGTGGAGGCATTAAATAAGAAGATTGAAGGGATGCAAATTCAGATGCCTCCAGCTGTTACAATAACTTGTGATTTTTGTGGTGGAGGACACCCAAATCATGAATGTCAATCAGGTAACATATTTGCTATTAATCAAGTTCCTGATCAAGCTAATTTTATGAATAATTTTTGCAGGCAGAACGATCCTTACATCAACACTTATAATCCTGGGTGGAGAAATCATCCAAATTTTTCTTGGAGTAATTCAAATGCACAAAGGCAACAACCACCAGGGTTCCAATCTCAAGAGTCTCTACAACAACAAGTGAAGAAGCCTTCCTTGGAAGACTTAGTGTCTCAATTCATAAAATCCACTGGAACAAGATTTCAAAATCAGGAGACAAGATTCCAGAATCAGGAGGCATCGATCAAAAACATGGAAGTACAGATTGGGCAAATAGCAAATGCCATAACAGGCAGATCACAAGGCGCATTACCAAGTACATCCGAGACAAACCCAAAAGAGCATGTGAAGGCAGTGACATTGAGGAATGGAAGAGAGTTGGAGGATCCAAAGCCGAAAGAAAAAGTGGAAGTTCAAGAAGGCAAATTGGGCTTGGAGGAAGCGCCCAAGGAGGATGCGAGCAAAGAAAAGGTAAGTAATCATTCGGAAAATGCTAAGAAAGGTAAGTTTTCTAACACTTCCTTTGCATCTAACTTAGATTTGAAGAAATTTCCATATCCTGAAAAAATTAGGAAAGAAAAATTAGATGCTTAGTTTTCAAATTTTGTTGAAATCTTTAAGAAAATTCACGTTAATATTCCATTTGCGGAAGCTTTGGCTCAAATGCCGAAGTATGCTAAATTCCTTAAAGATATTCTGTCTAATAAGAGGAAGTTAGAGGATCTAGGCACTGTAACATTGACTGAGGAGTGTAGTGCCATTGTCCAAAATAGGTTGCCGAAGAAATTGAAAGATCCAGGGAGCTTTACCATTCCCTGTGATATTGGTGATGTAGAGTTTGAAAAGGCCTTGTGTGATTTAGGTGCTAGTATTAATTTGATGCCTTTGGCCTTGTGCAATGAAATGAGTCTTGAGCTAAAAGAGACAAGTATTTTGTTGCAACTTGCTGATGGTTCCACAAAAGTCCCATCTGGGATTATTGAGGACCTTTTAGTGAAAGTTGGGGAATTTATCTTCCCTGTTGATTTTGTTGTGTTGGACATGCGAGTTGATAAAGTTACTCCTCTTATTCTGGGTAGGCCTTTTCTGGCCACTGCTGGAGCTTTAATAGATGTGCGAGAGGGGAAACTTACATTAAGATGGAATGAGGAAAAAATTATTTTTGATATAAATAGAGCAATGAGATATCCATCTTTGCATGACAATGAAATGTGCTTTTCTAGTGATTGTGATGACAAGTGTTTGAATGAGTATAAACAAGATACATTTTCAGCAATTGAAGTGGAGCAAACACTGGAGCAATGTATGGTCTTAGGAAGTGTAGACCATGGTGAAAGTTCAACTTGTAAGGAAGGGGAGGAAGAGGATGAATCTTCATTGCCATTGGAAATTGAAGAGGAAAAGGATTCAAAGGATTTTTCCAATGAATCACCTAAACTTGAACTTAAACCCTTACCTTCTCATTTAAAATATGTTTTTCTTGATGGTGAAAATAACCCTATGATTGTTTCTGCTTTGTTGACAGAACAAGAAGAACATGAGACTATTGAGGTGTTGAAGAAGCATAAGAAAGCGATTCGGTGGAGTTTGTCAGACATTAAGGGGATAAGTCCAAGCTTGTGTATGCATAAGATCTTGATGGAGGATGACTACAAATCCACTATTCAACCACAAAGGAGGTTGAACCCTGCTATGCAAGAGGTTGTAAAGAAAGAGGTGATAAAGCTAATCGATGCAGGTATTATCTATCCAATTTTTGATAGTAAGTGGGTAAGTCCTGTTCAGGTAGTACCTAAGAAGGGGGGAATGACTGTAGTGAAGAACGAGAATAATGAATTGATTCCCACTAGGACAGTAACTGGGTGGAGAGTTTGCATAGATTACAGGAAGCTCAATTCAGCCACTAGAAAGGACCATTTTCCTTTACCTTTTATTGATCAAATGTTAGAGAGGTTCGCAGGGAATATGTTCTATTGTTTTCTAGATGGTTTTTCCGGGTATTTTCAAATCCCAATAGCCCCTGAGGATCAAGAGCAAAAAACCTTTACGTGTCCTTATGGCACATTTGCATATAGGCGTATGCCGTTTGGGTTGTGTAATGCACCTGCAACATTTCAGAGGTGCATGATGTCTATTTTCCATGATATGCTTGAAAGGTGTATGGAAATTTTCATGGATGACTTTACTGTTTATGGGCTAACTTTTGAATAATGCTTGCAAAATCTTGCTTTAGTTTTGCAGAGATGTGAAGAATCCTATCTTGTGCTAAATTGGGAGAAATGCCATTTTATGGTAAACGAAGAAATTGTTCTAGGGCACAAGATTTCTAAAAAGGGTATTGAAGTAGACAAGGTGAAGGTTGAGGTGATTGAGAAATTACCTCCACCAACAATGGTTAAAGGAGTGAGAAGTTTTCTTGGTCACGCAGGTTTTTACCGGAGGTTTATCAAGGATTTTTCTGAAGTGGCAAAACCTTTGTGTAATTTGCTTGTGAAAGATGCTAAATTTGTTTTTGATGATGAATGTTTGCATGCTTTTAATGTTTTGAAAGAGAAGTTAATTTTAGCACCTGTGATAGTAGCCCCGGATTGGAGTAATCCATTTGAGTTAATGTGTGATACTAGTGACTATGCTTTAGGTGTAGTTTTAGGGCAAAGAAGAGAGAAGATGTTTAGGGTAGTGTATTATGCTAGTCATACCCTTACTGGACCTCAACTGAATTACACTACTACTGAAAAAGAGTTTTTAGCTGTGGTTTATGCTTTTGAGAAATTTAGACCATATTTGATAGGGTCTAAAACCATTGTCTATACTGACCATGCAGCTCTTAGCCATCTTGTTGCCAAAAAGGACTCAAAACCCCGGTTGATTCTTTGGGTGTTGTTGCTGCAAGAGTTCAATTTGGAGATTAGGGATAAGAAGGGGGTAGAAAATGTGGTTGCCGATCATTTATCCAGATTGGATAATCAACCCTCTTCTAAGGAAGAAATTGTTTCTGAGTTTTTTCCAGATGAGCGCATATGTTTTGTTAAGTCTGTTTCTACTAATGTGCCTTGGTTTACAAACATTGCAAATTACCTTGCAGGTGGATGGATACCGAAGGAGTTCACTTTTCAACAAAGGAAGAAGTTTTTAGCTGATGTGAAGCACTATTTTTGGGAAGATCCTTATCTTTATAAGCTATGTTCAGACCAAGTGATAAGAAGGTGTGTGTCCGATGAAGAATGTCAAGCGATCTTGAATTATTGCCATAATAAAGAAGCTAGTGGACACTTTGGAGCAAATCGCACTGCAGCAAAGGTGCTAGAATCATGTTTTTTCTGGCCTACTCTTTTTCGTGATGCTAAAGATTATGTGTCTGCATGTGATAGATGCCAACGAATGGGAAATATCTCTAAGAAAGATGAGATGCCTCTTAATAATATTCTTGTGTGTGAGTTATTTGATGTATGGGGCATTGATTTCATGGGACCGTTTCCGTCGTCTTATGGGAATGAGTATATTTTAGTAGCTGTAGTTTATGTATCTAAATGGGTAGAAGCTGTAGCTACTAAGACCAATGATTCAAAAGTTGTGCTTCAATTCTTGAAGCGGAACATTTTCACTAAATACAGTACCCCCAGGGCAATTATTAGTGATGGTGGTAAGCATTTTTGCAATCACCAATTTGACACACTTCTTAAAAAGTATGGGGTGAGACATAAGGTTTCTACGCCTTATCATGCACAGACGAGTGGTCAGGTAGAAGTATCTAATAGGGAGCTTAAGAGGATTCTTGAGAAAACAGTGAGTGGGTCTAGGAAGGATTGGGTTATGAAGTTAGATGATGCTCTTTGGGCATATATGACTGCCTACAAAACACCGATAGGCATTTCACCATTTAGGTTAGTTTTTGGGAAAGCTTGTCATCTACCTGTTGAATTAGAGCATAGAGCATTTTGGGCAACTAAATTTTTGAATTTTGACATGGATAGTGCAGGAAAGACTCGTTTGTTGCAGGTTAACGAATTGGATGAGTTCCGTTGGTGGGCATATGAGAGTGCTAGTCTTTACAAGCAAAAGACTAAACAATGGCATGATATGCACATTTTAAGGAAGGAGTTTTTGCCGGGCCAAAAAGTGCTACTATATAATAGTAGGTTGCGATTGTTTCCAGGTAAGTTGAAATCACGATGGCAAGGTCCTTATGAGGTAATTGAAATTTCAAATTTTGGAGCGGTTTTGATTAAGCATTTGAAGTCGGGAGAGACATTCAAGGTGAATGGTCACAGGTTGAAGCCCTATGTTGCGGATCGGTTTGAGCAGAATCTTGCAATTGTAACGTTAGTTGATTGAAAGGAGGTGAAAGTCGAGCTAGGACTATAAACTAGAACTACTTGTATATAATTTTCTTTTAGTTTTTATTTTATTTCTAATTATTTTTTTTATTTTTAGGTGCTCAATTTTAAAGTTTGGGGTGATTGAAAAAATAATAATAATAATGAAGTGTTAATTTGTGACCATGTGTGAAATTGAATGAGTGAGCAGAGAATTTCACACCCATGTGTGAAAAATCTTAGAATTTCTGTGTTGAGCAGTAGATTTCACACCCATGTGTGAAATTTGAGCACAATTTTGATTTTATTTATTTATTTATTTATTTTTTCAGAAATATATAAAAATAAAAAATTAAAAAAATAATTAAAAATATATATATATATAAATTTAAAAATCAAAAGTTTTTGTGTTTAATCGGGTTTCTTCTCTCCTCAGGTCTTCAAATTACCATCCAGAGACTCCAACTCCTTCAAGACCACCTGCTCCGCCGGTGATCCATCACCACCGTCACCCAACCGGCGACCTTCTCTCTCTCCTTACCGTTTCCATAAGCTGCACCCACTCCACCCTTCCACCATCGTTTTACGCAACCAGAGCCACGCCCGCCACCAGTGCTCAACCACCCAGCCTCACTTGATCCTTGCACTTCAGCCCCGGCACTCCAATCGCACCCTTACAACCCTAATCGAACCCAGTCGATGCGTTTTTACCTAGCCAGTTCGTCTCCACCAGCAACACCTCCACCCACTCCACACTTCCTCTGCATGTGGGTTATTTTTGCTTGCTGGTTTGTTAATTTGCTAGTTTCTGCAGTTCCTACTAAGCATTGGATACAGACCCTATTCTACTAACCATTTGATTCTGTTAGTTATTTTTAGGAATTGCGTGTGGTGTTTTTGCTGTGTTTATAAATACTGTTAAGTTTGTTTGATAATGGCACGTAGTAAGAGCAGTAAAGTGGCTTCTTCATAAAAAATTGCTAAGAACTCATCGAAAAAACCTGCTCCTGTCACTAAGGCAAGGTAACTAGTAAGAGAAAAAAACCTGAATCTATTTTTCCAACGGATTTGATCTTTGAGAGTAATGAGCACAAGCAAAGGTATGTTTCTTTAAGCAAAAGGGAAATTCATGCTACTAGGTACGTTGACGACTCCGCTTTGCATACTTTGGGATTGACTGATGCTGTGTATGCTTTGATTAATAATATTGGTTGGTCAAAATTTGTGAGTCTTAAGTCACTTACCTATGTTGATATTACTAGGGAATTCTTGAGTTCTTATTCTTGTCATCATAATCCTTATGCTGATGAAAAGTGGACCATGGCGTTTCGTTTAAAAAATGCAACTGTTACCATGTCTTTGTCTGAGTTGGATGCAATCTTTGGTTTTGATAATGATGGTGCAAAGTATTTTGGGGCATTTAATTTGGATAGAGCATGGAAAGATTTGACTGGTGAGACGACGTTTAAGATACATAGGTCCTCTAGTTTGAGTCCTCTTTTTAGATACATGCATCGTGTGTTGTCTAAGACTTTGTTTGCTCATAAATATGCTAGTCAAGTCAATAAGCATGACGTTTATTTCTTGTGGGCCATGAAACATTGTGTACATGTTGATACTGGAGCATGGATAATGCAAAGTTTTAGACATATTATTGCTGAGGATGGTCCCATACTCATTGGTGGTATGATCACCACCATTGCAATTGCCTTGAATCATGATAGTTTTGGTAGGCCGGTTGGTAATTGCACTTTTGTTGACTTGCATGCATGTTTGTCTATGCGTATATATGGGAACTCTTCTGGTGCTATTGTTGCACCTACAGATGCTACTAACAGTTTAGATGTAGATACAGATAATGAAGAAATTGAGGGCGAGACCAGTGACAAGCAAGAAGTACCACAGCTTCCAGCATCTACCACCATGGTTGTGACCAATGAGATGGTCATGCAGCGCTTGATGCAAGTAGAAGAGAAGCTAGATGCATTCCGAACAGAATTCCGCGCGTTTATTCAGCGCCAATCTCCACCAAAAGATGGTTGATGTTTTCAGCATGTCCTCACATGCTACCAGGGGGTTTTCTATACCTTCTTTTTCTTGTTTATATATTTATGCGTTGAGGACACTGTAAAAATTTAAAGTTTGCGGTAGGGGGAATGTTTTTAGAATGTTTTCGTGTTTATGTTTTTATTTTGTTGTTATTGTGTTTTGTGTTATGTTAGTTTTCTTTTTAATGTATTTGGTGTTGTGTGTTTCTATTTTTGTTTCGTATTGTGTCTATGTCGTGTGAGGTATGTTCAGTATTTGTCAGTATGTGTCTAGTGTGGTTATTGCTCAATTTGTCAATTGCAAAATTCTTGGATGATGCAATCACTAATAGATGAGATTTGAGCTTGATAATGACTGTCATTGCAGTCATAGAGATTGAATAAACGTTTTTGCACTTTACAGTCTATAATGTGTTTAATGTTTTGTCGAGTTTCTTTCAATGCATGTTTTAGATGGCGGTTGTCAAAGATTGTTTTTGTACTTAAAATGTGAAATAGCTTCTAAGAATGCTAGAACTTTCTTGATGTTCCCTTGAGGCGAAATCCTAGATGAATTGAGATGAAGGAAATGATTTAGGCCATCTCTTGGACGGATTACATTGGACCTTTTATATTCTTACCATACCTTTTACATTACCGTTCTTTAAACCCCTTCTAGCCATAAAGTATGCTAAATGTGTACTTCAAAAATTCTTTTCTTTAGCTCATTATAACCATATAACCCAAAAGTCTTTTGCCTACCACCCCATTTACAAGAAAGTGAGTTGTTCCATTTGTTTGTTGAGCATATGCATGTCATAGTTGGGTTTATTAGCATTGCACTTGGTAAGGAATAATAAGAGCTAATTAGAATGTTTGTTGCTCTTAAAAGTTGAGCTTAATGTTAAATTTATACTTGGGTATTATTTTACAACCCATATGCTTCATTCTTTATTTATTGGGTTAAGTTTGTGTTCTTGTGTAAATAGTTGTTGGTATGAGTAGTTTAAAAAAAAAAGAAAAAAAAGTGAAAAAAATAGAAAAAGAAAACAAAAAGAAGAAAGCAAGCAAGTTAATTTTGGGTAGTTTTGAATAATTGTTTGGTTAAGTATGTTTGAAAGTTATGATAGTAAGTTTTGGGTAATTATCTTTTTGTTAGTGCATTTGAGGAATATTAAGTTAGTGCATTGCTCATTTTGAGGTTTATTATGGAATGATTTGTTTTCTTGTTTCTTTATCCTTACGCTTTACCCCTCATTTGTAACCTCACCAAGCCTACCCATAATTAAAGACCTATTGATCCTTCATTTTGATTTGTCTACATTAGTGGAGAGGGAATTGAAAGGAGAGCTTATGGCTATTCTTCATATTTTTGTTTTATCTTAAAGAAGCTAAAAATAAATTTTTACCTCTTTGATTATTGCTTGACGAAGCGTGCATTGATTCAAACTTGACTAGTGTGGATGCTTATGGACTTTTTAGTGTAAACTTGTTGATTTGATTTCTATGATGATGGAATGATTTGGATTGCTTGAGACTTTGATTAAAGTGGTTAAGTTGTTTGGGAGGCTTGCGAGCGATGGATTGAGCATATTCATTGTGTGTTATGTTTTGTCATTTGTTTTGTTTTTGTGTTAGTTTTACTCGAGGGCGAGTAAAATCTAAAGTTTGGGGTAGTTGATATGTGTCTATTTTATATATGTAGTGTCAATTTTTATGTGTGTTTAGTGTGTTTTTGTTAGGTTTTTGTTTTGATATTTGTTTTATTTTTATGTTTATGTGTTTTAGTTCTTATGTGGTATTTTTGGTTGTTTTTGTAGTGTTTTTGGTGTAGAAAAAGCTTGGCAAATATTAGGAAGCAAGTGGAAGAGTTTTTGTTGAAGAGCAGAAATTTTCACACCCGCATGTGAGAGTTTTCACAGGGCTGTCAGATTTGGATGAGATTGGATCTTGGAGATCATTAATTCTAATCCAAGGGCCACGATTTAATGACCATTAAGAGGCCAAAATAGGTTATAAAAAGAGGGAACAGCCGTAAAAAGAAGGGGGACACATATTTTGTTTATAAAAAATGTTTTTTACATAGTTGGAGAGTTTCTGAAGATTTCTCTGGAAGAGGACTGAAGATTGAAGCAATTTTGGGGATTTTCAAAGTTTGAATTTCTTTTCATCTTTTTGATTTGAATTGAACAATGAATTCTCTCTTGAACTTGTGTTTTCTTGATTTCTCCATGGAGGAGTAATTCTTTTTGTTAGGGGAAACATGAACCCTTGATTTAGAAGGATGCAATATCTGTAGAATTTTGTTTTCAATTTGAGATTTATGTTAGAATTGGTATTTTTCTTAATGCTTGGATGTATGAATTGATTCTTATTACTTGATTGTTTTCTGATAGAAGATTAGGTTTTGAGATCAATTTTATATTATTCCATGATTTCATAATTCTGGCATAGCAATTTGAATTAGGTGTTTTCTGATAGAAGCCTAGGATGAATTGTGGGTTTAACTTGTTTCCTGATAGGAGAGTTATTAAATTAGGTTCTAATTTATGCAATTCATGATCTAAGTTTCCGGATAGGAGTTAGACACGAATTGAGAATTTATTTCCGAATAGGATAAATTGGCTTTAAATGTAAGAACCTACCAATCTCAAATTCATTATCTTGTTGTTAATTTTGCATCCTAATAAGTCAAGGGGGATTGTGGATCCTAACCTTTTAATTATTGATTTCTTTCTCAAAAAGCTATTCAATTGCATGTTTTATTTAATTTAATTATTTATTTTTGAATCAATCACTGAATTTTGTTGCTCAAATAATAGTAATAGTAGTAGTGAGATTGGTTTTCAAACTTTGGTCTCTTGGGATACGATATCGGGACTCCAAGTCCTATACTACTTGATCGACTAGTACACTTGCTAATGTTTGCTAGGACGCGTCAAATAGCATATTAGTTATCTTTGGGCCCATGTTTGTGTTTATTTTATGAGAATTGTGGATTGTGAAATATTTGAAAAGTATGATAAAATGGAATGATGTGATATCCATATGCATTGTGCATTGGCATTGCATTTGAGTTTTATTATTATCAAAGTTTGTGTTACTAGTCTTTTGGCTTAGCGAGATTTGGCTGAGCCGGAGAGTTCTTCTAGACTAGGTCGTGTCTAGACTTGTGGTTGTGCTTGTATAGTTGATATCAAGATCAGAAACACTGTCAGCAGCATGTATATATTTTATGTTATTGTATATTTTGGGTATTATACATAGTATATTATGTTTTTGGATTTTATGTATTGTAAACTATAAAGAATGTTTGGGTTAAGTTATTTGAAATAGGAGTATAAATGTGTTCTAAATTATATATATCTATATATAAATATTTGAGAAACTTGGTGAAATTGAGGAGTATGGTTGAGATGGTGATTTGAAATTTTTTTGGGAGTGTGTTCTTTTTGTAGGTTGTGTAATTGATAAATTTTAGGATGTCTAAACTATAGACAAAACTCTAACGAATTTTTCCCAGAGATTTTTATATAAATATTTATTTTGGGTTCCTCTAACAAGTAAATAATATTTATATACTATTTAATTTTATATATTTAGTATTTGAAATTTTAAATTAGAAATGTGAAATTTTTTTTATTAAACCGGTCTGTGACATTTTTATAGTTATATGCGTATTTTATATATGCTGGAAATATGTATTGTACGTATATAGAGTATAAGGGTGTTACACCTTCTGTGTCTTTTAGCTGTTTTCGTCATTAAGGGTTCGGTCGGTCTTTTGTATAGTCTGAATGGACTTCTTCAAATTTCTTCAAAAGAATTAACTTCCTGCAAAATGAAACTTGGTGCAAGTGTTAGGTAAATCCAATTTGATTGCCTAAAATAAAAAATAGGAGGGTTTGGTTAATAATCTCCCCCCTTTTGACTTTGGCAATTGAATTGAATTTAAAAAATTTAAAAGTGTATACAAATGCTTAGCAAGCTCTTAGTATGCTCCCGCTTAACGAGTGCTATGTTTATTTTTCTTATTCAAATGTAATTTGTGCATTTTGAATTTCTTGCATCCAAGTGCATTCAAGTTTTTAAGTTTTATTATTCAATTTTAAGTTTGTGCTCCCCCTTTGACAAAGGCAAAAGTGAATCAAAATTTAGAGTTTAATTAGGCAAAATTCAATTAGACAATGACAATTAGGTAGAATTCAAAATGATTTCATTAGATGGAAAATTTAAAATATAAAGGAAATTTAAAAAACATTCTAATCATCATTATCACTTCCTTCATCCTCTTCTTTTTCTTCATCTCCCTCTTCTCCATGTTCTCCTTCTCTTGGTTGAGAGGCAGCAGCTTCTCCTTTTTCTTCTTCTTCAGGATAGGAGCCATGGATAGAGGGTGACAAGCTAGGTTCATATTCAAAGCATTTTGGTAAACCTAATGCTTCTTGGATGGTTTGAATGTCAAGATGAAGATGAGAGATGTCACTTGTGATCTTATCAATCCTTGAGCTTTGTGAGCTCATTTGTCCTTGGATGTCTTAAAGAATTTGAAGGATGGAGGATTGAGGTCTAGTGGTTGGGGTTCTAGGGAATTCCATTTGGAAAGTCTCCTCACCTTCCTCAACAATCCTAGGTCTTTTCCTTTGTTGAGCCCTAGCACCTAGTGCTCCTAGTAGATAGACATATTTCTCATTATCATCCCTAATACATTTGGCATGTTTGAGATACCTATGTTTATGGATTTTTTGGTGGGATCTAGAGGATTGGAGAAGGTTGCTTTGCTTGATGGTGTAATAGCACCAACATACTTTGCAATTTGAGTGATTTGAGAGGAGAGAAGGATGAGTCATGACTTGGTTTTCCTGATATGTAGGAAAGTGTCAATAATGAATTTTCCTGTAATAATGGAATGACCTCTAATCAAACAGAAAAGGAAGAGTAAGTCCTATTGGGTGATTTTCTCATTGCTCTTACCCCTAGCACTAATGGTGTAGGTGACAATCCTATGCAACATCCAATAGGTAAGAGTTCTAAGGTTCTTGGCATTGGATTGTTTGTGGAGAGAGGTTTCTATGGAAATGTCTTTCCAAAATTCCAATTGTGCTTCAAGAGTTAGGGGAGAGGTAGAGATTTAAGAAATGCCTTCGGTTTGAAAGACCCAAATAGATGAAAAGTCCTCTAGGGTAAGGCCATACTCTTGGTTACATAGTCTAAAGGAAATACCATAGTAACCTAAAGGATCAGTGCTCTTTTTGCTAACAACCAAGGTTGTTAGGAATTCCTTTGTCAAGGATTCCCAACTGAGGACATCTCGCTCCAAGAATACAAAATTTTCCCACCCCAAGGTTCTAAGATATCCTTTAATATCATTTTCAATTTCTAATGACTCTAGTGTGAGGAAGGAGAAGAGACGGTTTGGTTCAATAGGTTTGTCTTTTAAAATTGCATACCTTAGACTTTCTTCCTCATCCTTGAACCAAATCTTATGGCTTCTTCTTGGAGCTTTCTCTTGTTGAGAAGGGGCAACAATTCCCTTCCCTTTTTTAGCTCTAGAGGCCTTCTTTTTGTGTTCTTTTGGTGCCATGTTCAGTTCAAGAGAGACGTAGATGAAGAGGAGTGTTTGATTTGAATAAATTTGAGTGTTTTTAGTTTTTGAATGATTGGAATTAGTTAAAAGAGTGTAAAAACTTGTTTGAGAGGGTATTTATAGTGTTTTGGATGGAAACTAGCCATTTATAGCTATTGGAGACAAAATTGTAACGTTTGACAGAGTTCCAACGGTTAGAAAAATTTTAAATGCAGAGGCAAAGTCCAGTCGGACTACCAAAAGTCCGGTGGTGATTTTTAGAAAATTTAAAAAGTATGGTTGGACTATGTAAGAGTCCAAATGGAATTAAGCTTTTAGGCATAACGGTCATAAAATTTTAAAAAATTTCGGTCATACTGTAAGAAGTATGGTCATACTTTTGCAGAAAAAATTAAAATCAAGAATTTTTAATAAGTACGATTGGAATCAGTATTGGTTCGATCGGTAACCTATCAAAAATCAAAATTTTTGAAGCAAAGTATATTTTTAAAGATAGAGGTACAAATATTTGATCAAAAATAGATAAAGATTTGAAATTTTGGATTAGGCAAAATAAATTTTCAAGTAGTTTTGAACGTATAAAATTGTGCTTCCATCCATCATTCCTAAGTGTTGTTTTATGAAGTTCATCCTTTCTTCATTTAGGGGTTTGGTAAATTTGTCAGCAAGTTGATTTTGTATATTAATGAATTCTAAGACCATATTTTGGTTTTGGACATTGTCTCTTAAGAAGTAATGCCTAATCTCTCTATGTTTTGACCTAGAATATTGAATTGGATTTTTGGATAAGTTTATGGAACTAGTGTTATCACAATTAATGGGGATGTGTTCAAATGTTTTTCCATAGTCTAATAATTGTTGTTTCATCCAAAGAACTTGAGTGAAACAAAAACATGTAACAACATATTTCGCCTCAGCGGTAGATAGAGCAACCAACACTTGTTTCTTGCTAAACCAAGAAATTAGACATTTACCAAGAAAATGACCTGCCCCGGTCATACTTTTTCTATCCAAAAGACCACCGACATAATCGGCATCTGAGAAACCTAATATGTCGAATGATATATTCCTAGGATACCAAAGTCCTAGATGTAATGTGCCATTCAAATATTTTAAAATTCATTTAGTAGCATTCAAATGAGATTCCCTAGGGCATGATTGAAATCTAGCACACAAATAAATACTATACATTATATCGGGTCTAGATGCGGTTAAGTAAAGTAAGGATCCGATAATACCTCGATATTTCTTCTTAACTACTACCTTACTATTTTCATCCTTGTCAAGCTTTAGAGATGTACTCATGGGAGTTTTGCTAGGCTTGCAGCCATCCATTCCAAATTTCTTAAGGAGTTCCCTCGTGTATTTGGATTGATTAATGAAGATCCCATATTTGCATTTCTTGATTTGTAGTCCAAGGAAGAATTTGATTTCAGCCATCATGCTCATTTCAAATTCCTTAGTCATACAAGAAGTAAATTCTTTACATAAGGATTAACTAGTAGCACCAAAAATAATGTCATCAACATAAATTTGCACAATTAATATGTTATGTAACACCCCAACGGTCATGAGCATACAATACCACTTCCCCTCACGGTTTCATGGCAGGATTTTTTTATTTGTCTTACCCCAACGGTCATGGGCATAAGTCGCCTCCCCCGATTTCGAACACGCGACCTCTACTATAAGAGAGTCAGCGTGCCTAGCCGAGTACCATTTAACATCCATTTAAAAAAGTTTGAAATTCATATGACATGAAAATGCAAGAAGTATCCTAATAGCTTCTAATCTAGCAACATGGGAAAATGTCTCATCATAGTCTATGCCTTCCTCTTAGTTATACCCTTTGGCTACCAATTTAGCTTTATTTTTAGTGATGAGACCATTTTCATCAAGCTTGTTTCTATATACCCATTTACATCCAATAATTGGATGATCCTTAGGTCTAGGAATAAGTTCCCATACATTCTTTCTCTCAAATTGGTTGAGTTCATCTTGCATAGAAATCACCCAACATTCATCACTAAGAGCCTCATCAATTGTCCTTGGCTCAATTTGAGAAACAAAGGCAAAATTAACATCTAAGTATTTAAGTTTGGATCTAGTAGTTACTCTCTTTGATGTTTCACCAATGATGAGTTCTTTTGAATGATCATTCTTGTATTCCCAATCCTTAGGTAGCTCTTGAATCTCCTTATCTTGTTCATCATGATTATCCTTTGAAGTATCAATTTGTTCAAGTGTACCTACAAAAACATCAAGGACACTACCTTTCCTTTGATCAAGTTTAGAAGATTCATCAAAGTCAATATGCATTGACTCTTCAACTACTAGAGTTCTTTTATTGAATACTCTATATGCTTTGCTAAATGATGAATATCCTAAAAATATGCCTTCATCCGATTTGGATGAAAATTTTCCAAGATTATCCTTGGTGTCTAATATAAAGCATTTGCATCCAAAAACTCTAAGGTATGAAATTTTGGATATCTTCCATTACATAGCTCATAAGAAGTTTTGTTTATCAAAGGTCTTTTATAGACACGATTTGAAATGTAGCAAGCAGTATTAACCGCTTCCGCCCAAAAGTAAGATGGTAGTTCATACTCATTGAGCATTGTCTTAGCCATTTCAATTAAGGTTCTATTTTTTCTTTCAACCACACCATTTTGTTGTGGTGTTATATGAGCTGAAAAGTTATACAAAAGTTTTCAAAATTTTCATTTTCAAATTCTTTGCCATGATAACTTCTAATAGATGTGATCATATAACCTTTTTCATTTTGAACTCTTTTTGCAAATATTTTAAAATGATTAAAGGCTTCATTCTTTTGAGCTAAGAAATTTACCCATGTAAACCTTGAGTAGTCATCTATAAGTACAAATGCATATAGCTTTCCACCTAGACTAGCAACTCTATTAGGTCCAAATAAATCTAAATGAATAAGTTCCAGAGGTCTAGATGAAATTACAACAGTTTTAGATTTAAATGAGCTTTTATGTTGCTTACCAAATTGACAAGGTTTAAATGTTCTATCTTTATTAAATTTAATTTTTAGAAGACCATCAACTAGCTGTTCTTTATTAATGTATTGCAAATGATCCATACTAGCATGTCCTAGTCTCCTATGCCACAACCAAGCATTGTTGGAATTTATAGAGATCAAACATTCAAATGCATTGTTGGAATTTATGTCAATTTTATATGTATTACTAATTCTAATTCCTTTGAATATAATTTCACCATTTGAATTTGTAACTTTGCATCCTTTGGAATCAAAATTCACATTATATCCTTTATCACACAATTGACTCACACTAACCAAATTATGCTTTAACCCATCAACAAGCCAAACATTTTCAATCATATTTTCACCAAGCATGCCAATGGAGCCAATGCCAATAATTTTACATTTAACATTATTTTCAAATATAGCAAATGAAGTTGGGTCCTTGGGGATTAGTAGTAGAAGGATCCTCTAACTTGAGATGAGCCTTCCTAATATAGCAAAATGTGCTCTTATGCCCAAATTTCATACAATATGTGCATTGATATAGTGTTCTATACTTATTCACCTTTTTATTGAAAGTGAATGAATTGTGCGTACACTTACAAATATGAGTTGGCTTTTGTGCAATTTTGTCTTTGTGTTCATGTCTAGTGTACATGAATGCATGATTTGCTCTAGAAGCCTTGATTCTATAATTTTGTGTTCTTAAATCAATCCTTTTAGGATTCTTAGGCTTAGTTTGTGTATTAGTGTTCTTTACAACTTCAACACTAGAGGTTTAAGTTGTAGATGCTTTACAAATATGGGTTTTCTAGATGGGGTATTTGATGATCCATTGAACCCTAAACTGTAATATCCCAAACTATACCCTAAAAGTTTTGGAATTATTGTTATATTTGGAGTTAATGTATATGTTTAATGGAAGTAAAAAGGGGAAATATTATAAGATGATATATATATAAGGAAATATGGGAATATAAATACCATATAAAAGATATATACATATACATCACATATACATGGGATATAAAGTGGTGTAGGGAAAGTGAGTTATGTATATATTTTTATAATTAATTAATTAATAATTATGGTGATAAGGACAAAAAGAAAAAGAGAAAAGAAAGTCAAAAGTTGGAAGAGAGTGTGTGGTGGAGATTTATTGTTTTTATTATTATTATTGTTATTATTATTATTATTATTATTATATATATACTTGAGATAAGAATAAGAAGAGAAGAAAAAAAAAAAAAAACGTGTTCTTCTTCTTCTTCTTCTTTTTGGCCGAGAGAGAGAGAGAGAGAGAGAGAGAGAGAGAGAGAAGCTAGAGAGAGAAGGAGGTGATTTTGCTTTTATTTACACCAAATACTTAAGGATTTCAAGTGGATAGTAAAGATTTGGCTAAAAATCCAAGTAAGTTCTCTTTCTTGATTTCTTTGGTTTATTTGAAGTTGTATGAAGGTTTGATTGTTGATAATTGAAATTAGGGTTGTATTATTGTAGTATGTTGGAGTATGTTTGATTTAATTAGGTTGGTGTTGGTGATTGAAGAGCAAGAGTTGTGTTTAGTGGAATTTCTTTTCTGTTTTACAATTAGTAAAGGCTGTGACTTGTACGATTTTTAATTAATTATAGAAAAATGTTCTTGAAGTGAATTTTTGATATGTTGTGACTCTGTGAGTCTAGAATGAATGAAAAATATGTTGATTCGATTTTGGAATGGTTATGATTTTGGAAAGATTATTTTTATTAGATCTGTTCCAGCAGGTACCTTAACTGAGACAGCTATATTTCGGGATTTTTAATAAAATGTAGAAAAATTATATTCAATTGAATTTTGGATATGTTGTTGCCTAATGAGTCTAGTATTTGAGAAAAATAATTTGGAACCAAGTTGATTGAATTTAATTTATGGAATTCACAAAGTTTAGAACTGCTGCCAGGATGCAGGGCAATTGGGGCAGTCTGTTTGGGTGAACTATTTGACCAAGATTTTGTGTTCAGTTTGATCTGAAATTTTAAAGGAATGATTTTAAGATGTAAAATTAAGTTCTGTAAAAATTTTAGAGTTTTTAGTCAAGTATATTATTTTATACAAATTTTCAAAATAAGGATAAAATTTAGTCTAAAACCAGAATTTACTATTCATATGGTCATTTTGCTAATATTCCTTTTGGATTAGGTTGTGAAGAGGTTGAATTGCCCTAATCTTAGTGTTGAGGATTCTTGGAAGAGTAGGTGTATAGAGTGGTGTAAGTTGGTTTTAAGGTAAGTACAAAGTTTATATGATTGCACTTATTTACATGAATTAAGACTTAACACATTTGTTTGTAAATGTGTTAAGTGAATTACTATATTGTCAATATAATTTGATTAAGGTTATGATTGGATGATGTGAAAGATATGAAGATCATTCAAATAGGTATGTACAATGCAATTTGTTATGATAAATATTGTAATGATGAATTGTGCTAATGTGTTTTGAGAAATGATGAAATGTATTGTAATTGTGGTTGGTAATAATGATTGAAATGAAATAAATAGACATGTTGATTATATGATGATGAATTTAAGATATATGCTCAATATAATTGTTTATGTATACTTGAATGATGAAGTTCTATAATGTGAATTGAAATATGATAAGAGGTGAAGCCATTGTGATTGGCTATGATGAATCAAATGAGATGTGAAGCCATTGTGTTGGCTATGAGAATGTAAATGAATTATAATTGAGGCATGGTTGCCTATTTTGAATATGAAATGAATTGAGAAAGAAATGTACAAAGATATAAATGAAAAGAGTTGTGTCTAATATGTTAATTCAACTTTCAGAGTTCTGGATTTGACGGCATGCCTATAACATATGAAGTGTTAACAGTCTAGCCGGGTTGAGGATCTCCTCAAGTTGTTGAGTTGATGGTCCAAGAGACTGGGTCTGTTACACTATATGAATTATAAATGTGAAATATATGAAAAGTAACAGTCTTGTCGGGTTGAGGATCTTCTCGATTAGTCGGGTTGATGGTCCAAGAGACTGGGTCTGTTACACTATCTATGGATAGAGATATGATATATGTTGCCTACGGGCTTGATTATTGTGATTATGGATCAAAGCAGTAACTCTGAATTTTGAATAACATATTAGTGTGTTCTGGGCCCAGGTCTGTCTTGATTTTCGATGTAGTTTATGAAACGTGAAATGAATGAATAATGAAATTTATAGTTGCCTTAATTGGAAATGAAATGTTATGAAATATGTTATGTAATATGTATATTGATATGTTCCTTGTGAGTAGTAGTGATGGAATTGTGGTTGGTGTTATTAATATGTATGCATGTATGTAATATATGAGATTAGTTGAGATATGTGTAAAGTGTAATTGAAAAGGGAAACTACGATAAGAAACTAACAGTACTTAAAGTTAGTATATGGATATACGTTAGAATTTCTGTATTGTATGTTTATATTATTCATTTGTACTACTAAGCTCTCGGGCTTAGCGCGGGTGTTTATTCGCGCAGGTATTTAGATGGAAGATATGAAGTCTTTTGTTATGCCACAAGAAGAGTAAAGTTTGTCGAGATCAACTAGAGGGTTATGCATACATGTATAAATTTTAATTATGATGTATTTCTGACGAGAGAGTATTTATATGTATAAATGAAGTTTTAATAAAGATAATGACTTTGTAAATGTTATTTAAATTAATGTATTATGGTTTGAACTCTATTATAAATCTAGTAATGTATAATAACTGTATGGTTTTAAATTGAGTTGGATTGTGAATATAGAAGTGTGAATTCTTCTTGCAGGATTGTAGTTGAGGTTATAAGGGTGGATTATTGGGAGTGTACTTGAGTTGAATTGTGAAACAAAATGTTTTTCAAATATAAGAAAAATCAGTTTTGTCGACACTTGGGACCTAGAATTTTAAGGGAGACTCCGTCAAATTTTTTTTGAAAAATTTTTATAAGGAACATTAAGTAAGCTGACATAACCAGAGCTCGTATCTTGATGTAGCATTCCTCCTCGGCTTATTATAGGTCGGGAAGGGGTGTTACAATTGTTTTGGTATCAGAGCTTAGGTTCGAGATTCTCGGCCTAAGTAAATTTAAAAAGGAAATGTTTTAAAAAAGAAAAATGATGATGAATGAAAATGAAAAGAATGAAATTTTTGATACATGCATATGCATTAACATCTAGGTTGGTCTCGAATGTGGTATTATATGAATTGAAATGTATTGAATTGTATGAAATGGATAATAATGTGTGGATGAAGTTCTATATGAATGGAAATTTAAAGAAAGCAATGAGATGGAAAAAAATTTATGTAAGTTTAAGTGATAAATTAAAGAATGGTAGTTTCCTTGAGGAAAGAAAATGTGAAATATGATTATAATATAAAGAAATGATCAGGAAAATAAAGTTAAAAAAAATGAATTAAAAACAAAATCAAAATCAAAGTATGTAATCTTTCCTCTACTATTTGAATCTCTTTCTAATAAAGCTTATGTTTGGATTGCAAGGGAGAGGAAATATTGTTGATGGATAATATGGATGGATATGTAATTATAATGAAGAGAATATGGTGGAATATTGAATGAGTTGATTGATATAGACAAAGTGTGATAACTTAAGGTTTGAATATGTAAAGTTAAGATTAAAAAAAAATGATAGGGGTTAAGCAAGGAGATAAAATGGTGTTATTAGTATTGTTAATTTAATGTAAACATTGTGGTTTGAATGGTAGGAATATAATATGCTTGAGTATTGTTAAAGCTCATGTTAATGGTGATAATGTGTAACATTTGGATTTTTGAAATGAGCTTTAATGATTGTAAAAAGGATATATTTTGATGTTGCTTTGTAGTATGTATATATATGATGTTTACTTAAGTTTATATTAATAAAACGAGATGAGTAAATTGAAGTTTAAGCAAAGTAGTAAGAGGAGAATTTATAATGTTAACGGAATTTGGATAAAGATTATTTAAATATCGAAAATTTAATGTATAGTACGTATATGAGTTAAGTGGAATGAAAATTTTTGCATATTAAGAATGACTTACAGATATGTAATTTGATGAACTAAAAGTTGGCAAGTGATGAAGTAATCATGATAAGGTTGACTACTTGGAAGGTGATAATGGGATGTAAGATGCTAGTGATCAAGGATTGAGTTGATCACTTGAAAGTGTAATGTACGCGTAGTATTGCGTGTTTGTAACCTATACAACTACATATCTATTAGTGTTGAGAATGAGTACTCTTGCATTGATAAACTTGTGCAAAGTTAGGTCATGTGATAATATTAATAGTGAGAATTGGATTGAGCAATGTTAGTTCAAGAAATTGGGATTTGTGATAACGAAATTTGGAAATTTTATAGGGATTAATGGGCGATGTGTATATGATTGGATGTAAGGGACATATGTATAAATATGTGAGATATATATAAATAATTTAAGTCATGTAAAAAAAAAAAGATGAAAATGGTGTTGTTCAATGAAAAATAATAAATGTTAAATGTGTATTGATGGTATGAAAAAGAGGAATTAAATATAATTGTAAAGTGTAAGAAATATGAAAGCAAGTCACATTGTGAACGTGACCTATGTATGTGAATGTGGTATAATTATTTGTATAGTGGTATGAAGAATGATATGGCATGTATTAGTGGATCTATGAGAAATTAAGTTTTGATTTATGAAGAGTTAGACTATGGATTGTAATGGAAAGTGAAAAAGGACTCGAGTAACAATGGACGATGAAATTGTTATGATAATAACTGAGCTAGACTATCATATAATGCTTTCTGGTTGAAGGATTATGCTTGTGGAAATATATTATATGTATATGTGTTTAATAAAGATGGAAAGTATAATGTATGAAAAGTTTTATAAGAGATAGGTTAGAAATGGAAGTTGTATAAAGTTTGTATATGATTGAATGTTGTACACATAAGTGTTATAAGTAATATTGTTGATGTGAGTTAGGCTAATGATAATCATATGATCAAGAACAAATTGTTTTGGAGACAAAGTTGAATTATGTCAACTTTTGAGATAGTTGGAAATGTTTGAAGAAGAATAATAGAGGAACAATATTGATTTATAAACTACATATGTGACTATTAATATACTCTGGCTATATAATTTGTTTAGTGTAATTGGCTGGTTAATTTTGTTATCAGCAGATTTGGGCCTAAGGTGATATGATTGTAGTATTATGTGGGTGAGATTGATAATTTTGTTTCAAGAAATATGGTTAGGAGTTGTGATTGGTAAAGTGGTATCTTATCAATTCTATGTTAGAAATTTGTTTATAATTATGAAAAATATGAATAGAGAAGAGAACCGTGTAAATGTCTTGAATTGTGAAGAATGAATAAAAAGTGATTATGTAATCATAGTAATGGTATGATAATGTGAGAATATGATAAATGGGAGAAATTTATGAAATGTGATTGAAAATGATACTAAATATATTTTTGTTATAAGATGAATTAATTGATGGAAACAATGTTAAGTGAATGAACTATGGGTAATAATTATAGTATGAGAAAAAATTATGAGAATTATGGGAGATTGCACTGCTATTATTGAAAGCAGAAGATATATATGAATATTGAAAGATAATTTGAAGTAATTTGTTAGTAAGGAGTCGAACAGATGGATCCTAAGGGATTAGAAGTTGAGAATGAGTTTGACCTAATAGAATTGTGTTATGTATATTGATATGTGATGATAAACTTAAATAAGTTAATGGTTGGTTTGAATGGAATAAGATTGAAATGTTGTTATTTTATGACAGCTAGATCAATTGATCTAGAATTCATTAAGATTGTGAATTATTATCGAGATTTAATATGTATAGTTATGCTAAGAGTATAAGATATATATGATAATGTATATATGAAGGGATATGCTGATACATGAATGAATTATGATATATCAGTTATTAAAGATAATGAAAGGAAAAAGGTTGATTATCTGTAAAGTAAGTTTATAAAGATTGTATCGATATTAATATTAAGTGAAAAACATGGTAAAGAGGGATTTAAGTATAAGAAATGAAAATATTGTTATCAATCAAGGTTTGATAAGTGGTTATTTTCAAAAGTGATTGTAATAACAGGATAATCTATAGTAAGATTTAATTCAATAATTTCCAAGATTAAAGTTAAGAGATTGCCTATAAAAAGATGAAGTGATAAATATCTTGAATGTAATAGATGAATGGTATATTTATAGATTATAAGATGATTTGATTATTGTATAAAAGAAAATTTCTTTGAAATGTAATGAGTTATTTTGGGTGTTTTGTTGAAAAAGTAATAAGATAAATATAGCTATATAATGATGAGTTGTGAATTGGGAAAAGATGATTGACTAAAGGTGGAAGAGTAAAAGTTATGTAATTTGATGAAATCATAATATAAGAATACGATTACCTTCATATGAATTAAGATGGTGTTTTATTATAAATGAATTGTTATTGTGCTGGATAATTTCGAGGACGAAATTATTTAAGGGGGAGAGAATTGTAATATCCCAAACTATACCCTAAAAGTTTTGGAATTATTGTTATATTTGGAGTTAATGTATATGTTTAATGGAAGTAAAAAGGGGAAATATTATAAGATGATATATATATATAAGGAAATATGGGAATATAAATACCATATAAAAGATATATACATATACATCACATATACATGGGATATAAAGTGGTGTAGGGAAAGTGAGTTATGTATATATTTTTATAATTAATTAATTAATAATTATGGTGATAAGGACAAAAAGAAAAAGAGAAAAGAAAGTCAAAAGTTGGAAGAGAGTGTGTGGTGGAGATTTATTGTTTTTATTATTATTATTGTTATTATTATTATTATTATTATTATATATATACTTGAGATAAGAATAAGAAGAGAAGAAAAAAAAAAAACGTGTTCTTCTTCTTCTTCTTCTTTTTGGCCGAGAGAGAGAGAGAGAGAGAGAGAGAGAGAGAGAGAGAAGCTAGAGAGAGAAGGAGGTGATTTTGCTTTTATTTACACCAAATACTTAAGGATTTCAAGTGGATAGTAAAGATTTGGCTAAAAATCCAAGTAAGTTCTCTTTCTTGATTTCTTTGGTTTATTTGAAGTTGTATGAAGGTTTGATTGTTGATAATTGAAATTAGGGTTGTATTATTGTAGTATGTTGGAGTATGTTTGATTTAATTAGGTTGGTGTTGGTGATTGAAGAGCAAGAGTTGTGTTTAGTGGAATTTCTTTTCTGTTTTACAATTAGTAAAGGCTGTGACTTGTACGATTTTTAATTAATTATAGAAAAATGTTCTTGAAGTGAATTTTTGATATGTTGTGACTCTGTGAGTCTAGAATGAATGAAAAATATGTTGATTCGATTTTGGAATGGTTATGATTTTGGAAAGATTATTTTTATTAGATCTGTTCCAGCAGGTACCTTAACTGAGACAGCTATATTTCGGGATTTTTAATAAAATGTAGAAAAATTATATTCAATTGAATTTTGGATATGTTGTTGCCTAATGAGTCTAGTATTTGAGAAAAATAATTTGGAACCAAGTTGATTGAATTTAATTTATGGAATTCACAAAGTTTAGAACTGCTGCCAGGATGCAGGGCAATTGGGGCAGTCTGTTTGGGTGAACTATTTGACCAAGATTTTGTGTTCAGTTTGATCTGAAATTTTAAAGGAATGATTTTAAGATGTAAAATTAAGTTCTGTAAAAATTTTAGAGTTTTTAGTCAAGTATATTATTTTATACAAATTTTCAAAATAAGGATAAAATTTAGTCTAAAACCAGAATTTACTATTCATATGGTCATTTTGCTAATATTCCTTTTGGATTAGGTTGTGAAGAGGTTGAATTGCCCTAATCTTAGTGTTGAGGATTCTTGGAAGAGTAGGTGTATAGAGTGGTGTAAGTTGGTTTTAAGGTAAGTACAAAGTTTATATGATTGCACTTATTTACATGAATTAAGACTTAACACATTTGTTTGTAAATGTGTTAAGTGAATTACTATATTGTCAATATAATTTGATTAAGGTTATGATTGGATGATGTGAAAGATATGAAGATCATTCAAATAGGTATGTACAATGCAATTTGTTATGATAAATATTGTAATGATGAATTGTGCTAATGTGTTTTGAGAAATGATGAAATGTATTGTAATTGTGGTTGGTAATAATGATTGAAATGAAATAAATAGACATGTTGATTATATGATGATGAATTTAAGATATATGCTCAATATAATTGTTTATGTATACTTGAATGATGAAGTGCTATAATGTGAATTGAAATATGATAAGAGGTGAAGCCATTGTGATTGGCTATGATGAATCAAATGAGATGTGAAGCCATTGTGTTGGCTATGAGAATGTAAATGAATTATAATTGAGGCATGGTTGCCTGTTTTGAATATGAAATGAATTGAGAAAGAAATGTACAAAGATATAAATGAAAAGAGTTGTGTCTAATATGTTAATTCAACTTTCAGAGTTCTGGATTTGACGGCATGCCTATAACATATGAAGTGTTAACAGTCTAGCCGGGTTGAGGATCTCCTCAAGTTGTTGAGTTGATGGTCCAAGAGACTGGGTCTGTTACACTATATGAATTATAAATGTGAAATATATGAAAAGTAACAGTCTTGTCGGGTTGAGGATCTTCTCGATTAGTCGGGTTGATGGTCCAAGAGACTGGGTCTGTTACACTATCTATGGATAGAGATATGATATATGTTGCCTACGGGCTTGATTATTGTGATTATGGATCAAAGCAGTAACTCTGAATTTTGAATAACATATTAGTGTGTTCTGGGCCCAGGTCTGTCTTGATTTTCGATGTAGTTTATGAAACGTGAAATGAATGAATAATGAAATTTATAGTTGCCTTAATTGGAAATGAAATGTTATGAAATATGTTATGTAATATGTATATTGATATGTTCCTTGTGAGTAGTAGTGATGGAATTGTGGTTGGTGTTATTAATATGTATGCATGTATGTAATATATGAGATTAGTTGAGATATGTGTAAAGTGTAATTGAAAAGGGAAACTACGATAAGAAACTAACAGTACTTAAAGTTAGTATATGGATATACGTTAGAATTTCTGTATTGTATGTTTATATTATTCATTTGTACTACTAAGCTCTCGGGCTTAGCGCGGGTGTTTATTCGCGCAGGTATTTAGATGGAAGATATGAAGTCTTTTGTTATGCCACAAGAAGAGTAAAGTTTGTCGAGATCAACTAGAGGGTTATGCATACATGTATAAATTTTAATTATGATGTATTTCTGACGAGAGAGTATTTATATGTATAAATGAAGTTTTAATAAAGATAATGACTTTGTAAATGTTATTTAAATTAATGTATTATGGTTTGAACTCTATTATAAATCTAGTAATGTATAATAACTGTATGGTTTTAAATTGAGTTGGATTGTGAATATAGAAGTGTGAATTCTTCTTGCAGGATTGTAGTTGAGGTTATAAGGGTGGATTATTGGGAGTGTACTTGAGTTGAATTGTGAAACAAAATGTTTTTCAAATATAAGAAAAATCAGTTTTGTCGACACTTGGGACCTAGAATTTTAAGGGAGACTCCGTCAAATTTTTTTTGAAAAATTTTTATAAGGAACATTAAGTAAGCTGACATAACCAGAGCTCGTATCTTGATGTAGCATTCCTCCTCGGCTTATTATAGGTCGGGAAGGGGTGTTACATAAACCATGTTTCAAGGAAGGTGATCTTTAATTATCAATTAATGCATCTAATGCTTCTTTCCCTTTATGAAATTTTGAAATTGACTCTTTAAGTTCCTTTAGTTCATGTTTCAAAATTTCATTCTCCTTGATCACATTTTCTAAACTATGTAAATCTTTGTTCACTGCATCAAGTGATTTCAACAAGTGTTCATTTGAGGTCTTTAGTTCTAAGGAAGAATTTTTTAAACTTACAAAGTCCTTTTCTAGCTTAGAACATTTATCCTTATAAAATTTCATCTTAGTAAAATATTTTTCTATCCTAAGATTCATATGTTCAATCATATCATTATCATCATATTAAATAAATTCAAGGGTTGAGTACCTACCTTAGTGGATTCTTTTTCATCCTCAATAGCCATGAGACATAGATTTGCAATTTCTTCCTCATCTTCTTCTTCTTCTTCACTTGAGGAAGAGTCATCCTATGTAGCTTTGAGTGATTTCTTCTTTTCTTTATCCCACTTCTTTTTATTCTTCAATTTGAAGCAATCCAACTTGATATGCCTGGATTTGCCACATTCATAGTACTTTACTTCATTTTTCTTATCTTTGAAGGAAGTTTTAGAAAGTGTACCTTTGTTAGTTTGCAATCTCCTCTTTCTATTCCAATCATTCATCATTTTAGAGAACATTGCCATTTCTTCTTCATCATCACTTTCTTCATTGCTTGAGCTCTCAACTTCTTTGATTGCTTTGAGAGCTGTTGCTTTCCTCTTATCCTTCTCACCTTCTTCTTCATCTCTTTCAGTGTGCAATTCGAAGGTGAGTAGTTTTCCAATAAGTTCATCGGTTCTCAAAGAACTTAGATCATGAGCCTCTTCAATAGAAGAAACCTTAGACTCAAAGTTCTTCTTGTCTTTAAGTGTTCTCAAGATTTTTCCATTGACTTTATCTTGATCATATATCTTTTTATATTTCTTCAATTCGTTGATGATGGCAAGTAATCGATTGATCATCTCGGTAACATTTTCATCGGGCTTCATCTTGAATAACTCATACTCATGTATGTACATTTGCTTTTTGGTGAGCCTCACTTGGTAGTACCCTCATGATAGTTCTCAAGAGTTTTCCAAATGTAATGAGCACAAGTGAGATGTTGGACTCTCCCACCTTCTTCTCTTGAGATAGAATTCAATAAGATGGAGGTTGCTCTATGGTTTTTGAATCTATCTTTTGTGTTGGGATTTGACCATTGAGACTTGGGAAGAGGAACTTGGACACACTCAACTTCATGAGTAGGAGGCTTCCACTCACTTTCAACATAGTCCCAAAGCTCTATTCCCTCACTATCTAGAAACAAAAACATTTTATGTTTCCAATAGGAATAGTCGGTTCCATTAAAGTATGGTCTAAGAAGAGAGTTGATATTTCCATGAGAGGATGAAGAAGAGGTTGCCATTTTGGATCAAATTTCACAATTAAGTTTAAGAAATTAACAAGCTCTGATACCAATTGTTGTCCCAAGATAGCAACCAAGAGGGGGGCGGGGGTGAATTGGTTGGTCTTAAGAAATGATGATCAATTCAAAAAATTCAAAGATTAAAAAGAAAGTATGGAGAGAGTAGAAGAAGATTAAGCAGAAGATTGAACACAAGATTTATAGTGGTTCGGATTTACCTTAATCCTACATCCAATTCTTTAACAACTTGTTAAGGTTCCACTAGATTTGAGTTTTTACAAGCTTAAATCCAACTTGGTGTTTTCTTTAGCTCACACCAAACTACTTACAATGGATTGAGATCACTTCCTCACAACCCTTAAAGAGTTTTCCTAAGCTAACTGTGAGCGGGGATTTTTGCCCCCACTCCCATGTGGAAAGGTTCTTGCAATTCGGCACTGTTAGGCTTGGGACCTTAGAGAACATGAGCCTAAGCTCAGAGAAAATAAAGTTGCCCCTCGGACGGGCCGAAAAAAAAGGAGTGGATGACTCGATTCCTAAGTAATCCCTAACCCCCTTTTGGGTTCAAAAAGTTGGGTACATGTGGGGAAGGTTAAAATGACCCAGCACCACCACAACACTCGGTTCATTGGTTCCAGCCTCTTTTTCAGGTCTTAATATTATAAAATTCTTAAAGATAATGATATTATCCATAATACATACAATCATAAGAAAAAACAAATACTTTATTAAAAATCATAGCAATGTTCAAATAAAGCAAATAAATGGACACCCATTCGAGGATGGAAACATGTCCTTACATCGTCGAATGTCTAAAACTAATAGGATACCCACCAATTGGTGGAAATATATCCTTTAAATTTATTCAAAACTAAAAATAAATTTAATTACATGAAGCTCAACACATGAGGTACCCATAATCATGGAAACATACCTCTTACAATTTTTGAAACCAAAATAAGCCAATGAAAACAATCAACCATTCATCATAAAATAAATCATTCATCATAGACTAAATAAACCATCCATCAAAACATATAATAAACATGCATCTAACTTAAATAAAGCAATAAATATACAAGTTTAGGTTTACATCTTGAATTAAGGTTTCTTAAATAATATTAGGATTTTATTGGTCTAGATTTTAAAAATTAGGGTTTTAGAGTTTAGATTTAAAAACTAGGGTTTTAGGAAACTAATATTATTGTTATTTTAATTTTTTTTAGAAAGATTATAGCTACTATGTAGTTTAAATTAGGGTTTAGGGTTTAAGTGAATTAGGGTTTGGATTTTTATGAAAACATGATCAAAGTTTTGATGTTGGAATAAATAAGCTACTGCCGAAATATTTAAAAAAACTTAAGTGAAGCTACTGTGATGATATATCAAAAAAATTTAAATGAAGCTATTGGTATATTGACTAAATAATCATGCACTTGAAAGAACTTAATGCTAAGATGCTACTGGATTCAATTTTAAACAAAGACTAGGCATATTCAATATTAAAAATTATCAAAAGCATGTTATAGTGAATTAATCAAGAATGTATCATTGTTTATTGGCTCCACTACAATTGCACCATTGAAATTTTGATCGAGCAATACCAAGATAGTGTGTTCACTGCCTTTGTAAGGTTTATGTGTGTTTGATCTTCTTTCTCTATCATTTTCTTTCTATTTTCTTTTCTTATCTTCCAGCCTCACAAGTCAGCCAAAAGTCCAAAAGTCCTTCTTCAGCTTTTTAAAAACTGTATTTATAAGAGCATCTAGTAGGTTAAATGGTGAAAATTTTTCATTTTAAGAACGAATCCTTTGATGCATATCGAATTCACAGATTATTTGTTCGACACGAATTGAGACCATATCGAATTAGAATCACTTTTATTCGAGGTAAATTGAGTCCATCTCGAATTCAAGTGATTTTATTTTGACCGAATCAAATTCCATATCGAATTATGGAAAGCCAAAAACCTGTCCCATATCAAAATGGGAGAGCCCCATTTCAATATGGGAACAGCCCCATATCGAATTGGGGCTCCCAATTCTATATGGGGAGCCTCCATATCGAATTGGGAGCCTATCGAATTGGGAGGCTCCCAATTCGATATGGGGCTTCCCCATGTCAAATTGGGAGTCCTAATTTGACATGGAACACCCCTATTACTTAAAGGCTACCCAAATCAAGTGAAAAATCAACCAAACCTTCAAATCATACCCATTTTAGGGTTTAGTGCACCTGTATCCAACAAAAACCAACCAAACCTTTTAAATCAGAACCAATTATGGTTTTAAAAGTTTAATTAGCTTATTTTTGGCCCCCATTAAAACACATCAGTCCAATCAAAGGTTTGGAATCAGCATCGGACTAGCTAGGGCTAAAATCAAGAGTCTTTAGTTTGCCCCCTGCTTGAAAGATCTGAGACTTCAGTAGAAGAGAGTGAAAAATAACATGACTTTTGAGCCGATTTTGGATAAGGATGGGTTCTCGATCCGAGGTTGAAGTTGGTTTGGGTTATGGACCCGTAATGAGTTCTGGACTTGAAAAAGATTTGGGTTCTGTGTTCTTGACCAAAAACTGGTTTTTGAGTTCTCGACTAGAAACTGAATTTTGGGTTCTCGACCCAAAACTGGATTTTAGGTTCTCAATCCTAAGCTGGATTTGGGCACTTGGACCCGAGACTGAAATTTTTTTTTGATACTTAGACTCGGGATTGGGTTTGGGGACCCAGGATTGGGTACTTAGACCCAAGATTAAATTAGGGTTCGGGTGCTTGGACCCGAGATTGGGTATTTGGACCCGAGATTGAATTTAGGTTCTTGACCCTAAACTGGATTTGGGCACTTAGACCCGAGACTAAATTTTAGGTGCTCGACCTGATACTGAATTTGGGTTCTTGACCTGAAACAGGATTTGGGTGCTTGACCCAAAACTGAATTTTTAGGTGTTTTACTCAAAACTAGATTTGGATTCTTGATCCAAAACTAGATTGTGGGTGCTCGACCCAATACTGAATTTTTGGGTGCTCGACCCAAAACTGAATTTGGATTCTTGATCAAAAATTGGATTGTGGGTGCTCAACCCTATACTGGATTTTGGGTGCTCGACCAGAAACTAGATTTGGATTCTCGATCTAAGATTGGATTGTGGGTGCTCGACCCAATAATGGATGTGACTGACCTTTTATTAGTTGAGAATTCTGGCTTAACTGGCTGTTCCATACTTTAATGGATTGTCCATTGGAGATCGGGTCTTTACACTTACAACATGGATCTTTATTCGTGGGAGATCGGGTCTTTACCCTTAAAACATGAATCTTTATCCATTGGAGATCGGGACTTTAGCCTTAAAACATGGATATTTATCCATTGGAGATCAGATCTTTACCCTCGCTTCAGCTTTTCTAGCTGGACTGATCTTTTGCCTTTCGCAACTTTATTTTTTTGAGATTCTTACTTTTTTCTTGTTTTGTTATTTTTTTGTTCTTTTTTTTTTGCAAAAAATTTAACTATTTTTTAGATGGCCCTTATATCGTCTCTTGCCATCTCCTTGCCCCCTGTGTGGCAAAATATTGAAAGTGAGTCTAAAAATATTTTGTTCACGCATAAGATCAAAAATTGAAAGGAGAAACTTTGCCCCCTGTGTAGGCTCAAACTAATGATTTTTTTTTCATGCAGGCTCCGATTGATGTTTGTGTTGTCTAGTTCTTCACACAAGCGTGCATTTCTTCTTTCTTTTTCAAAATGAATGGATTTTGAATAGGAGAGTTTTTGCTTCTGCAAAAAAGTTTGGTACTCACATTCCTTTCCTTTTCTCTCTTTTTTTGTTTTTACTTTTTTTAGCTTCTTTATCATTTTGTCCTTCTTCCCTGTGGGACTGTGAAGTGTAGGACTAGATGGCCTTTCTCCTATCTCTCTAATTTTGGTTGAGTTGGACAAATTCAAGTCAGACTGTCCTTGTAAACTAAATGAAAGCCTTCTGCTGCTTTAGGTAAGAAGAACTCTGTTGACTTTCTAATCGGGCCTTTTGCGTTAACTGCCCCCTTTTTCTTTTTCTTCTTTTTCCTTTTCTTTTCTTTTCTTTCTTCTTTTCTCCTTTTTTTCTTTTTTTAAGTGGTCATGAAACTTGTCAAAAGTATCGCAATAGCTCTGGGTAGGTTATCGGGATTTATAAGTCAATAAAGAGTAAGCTAAAATTTTATGAAGGCTCAAAGGTTCAACTAGGGATTGATATTTAATAGGGTGGATTCTAGTTGTTGGATTATCAAACAATGCCTTGACCATCTCTCCCTTAAGTAAATAGAGTTCAATTTTGCCTCGAAAGTTTGTTAAAGCATGTTCGAAGACTGACTAGGACCTAGACAAAGGTAATTATACAGTAGCCCTCTCTATGTAAGCATACACAACTCAATGTTATAGAAAAATTCTCTCACCTAGTAAAGTCATTCAAATCATGATGCATAGATATACTAATTTGTGAATATCAAGCTGGACTCGTCATTGGTTGAGCACCAAAATGAACAAATACCAACAAAAATTTTGATGAAAGTAATTTATTCAAATAATCTTAATTTTAAAGAAAACATAATTGTTCCAAATAAGTACTAAAGAAAGTAAAATAAGAAGAGAAACACTTCAAGCTAGGAGAGGTTTGTAGAATAAAATTTCTCCTTATTCCACGTATTTAATATTTCAGTCTTGAAAGACAGAATCTTCCTCCACTCCTCCTCCTACCATGAAGGTTGCTGGTGGTGGCATTCTTCCAAATTCAGGCAAAGAATTACTTTTGGTGTTGGGCTTGCTAGGTTTAAGCAGCTTTTCACTACTAATCAAAATTTGGATCTCATGTTTTAGTCTCAAGCATTTGTCCATCTCATGTCCTTGTGTCTGATGAAATTGACAAAAGGCTTTAGTATCAAATTTTAGGGGTAAAGGATTCGGCAAAGGTTGAGGGGCCAATGGCTATAATAGTTCCTTCTTTTGTAGCTTGTTGAAAACCCAAGACAAAGGTTTTCTCAGATCTAAAAACTATCTTCTATTTTCTTGACCAGTTGCATTAACATCGACTTCGTTCTGGGTACTTTGATTGCCAAACTGATAATTTTGTTTTGCAGAAAAATGGTTCTTCTCTCTTTTTCACTCTTCAATTTGTAATCTAGCTTGGAGAAGATCTTTGAAATCCCTTATAAAGGTGTGGGACAACCTCCTCTGACTATCATTTTGATTGGATCCGATTCATCAGGCCTCCTCTTGAGCAATGCAACCTTATTCCTCAACCTCTTCACATAGTCCATAAAGTTCTCATTTAGTCTTTGTCTAATGGTCTCAACCTCCATTAAAGTAACCTCCAATTTAGCATTATACCCATATTGTTGGATCAAAGCCTTGTATAGAAAATCCTAGCTCTTATGAGTGTCATCTTCTAAGGTATTGAACCAATTTTGGACAACAGCATCCATTGAGAGCATGAAGTACCTTAGAGTTTAAGCCTTAGTAGCTCAGGCAGACTGCATGGCAGTGATGTACTGCTTCACATGGAGATAAGGATTTCCAGTTCCATCAAACTTTACAAAGGAAGGCATCTTGAACTTGTACGGGACCTCTTCATCTATCTCATAAAACTTGTCAGCTTCAGACATTTCCTTAGTTTTCAACTTCTTTTCAAATTTCTTTCCAAATCAGTAATTAGTTTTTCAACATCTGAGGTTTCAATCTTTTCTACGACTGATCTTTAAACAACCTTGGGCTCCTTCTTCTTGTCTTGAGGCTCTGGGAAGTATTGAGCCCAGTCATCATCATCATCAACAACTACCTTGTCATCATCGAATGCTATTTTGCCAACCTTAGCCTTCCCCTTGTCATTGGGCTTCTTTGTGCTGGCAGATGCCTCAATAGTGTTCCCTAAAAGAGCATCCAATTGGCTCTTCATGGTCTCAGCTAGGGCCTCCTTCAGTTCTTCCATCTTGGCATTGAGGGCATCATCTACTATTCTTTGAATTTGTTTGGGATCCATTGTTCTTGGTGAGAAGGTAATTGCGTCGCTGTTGGATTCTATGTCACCGACATAGGTTGGGTTGTCGTACGCTTTTGAAATGTTGTACTCCAAGTCTGTGAGCCAGAAAGGATCAATGATATGTTATGCAATACTTGTATGCATGTATGCACAAACAACAAAAAAATAAAGATAATTAGGACGTCCCTTCCAATGTCCACACACGAATGGCGAGTCTCTTTTCCTAGGTTTAAGGTCAACAAAATACCAACATAGGATATTTTGTTCTCAAAAAATTCCCTCTGATGATTTTAACCAATTGTTATATTTTCAAACAAGGAAATCGGTTCATGATAATTCCCGTTAATTTGGCTTTAATCCATCCAATTAATTAAAATAGCTTTTATGCTATATTGGATTAAAACTAAATTAAGAGGTTTATTATAAATAGATTTCTGACTTTAAAAAGTAACTAATTATTCATGCCAAAAACAAGCCTATGGTTAATAATTCTTGGTATAGGTTAGGCTCATAATTGATTTTTGGAATTTCATAATTGACCTAAGTAATTTGTAAGCTTATTTTAGGAAAAGTTGTAATGAAGTGAAACATGGTTTTATTTCAAAGCCCATAAAAAGATTTTAGAAAAAAAAATGAAATTTTGGGCTTTAAGCTTGGGCTATGAGGTGAAAAAGAATTTCTTTGATCCGCTTTTAGAAAAGTTTTATGTCCAAAGACCATCTTGAAAAGTTTTGAAAATAGTTTTGGTCTTTTGAATTTTAAAGGAAAAGTTATTTTGAGCTTACAATATAGGTAGGTCATATTAGAAAAAGCACACACCAAATAAGTCATGGTTTAAACCAAGATAAATTAATCATAGTCAAACAATAAGCATTTGGGAAAAAAACCTAAGGCAAATAACTAGGTTAATTACATGAGCTTAAGTCTTTGGGTTGAGAGTTTTAGGCTTCATTAGCAAGTATATACCAAGAAGTACAAGGCTATGAGTGGTTATGCCATGCTCGATCTCAATACCTTATGTGAAAGTATGGTATCCCTTACATAACACAACACGGGTAACACGGGCGTCCTAACTCATGCATACAATGCAATCTAAATGATGCAATGGAAAATATCATAATAAGAAAGAATATAATAATATAAAGAAAAACATAATCAACTTCTCTTATCCCCAGTGGAGTCACCACTGTGAGCGGGGATTTTCGCCCCCACTCCTATGTGGAATGGTTCTTGCGACTTCGGCATTGTTAGGCTTGGGGCCTTAGAGATCACGAGCTTTAGCCTTAAGAAAATGGAGTCACCACCCAGACAGGCCGGGAAAAAGAAAGGGGTGGATGACTCGATTCCTAAGGAATCCCCAACCCCGTATTAGGTTCGAAAAGTCGGGTACGTGTGGGGAAGGTGAAAATGACCCAGCACCCCCATAACTCCCGGTTCATTAGAACCGGCCTCCTTTTTAGGTCTTAATATTATAAAATTCTTAAATATAATGATATTATCCATAATACATGCAATCATAAGAATAAAAAAAATACTTTATTAAAAATCATAGCCGTGCTCAAACAAAGCAAATAAATAGACACCCATCCGAGGATGGAAATATGTCCTTACATCCTCGAATGTCTAAAACTAATAGGATACCCACCAATTGGTGGAAACATATCCTTTACATTGATTCAAAACTCAAAATAAATTGAATTACATGATGCTCAACACATGAGGTACCCATAATTATGGAAACATACCTCTTACAATTTTTGAAACCAAAATAAGCCAATGAAAACAATCAACCATTCATTATAAAATAAATCATTCATCATAGATTAAATAAACCATCCATCAAAACATATAATAAACATGCATCTAACTTAAATAAAGCAATAAATATACAAGTTTAGGTTTACATCTTGAATTAAGGTTTCTTAAATAATATTAGGATTTTATTGGTCTAGATTTTAAAAACTAGGGTTTTAGGGTTTAGATTTAAAAACTAGGGTTTTAGGAAACTAATATTATTGTTATTTTAATTTTTTTAGAAAGATTATAGCTACTGTGTAGTTTAAATTAGGGTTTAGGGTTTAAGTGAATTAGGGTTTGGATTTTTATGAAAACATGATCAAAGTTTTGATGTTGGAATAAATAAGCTACTGCCAAAATATTTAAAAAAACTTAAGTGAAGCTACTATGATGATATATCAAAAAACTTTAAATGAAGCTATTGGTATATTGACTAAATAATCATGCAATTGAAAGAACATAAAGCTAACGGGCTACTGGATTCAATTTTAAACAAAGATCAGGCGTATTCTGTAATATCCCAAAATATACCCTAAAAGTTTTGGAGTTATTGTTATATTTGGAGTTAATGTATATGTTTAATGGAAGTAAAAAGGGGAAATATTATAAGATGATATATATATAAGGAAATATGGGAATATAAATACCATATAAAAGATATATACATATATATCACATATACATGGGATATAAAGTGGTGTAGGGAAAGTGAGTTATGTATATATTTTTATAATTAATTAATTAATAATTAAGATGATAAGGACAAAAAGAAAAAGAGAAAAGAAAGTCAAAGGTTGGAAGAGAGTGTGTGGTGGAGATTTATTGTTTTTATTATTATTGTTATTATTATTATTATTATTATTATTATTATTATTATATATATATATATTTGAGATAAGAATAAGAAGAGAAAAAAAGGAAAAACGTGTTCTTCTTCTTCTTCTTCTTTTTGGTCGAGGGAGAGAGAGAGAGAGAGAAGCTAGAGAGAGAAGGAGGTGATTTTGCTTTTATTTACACCAAATACTTAAGGATTTCAAGTGGATAGTGAAGATTTGGCTAAGAATCCAAGTAAGTTCTCTTTCTTGATTTCTTTGGTTTATTTGAAGTTGTATGAAGGTTTGATTGTTGATAATTGAAATTAGGGTTGTATTATTGTAGTATGTTGGAGTATGTTTGATTTAATTAGGTTGGTGTTGGTGATTGAAGAGCAAGAGTTGTGTTTAGTGGAATTTCTTTCTGTTTTACAACTAGTAAAGGCTGTGACTTGTATGATTTTTAATTAAATATAGAAAAATGTTCCTGAAGTGAATTTTTGATATGTTGTGCCTATATGAGTCTAGAATGACTGAAAAATATTTTGATTCGATTTTGGAATGGTTATGATTTTGGAAAGATTATTTTTATTAGACCTGTTCCAGCAGGTACCTTAACTGAGACAGCTATATTTCGGGATTTTTAATAAAATGTAGAAAAATTATATTCAATTTAATTTTGGATATGTTGTTGCTTAATGAGTCTAGTATTTGAGAAAAATAATTTGGAACCAAGTTGATTGAATTTAATTTATGGAATTCACAAAGTTTAGAACTGCTGCCAGGATGCAGGGCAATTGGGGCAGTCTGTTTGGGTGAACTATTTGACCAAGATTTTGTGTTCAGTTTGATCTGAAATTTTAAAGGAATGATTTCAAGATGTAAAATTAAGTTCTGTAAAAATTTTAGAGTTTTTAGTCAAGTATATTATTTTATACAAATTTTCAAAATAAGGATAAAATTTAGTCTAAAACCAGAATTTACTATTCATATGGTCATTTTGCTAATATTCCTTTTGGATTAGGTTGTGAAGAGGTTGAATTGCCCTAATCTAAGTGTTGAGGATTCTTGGAAGAGTAGGTGTATAGAGTGGTGTAAGTTGGTTTTAAGGTAAGTACAAAGTTTATATGATTGCACTTATTTACATGAATTAAGACTTAACACATTTGTTTGTAAATGTGTTAAGTGAATTACTATATTGTCAATATAATTTGATTAAGGTTATGATTGGATGATGTGAAAGATATGAAGATCATTCAAATAGGTATGTACAATGCAATTTGTTATGATAAATATTGTAATGATGAATTGTGCTAATGTGTTTTGAGAAATGATGAAATGTATTGTAATTGTGGTTGGTAATAATGATTGAAATGAAATAAATAGACATGTTGATTATATGATGATGAATTTAAGATATATGCTCAATATAATTGTTTATGTATACTTGAATGATGAAGTGCTATAATGTGAATTGAAATATGATAAGAGGTGAAGCCATTGTGATTGGCTATGATGAATCAAATGAGATGTGAAGCCATTGTGTTGGCTATGAGAATGTAAATGAATTATAATTGAGGCATGGTTGCCTGTTTTGAATATGAAATGAATTGAGAAAGAAATGTACAAAGATATAAATGAAAAGAGTTGTGTCTAATATGTTAATTCAACTTTCAGAGTTCTGGATTTGACGGCATGCCTATAACATATGAAATGTAACAGTCTAGCCGGGTTGAGGATCTCCTCAAGTTGTTGAGTTGATGGTCCAAGAGACTGGATCTGTTACAAGTGTTAACAGTCTAGCCGGGTTGAGGATCTCCTCAAGTTGTTGAGTTGATGGTCCAAGAGACTGGGTCTGTTACACTATATGAATTATAAATGTGAAATATATGAAAAGTAACAGTCTTGCCGGGTTGAGGATCTTCTCGATTAGTCGGGTTGATGGTCCAAGAGACTGGGTCTGTTACACTATCCATGGATAGAGATATGATATATGTTGCCTACGGGCTTGATTATTGTGATTATGGATTAAAGCAGTAACTCTGAACTTTGAATAACATATTAGTGTGTTCTGGGCCCAGGTCTGTCTTGATTTTCGATGTAGTTTATGAAATGTGAAATGAATGAATAATGAAATCTATAGTTGCCTTAATTGGAAATGAAATGTTATGAAATATGTTATGTAATATGTATATTGATATGTTCCTTGTGAGTAGTAGTGATGGAATTGTGGTTGGTGTTATTGATATGTATGCATGTATGTAATATATGAGATTAGTTGAGATATGTGTAAAGTGTAATTGAAAAGGGAAACTACGATAAGAAACTAACAGTACTTAAAGTTAGTATATGGATATACGTTAGAATTTCTGTATTGTATGTTTATATTATTCATTTGTACTACTAAGCTCTCGGGCTTAGCGCGGATGTGTTAATCGCGCAGGTGAGTAGATGGTAGATCTGAAGTCTTTCGTTTTACCACAAGAAGAGTAAGAGTTTGTCGAGACCAACTAGAAGGTGATGCATGCATGTAAAATTTTTTAATATTGTATATTGACTAAAATGTTTTGTTACTATATATTTGGATTGTTTTGAGAAGTAAGGATTTTTTTTTAATTATAATGAACAGTGACATTCTTATACTTTATATACTTACTGTATGTATACGAGGTATATGTATAGTACTTATATAGGGTATGAGGGTGTTACATATTCAATATTAAAAATTATCAAAAGCATGTTATATTGAATTAATCAAGAATGTACCATCATTTATTGGCTCTACCATAATTGCATCGTTGAAATTCTGATAAAGCAATACCAAGATAGTGTGTTCACTGCCTTTGTAAGGTTTAAGTGTGTTTGATCTTCTTTGTCTAACATTTTCTTTATATTTTCTTTTCTTACTAGGGTTTCCCTGTTACATGGTTTCTGAGTCTTCCAGCCTCCCAAGTTAGCCAAAAGTCCAAAAATCCTTCTTCAGGTTTTTAAAACTTGTATTTATAAGAGCATCTAGTAGGTTAAACAGTGAAAGTTTTTCATTTTAAGAATGGATTCTCTAATGCATATCAAATTCAAGGATTATTTATTCGACACGAACTGAGACCATATCGAATTAGAATCACTTTTAGTCGAGGTAAACCGAGTCCATCTCGAATTCAAGTGATTTTATTTCATCAAAATCCAAGTCCATATCGAATTGTTAATCCAAATTCGATATGGAAAGACAAAAACCTATCCCATATCAAAATGGGAGAGCCCCATTTCGATATGGGGCTGTCCCATAACAAAATGGGGCCCCATTTTGATATGGGAAAAACCCCATATTGAGCCTCCATATCAAATTGGGAGGCTCCCAATTTGATACGGGGCTTCGCCATGTCAAATTGGGTGTCCTAATTCAACATGGGACACCCCTATTACCTAAAGGCTACCCAAATCAAGTGAAAAATCAACCAAACCTTCAAAATCAGGCCTGTTTTAGGGTTTAGTGCACCTGTATCAAACAAAAACCAACCAAATCTTTTAAATCAAATGTAATTAGGATTTTAAAAGTTTAATTAGATTATTTTAGGGCTCCATTAAAATATATCAGTCCAATCAAGGGTTTGAAATTTGCATCGGACTAGCTAGGGCCAAAATCAAGGGTCTACACTAACTTTCACAACCTAAGTGTTTCCAAGCTCACACTCAAACTTAAGATGGTGTTTAATCTTCACACCCAACACTCAATGAATACAAAGGTTGATTTTGATGCAAAAGAGAGAAAGATGTTCAATGAGGCTATTACAATCACAAAACATAAAAATACTTCAAAAAACTTCTTAACAATGAAGTTACATAAGGTATTTCAAGCAAGAATTATCCGTTTAAAGTTGGAACCAACATGTTTGATTCTTGTCCTCCACTAATTTCTCTGCCAGAGCACTTTCATGGTCGAAATATTTAAGGTCCGGTCGAAGATACAAAAGTTCGGTCAAAATATTATGCTTAATGCTCTTCCAACTGCTGGTCCATGTGGCTTCCACTTATTGAGTGGAGATGTAACGTCTTCTGACTTGAGTATTATTTAAATGGTTTGGTCAGTCTTGCATCAGGTCTGATCAAACTTTACTCAGTCAATTCAATTCTTTGGCATACTTCAACTACAAAACCTACTGGATGTTTAGAGGTAAAATTGCTTTTAAAGGTCTGGTTGAAATTTGCTTTACTCCGGTCAGACTTTTGTGGCACTCTGAGAAAATGAGAGTACTTTTGACCATGAAACCTTCTGTGTGATGTACCTCTTTTGGTCATCCATGGTTCGGTCGAAATGACTGATGCTACTGTCAGACTTTCGTGGTACGGTAAGATTTTGGGAGTACTCTCCACTGTGAAACCTTCTATGTCTTTTGGCTATTTTTGTCATCAAGGGTCCGGTCGATCTTTTGTATGGTCTGATAGGACTTCTTCAAATTTCTTCAAAAGAATTAACTTCCTACAAAATGAAACTTGGTGCAAGTGTTAGGTAAATTCAATTTGATTGCCTAAGATAAAAAATAGGAGGGTTTGGTTAACACCAACTTACATACTTGACCTGGTTTTGCTTGACAGTAGCCCTCATGTGGAAGCATGTATATTTCTTCTTCAAGGAAATCTATTAGAATTAATGAGACTTTTCCAGAAGGTTATCTAAACTTCTTATAGAAGGTTATCTAAAACTTAGCCTAGAAGGTTATCTAAACTTTTCTTAGAAGGCACTAGAGTTAAAGTATAAAACTTAGCCTAGAAGCTTAAGTGTGAAACTTATCCTATAAGCAAACTCTACTTGATGACCAAGTAGTGAAACTCCTATAAATAGTGTAGTGAAGTGAGTTTGTGATAAGCATGAGAAACTGAGAGAAGTTGTAGAGAGGGAGTAGTGAGAAATTTTAGTTGTAATTTGATAAAGTCATATTTTGACTATTATTATAGATAATTCTAATCGTATTTTTAATTATTTTTAATTGAGTTTGATGTATTTTCTTTGATGAAGTTAGAATTTATCATATTTTAGCTTGGAAATGTCAAAGTACAAGTTTCTCATTAAACGTTGATAAAAATTGAAGAAAAAGTTGCAAAACGCAGAAGGAAGACAAGACCCATGCACGTGGAAATCAATGCCATGCCCATGGGATTCAAACAGCTAATGTCCGGGCATATTACGTGATTTCCAGACTAGGACAAATTTTACCTTTAAAGCTTTACTTGAGATTTTGATAATATTAGAATTTCAGAATGATAAAGTGTTATTCATAAAGTTTTTAGAAGACATCTCAAGATTTTCAAAATTGTCTTATTTGTATAAATTTGAGTTCATTTGGGTCTCCAAACAACTGTGCAAATTTAGAACTACGAATCCAAATCATAATAGAATTTTTATTCAGACCAGTTTGCTTCAAAAGGCCATAAATTGAGTGATTCAAAAGCCTAAATTCATCTTTGCTTTGAGAGATATAATTCTTATGAAGAACCTAAGCACATATTTAGACTTTATCAGATAGACAAATTGCTTCACGGTTTCTACATGAATTTTATAACTTCCTTATCTAGTTAGGATATTTTTTCTTTAATTACATTTGACTTCTTTTTAAATAGGGACTCTTCTAAACCTATCATAACCTTTTCCTACTTGTAAAAGAAGTTTTCTAAGCCCCTATAAATACCCTATACCTTCCTCACAACACATACATTAGATTTTAGGTTAAAATTTCCAGATTTTAGGTTAGAGTTAACTTTGAAGAAGAGAGAATTTTGTGCAAGAGCAATTCAAGTTCAAGAAGCTTTTTTCTTTCCAAGTTTGATCTTTTTTATTTGTTCTCTTCAGTTTTCTTTCAATTTTAATATCAATTATGTCTTCTAATTTCTACTCTTTCTTTTTTGTTTTACTTTTCAATATTGAGTAACTAAAAATTCTATTAGGGTTAAACTATTTCTTAATTGATTAATCTATGGAGTAGTTATTTTTAATTTGATTCAATTAAAGTTTGCTCTTAATTATTTTGTTATCTTTAACCTTAATACATTGATTATCTGGCCAATATCTGGCCAATAATTGATTAATCTAAGGTATTGTGTGATGGAGCGAGAGTAGAAGCACAATATTAGTTCAAGGAGGTAACAATCTTAGGTTAAAGTTTGCACCTAGAGATAGGGAAAGCACTTAAGAGGTTGATACAAAGGTTACTCACAAATTTTAATGAGTTTGCTTAATTTGCTTGTGATCACGAGAGTAGACACAATGTTAAGTTCAATTTTAGGTTTAATACTTGAGAGAGACTAAGTCTTAATTTATAAGAACCTAATCAATAATCAAGAGTAGAATAAAATTGAGTCAAGACCTTAGGAAATCCATAGTTAATCAGTAAGAATATGTTTAACCCTAATGCCAAAAATATAGATTTAATTTCAAAATTCAGTTTACCTTTAATTTTAGTTAACTTAGTTTTTAATTCACATCAATTTACCATTCGAATAATAGTTAGTTTAATTGTTTAGTACTTAGATACCCTTTCTCATGGGAATGATACTCTACTCACTACTCTATTACTTGATTATGATATGTGCACTTGCAAATAGCTAGGATAGGCCCTAACAAGTTTTTGGCATCGTTGCCGGGGAATGTGACAATTCTAATATTAATAATATTAAACTATTATTACTTTCAATACTTTTATTTTTTATTATTACTGTTTTTTTTCTTTTTCTTATAGGTTTTACGTTTATTTGCACAGAAATGAAAACACTCAACTTATACCATATAATCCTGAAATTGAAAAGTTTTGTCGCAAGTAAAACAAGGATAGGAAGGAAAAGATAAAGAATAAAGTGGATGGGATTTCAGCTAAAATTCCTATTAATAATGCTCTATACTCATCTGAAGAAGAATGAGACATGGAAGTAGGAGGAAACGGTGAAGGTGATAACAATAGAGCACCTACACTCTGAAAGATTATGTTCTACCTACTGCTAACATTGGATCAAGTATTGCAAGACCATTAGTTCAAGACAACAATTACAAGCTCGAGCCCTCACTTATAAATTTAATTCAATAGTCAACCTTCCATGGCTTAGATCACGAAGATGTCTGTACTCACATTGCCGCCTTCTCGAAGATGTGCTATACTTTCAGAATTAATGGCATGTCTAATGATTCCATTCATTTAATGCTCTTTCCAATCTCTTTCAAAGATTTAGCAAAGAGATGGCTCTTATCTAAAGCACCAGGCATTCACCACATGGGATCAATTAGCTTCAAAATTCTTAACCAAATACTTTCCACCATCTAAAACTACTAAGCTAAAGAATGATATCACTAGCTTCATTCAATTTGATGGAGAAACTTTATGAAGCTTGGGAGAGGGTCAAAGGTCTTCAAAGGAGATGTCCCCACCATGGAGTACCAGATTGGCTCTTGATTCAAACATTCTATAATAGACTCACACCATCTATCAAGAGTACAATTGATGTAGCTGCTGGAGGAGCTATCATGAATAAAGTACCCGAATATGCTTTTGAACTAATTGAAGAGATAACAACAAACAATTATCATTGGTCTTCAGAAAGGAACAATACTCAAAGAGATACTGACCTTCATGAAGTTAACGATTATTCCTTGCTTACAACCAAGGTAGATGTACTCACCAAGCAACTAGAACAAGTTAAATTGGCATCTTTATCTTCCATTTATGAAATTTGTGGAGGAAATCATCAAATTGCACATTGTCAAAGGTGTAAACAAGTACAATTTATGGGAAACCATGGCGGCCCTTAAAATTTTTTCCTTTAGTAATACTTACAATCCAAATAGGAGAAATCATCCAAACTTATCATGGGCAAATCAAAATAATCAAAAGGTGCCCTATCAACCTCCATTATTTAGAAATCAAAATCAAAGCCAATCTCATCAACCTGAAAGTGAGTCATCTTATAAATTGGCTTTGGAGAAATTTATTGTGATTGCCTCTAAAAGGTTTGGCAGGATAGAAAAATAATATGATAGACTTGAGGCAAGAGTAGAACAAATTGCAATCCAAAATAGGAACCTGGAGATATAAGTTGGTTAGATAGCAAGTTCTCTTAACACTCACCCTCAAGGGGCACTTCCGAGCCAAATAGAAATCAATCCAAGAGAATATTGAACTGCAATATTTTTGAGGAGCGAAATACAACCTGAAGAGATCTCTTCTTATTTTGAACTTGAGATTAAAGAAAGTGAAGATGAAAAAGAGGAGACACCAGTTGAGCAAGAGACTAAACCTTATGTGCCGCCCATTCTTTCCCTCAAAGGCTGAAGAAAAAGATGGAAGAGGATTTCAAAAATTCACTTACTAAAGAGTGAAATAATCTTATTCAAAACAAGATCCCCTCTAAACTCAAGGATCTAGGGAGTTTTTCTATACCATGTAAAATTGGTGAAATTAATTTCCAAAATGATTTATGTGATTTAGGTGCTAGTATTAGTCTAATGCCTTTTTCTATTTTTTTAGGAAATTAAGATTTGTAAAGATAAGACTCACGAAGATGTCTTTACAACTTGCAGATTGTTTAATCAAATACCTTATGGGAATTGTGGAGAATATTCAAGTTAAAGTGGATAAATTCTATATGCCTACTGATTTTATGATTTTGGATGTGGATGAGGATGTATAAATTCCATTAATTTTAGGGAGACCTTTCTTAGCCACTGCAAGAGCCATAATTAATGTGGAAGGTGGCAAACTCATTTTAAACGTAGGGGGATCAACATGTAGAATTCAACACTACAACATACTCCTCTTTTACAAGTAAGAATCTCTAAAAAGAATCTACAACTCAAGAAGACTACAAAGAAGATTCTTCAATCACAGTTTACCCAGTTCAAAGCTCCACTATAAAGGATGACAATAAAGTAGTAGCTAATTCTCCCATGACTTTTAAAGCAATTCTAAATGCACCACTTGAAGGGTATAAAGAGTTTGGGAAATATCACATAGCAAGCAATATCTTGGGCAAAGAAATAATTCATGATCTTCCACCTTGAGGACTAGAAATTATAGTCAAGTTAAAAACTATAAAATAGCGCTTATTGGGAGGCAACCAATTCTTCTAAGTTTATTTTTATTTTTATTTATTTAGTTTTAGGTGTTTGTTTTCTTTTTCTTTTTGTCATAGGCCAAACTTGGATGGATATGAGCTCTTGAAGAGATTCTTCTTACAAGATGGACAAAGGGAAAAATCATGGGGTATGAACAACTCCTCCGCTACCCAATGCCTAAACAATTGAGGATAGTGGAAAGCTTCAAGTTTGGGGGGAATTTAACACCAAAAATTTAGTAACGTATTCTATTCCCTTTTAAACTTATTTAATTTTTTCATAAATTTTAGGATATGGGGTACTTATTGAAAATATTTTATGGCATGGTGAAAATTTTTCTTTCTTGAAATCTTGCACTTGAATGGTTGAGTTCATGACATGCCAATATTTATTTGTGATTCAATGATGCTAATTATGTTGATATACTTAAATTTATCTCTCAAAATTTTAAAATTTGAGACAAAGATTTTGTGAAGTGCTGTATTTTATGAATTTCAAACTGAATAAGTTCTTGATTTTAGTTGAAAGTGGTCAATTGTGTATGCTTACTTAGAGAGAGCTTTTACTCTTTTGTCATTTATTTTTTATTATCTTATGCCTAAGGCTAGAACATGTTTAAAAGAAATTTTGAGGCAAAAATGAACCTTGCTAAGTAGGGGGAAAGATGATTTAGGTATTGTTTGTATAGCCAAAATCTTATATCCACCAAATTTAAACATTGCCTCTAGTTGTCCGCTTTGAGCTAAATTTAATATTTTCAAGTTTTTAGTTCTTTTGATTAAAGTAACCCTAATAACCACCCTTTTGAGGTTGATTATCTTTTGATATATTTCCTTGCTATAAATTTATTTATGCTTAAGAGAATTTGGAGAGTAAATTAAGTATAACATAGCTCCTACAAATAAGCCTCCTAATCAAAGTTCAAGTTTGAGAAAAAAAAATAAAAAGAGAGAGAGAGAAAGAAAAAAAGGGAGAAATCAACCCCATCAAGTAGGTACATCAAAGTAAAGGAGGACAAGCCAAGTAAAGATAATACGGAGCCAAGCAAAGGACTCTCCAACTACAATATGAAGAAAGAGCTGCAACTAAAGGTAACTTATAGTTGGAAGATATTCAAAAGATGAAAGATATAGTTATTAAGCGTCACTTTAGTATTAACCCTTTTAGACCACATTACAAGCTTTAAAAAGGCCCTTCGATTTTCCTTATGTTAGTGAGGTCTATTAATGGAGAAATTTTGATTAAATATGGATATGAGATAGGAGAGTTTCTTTGAACTCTATAAAAATCTTTAATGAATGCACGAGGTATGTGCCTATCTGAATTACAACAATTGATTGCAATTGGCTAAATTCTGAAATGAAGGAGGGGAGAATGAAGTAATGTACAGTTATGATACTTGATTTCGAATTGAATTTTAAAACTCTATTTGTTTAAATTTTTGTATATCAAAATCTTGAGAATATTTAACATATAATGAGGCTTGTTATGAATGAGATTATTCTTGTTGCTTGGGGCCAAGCAATAGTTTATGTCTTGGGGTGTTGATAAAGTAATATTTTTTTATTATTTTAGATAATTCTAATCATATTTTTAATTGTTTTCAATTGAATTTGATGTATTTTCTTTGATGAAGTTAGAATTTATCATATTTTAGCTTGGAAATGTCAAAGTATAAGTTTCTCTTTAAACATTGATAAAAATTGAAGAAAAAAGTGCAAAAGGCAAAAGGAATGTAACATCCCTAATTTTTTAGAAATTTAAATAAAACAAAATTAAATTAAATTGGATAAATTAAATAAATGATTTAATTGGAAAATGAAAGGATTTTAGGTGATAAAGTATAATGTATATTTGAAATATATTTAAAGTAGATATGACATATATATAAGACATGTACATATACCTAAGATATACATCACATATATATTATGTATAATTATTTGTAAGGAAAATTGATTTTAATTAATAATAATAATAAAGAAATGAATAGTGATATATTATATATATATATATATATAGATAAGGATGAATTAAAAGAGTGGAGATTTCTTCTTTCTTCTCCTTCTTCTTTTGAACCTGAGCTAGGGAGAGAGAGAGAGAGTAAGGGGAGCAATTTTCTTCTTCCATACACCAAGGATTGAAAGGATTTTAAGGATTCAAGTGGAGTTTTTGAGGATTCTTCATCAATTGGTAAGTTTCTTTATTAATCTTCAAAGTTCTTTCGAATTATATGGAAGAATATGATATGTGGATTTTGGGATTGTGTATTAGCATGTTTTAATAGCTTACTTGGTTATGTATGAAGTTGGTTTTGAGTAGTTAATAATGATTTTAAGGTTACATTGAAGAAATGGTTTAATTTAAATTGAGTTTGGAAGTGGTTATGTTGAAATGGTAGAGTGTAAAAAAAGCAAAAATTTTGCCTAACACGACCAGTGACACGGCCATGTCATTGTGCATGTCAACAGTGCTGAGTTTCAATGTTGGTGACATGATTAGTAACACGGCCATGTCTCTGAGTGTGTCGTAGCTACTGTGAGGCAAGATAAATGACACGGTCATTAACACGCCCGTGTTGTTAGGCGTGTCACTTGAGGATATTGTCTAAAATAATTCTTTTCTTTGTCTTTCATTTGCAATTCCTATTTAAATGGCTTGATGTTGAGAATACCTTAGAATGTGATATTAAATGGTTATTTATGATCACATTTAGTATAGGCATTGAGAGTGGGTAGTTTGCCCAGCCCTAGTGTTGAAGGGTAACATGAAAGAGAAAGTTGAAAGGAGTTTTGAAGCTTGTTTTGGAGTGCTTTCTAAGGTAATTACAAACTTTTGATAAATTTGACATTGTTGCATTAAAGTAGGCTTAACACATTTTAGATAGAAAAATGTGTTAAGCTACTTGATACATGAACATTGAGTTGTGGCATGTAAATTGTTGTGTATGCATTATATGCATTATGAAAAGCCATTATTAATGGCTAGATTGAATAAAATGTGATTTTGTTATGAAATGATGAAATGTGATAAATTGAACTGAATTGGTATGGTTATAAATGAGGTGAATGGGAAAATGAGAAAAAATTGATGATGGAAAATAGGAAATAATCGTGTGCCTAGTATGTTATTCAATTTTTAGAGTTCTGTGTTTGGCGGCATGCCTATGAGATTATCCTCAATAATTGCCTTCGGGGCTAGCTTTTGAGTATTACTTGATTTGCCTTCGGGGCTAGACACATGGTGTCATTATGAACTAAAATAGTAACTCTGAGACTTTGAATAATGTTTAGTTGTTTGGGCCCATGTTTGTGTATGTGTCTGTGTGAAATATTGAATGATGAAAGAAAATGTTTAAAAGTGAGCTTGGATGCCACATTATGACATAGCATATAAGCATTCTGTATCGGCATTGTTTTGAAGTTTTATTATTATCAAAATTTGTACCGCTAGGCTTTTAGCTTAGTATGATTGTGACTCATCGTGTAGGTGACAGGGGTGATTCGGTAGAGCCGGAGAGTTCTACTAGACCTGGTCAGGTCTAGACTTATGTTTGTTGAGCTTGAAGTGTTTTGCTATATCAAGATCAGAGCCATTTTGCCAGCATGTATAAATTTTATATTATAATACATGTTAATATTATATATATCATATTATGTTTTGGAACTATGTATATGTCGTAAATTATAAAGGACATTTTAAAAATGGAGTAGTGTGAGGTTTTATGTGTTTTGATATATATATATATATATACATCTGTATAAGTATAAATGTTTTGAGGAAATATGATTTTTTTAAAATCAGATTGTGACATTTTTATATCATGTATGCGTGTTTTTCATATACTGGGTGTGTGTATTATATGTATATGAGGTATAAGGGTGTTACATTTATTTTGGTATCAGAGCCTAGGTTTGAGGTTCTCGACCTAGGTGGGTTGTTAGAGAGAGAAAATAGGGATTTTAAATATAATTTTTAATTGTGATACATGCATTGGCATTAGCATTTTTAATTTTTATGTGGCAATTTCTACGGTATTTGAAGATATAGGTAGTTATGGCCTCTTGGACGCACCAGTCTGCTGAGGGTAGTGCAGAGAGTGTAGCTTCTAATGAGGATAGAGTTGGAGCTGGTGTTGAGTCTACTGGTGAGGCGTTTGCTTTTATGCCTGTTGGACCAGTAGCTAAGGAGATTCCGCCGGGCTGGGTACCAAATATGGTAAAGCTATTGAAGCATGCTCCAGTTTAGCAGCCATAGCTGCCACCACAGTGGTAGTAGCAGTTATCGACGCGAAAGTGTGACAAACTAAGAAAATTTGGATCCATAGACTTTGTTGGCACTACAGACCCTACTGTAGAAGAGCAGTGACTGGACAGAGTCTAGAGGATATTCATTCAGTTACAGGCTAGTCCAAAGAAGAAGTTTGATTATACTAGATCACTTCTGCAGGGTGATGCTTATGAATGGTGGAAGACGGTTCCCCATGGTACAACTGATCCACCAGTTTTGACCTATGCTGATTTCCTACCGAAATTCGAGAAGAAGTATACTCCGAGGGAGTATAAGGATGCAAAGAAGATGGAGTTCCTGAGTTTGAGGTAGGACACCAGGACAATGACTAAGTATGAGATTGAGTTCATCAGATTGAGCTAGTATGCTAGAGGGATTATATCATATGAGTTTGATAGATGCCGGAGGTTTGAGGAGGGACTGAGACCCTCTATCATGTGTTTATTGGTAGGTTTCTAGTATCAAAATTTCTCTTAGTTGGTTGCAGCTGGCAAGAGTGTAGAGAGGGAATAAGGTCTTGCAGCAGTAGCCAGAGCAGAGGAGAGAAGAGTTAGGAGACCCTAGGGTGAGGTAGGGTCTTCATCATCGAAGAGAGGCTGAGGGGGATATCCTCAGAGGTTCAGTAGGAGTCAGGGGTAGCCTGGCAGGTCAGCACAACAGTAGAGACAAAGACCTGTAGCCTCAGTGGCTAGTGCTCTGACCCTAGGGACTTAGAGGCCTGTGCCACCTACCTGTATTCATTGTGGTAGAGCTCATGGAGGTGTCCGCTGGAGGATAGGTGCACCAGTAGTGTGTTATAGATGTGGATCACCATACCATTTTCTTAGAGATTGTCTAGAGTCACCAGATGATAGATAGACAGATACAGCAGGTTCTAGACCCAGTATTAGATAGGGTCATAGTGGCAGAGGTTTTGGCAGCGGTAGTCAATCCGGGTCTGGTCAGAGAGAAGGTTCTTCATCGAGGAATAGACCAGAGGATGCAGGGCCATCACAGCGGGTCTATGTGATGCAGAGGCAGTCAGATGCTTCAGCTGTTATAGTTGGTACTTTATTTTATTTGGTACTTCAGTTCTTGCATTGATAGACCCTGGGTCAACGCATTCATACATTAGTGCATCCAATTTCCTATGAGTGATTTGCATTTTGAGTCCCTAGGATTTGATGTTTTAGTTACAAATCCTATAGGGCACAGTGTTGTGGTTAGTAAGGTGCACCGAGATAGTCCAATTATTGTTCAAGATGAGGAGTTTCTCGATGACCTAATTGAGATGCCTTTTATGGAGTATGATTTGATTCTGGGCATGTATTGGTTATCCAGACATGGGGTTGTGGTAGACTATCAATGAAAATGTGTTACCCTGAGAACACATGATGGTAGAGATGTGGTGGTATCTAGTGAGCATAGACATCTTTCATCCATGTTTATTTCAGTTGTTTTAACTACAAGGATGATCCGAAAGGGTCGTGAGTCATATCTTGCTCATGTTGTAGATATGAGAGTAGTGGGGTCCTAGCTTGACAGTATACCTACAGTTGTCGAGTTTCTAGATATTTTTTCTAATGAGTTGCCAGGAATACCTCCTGAGAGAGAGGTGGAGTTTGGTGTTGATTTGTTTCCTAGTACCACTCCCATCTCTATTACTCCTTACCAGATGGCACCTGCTAAATTGAAGGAGTTTAAGGTATAGTTACAAGATTTGCTTGATAAAGGATTTATTTGCCCTAGTGTGTCTCCGTGGGGAGTACCTGTTTTGTTTGTGAAGAAGAAGGATGGTACATTGAAATTCTGTATTGATTATAGGCAGTTGAATAAGGTCACCATCATGAACAAGTATCCATTACCTCGGATAAATGATCTCTTTGATCAGTTGAAGGGAGCAATAGTATTCTTTAAGATTGATTTGAGATTAGGATACCATCAGTTGAGAGTTAGAGATGTAAATGTGCCCAAGACAACTTTCTGCATGAGGTATGGGCATTATGAGTTTCTGGTGATGCACTTTGGATTGACGAATGCACCAGTAGCATTTATGGACTTGATTAATAGGGTTTGTAGACCATACTTAGATCAGTTTATGGTGGTCTTCATTGATGATATTCTGGTATATTCGCATAATGAGGAGGATCATGATAGGCATATGCGGATTGTATTGCAGACTTTGAGAGAGAAACAATTGTATGCTAAGCTGTTTAAATGTGAGTTCTGGCTCGATCAGGTAACTTTTCTCGATTATGTGATATTAGTAGAAGGTATTAGAGTTGATCAGAGTAAAGTTCAGGCTATCTTGAATTGGAGTCCACCGAAGACTGCGACAGAGATTAGAAGTTTTTTGAATTTGGCAGGCTATTATCATCGATTTGTGAAGGGTTTTTTTATGATAGCTACATCACTTACCATATTACTTCAGAAAGGAGTTAGATTTGTGTGGACAGATCAGTGTTAGGTGAGTTTTGAGCTACTGAGAGAGATGTTGACTCAGGTTCCTGTTCTTACTCTGCCTGTAGAAGGTAGACCATATGTGATATATAATGATACTTTACATAGCATTTTAGGTTGCGTTCTGATGCAGGAGGGTAGAGTCATTGCTTATGCATCTCGATAGTTAAAGCCACATGAGCTAAATTACCCGACTCATGATTTCGAGTTAGTAGCCATAGTTTTTGCATTGAAGATTTGGCGGCATTATTTGTTTGGGGAGAAGTGTTTCATTTATACTGATCATAAGAGTTTGAAGTATTTAGGTATTCAAAGAGAGTTAAATCTTCGGCAGAGATGATGGTTAGAGTTGATTAAAAACTATGATTGTTTGATTGATTATCATCCTGGTAAGGCAAATGTTGTTGCTGATGCCTTGAGTCGGAAGTCTTTGGCAGGTTTGTCTACTTATTCTCTCTTGTTGCTTGTTGAATTAAGAGCGTTGCATGTCAAATTTGAGTCTTGTGATGATGGTGCATTGATTGCTCAATTGCAATTGAGGCTAGTGTTGTTGGATCAGGTTAGGGAAGCCCAGTTGACAAATGAGAAGATCCAGAAGGTTGTGTTAGAATGCAAAAAGGGGGAGAGTCGAGACTTTCATATGAGAGATGATGGTAGTCTATGGTACAGAGATAGATTGTGCATTCCTGATGATGCAGGATTGAAGAGGATGATATTAGAGGAAGCACATCAGTCAGTTTATGCTATGTACCCTGGTAGTACCAAGATGTATCAAGATTTGAAGTAACATTATTGGTGGTCAAGTATGAAGAGGGATATAGCAGAATTTGTGTCTAGATGTCTCACTTGCTAGAGAGTGAAAGCTGAGCACCAAGTTCCATCAGGGTTGCTTTAGCCATTGTTAGTACCAGAGTGGAAATGGGAGCAAGTGACGATGAATTTTGTTACTGGACTACCTTTGACCTAGAAGAAGCATGATGCAATCTGGGTGATAGTTGATTGGATGATGAAGACATCTCATTTTCTACCAGTTCGGATGAATTATTCACTTGAGAGATTGGCTGAGTTGTATATCAGTGATATAGTGAGGTTGCATGGAGTCCCAGTGTCTTTGGTGTCAGACCGAGATCCCAATTTACATCAAGATTTTGGAGGAGTTTGCAGGATGCATTGGGTTCTATATTGTATTTTGGTACTACTTTCCATCCTCAGACAGATGGGCAGTTAGAGAGAGTGATATAGATTCTAGAGGATATGTTGAAGAGTTGTATCATTGATTTCACAGGGAGCTGGGATAGATTCTTGCCACTGATTGAGTTTGTGTATAACAACAGTCATCAGTCCAGTATTGAGCTGGCACCTTATAAGGCCTTGTATGGCAGGAGATGCATGACAACTTTATGTTGGGATGAAATTGGAGAAGGTAAATTGTTTGGTCCTTATTTGATTAAAGAAACAAAAGTGAAAGTGAAATTGATTCTGGTTCATCTGAAAGCAGCTTAAGACCAACAGAAATCCTATATAGATTTGAAGAGGAATGATATAGAGTTCAGTATGGGAGATACAGTATTTTTGAATGTGTCTCCATGGAAGAAGATTTTGAGATTCGATCGTAAAGGGAAGTTGAGTCCTCATTTCATAGGACCATATGAGATTCTAGAGAGAGTTGGTCTAGTGGCTTACAGGTTGGCTCTACTGCCTGAGTTAGACTGGATATATAATGTCTTCCATGTCTTTATGCTTCAGAGATACATGTCAGACTCATCTCATATTTTGTCAGTAGTCCATTGAGGTGAGCCCATATCTGACTTATGAAAAAAAAATCAGTAGCGATTTTGGAACAAGAAGTGAAAGAGTTGAGAAATAAGAAAGTGCCACTTTTAAAAGTCCTCTTGAGGAATCATACCATGAAGGAGGCGATATGGGAGAGTGAGCAGTTGATGAAGAGTCAGTATCCCAAGTTGTTCCATAGTTGATAGCAGGTAATTTCGTGGATGAATTTTTCTTAATGGGGAGAGATTTGTAACATCCTTAATTTTTGGAAATTTAAATAAAATAAATTAAAATTAAATTGGATAAATTAAATAAATGATTTAATTGGAAAATTAAAGGATTTTAGGTGATAAAGTATAAAGTATATTTGAAATCTATTTGAAGTAAATATGATATATATATAAGACATATACATATACCTAAGATATACATCACATATATATTATGTATAATTATTTGTAAGGAAAATTGATTTTAATTAATAATAATAATAATAATGAAATGAATAGTGATTTATTATATATATATAGATAAGGATGAATTAAAAGAGAGGAGATTTCTTCTTTCTTCTTCTTCTTCTTTGAACGTGAGCTAGGGAGAGAGAGAGAGTAAGGGGAGCAATTTTCTTCTTTCGTACACCAAGGATTGAAAGGATTTCAAGGATTCAAGTGGAGTTTTTGAGGATTCTTCATCAATTGGTAACTTTCTTTATCAATCTTGCAAGTTCTTTGGAATTCTATGGAAGAATATGATATGTGGATTTTGGGATTGTGTATTAGCATATTTTAATAGCTTACTTGGGTATGTATGAAGTTCGTTTTGAGTAGTTAATAATGATTTTAAGGTTGGATTGAAGAAATGGTTGAATTTTAGTTGAGTTTGTAAGTGGTTGTATTGAAATGGTATAGTGTATGAAATGCAAAAATTTTGCTTGACACGACCAGTGAAACGGCCATGTAGTTGGGCATGTCAACGGTGCTGAGTTTCAACCTTGATGATACAACCAGTAACACGACCATGTCTCTGAGCATGTCGTAGATACTGTGAGGTAAGATAAATGATACGGTCATTAACATGCCCGTGTTGTTGGGCATGTCACTTAAGGATACGACTAGTGTCTTTGAGTTGCTACTAGATTCTTCATCTCCGGCGTAGGTCGAATTGTCGTAGCTTTTGAACTGTCGTAATCTAGGGCTGCGAGCCAGAGAGGATTAATGATATGAGATGCAAATGTATGTATGTATTTATACATGTATACAATTAACAAACAAGGACAAATAGGACGTTCCTTCCAACCTTATAACATCCACACACGAATGACGAGTCTCTTTTCCTAGGTATATGGTTAACAAAATACCAACATGGGGTATTTTGTTTTTGAATATTTCCCTCGGACGTTTCAACCAATAGTTATATTTTCAAAAATGAAAATTAGTTCATAATAATTCCCATTAATTAGGTTTTAATCCATTCAACCAACTATAGTAGCTTTTATGCTATATTGGATTAAAACTAAATTACGAGGTTTATTATAGATAGATTTCTCACTTGAAAAAGTAACTAATGATTCATGCCAAAAACAAGCCCATGGTTAATTTATTCTTAGTATAAACTAGGCTCACAATTAATTTTTGGTATTTCATAATTGACCTAAATATTTATAAGCTCTTTTGGATGAAAATAATTTTGTAAAAAAGATTTTAGAAAAAATAGATTTTGGGCTTAGTATTTGGGTCATGAGCAAAGAAATTTAGATTTGTTTTTAGAAAAGTTTTATGTCCAAAGACCCTCTTGAAAAGTTTTAAAAATAGTTTGGGTCTTTTGCATTTTAAAGAAAAATTTATTTTGAGCTTACAATTTACTTAGGTCATATTAGAAAAAGAACAAATCAAATATGCCATGATTTAAGCAAAGATATGTTAACCATAGTCAAACAACATGCATTTGGGATAAAAACCTAAGGAAAGTAACTAGGCCAATTACATGAGCTTTAGTCTTTGGGTTAAAAAGCTTAGGTTTCCATTGCAAGTATATACCAAAAGGTACGTGGCTATGAGTGGTTATGCCATGCTCGATCTCCATACCTTGATTGAAAGTATGGTATCCCTTATATAACACAACACGGGTAACACGGGCATCCTAACTCACGCACACGATGCAATCTAATATGATGCAATAGATAATATCATTATAAGAAAGAATAGAATAATATAAAGACCAACGGAATCAACTTTTCTTATCCCCAGTGGAGTAGCCACTGTGAGTGGGGATTTTCGCCCCCACTCCCGGTGGAATGGTTCTTGCGACTTTGGCACTGTTTAGGCTTGGGGCCTTAGAGAATACGGACCTAGATCCGGAGAAAATGGAGTCCCCACCCGGATGGGCCGGGAAAAAGAAAGAGGTGGATGACTCGATTCCTAAGGAATCCCCAACCCCCTAATGGGTTCGAAAAGTTGGGTACATGTGGGGAAGGTGAGAAATGGCCCAGCACCCCCACAACGCCCAGTTCATTGGAACTGGCCTCCTTTGCTGGTCTTAATATTATAAAATCTTAAGTATAACAATATTATCCATATTACATGCAACAATTGAAATAAAGCATCATTATATTAAAATCAAAGCAATGTCCAAACAAAGCAAATAAATGGACACCCATCCGAAGATGGAAACATGTCCTTACATCGTTCATGTCTAAACTAAATAGGACACCCACCAAAAGGTGGAAACATGTCCTTTACATTGGTCCAAAATATAAAAGCTATTTAAATTACATGATATTTAACTAATGAGGTACCCACAAAGTGGAAACATACCTCTTACAATTTTAATACTAAAACAAATAAATAATAACAATAAAGAAAACATCCATCCATGATAAATTAAATAAATCAAGCATTGAAATTAAATAAATCAACCATCAAAGCATATAATAAACTACATAATCAAATCTAAAATTAAATAAAGCAAGTAAAGATACAAATTAGGGTTTACTGTTTCTATTTAAAGTTCTTTAATTAACATTTAGGGTTTTGGGATTTTAGTATTATTATTGTTATTTGTTTAGGCTACTGTAAAGATTTTGAAAAATTGGAATGGATTAGGGTTTTATGAATTTAAGAGAGTAGTAAGGTTTTTTGGTTAAACAAATTAGGGTTTAGGGGTAACATCATGAAATTAGGGTTTTTGAATCTTAAGACATTAGGGTTTATAATTCATGGTTACTGGATTGTGATTTTAGTTTTATTAGATTATGGCTTTAGGGTTTAGATTAACTAGTTTGGGTTTTAAGTTCGCTGAATTAGGGTTTAGGAAAACTTAGGATTTACTGTTTTGGTTTTTCAAGAAAGTTAGGGTTTTTGGTATTTTGGAAAACATATTTGGTTTTAAGATTTAAGAAAATAGTTTAGAGGTTTATAAAATAATTATGATTTTTAGAAAATGTAAAGAGTACTAGGGTTTGGAGATTTAAGAAAACATTTGGAGATTTTGGACAAATAGTTATGGTGTAGATGAAAATAGTTCAAGGAAAATAATTTATGGTTTTAAAGCTTTTGGAAACAGAAGAGAAATAATTTTAGGGTTTCAAGGTTTTGAAAATAGAAGAGAAACAATTTTAGGGTTTTAAAGTTTAGAAGAAATGTTTTAGGGTTTTTAAGGTTTTGGAAACAGAAGAAACAATTTAGGGCTTTAAGGTTTAGAAGAAACATTTAAGGGTTTTTTTTAAGGTTTTGATCAATTTGTACGATGAAACAATTAATTCAATTTGAATGATGAAGCTATTGTAAATAAATAAATAAAGAAAATAGAGATTCAAACCTCCGTTCATTGGTTCCACCAAAAAATTAGTTTCTGGATGAACAAAGACAAAGGCAAGGTTGCTGCCTTTGATGAATTGTTGATTTCTTGCTTGTTGGTAATGTTCTTGCTAGGGTTTTCTGTCTTTTCTTTACTCCGATCGAATCCAAGTTCAAAAGTCCAATTTTCAATCACCCTAATTTTTTTTATCCTTAATTATGAGTTTTAAAGTGTTATTTATAGAAAAAATTATAAGCCTACTTCTAATTGTTTAAGGAAACTAAAATTAATTAGGAAAAGAAACCAAAACCAAATAGAATTTGGTTTTAGAAAAAAATGAGTTGGAAAATTTCACTGGTGAAAACTGCGAGCGTTGGCCAAGAATTGCGAGAGCTGGTGAAGAAATATGCGAAATTGGCTGGGCGGCCAGCCAATTCTCAGCAGGAAATTCCTACGGCGAAATGGCCTGGGCCATTTCCTGCGGGCTAAATTGGCCTTGGCCAATTCCACATTCGTCGCCGATTTTTTTGTCGCCGATTTTTATTTTTTATTTTTATTTTTATTAACTTCAACATTTTTATTTTTATTAAAAATTATAAATAATAAATACTAAAATAAATATTATTTAATTAAAATACCACAAAAATTATTTTGGACTATATAAAAAAATAACGGACCGGACTGGGTAAAAAATTAAGGGTCTACACCTACTAAGAGAGATCAACAGGTCTTTGATAGGCTTGAAATGGGGTCTATAAGGGACATGGGTTAAATAAAGGTCACTTTGAGATTGGAGCTGATGTGATACTATGGACAAGCCTTCACTACAAACTTCTTGTTGGAACTTTAGGTAGTTGGAAGCATGAAAAGATATAGCTTTGAACTTTCTTCTTGGCATTAATATGGATCTTGATTGGGACATTCTTTACCTTTGAAAAAAGTTTGGTACCCATTTTCATTTCTTTTCTTCTTTTCTTTCCTTTTTTCTTCTGACATTTCATCATTTTGTCCTTTTCCTCTGTAGGATTGTCAAGTACAGGACTTTCAAAAAATAGATGGTCTTTTCTCCTTTTTCTCTGATTTTGATTGAATCTTTGGTTGGGTTGGACCAATTCAAGTCAAATTGTTCTTATAAACCAAATGGAAGTCTTTTGCTGCTTTAGGTAAGAAAAACTCTATTGACTTTCTAGACAGGCCTTTTAGGATAACTGCCCCCCTTTTCCTTTTTTTTTTCTTCTTCTTTTTTTCTATTTTTCTTTTCTTCTTTTTTCTTTTTTTTTTCTTCTACCCTTATGGTCTTAACTAGGCATTTCTTTCTTTTTGATATTCTTGCCTCTTCATCTTAATGATTATAAGACTTGTCAAAAGTGTCACAACAACTCATGGTAGGTTATTTGTGTTTATAAGCCGATAAAAAGCAAGCTACAATCTTATGAAGGCTCAAAAAGGCAACTAGGGATTGATGTCAATAGGGTTGATATTAGTTGTTGGCTTATCAAATAATGCTTAGATCATCTCTCTCTTAAATATCAGAGTTCAATTTCACCTCAAAAATTTGTCAAAGCATGTTCTAAGACTGACTAGGATTTAGACAAAGGTAATTATGCAGGAGCCCTCTCTAAGTAAGCATACACAACTCAATGCCATAGAATAATTCCATCATCTAGTAAAGTCATTCGAATCATGATGCATAGATAAATTAATTTATAAACATCAAGCTAGATTCCTCATTGGTTGAGCACCAAAATGAGCAAAGACTAACAAAAATTTAACAAAAATAATTTATTTAAACAACTTTAAATTTGAAAAATACAATTGTTCCATAAAACACCAAATAAAGAAAATAAAATAAAAAAACAAATAAGCCAAGGGAAGTTTGTTGAGTTAAGCTTCTCTTCTTTATTTCACATCTTCAATACCCTCATCTTGAAAAGAGGATAAGATAAATCTTCCTCCAATAAACACCAAATAAAGAAAATAAAATAAAAAAACAAATAAGCCAAGGGAAGTTTGTTGAGTTAAGCTTCTCTTCTTTATTTCACATCTTCAATACCCTCATCTTGAAAAATGGATAAGATAAATCTTCCTCCAATCCTCTCCCTACCATGAAACTTGCCGGTGGAGGTATTCTTCCAAATTTAGGCAATTGATTGCTCTTGGTATTGGGTTTATCAGGCTCATGCAATTTTTTACTATCAATTAAATCTTGGATCACGTGCCTTAAATGAGCACATTTATCCATCTCATGCCCTTGCATTTGATGAAATTGACAGAAGGCCTCGAAATCGAAGTTTGGTGGCAGAGGATTGTGTAGCAGTTGAGGAGCCAACGGTTGTAACAATCTCTTTTTTTATAGCATGTTGAAATCCCAAGATAGAGTTTTCCCCAACTCTGAGAACTGTCTTCTATTTCCTTGACCAGTTGTATTAACATCAACTTCTTTTTACGTGCTTTGATTACCCGACTGGTAGTTCCCTTTCTCATTCCTTCTTGCTGAAAAGCGGTTCTTCTCCCTTTCCCACTCTTTGATTTGCGAGCCAGCTTGCAAAAGGTCTTTGAAGTCCCTTATAAGGGTGTGAAATAGCCTCTCATGGAGGTTAGGGAGGACGTCTCTGACTATCATTCTTATCTGATCCGACTCATCAGGCCTCTTCTTGAGTAAAGCAGCCTTATTCCTCCATCTCTTCACATAGTCCACAAAATTCTCGTTTGGCCTTTGTCTAATGGGCTCAACTTCCATCAAGGTAATGTCCAGCTTGATATTGTACCCATATTGTTGAATTAAAGCCTTGTATAATAAATGCGAGCTCTTTTGAGTACTATCCTCTAAGGTATAGAACCAATTTTGCACAACATGATCTAATGAAAGCATGAAGTATCTTAAAGTTTAAGCCTTAATAGCTCTAGCAGACTGCATGGCGGTTATGTACTGCTTGACATGCAAGTGAGGATTTCTTGTGCCATTGTACCTAGCGAAAGAAGGCATCTTGAACTTATAAGGGACCTCCTCATCTTGTTTGAACAACTTGTCAACTTTAGACATTTCTTCAGTTTTCAACTTCTTTTCAAACTTCTTTTCCAAATCGGTAATCAGCTTCTCAACATTAGAAGTATCAGTCTTTTTGATAGTTGCTCTTTCCAGTACCTTCGACTCTTTCTTCTTATCTTGAGGATCTTGAAAATATTAAACCCAGTCATTGTTGTCAATCATTACCTTGTCATCATCAAAGGCGACTTCACTGACCTTAACCTCCCTTTTATCTTTCGGCTTCTTAATATTCATAGATGCCTCGGCGGTGTTCCCCAAAAGCGAAGCCAGTTGGCTCCTCACAGTATCAGCGAGGACCTTCTTTAGTTCTTCCATCTTAGCAATGAGGGCGTCATCCACCAGTCTTTGAATTTGTTCGGGCTCCATTGCTCTTGGTGTGAATGTAATTGCGTCACTGCTTGATTCTACGTCACTGGTGTAGGTGGGGTTGTCGTATGCTCTTGAGCTACTATATTCCAAATCTGTGAGCCAAAAAGGATTAATGATATGTCATGAAATGCGTGTATGCATCTATGCAAAAATAATAAAACAAACAAAGATAAATAGGATGTTCCTTCCAACCTTATAACTTTCACACACGAATGGCGAGTCTCTTTTCCTAGGTTTATGGTTATGAAAATACCCATATGGGATATTTTGTTTTTGAAAAGTTTCCTCGGATGATTTAAGCAATAGCTGTATTTTCTAACTTAGAAATCGGTTCATGATAATTTTCATTAATTAGGCTTTAATCCATTGAAGCCCAATCTAAAATAACTTTTATGCTATATTTAATTTAAAGCAAAATTAATGGGTTTATCATAAATAGATTTCTTATTTGGAAAAAGTAACTAATGATTCATGCCAAAAACAAGCCCATGATTAATAATTATTGGTCTAAACTAGGCTCACAATTGATTTTTGGTATTTCATAGTTGATCTAAACATTTGTAAGCATTTTTTATGAAAAGGTTGTATTTTTAGATGGAGTGAAAGATAATTTTGTTTATTTGGGGCATAAGTTGTAAAAATTCTTGTATTTTTTGACCCATCTTGAAAGGTTTCAATATCCAAAGACCTTCTTGAAAATTCTGAAAATAGTTTTGGTCTTTTGGATCTTAAAGGAAAAGAATTATTTTTGAACTTACAATATAGGTAAGTCATATTAGAAAAAGAAGAAACCAAATAAGCCATGGTTCAAACCAAGATATATCAATCACAATCAAACAACAAGCATTTGAGGTAAAATCAAAGGAAATTAGCTAGGTCAATTACATGAGCTTAAGTCTTTGGGTTGAAAGGTTTTAGGCTCCTATAGCAAGTATATACCAAAAGGTACAAGGCTATGAGTGGTTATGCTATGCTCGATCTCTATACCTTGAGTGAAAGTATGATATCCCTTACATGACACAACACGGGTAACATGGGCATCCTAACTCACGTACACAATGCAATCTTAATGATGTAATGAATAATATCATAATAAGAAAGAATAGAATAATATAAAGACCAACAGAATCAATTTCTCTTATCCCGAGTGGAGTTGCCACTGTGAACGGAGATTTTTGTCCCCACTCCTGTGTCGAATGGTTCTTGCGACTTTGGCACTGTTAGGCTCAGGGCCTTAGAGAACACGGGCCTAAACTCAGAGAAAATAGAGTAGCCACCTGAATGGGCTGGGAAAAAGAAAGGGGTAGATGACTCGATTCCTAAGGAATCCCCAACCCCCTAATGGGTTTGAAAAGATGGGTACGTGTGGGGAATGTGAGAAATGGCCCAACACCCCCACAATGCCCGGTTCATTGGAACCGACCTTCTTTTCAGGTCTTAATATTATAAAATTCTTAAATATAATGATATTATCCATAATATATGCAATCATAAGAATAAACAAATACTTTATTAAAAATCATAGCAATGTTCAAACAAAATAAATAAACAGACACCCATCTAAGGATAGAAACATGTCCTTACATCGTCCATGTCTAAGACTAAATAGGACACCTGCCGAAAAATGAAAACGTGTCCTTTACATTAATCCCAAAATACAAAAATAATTTAAATTACATGGAACTTAATTAATGAGTTATCCAATCATGGAAACATACCTCTTGCAATTTTAATAAGCAAATAATAATCAAAAAAATAATCATCCATGATAAATTAAACAAATTGAATATTGAAAGCAAATAAATCAATCATTGAATCATATAATGAACCACATAATCAAATCTAAAATTAAATAAAACAATACACGTATAAATTTAGGGTTTACATCTTAAATTAGGATTTCTTGAACCGAGTTTGGGGTTTTCAGGGTTTAGAAAAATAAAGCTAGGGTTTTGATTAAAAAAACTATAACTATTATTTTAAGAGGAATAATGGCTACTATGTTAATTTTCAAAAAATTAAAAGAAGCCAATGAAGCTACTGTGATGTATTTAAACTTTAAATACATAATTTTTTGTGAATTAATTTAGGTGAAGAAGGAACATATTCAACACTTAAAATAATCAAAGAATATTTTATTTATTTATTTTTGAACATACCTTCGTTGTTGGTTCCTCCACAATTTATTGAGTGAAATTCTGGGTGAACTTATCCAAGACGGCGAGTGCACTGCCTTTGTAAATTTTTGTGTGTTGTTGATCTCCTTTGTCTCTCCTTTGTTGATGAAAATTGCTCAAGCTTTGTTGCTCTCTGCCTCTTCTTTTGTTTTTATGTTTCTGCCTGAAAAAAGGAAAAAGCAAAGCTCCAATAGCTATTGCCTGCAAAATTTCTAGTCCGAATAAAATCTAAAGTCACTGGCTGAATAAAATCCCAAAGTCCCAAGTCTGAAGAAAAAGTCCCCTTCTGTGTGTTTTTGTCGTGCTATTTATAAGAAAAAAATAAAAACCTAATACTAATTTGTTAAGGAAATAAAATTTTTTAGTAAAATATAATTAAAACCGAGTAAAATAATGATTTGTCAAAAATTGCATGCGGGCCCGGGCTGGCAAGGCTGCTGGGCAATCGCTGCAGGCACTGCAGGTGAGACTTGCCGCGAGGCGCTGTGCTACTGGCACGCGGGCTGGGCAATTGCTGCTGCGGGAGGTGAAGATTTGCTGCGGGCTAGCAAGGAACGGGCTGCTAGGTTGCAATTTTGCTGGGCAACCAATAGTTCACCGCAGGCCCAGGCTGCGGCGAATTGGCTGCAAGACAATTACTCCTTACAGCGCGACAACATGGCAGCGCTGCCGCATGTCGTTCTTTGATCCGTCTGATTTTTTTTTTTCATTATTAAAAATAAACATTATATTTAAAATAAATATTATAATTAATTATATTATAAAAATAAATAATAAATAATATTTTATTATAATAAATTTTATATTTTAAAAAATAAAAAATAAATATTATAAAATAAATAACAAATAATAAAATAAACAATAAAATTTAAATAAATACTATAAAAATTATTTGGGACTGTTTTAAAATCTTTGGACTGAACTTGGTCAAAAATTAAGGGTCTACACTTGTAATCATTTCTCTCCAATTTCATAATCCAATTTTCATTTTCTATTTTCAATTTTTTCGCACTTGATTTTATAAAACCATGCAAAAATGCATTGTTCACATCAAGTTGATGAAGTGGCCAAGACTTGGAAGCTGCTAATGCAAGAATCAATCTCATAGTGACATTCTTAACCACAGGAGAGAAGCAATCATTGTAGTCTACCCCTCCAACTTGGTTGTATCCTTTGCTACCAACCTAGCTTTGAACCTTTCAATACATCCATCAGATTTTAGCTTAGTTTTATACACCTATTTTGTTCCAATTGGATGTTTTCCTTTTCATAAATTAGTGAGAACTTAGGTGTGGTTCTTTTTAAGAGCCAACAATTCTTCTTACATTGCCTTTGTCTAATGAGTAAACCTCTTAGCTTCTTGATAGTTCTTTGGTTCTTTGATATTATCCACAGTAGCCATAAAGGCTAAGTGAGAGGCATAGATGGAAGTTTGTGGAAAATTGGAAGCTATTGGATGTTAAAGTACATTAGAAATAAAGTCATTCATCCAAACTGGTGGTTTTAATAATCTAGTGTTGTATCTAGTATCATGGATGGGTGAAACAGGAGTGATAAGTGACTATGTATGGATTGGTGGTATAGAGATAGAAGGATTAACTAAAGTTGGGATATCTAGTATTGTTATGGAAATGTGTAGAGGTGGGTGAACAGTTATAATGATAGGTTGAGGTTGAGATGAAATAGGTTGAGCTATAGGATTAGGTAGTGGTAAGGTAGGAGTGAGAGAAGAGTCAGTGATAGATATGGGCAAAGGTATGTTTGAAGTTGAAGATTCAATGGAATTAAGAAAAGGATATGAGATTTCTCTAAAGGTTACATCTCTTCATGCAAAAGTGACATCATTATCAACATCATATAGTTTGAAACCTTTAACTCCTGAATTGTAGCCTAAAAAAATGCATTTGAATGCAATGGCAATAAACTTAACTTTATGTGGATTGGTGTTTGTTGCAAAGCAAAGGCAACCAAAGTTCTTTATCAAAGAATAATCTAACTTCTTGTTATAAAAAACCTTAAATTGTGTCTTCGAAGATAAGATTCTTATGGGCAGCTTATTAATGATGAAAACTACATGTAATAGAGCCTCTCCCTAAAATTTAGTAGGCAATCCAGACTAGAAAAGTAAAGCATGATCTATTTGCAACAAGTGCCTATGTTTTCTCTCCACAACACCATTCTGCTGAGGTGAGTAAGGCAAGTTCTCAAATGTTGTACTCCTAAACTAGCAAGAAGTTGCTGCAGTTGAAGATTAACAAACTCCAGCCCATTATCAAGCCTTACCATCTTGATAACAACATTAAACTGTGTTTGTAGCATTTTAAAGATAGAGTATACTTGGCTTTTGTGTTGCATTAGAAAAACCCAAGTGGATCTACTAAAATCATCCGCAATAGTAAGAAAGTAATATGCTTCAGTCAAATAAGGCACTTTGTATGGGCCCTATACATCTTGGTGTAATAGTTCAAAGACAACAGAACTATGTATTTCATTAAGAGGAATTTGCTCTCTCGTTTACTTAGACATAGGGCAGACTTCATAGTTATTATGAACATCGATTGAAGAAGAAGTAAAAGGAAGACAGTGTAAGACTGTATCACTAGGGTGTCCTAATGAGGAATACCTTAGTGAATAAGAAGAAATTGTTTTATTGATAATATTTACATAAGTAACATCAGGAACAACAAGATATTTGGAAGAAAAAGGTTTCTCAACATGAGTTATTAGTTGGTTAAAAACAGAAACAAGAGGTTTATAAGGAAAAGACTCAATAGAGAAAGATTCTTGATCAAAGTAGTAGATTGCTAATGGCTCTACCAACTACAAGAATCCTCTTACTCTTTAAGTCCTATAAGAGACAATAGTCAATAGAAAAAGAAAAGAATAATGAATTATTTTTGCAAACTTTTTGGGCTGGGATGAGGTTATGTTTAAAGCTCAGTATGTACAAAGCATTTTGAAGGACAAGATTGTCATGGAGTTTAACATGGCCCATTTATGTTACTTTCTTCTTTGAACCGTCTGGTAGATTTACTGAATTAGGTATAGCCAAGGTATACAACTCCTCTAATAGAAAAGGATTTGCACAGATGTGATTGGAGGCACCTGTATCAACTATCCAACAATTAGGATCATTCAAAGTTGTTGGCATTAAGATGTTATCTGTAAATTCAGTCGCTAAACAAAATTAACAGATCCATCTGTTAAAGGAGGAGTAATTGCAGTATTATGCATCATTTTAGCCATTTGTTACTTGATAAAATTTGTCATCCACTGCTGCTGCTGCTTATTGTTCATTGGAGCTTCTACATCCGGAGGAGTATCTACTACAAAATTTACTTGAGTATAAGATGAATCTCTGGTTTTCTTATTCTTATACTGCTTATATCAATCAGGATAGCTAGTCAGCTTGAAGCAAGACTGTAATACCCTTATACCTCTAAATGTATAGTACACACACCCTAAGTATGTTAAATATGTATACATAATATAAGAATATCACAATGTTTCTCATTAGAAAAATTCTCCTTAATTTTGTAAGAATAGTTTAACCTTAAAAATATAGTTTAGAAGGAAAAATAACATATATTCATTAGTGATTAATTATTAAAAATATCCATTTAAAAGAAAATCTCTGTGAAAAATTTGCCAGAGTTTTATCTGTAAATTGGACATTCCTAAAAAATATCAAAACACAACCTATATAAAAATATACACTCCCAAAATGTTCTCATTCATTTATTCAATTCTCCAATATCATCCACACAATTTAAAATCTCAAAATCACATGATAATATATATATATATAGTATCTCAAATACTTAAATTACACAAACATACATTAAGCTTATGGATTAATACATATTACCATACTATATGCATATAAAAATGTACAAAATAAAAAAGATTATATGATATACTGGCACTCTGGTCTTGTTGCAATAACGAACTTCTAGTAATACCTCAAGTCATAGACCTGGTCTAGTCTAGTAGGACTTTTTCTATCAACCCTGCTACCTGAACGATAAAATTCAATCTTGCTAAGTTGCTAGCTTAGCGGTACATACTTTTATAATAATGAATGACATTATCAATAAAATTTTTGAAAATGCATCATGCTTCAATGTCATGCAAAATGCATATAATTCATAATCATATGATAATCACCAACACACATTGGACACAAAAATCTTTATACAATAATCTAGTTTCAGAAACATTGTTTTGGTTGATCTCAATAGTTATGAAACCAACGTGTCTCGCTTGAAAGCGTAATCTTAACCATGACACCAGTGTGTCTCGTCCAATAGCATAATCATAACTGTGACATTAGCGTGTCTCGTCCAAAGGCGTATGTCATACCAAACAGTACCCAACAACATTTTTTTGAAATTAGACATTTTATAAGGCAACATGCAATACATATACATAATATTACACCTTTTCCCATGTTTTTCCACAATTCTCATCCATTTCTCAGATTTTTAATCATATACAGCATCATTTTTAGTTACAATCTGAATGAGGCTAATTTTCCATTTTAGTTCATAATTCATACTCTTTACATTTTGTACATGTCACTATTATAGCCATACTATAATGGCTTAACATTTCACATTTTATGTAAATTATGCATTTTTACTTCAAACAATGCATATCACATATAAACATCAATATTCAAGTACCATAACACATTCATCCATATGCAATGTGTTATGTGTAAAAAAAATGCAATTGAAACAATAGTTACTAAAGTATGTACTAACATCAAAATTGTTAAAAGCCAAGCCAAATTCTCCTCCCTACTCCAACTTCAACCAATGCCCTTTACGACTTTGACTTGGCAACTTGACTCTACTTTACTCTTATCCACATTATAAGTTTAAATAATTCATTAGAAGTATAATTCTACTCACTTTAACAAGTCAAACTTCATTTGTCACATTTCTTTAAAATTTCCAACATTAGCCCTAACATTCTTTAATTTTAGAAATCTAATCTAATCAATTCCAAATTAAGTTTTAAGCTAAGTTGTGTCATTAGAATCATATTCTAATACAATTTAACCATTTAAACACTAGTTGCATCAATTCTAACCAAAGTCTCCATAAAAACCCTAAATCCCTTTCTTCTTCTTCCAAACTTTAACTAAATTCATTAAAACCCACCATCTAACCTTAAATCATCATCCTCACATCAAAATAACTTCATTTCACATCACTTAAATAATTATCCATGCCTCTTTCAAAAATCTATTTTTCACATAATTGAAATTTCCAAGGAAACTTCTTAAATTTCAAGAAAATTTACCTATTACCTATGTTTTCTTCAAAATCTCTTTAACTCCTTTTAATGCTTTGCAAAATTTTGAGTAATTGAAGAAGAACCTCTCCTTGGCCTTTAATGGAGAAATCAGCCACCCTTAAGAAAGTAGGAAGAAGAAGAATCAAATTGATATTTTAACTCTCTTTAAATTCTAACCATAAATAATTAATTAATTTCTTTAATTTTTATGATCTTCCACCACCCAAAACTCATTTAAGTTTTGAATTATTTTTATTATTTTATTATTTTTTAACCTTTTACTTTTACTTTAACCTTTACCATTTTACCAATTTTTGTCTTTTAGTGAAATTTTATACTTTAGGTATATCTCACATATGTCCAACATATATATTTTATTTTTTCCTCCTTCTAACACTTCAACTAACCTTTCAAATTATTTATTTAATTATATTTTAATAAAATTATGGCCATTACAAAGACTCCCTAAGATGCCCACTGGTCTTACAATAGTCACAGTGTAGACCCTTAATTTTTGACCCAGTCAGGTCCAATATATTTTAAATAGTCCAAAATAATTTTTGTGTTGTCCAATATATTTTAATTAGACCAAAATAATTTTTGTTATCTTAATTAAATAATGTTTGCTTTAGTATCTAATTTTTATTAATAAAAAATAAAATTAAACAAAAAAATCAAAAATCAAAAATAAAATAATTAATTAACCAGCGTGCGGGACGAATGGCCGTGGGCGAAATGGCCAAAGCCATTTCGCCCGCAGAATTTCCTGTAGGCGAAATGGCCTGCAGGCTAGTCCTCGCCCCTGCCGCAGCCAACTGCGGCAATTTTTTTTTTACCAGCTCAAATTTTCCGCAGCAGTTTTTTTTTTGCCAACGAAATTTTTTCGAAACCTAATGCAATTAGGTTTCAGTTTCCTTTTCTTATCAATATTAGCTTCCGTGAATAACTAGGAATGAACCATAAAATTCTTCTATAAATAAGAACAAAAACAACACAAAAAGGAGAAAAAAAAAGAAGAAATCGGAGGAGAAATTGATCAAAAATGGGATCCGAAACTAAGTAGGAAAGGCAGTGAATCAACCTGATTTTGTTTTTGAGAGAAACAAACAATTCAAAGGCAGCAAAGCTTGTCTTTGTTTTTGTTCATCCAAAAATAAATTTTTGGTGGAACAAACAAACGGAGGTATGCATCAATTGTCTAAATTCTATTCTTCACAGTAGCTTAATCATCTAATTGCATCTTTTAATTCAAAAACCCTAGAACCTCAATTCACTTTTTCTAAAGTCTAAAAACCATAATTCATTGTTTTGTTTTCCAAAAAGTCTAAAGTTGTTAGTTTTGTTTCTTCATTGCTTTCTAAATTTTCAAAACTCTAAATTGAGTTCTGTTCCTTTCCAAAAGCCCTAAAAACTTCTTTTTTGCTTCTATAACTTTAAATCATTTTCATAAAACTTCACAAAGTTATCAATTGTTTTTTCCAAATTCTAAAAATTAATTCATTCCCCGAAACCCTAAATAAAAAAATCCTAAAACCCTAATTCAACTCCAAAACCTAAAACAGTGAACCCTAACTCTCTTAAAACCTAAACCCTAAAATTTTCTAAACCCTAATCTTTTAAAACTTTAAAAACCATATAAACATAATTTTACAAAGTAAGCTCAAAATAATAATTCAGTAACCGAAAGTCATAATCTAAATGTTTTGAAGAGCCCAAACTCTAATTTCATGAATTTACATCACAAACCCTAATTTGGTTAATCAAAGAATTTTACCAACTTTTTGAATCATAAAACTTTAATTCATTATAATTCTCTTAAAAACACAGTAGCTTAAACCCATAAAATTCCAAAACCCTGAACACATGGAATAAAGAACCTTAAATGGAAACAGTAGCCCTAATTTGAATCTTTACTTGCTTTATTCAATTTTATATTTGATTATGCTTTAATTTATTTTATATGCTTTAATTTATTTAAGTTCAATGCTTGGTTTATTTAGTTTATCATGGATGGATGTTTACTTTCTATTGATGTTTAATACATTTGATGAATGATTTATTTATGATGAATGGTTATTAATTTTTATTAATTTATTTATATTTCCAAATGTTGTAAGAGGTATGTTTCCACTTGTTGGGTACCTCATTAGTTAAAGATCATGTAATTTAAATTGCTTTTCTATTTTTGACCAATGTAAAGGACATGATTTCACCTTTCGGTGGGTGTCCTATTTAGGCTTGGAATGTAAGGACATGTTTCCATCCTTGGATGGGTGTCCATTTATTTGCTTTGTTTGGATATTGCTTTGATTTTAATATAATGATGCCTTTTTTTTAATTATTGTGTGTAATATGGATAATATTATTATATTTAAGAATTTTATAATATTAAGACCTATAAAGGAGGCCGGTTCCAATGAACCGGGCATTGTGGGGGTGCTGGGCCATTTCTCACCTTCCCCACATGTACCCAACTTTTCAAACCCATTAGGGGGTTAGGGATTCCTTAGGAATTGAGTCATCCATCCCTTTCTTTTTCTCGGCCCGTCCAGGTGGCAACTCCATTTTCTTCGGACTTAGGTCCGTGTTCTCTAAGGCCCCGAGCCTAAACAGTGACGAAGTCGCAAGAAACATTCCACCGAGAGTGGGGGCAAAAATCCCTGCTCACACAGCATCTCTCGTCTATCTTAATACTAGCTATTCCTCTTAAATTGAACTGATATTGATCATTGCCCTTAACCAACATTACATTGTATCTAAAGTCTCCATAAAATTCCTTTGTACCTGCCTCTGAAATTCAATAGTTGGCAGCCTGGAATAAGCTTTGTCCATATTTGGCAATGGTTCTTGCATAAGAATCTAATTTGTGACAACTTTATTGGATTCATTCAGTCCCATTAAAAACTGTGTTAGCTTGTTTGATCCATCATAATCCCTCATTTTTTTGTTCACATCAAAGGTACACTTACCACATTCACATTAGGGTAAAGGTTTCAAACGATTAAGATCATCCATAATTTTGCTATTTTATCAAAGAATGCAACTAAATAACTATTTCCTAGCTCTACTAAATTGCTCATCCTATTTATCTAATAAACCCTTGATCCATTAGTTACTCCAATTCCTTAGTTAAAGTTCATAAGATCCAAGATCTAACCATATAGTCAGTTTTCTCCATTTGAGATACTCAAGTGAAGTTTCTTAAGCTCAGTTTCAATTCCATCAATGAACCCTAGTTTATCTTTAGATCTAAGAGAAATTTGAATAGCAATGCTCTAGGCCAACTAATTCATACTTGTAAGTGGTGATGTTACTAGAGAGAAGTTTGATGACTCCAAATTCTAAATCACAGTCACCAACTCCATCATTGCATTTCTTGCACTCAAAGTTTCTGTACTTGTAGTTGACATATTAAAATTTTAATTAATCCATAGTAATTTCTGAAATCTATTAGGGTAAGATAAGAATATGTACAAAATAAAAACAAATTTAACTTGAGGTATCAAGGATAGTAATCATGGATGCTTTAATACCATTTAGAAATCTAGAATTAAGGGAAAACAAAGAAAGATAGAAGCACAATAAGTGAGAATGAAGGAGATGAAGTATTTGTTATTATGCTTCAACTTGCCGTACAACCTACAACTAAGCCTTTGATAGTGAGCATACTTTGTTAATATTTGCAAGGATAATTCAACCTTATATTATATGATTTTACTGAATTTGAGGCATTTTTACATAGGCTATACCTTTAGAAAAAAATGAAGCTAATTAAAGAAAATGTGCTGAAAAGAGCTAGAAAGAGCCTCTGGTGCAACCTTTGGGTAAAGCTTGTGCCTAAGGGGGTCTGATGCTAGAAAATTACATGGTCCAGTTGGGAAACCTAATTCTTTTGGGACATTTGAGATATGATTTTTTAGCAGATTTTTAAAGATATTAGGACTTAACTATTTCTTTACACAGTAAACATTAATTACAAATTTTAAGGGCTATTAATTATCAATTATTTGTATTTGTATTTTATTTTTATTTTCCTAATTAGAGCAGGAAACTTGTGGGTATTAAAGCCAACCTTTTGGCAGCGCTAAGATTCTTCTCTTCTCTCTTCTTCTTATCTTTATTCTGGTACTGTTCACGTTTGGTAGTAGGCATTGAAATATATTTTTATTTTGATTTTTCTTCAAAGCATGTGTAACTAAACTCTATTCAGTTGAAGGGGGGTAATTAAGGTTTTTAATTAACCAGGATTTGTGAGATCTAATTAATTCTTTGCTTTCCTTTCTTTAAATTCAGTATTTATGTTTCCTTTGTAGCTTATTACTATTATTATTTTGCTAGTTAAACAATACGGCCCATTGCTTGGTTAGCATATATCTCCAATCAAAACTAAGAATCCGTAATTGTTCTTTAGCTTTTGATACTTGTGGCAATTAGGCGTAGTACTAAGAGGGTGCATAATCTAATTTAAATAAATTTCATGGTAGAATTTGTTGATTAGAATTAAGTCCTTCTAAATCTTAAAGTTGTTAGTGGGTTAAATCCTAAAGGGCATCCCTATAGGGTTATTCAATAACAAAGGTTAGTTATAAAGTGTCTCTTAAATAATTTATCAACTAAGGAAGGATTAACTAATGCGAACATCTCAGTTAGCTAGAACTAGTTCACTGAAAAATTAAAGAAAATTTATTTTTGTATCAATGATCAGATCTAAGAATTGAAACCAATATTATTCCCTTTGACTGAAATCATCAACATTGTTATTTTCTAAATTTAATTTGCTATTATCCCTATTCATTGCTTTTACAATTTTTATTTTGTACAAGAATAGGTTTTTATTTTTGGTGGATTCGACACCCATCAAATTTTGGCGCCGTTGCTGGGGAACTAATTTTAATTTATTTTATTTCTTTTGATGACTAGGTATGATTGTGAGTACAAACTCTTTTACTATCCAGAGATTGAAAGAATGCTAAAAGACTGAGGAAGAAGACAAAAAAGCAAAAGCAAGTTGTTGCAGCTTCATCATTTGCAGTTGATCACGCAATAACCATAGATTAAGATTTAGATTCCTCATCTTCTTCTAGCGAAATTGGAGAACAAGAATAAATGGGTGAAAAACAATGGACTTTGACGGAATTGGTAGCCCCTCTAATCAACCAGCAGCCTCTTTGCATCACTTATCCAACTCTAAATGCTTCTTTTGAGTTAAAATCTAGTCTAATTCATTTGTTACCTAAGTTTCATGGGTTGGAAAGTGAAGATCCCCATAAGCATTTAAAGGAGTTTCATATTGTTTATTCTAGCATGAGACCACAAGGAGTAATCGAAGAACAAGTTAAATTGCCTTCCCTTCTTCCTTGGACAACTGAGACAAATATTGGCTTTTTGACTTACCATCCGGATCAATAACCACATGAACTGACATGGTGACAACCTTCTTAGATAATTTCTTTCCTACTTCAAGGGCTGCAAATATAAGGAGAAAAATATGTGGTGTTAAGCAAAAAGATTTGGAGAACCTTCACGAGTATTGGGAGAGATTTAAGCAATTATGCGCAAGCTGCCCACAACATGGAATTTTAGAGCAAGCTCTCCTCCAATATTTCTATGAAGGGTTGTTACCCATAGAAAGAAGCATGTTAGATGCTGCTAACGGTGGTACCATAGTCAATAAAACTCCACAAGCTGTAGAGACCTCATCACCATCATGGCAGCCACCTCCCAATAGTTTGGAAGCAAAAAGGAAACCCCATGGAGGGTTAATGAGTTAAGTATCTCTTCATTATAGTCCAAAATAAATCAACTAATGAATTTGGTGCAAAATATGACTATAGGAAATGTGCAACGAGCAAAAGTGTGTGGAATTTAAGCACATTTAGGTCATCCAACTGGCATGAGTCCTACACTCCAAGAAGATGAGCAACAATAAGTGAATGCTATTGGTGGATTTCCTAATCAACCCTAACGAAGGTATGACCAAGAACTTAAAATCCAGGGTGAAGGAACCATCCAAACTTTATCTATGGGGCAAGAGCACTAAATTCACAACAATTCCAGTAGAGAGCTCCTCCACTACAGCCACTACCATCACAAAAATCAGGTATGTCTCTTGATGATATGTTTAAAGCTTACTAATACACATCAATTTCAATAGGAGAGCCGCTCGAGCATTCAAAATTTGAAGAATATCAAGGGAAACTTCCTTCTCAAATAATAGTCAATCCAAGGAAAAATGTGAGTGCCATAACTTTAAGAAGTAGAAAGAAGCTGCTGGACAAAAACCAACAGGAGCTGACCCCTGGGTAAGGGTTAGACGAGAGGGCAAAATCTGAAATAGTTGTTTAAAGAGAAGAACCACCTTCCATAGCCAACTCTGATTAGCCCGTACCCCTGGTAATACCACCTCCCTTCCCATAAAGACTTACTAAATCTAAGAAGGAGAAGGAGGAGAAAGAAATTTTAGAGAATTTTCACAAAGTTGAGGTCAATATACCTTTGTTAGATGCCATCAAGCAAGTGCCTCAATATGTAAAGTTCCTGAAAGAGTTGTGCACCAACAAAAAGAAACTCAGTAGTAATGAAAAGGTAAGGGTAAGAGAGAACTTATCTGCTGTGATCAAAAGAAAGTTACCTCCAAAGGTCAAAGATCAAGGTATGTTCACAATTTCTTATAAAATAGGTGATTTAGGCATAAAGAGGGCCATGTGTGATTTAGGAGCTTCTATAAATGTCATGCCATTGTCTATTTACTCCTCTTTAAAGGCTGGTCCTTTAAAAGAAACTGGTATAATTATTCAACTAGTTGATAGGTCTGTGGTTTACCCAAAAGGGGTATTAGAAGATGTTTTAGTTCAGGTTAATGGGTTAATTTTTCTAGTAGAATTTTATATCCTAGATATGGAGGAGGATAAGTCTACTAATTACTCTGATATTTTATTAAGAAGGCCATTTCTTAATACAACTATAGCAAAAATTGATGTCCATGATGGTACATTAACCATGGAGTTTGATGGGGAAACTGTAAAATTTAATGTTTATGATTCTATGAAGTACCCTAGCGATGTATCATGTGTGTATGGATTGGATGTTATAGATTCTCCAAGTCAAGAAATTTTTTAGCTTAATGTTTTTGATAATTTAAACACTGTTCTTTGCAAACATTTTGATTCAAGTAGCCTAAAAAATCTAGATGACCAGTTTGTTGTAGGTGAAAATCTTAAAGAGGTGGTGCGCGAATTGGGAGCCCTCAAAATTATAAAGGAAATTGCGACCAGATCTGAATTACCAAGGTCCCACACTAAAATTTCACCCTCCTTCATGCAGGCACCAGATTTGGAGTTGAAGCAGCAGCTCAAACATTTGAAATATGCATTTTTATGAGAAGGAGAAAGCCTACCAATTATAATTTCCAACAAACTCAGCAGGGAAGAGGAAGAAGATCTGATTTACATGCTTAAAGAGTACAAATAAGCCATTGGATGGACAATTATTGACATTAAGTGTATTTCACCTTCAACTTGCATGTATAAAATTCTTATGGAGGAAGATAGCAAGCCAAAAAGAGAAGCACAAAGGAGATTGAACCCACCTATGATGGAGGTAGTGAAAAAAGAAATTTTAAAGCTTCTTGATGCAGTTGTGATTTATCCCATTTCTGATAGCAAGTGGGTGAGTCCAGTTCAGGTAGTACCTAAAAAGATAGGCTTGACAGTGGTAAAGAATATAGATGGTGAGTTGGTCCCTACTCGACTATAGGAAGCTAAAAGCAGCAATAAGAAAGGACCATTTCCCTCTACCATTCATTAACTAGATGCTGGAATGTCTTACAAGTAAGACCCATTACTGTTGTCTTAATGGCTATTTAGGTTTTTATCAGATTCCAGTAGCACTAGAGGATCAAGAGAAAACTACCTTCACTTGCCCATTTGGAACCTTTGCCTACTGACGGATGCCATTTGGCCTTAATTTGTAATGCCCTAGCCAAATTTCAGAGGTGTATGGTAAGTGTATTTTTTGAATATGTTGAGAATATTATAGAGGTTTTTATGGATGATTTCACAATGTATGGAAATTCTTTTAGTGATTGCTTGGCTAACCTAAGCAAAATTCTTGAAGAATGTTTAGCGTTAAACCTTGTATTGAATTATGAGAAGTGTCATTTTATAGTTCATTAAGGATTGACTTTAGGACATATTATGTCAGAAAGAGGAATTGAAGTTGATAAGGCAAATGTTGATGTGTAGGAAGTTAGATCTTTCCTTGGACAAGCATGTTTCTATAGGTGTTTCATCAAAGATTTTTCAAAGATCACTTAACCGATGTGCCAGCTGCTACAAAAATAAGTGGAGTTTAATTTTGATGATTTTTGCAAGAGAGCTTTTGATACGCTAAAGAAATACTGATTTCTATCCCAATTATACAACCACCAAATTGGAGTTTTCCATTTGAAATAATGTGTGACGCTAGCAATCATGATGTGGGGGCAATGTTCGGGCAAAGAATTAGAAGGGAACCTCATGTTATTTACTATTCATCAAGGACCATTGATGAGGGCCAATCAAATTACTCCACCATGGAAAAAGAGCTTTTAGCTATAGTCTTTGCTTTAGAAAAATTCCATTATTATCTTCTTGGTATTAAAGTTATCATTTATTCTGATGATGCAGCTTTGAAGTATCTACTCAAGAAGAAAGATACTAAGACAAGACTTATTCAATGGATACTCTTGCTACAAGAGTTTGATTTGGAGATTAGAGATAAGAAGGGGTCAGAAAATTTAGTAGTGGACCATCTCAGTCAATTATTGATAGACGAAGGACCACTACCAATTAAGGATGAATTTTCAGATAAATACCACTTTTTTGTCCAGCAGTCGACATCTTGGTACACTGATATTGTCAATTTTCTCTCTTCTAACATTTTTCCATATGATATGTCAAGAGTTGAGAGGGATAAAATCAAGAGGGAAGCTAGATACTATGTCTGGGATGATCCTTATCTGTGGAAGTACTGTTATGATCAAATAATTAGGAGATGTGTCAATGAAAGTGAGATTCCTTCTATTTTAAATTTTGCTCATTCATATGAATGTGGAGGACACTTTGGTCCTAAGTGAACAACCAGTAAAATATTAGAGTGTGGTTTGTTTTGGCCTTCCTTATTTCATGATTTGTATATGCATTACAAGTCTTTTAAGAATTGTCAAAAGACTGGTACCTTGAATCATAGAAGTCAAATGCCTCTTAAGCCTATTTTAATTTGTGAAAATTTTGATGTATCGGGTATTGATTTTATGGGTCCATTTTATTCTTCTTTATGAAATTCTTATATCTTGCTTGCTGTTGATTATGCTTCAAAATGGGTATAAGCTAAGGCTACCTGAACTGACAATACTAAGGTTGTTTTAGATTTTGTCAGATCTCATATTTTTGTCAGATTCGAAATTCCAAAGGTCCTCATTAGTGATAGAGGAATGCATTTTTGCAACAAGGTGATGGAAGCGCTTCTTTGGAAATACAATGTTATTCATCGCACTTCAACAGCTTACCATCTGCAGACCAATGGCCAAGCTGAAATATCTAACCATGAGGTTAAGTCCATCCTTGAAAAGACTATAAATCCCAATAGGAAAGATTGGAGCTTGCATTTGGATGATGCATTATGGGCTTTTTGGACTGCCTATAAGATGCCTATCAGCATGTCTCTATATCGGTTAGTATTTGGTAAACCTTATCATTTAGCTATTAAGTTAGAGCACAGGGCATATTGGGCTACCAAATAGTGCAACATGAAGTTGGAAGAAGCAAGAGAACAAAGGAAACTATAGTTCAAGGAATTAGAAGAAATTAGGAATTAGGCCTATGAAAATTCAAAAATTTATAAGGCCAAAACAAAAGCTTTCCATGACCAGATGATTTCTAAGAAGCAGTTCAAGGTTGGACAAAAAGTGTTACTCTATGATTCAAGGCATAAATTATTTTCTGGCAAGTTGAGGACTAGGTGGATGGGACCTTTTGTTATCACTAATTTATTTTCTCATGGAGTAATAAAGATCAAGAGTTTGGATACTAGCAAAATCTTCAAAGTCAATAGGCATCGCTTGAAACCATTTTATGAGGAAATTCATACATCTATATGGGAAGCAATGCATCTGCAATGCCCCTTGAAAGACACTTGAATAGAGTCTGATGTCTACCCAAAGACATTAAATGAAGGCGCTGATGAGAGGAAACCCATATTCTTTTTCTATTATGTGTTAATCTAACTTAGTTTTTGCAAGAGAACCAATAACAATAAAAAACACAAAACGACAACAACTAGAGAAATCAAAGCAGAACCACTCATACATAAAAGCTCATTGAAACTAAATGTAGTGAGAAAGAGAAACAAATTGCATGGACCAAAGTCCATAAGCAATAGAAACCATGTCCATCACATGAATTTGAAAACAAGTTGATAATGTGTGACATAGGAGAGTAGTCAATCTTGTGCTTAAATACAGAGATGATATGGGCAACTTTAATCGACAACCTAAATAGATGCCTTGATAGAGTTGTATTTTGACTTTTTCTTATATAATTCTAACTATGTTTTTAATTATTTTCAATTAAATTTGATATATTTTCTTTGTTGAAGTTGGAATTTATCCTATTTTAGCTTGAAATGTCAAAATACAAGTTTTTGATTAAAAATTGAGATAAATTGAAGAAAAAGGTGAAAAAAAGGCAGAAGAAGTGAAGACTGATGCCCATTGGAACTAGACAGTTGTTATCTGAGCACATTATGTGATTTCCAGACTTGGACAATTTTTACTTTTGAAGCTTTACTTGAGATTTTGACAATCTTAGAGTTTCAGAATAAGAAAGTGTTGTGCATAAAGTTTTAAGAAGACATCTCAAGTTTTCTAGAATGGCCTTATTTGTATAAATTTAAGTTTTTTTGGGCCTACAAACAGTTGTGCAAAGTTAGAATTATGAATCCAGATTGGAATAGGATTTATATTCAAATCAGTTTATTTCAAAAGGCCATAACTTGAGCTTCTGAAGTCCAAATTGAGTGATTCAAAACTCTAAATTCATATAAAATTTGGGAAATACAATTCTTATGAAGAGCCTAAGCCCAGATTCTAACTTAATCAAATAAAAAAATTACTTCAAAATTTCTACATGAATTTACAACTTCCTTATCTTGTTAGGATTTGTTTTCCATTAATTAAATTTGACTTCTTTTTCAATTGAAACTCTCCTAAACCTATCCTAACATTTTCCTACTTGCAAAAGAAGTTTCCTGAGCCCCTATAAATACCGTAGACCTTCCTCACAACTGATACATTAGATTTTATGTTAAAATTTTCATATTTCAGGTTAGAGTTAACTTTGAAGAAGAGAGAATTTTGCCCAAGAGCAATTCATGTTCAAGAAGTTTTCTTTTTTCCAAGCTTGATCTTTTTAATTTATTCTCTTAGTTTTATATCTTCAATCTTCTTCTCTTTCTTTTACTTTTCAATTATGAAGTTAAACTATTTCTTAATTGATTAATCTATGGTTATTTTTAATTTGATTCACTAAAAGTTTGCTCTTGATTATTTTGTTATCGTTGATCTTAATGCATTGATTATCTGGATAATAATTTATTGATCTAAGATATTAGTGATGGAGTGAGAGTGGAAACACAATATTAGTTCAAGAAGGTAACAATCTTAGGTTAAAGTTTGCACCTAGAGATAAGGGAAACACATGAGAGGTTGATATAAAGGTACTCACAAATCTGAATGAGTTGGCTTAATTTGCTTGTGATCACGAGAGTAGACACAATATTAAGTTCAACATTAAGCCTTAATTTAGGAGATCCCAATCAATAATCAATAGTAGATTGAAATTGAGTCAAGACCTTAGGAAATCCATAGTTAATAATAAGAATAGGTTTAACCATAATGCCAAAAATATTAGATTTAATTCCAATTAAATTTAGCTTAAATTTTAGTTAACTTAGTTTTCAATTCACGTCAATTTAACATCCAAATAATAGTTAGTTTAATTGCTTAGTGCTTCGGATACCCTTCCTCGTGGGAACTATACTCTACTTAAATTTTATTACTTGATTATGACATATGTACTTTTATATGGCTAGGCTAGGCCCTAACACGACTCAAAAAGCCAAGGAATAACACCTTGTGAGAGCAAGAAAGATACAAGTGATATGGAGAAACTAACAAGGACCATGAAGTGCAGAAAAGAACCATTTGGGAGATTGGGTTACTATTTTCCATAGGAGGTGAACAAAAGAACTATTTGAAAACCATAGCATGCATGGTAAAGAAGGGCATGAAGGCGAGCTACCACCATAAAGATGGGGAATAAAAGACCAAATATGGGTTAGATATGAAAGAAAAACAAGCAAAATCATAAAAGAAAACTAAAAAAATATTGAGAAAGATAATGAGAAATAGGTTGTTCTAGAGGCCAGTGGTAGCCATAGGCTAAAGAAAAAGAGAAGAAGAATATAAAAGGATGGGAGGAAACTTCATTAGGAAGGTTTGAGAAAAAGCCCGAGAATACTTATTATATTTTACAATTGTTATTTTAAAATTTATAATAATAATTTTATACTTTTAACACTAAAAATTATTGTTGCTATTTCTAATACTTATATAAATTTGTACAAACCATTCATCATACGTAAGTCCCAATCATTTAAGATACACAACTAAGAAAAGATCCAAAGAACTTTGAGAAATGTTCACTAATAAGCAACCTTAATCTTAGAATAATATATATTTTACAAATACCATATATAGACGTGAATTTGAAAAATATAAAATTTTTCAAAGACTTGACTCGCTGAATTTGCTTTGGGACTCACCAGCAGGTCTTGCACAATTATAATCAGGCTCCCCACTCCAAAACTTACTCTTGATACTTCTAACATTGAATTGCATCCTTGCAGAAATCTTGAGAGGCCATTTGTTTTTCCTCCATCTCATAGTGTAACACCCCCTACAAAATCTATACACTTAACTATAGAGGAAATGTCACCTAACATTCACACTTGTCTACATATGTGTCAGAAAGACTTAACCAAAATACTTTTATGTATTAAAATAGTTATTAAACTTTCAAAGAACTATATAATCATACTTATTATAAACATATATATGTTAATCTACAAAGAACTTATATTGTTAATATACATTATTATAGTTCTCAACTACTCTCAAATTCATACAACTGTCATACAAAAGTATAAAGTACTGTCATGTGAACTATACAAAATACAATATTTACAATATTGTTTATTGAACCTTTGAGATGCAGTTGACCAGGAACGTATATCTCACTCTGCAGTATCAACTCTTCTAGTTTGATCTGCGCATCATAAAACAATTATAACACGCTAAGCAAAGCTTAGTGGTGCTTATGTATTCACAATATGCAAGAAAAATTAAAGAAAAGAGAACCATATATAAAATGATTTAAAACAATGGGAATTGTCACTTTTAGAACAATAAATAATGAAATTGATAAATTCATTTAAACTTGAAATACAAACACAATTGAATTCACAATCAGTTCATTCAACAATATCCATATAGCACATTGTTTTCAAAGTAGATAACTTCTTTAATTATGCCCATACACACTGAAATCAGATCCTAGATTTGGATAGCGGGTCGCAATTGGCAATTTAATGCCGACTGTATAAAGTTTTGGCCAATGGGCCATTATGGCATAAATGGCCACTAAATATGGTGACACAGAGTGTCCATTGATGGCACGGAGTGCCCACTTGCACTTTGGATATCTACCCTTTGGCTAGCCATTCAATCCCAAGCTAGATCTAAAATCAGTATGATTTGGGCAATTCAATAGTTATTAATTAATATTAAATTATGCACAATACTTCAATAAAATAATTCTTTGATCAACACTTGGTATCACACATATTTTATCATATATTCAAATAAATCTATTACACTACTTGTTAGAGTTGACTTCACAAAGAAATATTTTACACTTTGAGGAATTATAATATTTACGACTAGAATTACAAATGAAAAACAAAGCAAAATGTTATTTTGGCAATTTCTTCAAGTTACGAGCCCAATGACATGGGTGTCTCATTGACTGTGTCATTTGCTCATTCTTATAGATGCTTTGACACACCCAATGACATGGCCGTGTCTCTGGCCATGTCATTTAAATTGCATTACAGTAGCTATGACACGTCCATTGACACGAGCATGTCACTGGTCGTGTCATTTATCTCTTTTTCACAGTAGTAATGACACATCCAATGACACGGGCGTGTTACTGGTCATGCCTTTAATATTGAAACACAGCATCATTGACAAGCCTAGTGACATGGCCGTGTCACTGGCTATGTTAAGCAAAACTCTGTATTTCAAACACTTATCAACTTAAACTCCATATATCCAAATATATGATAACAATGGATCAAAACGAGTTTCTTTAACATAGAAAGAGCACATATCAAATATTTTTCAGTAAAAACTCATCAAAACAACTAAATCAATCATTTTAAACAATAAAATTCATAGAAATTCAGATAGTTGCAAATCAAAAATACATAATCACATACCTCTTCAAACTCTTCATTTTTACTAATCATTTGTTGATAATCTTAGCTTTCCCAGCTTATTCTTCTAAAAACTTATATCTAGATGTGATTTTCTATTAAGTTTTGATTACAGTCTTGTAAAGAAGAAAGAAAGAAGGAGTTTTGGTGGTGAAGGTAGTGATGAACGTGGAAGAAGGAGGAAGAAGAAAGAATGAGAAGTTTCTACAAAAATACACACCTGTCCACACACTAATATATATAGTTTAATCCAGTGTGATCACTCTCATCTTAGCTATGGTGCACCATCTTTCTTAACCTTTGATTCTAATTCGATTTTTGATCTCGTAAAACTGTAAAAATACATAATTTCTCTAGTAAAATTTTAAGATCTACTATTTACATCACTTATCCATACCACTTATATCCCAATTCACTATAATTATCTATATTAAATTAAAAGTTTAGCATTTAGAATTTTAAACATTACAATTCTCCCTCACTAAATAAATTTCATCCTCGAAATTTACCTGTTATAGATGCTTAAAAAAATTGAGGGTATTGCTGTCTCATTATCTCTCCACTTTCCTCAGTGGCTTATTCCTCTATTGAATGATTCCTTCACAACACTTTCACTAGAGGAATGCGCTTATTATGCAACTCCTTTATTTCACGAGCTAAGATAGCCACTGGTTCTTCTTTATAATTCAAATTTGGCTGAATTTCAATGAACTCTATTTGAATCACATGTGAAAGATTTGATCTATATCATTTATGCATCGATACATGGAAGACATTATGAATCTTAGCCAGTTCCGGAGGCAAAGCTAGTCGATAAGCTACTGGACCTATATATTCAAGTATTTCTTATGGTCCAATAAACCTAGGACTTAGTTTACCTTTCTTTCCAAAGTGAAGAACCTTCTTCCATGGTGATACTTTCAAAATACCTTATCTCCCACACTATATTCAATATCACGTCATTTTAAATCTGCATGAGATTTCTATCTATCCATTGCAATTTGTAATCGATCCTTTATAAGCTTTACATTGTATTTAGTTTGCCTTATGAGATCAAGTCCCATAAGTTTGTTCTCATTCAATTCCACCCAACACAATGGAGTTCTACACTTCCTTCCATAGAGTGCTTCGTATGGTGCCATCCCAATACTCGTCTGATAGCTGTTGTTATAGGCAAATTCTACTAAAGGTAAATATCTATCCCAGCTACCTTCAAAATTGATTGCACAACTTCTAAGCATATCTTCAAGTACTTGTATCACCCTTTTTGATTGACCATCCATCCATGGAAGGAATGCAATACTAAAATGAAGTCGAGTACCCAATGCTTTCTGAAAACTTTCCCAAAATCTTGAAGTAAAGTGAGGGTCTCGATCTACAATAATAGACATTAATACTCCATGAAGCCTACCTATTTCATTAATATACAATTCCACAAGTCTATACATCGAATAATCAACTTGAATGGGAAGGAAATGTGCTGATTTGGTTAATCGATCAACAATTACCCAAATTGTATCATGCTTCTTTTGGGTATTTGGAAGACCAGCCACAAAATCCATGGTGATTCTATGCCACTTCCATTCTGGTATTGATATAGGTTGCAAAAGACCTGATGGAACTTGATGTTCTGCTTTGACTTGTTGACACACTAAATACCGAGTCACATATTCAGTAATATCTCTTTTCATACCAAACCACCAAAAATGAGGCTTCAAATTCTGGTACATCTTATTGCTTCTGGGATGTACAGTATATGTAGTATTATGAGCTTCACCAAGAATACACTCCTTTAGTTCTTTCACTTCTTGACACACAATCGACTTTTATAATACAATCCACCATCTTCTAAAACAACATAATTTGGTTTTTCACCTTCATGCACTTGTTTCAAAATTTCTAACAACTTTTGATTTTATTTCTGAGCTTTATCACTTTTTGCTTTATGGTTGGTTCAACCCTCAATTCTGCTAACATATCACATTATATCATTTAATTTATTTAATTTATATATACATATAGTATTATAATATTCTATATACAACATACTAGCTAAAGTCTTTCGACTTAAAGCATCGGCTACCACATTAGCTTTCCCAGGATGATAGTCGATGATACAATCATAATCCTTGATCAATTCCATCCATCTTCTCTGCCTTAAGTTTAGTTCTTTTTGTGTTGGCAAGTATTTCAAACTTTTATGATCAGTAAAAATATAGCACCTTTCACCATACAAGTAATGTTGCCAGATCTTAAGAGCAAATACAATAGCAGCTAACTCCAAATCATGTGTAGGGTAATTCAATTCATGAGTTTTTAATTTCCTAGAAGTATAAGCAATTACCTTACCCTTTTGCATCAATACACAACCGAGTCCCTGATGAGAAGTATCACTATAAATAACATAGTCTTTACCTGGAGTCGGTTGTGTCAATACAAGCACTTTAGTCAACATAACTTTCAATTGTTCAAAACTAACTTGACACTGGGCATTCCACTCAAATTTAGTTTCTTTTCTAAGAAGTTTAGTTAAAGGAAGTGCTAGCTTCGAAAAACCTTGCACAAATCTTTTATAGTATCCATCTATCCCAAGGAAACTCCGCACTTCTATTATATTCTTTAGAGGTTGCCAATTTAAATAGTCTCAATCTTACTTGGATCCACACGAATACCAGTAGCTAACACTACATGACCTAGAAATGCCACTTCCGTTAACCAAAAATCACACTTCAATAGTTTAGCATACAATTGATTCTCCCATAGTTTCTGTAGTATAATTTTCAAAATCTTATCATGATCCTCTCCATTTCTGGAATAAACCAATATGTCATCAATAAAAACAACTACAAACTAGTTTAAATAGGGTTTAAAGACTCGATTCATCAAGTCCATAAAAGCTATTGGAGCACTAGTTGAACCAAAGGGCATAACCAAAAATTCTAAATGTCCATATCGAGTTCTAAAAGCTATCTTTGGAATATCCACTTCTTTAACTTTCATATGATAATAACCCAATTTAAGATCAATTTTATAGAAAACACCCGCTCCCCTTAATTGATCATACAAGTCATCAATCCTAGGTAATGGGTACTTACTCTTAATAGTAACTTTGTTCAACTATCGATAATCTATAGAAAATCTTAAGGTGCCATCCTTTTTCTTTACAAATAAAACCGGTGCACCCCAGGGTGATAAACTAGGTCTAATAAAGCCCTAATCAAGTAATTCTTGTAGTTGCACTTTTAACTCTTTTAGTTCTAGAGGTGCCATTCTATAAGGTAGAATAGAAATTGGTGTCGTACCCAAAACTACATCAATAACAAATTCTACCTCCCTCTCTGGTGGTATTCTAGGTAATTCTTCCAAAATAATATCTAGAAACTCACTCACTATAGGTATGTCTTTCAAAGCATTGCTTGAATGTCATGTATCATTAACATAAGCAAGGTAAGCTTCACATCTCTTCCTAATCAACTTTCTAGCTTTAGCTGCAAAAATTAAACTGGAAGGGTAAAATTATTTTTCTCCTCGAACTAATATTTTACCATAACCTGGAATCTTAAAAGATACAGCTTTATTACAACAGTCTATAACCGCTTAATGTCAGGATAACCAATCCATTCCCAAGATTACATTAAAGTTATGGAATGGAAGTTCAATCAAATCAGCAGAAAGTTCCACCTCATGGACTCTAAGTGGACAATTTTGATATATTCTATTTACCTTCACACTATGGCCTAAAAGATTAGTAACTTCTATCTCATAATCAAGTTTATCAACACACATTTTCTTCCCTGAAGCTATAGTTGTACATATATAAGAATGTGAACAACCAGGATCTAATAATGCATACACATCAAGACCAAGTAAAGAAAATTTAACAACTACAACATCAGGAACATCTTGGTCTTCCACAGCTTTCATGGCATAAGCCCTAGCTGGAGCACTGCCTCGAGTTGGAGATTAATCCACTATTTCAGATCCTCTCTATTGATTAACACTAGGTCGACCACCTCTACCTGACCTACAGCCTGACTGAGACCTCTGTATAGAACTATGTCCTCCAACAACCTCTAGTTCTTTTATCACTGGACAATCTCTAATTTTATGCTCCAAAGAACCACATTTCAAACAAGCCCCTTTTTGATACCAAAAATCTTCACTTGCATGGCCCTTACTATAATATTAACAAGGTGTAATAACAGCCCTTGAAGATGATGCTGTAGCCACTCCAAACCTACCACCTCTAGACCTCTGAAAACTAGCTCCACTTCTCTACCAAACCCCTGAGTTTGGGGTTGAATGTTTCTCTGTCTTTTCTGGCCACCTTGTTGTTATTCACTAGAAAATCCCTTCTTTGTTTGTTGTCTTCTTTCCTGCTCTTGTTTAATCACATTTTCTATAGAAACTGCAGCATTAACAAGAGTAGAAAACTTTTTAATCCTCATCGCTGCTAAATACACCCGAATCTGATTGTTCAAGCCTTGTTCAAACTGCTTACACTTCTCTTTCTCAGATGTAACTAACTCTAGAAAATATTTGTTGAGGCGAACAAATAGCCTCTCATACTCAAACATAGATGACTGCCTTTGCTTAAGATATAAAAACTCCCAATGCTTCCCTTCTAAATAAATCTCACTAATATATTTCTTTTTAAAATCTTCTTGGAAAAATACCCAAGTGAGTCTACTTGCGGGTATACTTTTCTGCTTTGTATCCTACCAGGCATAAGCTTGTTAAAAAGTTTGAGTATGAGATTTTAAAAAGTAACAATATTACAAAGCAAAGGAATATATTGTATTAGTCGGTGTCCTTTACAGGTCTTAATATTATAAAATTCTTAAATATAACAATATTATCCATATTACACACAACAATTGAAATAAAGCATCGTTATATTAAAATCAAAGCAATGTCCAAGCAAAACAAATAAATGGACACCCATCCGAGGATGGAAACATGTCCTTACATCATCCACGTTAAACTAATAGGACACCCACCAAAAGGCAGAAACATGTCCTTTACATTAGTCTAAAATATAAAAGTAATTTAAATTACATGATATTTAATTAATGAGGTACCCATAAAGTGGAAACATACCTCTTATAACATTTGGGAATCAAAATAAATCGATAAAAGTAAATAACCATTCATCATAAATAAATCATTTATCATCAATCAAAATATATAATAAAAATTCATCCATGATAAATTAAATAAATTAAGCATTAAAATTTAGTAAAGCAACCATCAAAGCATGTAATAAACTACATAATCAAATCTAAAAATAAAGCAAATAAAGATATAAATTAGGGTTTACTGTTTTTATTTAAAGGTCTTTAATTAATGTTTAGGGTTTTGGGATTTTAGTATAGTAGGGTTTATAATTCTTAGCTACTATAAAGGTTTAAGAAAATTGAAATGGATTAGGGTTTTACAACTTTAAGAAATTAGAAAGGTTCTTTGATTGATCAAATTAGGGTTTAGGGTAACATTATGAAATTAGGGTTTTAGGATATTAAAACATTAGGTTTTATAATTCTTGGTTACTGGATTGTTGTTTTGGATTTACTGTATTGAGTTTGAATGTTTAGGTTTATAAGGTTTTAAGGATTAGGGTTTAGGAAAACTAGGGTTTACATATTAATTTTGAGGGAATTAGGGTTTAGGAAAACTTAGGGTTTAGATTTACTGGTTTGGGGTTTACTATTTTGGTTTTGGAGTTGAAGAAAATAGTTTAGTTTTGATATTTAAAGTTTTGATATTTAATTTTTTAATTTTTTATAATTTTTAAAACCCTAAACTGTTTTATAATTTTTTAGAAACTGTAAAGTGAGTTTAAAGTTTTGATATTTAACAAAACATTTGGAAATTTTGGAAAAGAATTAGAAGAAAACAGTTTAGGGTTTTTAAAAGCTTTTGGAAATAGGAAAAACGATTTAAGGTTTTTGGAAACAAAAGAGTATTTTTTAGGGTTTTTGGAAATAGAAGGAACAATTTAGGTTTTTAAGGTTTTGAAGAACTAGGTTAGGGTTCTTAAGTTTTAAAAACAGAAAAAATCATTTAAGGTTTTTGGGAACAAAAGAAACAAATTAGGGTTTTTAAAGTATTTGAAAACAGAAGAAATCATTTAAGGTTTTTGGAAACAAAAGAAACAAATTAGGGTTTTTAAAATATTTGAAAATAAAAAAATCATTTAAGGTTTTTGGAACGAAGATCAAGTCATTACATCTTCGAAGATCAAAGTTTTGTATGTATATTATTATGAATCAAAGAAACAAAGCTATGAGTAGTTTGTGATTAAGGATCAAACCTGCATAGTTGGTTCCACCAAAATTAACTTTTGGATGAACAAAGATAAAGGCAAGATTGCTGCCTTTGATGGCTTGATTGCTTGCTTGCTTATTCCTCCCAAATCTGAAGTTCCACTATCCGATCCAAGTCCAAAGTTCTCTCCCCTAAAAAGTTCGATCCCTCACTGCTAAGTCCGATCCTAGTTCAAAGTTTTCTTTTTTTCTCCAAAAGTCTCTCCTTTTTTGTGTTTTAAAGTGTTATTTATACGAAAATTTAGAAGATTCATTCCAATTGTTTAAGGAAACTAAGATTAATTAGGAAAAGAAACCAAAACCAAATAGAGTTTGGTTTCGAAAAAAATTATGTTGAAACAATGTCGCTGGCCAAAACTGCGACGGCTGCGAGAGCTGGGTGCGCTGCGGGCTGCCAGGCTGTTTTGCCCGCAGGAACCTGTGGGCGAAATTGGCCTTGGCCAATTATTTTCGGTGACAAATTTTTTTCGTTGCCAATTCTTCCGTCTCCGATTTTTATTTTTATTTGTTTGTTTTTTTATTATTTATTATTTATTTTTGTTTATTTATTATTATTATTATTATTATTATTATTATTATTTATTCACTTCACCATTTTTAATTTTTAAAAATTATAAATACTAAATACTAAATACCACAAAAATTATTTTGGACTATAAAACATAACGGACCGGACTGGGTAAAAAATTAAGGGTCTACAGTTTGCCCCTTGCTTGAATGATCTAAGACTTTAGTAAAAGAGAGTGAAAAGCAATAAGATTTAATTTTGATGAGATGGTTACTCGAATTTTTTTTGGGTACTTGGACCCGAGACTGAACTTGATTTGGGTACTTGAACCCGAGACTAGATTGAATTTGGGTACTTGGACCCGGGATTGGGTACTTGGACTCGAGATTAATTTGATTTGGGTACTTGGACATGAAATTGGGTACTTGGACTCGAGACTAAATTTGATTTGGGTACTTAGACCCGAGGTTAATTTTGATTTGGGTACTTGGACCCGAGATTGAATTTGATTTGGGTACTTGGACCCAAGATTGAATTTGATTTGGGTACTTGGACCCAAGCTTGAATTGGTTTGGGTACTTGGACCCGAGAATGGGTACTTGGACCTGAGACTGAATTGAATTTGGGTGTTTGGACCCGAGACTAGATTGAATTTGGGTACTTGAACCCGAGACTAGATTGAATTTGGGTACTTGGGCCCGGGATTGGATACTTGGACCCGAGATTGGGTACTTGGCCTCGAGATTGGGTACTTGGCCCTGAGATTGGATACTAGGACCCAAGATTGGATTTGATTTGGGTACTTAGACCCAAGATTGGATTTGATTTGGGTACTTGGACCCGAGAATGGGTACTTGGACCCGAGACTGAATTTGACTAACCTTTTATCAGTTGAGAAGTGTGACTGCTCCTGCTGTTCTATGCATTGTGGTTCTTCACCCTCAAAATGGATCTTCATCGTTGGACCTTGGATCTTCATCCTTAGCATCGGATCTTCACCCTTGTAAATGGATCTTCATCCTTGGAGATCGGGTCTTCACCCTTTAAATGGATCTTCATCCTTGGAGATCGGGTCTTCACCCTTGTAAATGGATCTTCATCCTTGTAGATCGGATATTCACCCTTGAAATTGGATCTTCATCCTTTGAGATCGGGTCTTCACACTTAAAAATGGATCTTCATCCTTTGAGATCGGGTCTTCACCCTTGAAAATGGATCTTCATCCTTTGAGATCGAGTCTTTACTCTTGAAAATGGATCTTCATCCTTGGAATCAGGTCTTCACCTTTGAAAATGGATCTTCATCCTTGGAAGTCGGGTATTTATTCTTGAAACATGGATCTTTATCCATTGGAGGCTGGGTCTTTACCCTTGAAACATAGATCTTTATCCATTAGAGGTTGGGTCTTTACCCTGGCTTCAGCTCTTTTAGCTGGACTGATCTTTTGTCTTTTGCATCTTCATTCTTTTGAGAATTCTAATTTTCTTCTTCTTTTTTCATTCTTTTTTTTTCTTCCTTTGCACTTTTGCAAAAAATTCAACCCTTTTCAGCTAGCTTTCATATCCTCTCCTTACCCCCCTGCATGGTAAAATATTAGAAGCTAGTCAAAATGTTTTGTTCATGCATAAACTTAAAAATTGAAAAGGAGAAACTTTGCCCCCTGTGTAGGCTCAAACCCATGATTTTTCTATGCGGGCTCTGATTGATGTTTTTTTTTTCTAGTTCTTCGCAAAAGCACACATTTCTTCTCTTTGCAAAATTACTGGAACCTTCTCAGGCAATGGGCTTTTCATGCCCCTTTGATTTGATATCTTTTTTTGATTGTTTACTTCACAGGGTGTTTGTTGTTCACCTTAATAAAGAATAGACAATACAAGACAAGAAAGTGTGATGTGATATGCTCATGATTTGCATGAATGATACTTACAGCGGTTTCATTGACTCATTGACTTCTTTCTGACGCTCATTCAAGTCTTGCATTGGAATGACATAAAGCTTTGTATTTATGGCTTTTATCTTCAAGATGTTGAGAACATGAGTGGTGGAGACCCCAAGCAGCAGAGTTAGGGATGCATCCCTTTCAAACTATATTTCAGCATGTCAGTTGATAGCTTCTTCATGACCTTGCCAATAATCATTTCCTTTGCCCAATACGTCCTTTGGAGGTTCAATGATTCAACATACTTCCCTTAACTTGAATGCTTTGTATGATAAAACATTTTTTTTTATTTTGAAATCAAATGTTGGCTTTGACAAATTAATGTCAATGTACCTCAGGACTTGATTTTCCAAATTAATATATCTATAACATGACAACCCTAGTTACCGTGCTAAACTCGGGAATCATTTCTATTTAAGAAAGAATTATTGCACTTCAGATAGGCACATAGACATTACTTGGCCAAAGGTCTCATTGAGTTTAAATATTGTCTATCTCATATGCATGCTTATTCAAACTATCTCCACTAATAGACTCTACCTACTAAGAGAGATCAACAGGTCTTTGATTGGCTTGAAATGGGGTCTATAAGGGACACGGGTTAAAATGAAGGCCATTTGTAAGTTGGAGACGATGTGACACAATGGACAAACCTTCACACTACAAATTTCTTGTTTGAACTTTAGGCAGCTGGAAGCAATCTTGCTAGACTCCAAGTTCTTTCTATCTTCTTAGCATTAATCTGGATCTTGATTAGGACAATCTTTGCCCTTGCAAAAAGTTTGGTACCCAAATTCGTTTCTTTTCTTCTTCTCCCTTTTCTTTCTTTTTCTTTTTCTTACTCTTCCCTTTCTTTGAGCATTTTATCATTTTGTCCTTCTTCCTTGTAGGACTATTAAGTACAGAACTTTCAAGAACTGTATGTCTTTCTCATTTTCCTTTGATTTTGATTGAATCTTTAGTTGGGTTGGACCAATTCAAGTCAAATTTAGTTATAAACCAAATGGAAGCCTTTTGCTGCTTTAGGTAAAAGAGAACTTAGTTGGCTTTCTAAACCACCTTTTTAGGTTTTATCTTTCTTTTATCTTTTTTTTTCTTTTGTCCTTTTATCTTTTTTTATCTTTTTTTTTTATCTTTTTCTCTTCTTCTTTTTTTTTTTCTTTCTCTATCCTTTTTTGTTTTGTATTATTTTTTTTTTGTTTTTTTTTGTTTTAGCTCTAACAGAGTTGTCTTATTTGTACCAACTTGTATTTCTAATAATGGATGAGTGGAGTGACATAAATCTCCTTTAACAGGGATAAATCATTTGTTACTCTGATGTTATCTTGATAGATTGGAGATATTAGGTGAACTTCAACTACCCTTATGGTCTTAAGAACATCAACTATCCTTATGATCTTGATTATTCATTCCTTTCTTTGGTCTTCTTGCCTCTTCACCTTAGTGATCATAAGACTTGTCAAAAGTATCATAATAACTCAGGGTAGGTTATTGGGGTTATATGCCAATGAAAAGAAAGCTAAAATTTCGTGAAGGCTCAAAGGGACAACTAGGGATTGATATTTAATTGGGTGGATACTAGTTGTTGGCTAACCAAACAATGCCTAGATCATTTCTCCCTTAAATAAGCATAGTCCAATTTCACCTCAAAAATTTGTCAAAGCATGTTCTAAGACTGACTAGGACCTAGACAAAGGTAATTACGTAGGAGCCCTCTCTAAGTAAGCATACACAACTCAATGCTATAGAGCAATTCCCTTATCTAGTAAAGTTATTCAAATTATGATGCCTAGATATATTAATTTATGAACATCAAGCTAGATTCCTCATCGGTTGAGCATCAAAATAAACAAAGACCAACAAAAATTTTGATGAAAGTAATTTATTCAAATAAATTTAAATTTGAAAAACATGATTGTTCCAATTAAATATTAAAGGAAGCAAAATTGAAAAGCAACATTCAAGCTAAGGAAAGTTTGTTGAGTTTAAGCTTCTTTTCCTTTCACATCTTCAATATTTCCATCTTGAAAGGATGATAAAACAAAATCTTCTTCCAATCCTTTTCCCACCATGAAGGTTGCTGGTGGAGGTACTCTTCCAAACATAAGCAAAGGATTGTTCTTGGTATTGGGCTTGTTCAGCTCCGATAGCTTACCACTATCGATTAGATCTTGGATCTCATGCTTCAATCGGGTACATCTATCAGTCTCATATCCTTGAGTCTGATGAAATTGACAAAAAGCCTTAGTATCAAATTTTAGGGGTAAAGGATTTGGCAAAGGTCGAGGGGCCAATGGTTGTAACAACCCTTTCTTTTGCAACTTGCTAAAAACCCAAGATAGAGGTTTCCCCAATTCTAAGAATTGTCTTTTATTTCCTTGACCAGTCACATTAACATCAACTTCTTTTTGCATGCTTTGATTGCTAGGCTGATAATTCCCTTTCTCGTTTCTTTTTATTGAAAAGCGATTCTTCTCCCTTTCCCACTCTTCAATTTGTAGACCATCTTGGAGAAGATCTTTAAAGTCACAGATGAGTGTATGAGACATCCTTTCACGAAGACTAGGCAACACCCCTCTCATAATCATCCTTATTTGATTAGATTCATCGGGTCTCTTTTTGAGCAAAGCAGACTTATTTCTCCATCTTTTGACATAGTCCACAAAATTCTCATTTAGCCTTTGTCTAATGGACTCAACTTCCATTAAGGTAACTTCTAACTCGACATTATACCCATATTGCTGAATGAAAGTCTTGTATAACATGTCCCAATCTTTTTGAGTACTTTCCTCTAAAGTGTTGAACCAATTTTGGACAATAGGGTCCAATGAGAGTATGAAGTACCTTAGAGTTTGAGCCTTAGTAGCTCCAGCAGACTGCATAGCAGTGATATACTGCTTCACATGGAGATGGGGGTTTCTAGTACCATTGTACCTAGCGAAGGAAGGCATCTTGAACATATAAGGGACCTCCTCATCTTGTTCAAATAGTTTGTCGATCTCGGACATCTCTTCGGTTTTCAACTTCTTCTCAAATTTCTTTTCTAAATCAGCAATCATCTTCTCAACATCAGATGTCTCAGTCTTTTTGACAATTGTCTTCTCGACAACTTTCAGCTCCTTTTTGTCTTGAGGATCTTGGAAGTATTAAGCCCAATCATCATCATCATCATCAATGATCACCTTATCCTCATCAAAAACTACTTCACCAACTTTAGTCTTCCCTTTGTCCTTTGGCTTCTTGGTGCCAGCAGATGCTTCGGCATGATTTTCTAAAATTACAGCCAATTAGTTCTTCATGGTCTCAGCTAGGGCCTCTTTTATTTCTTCCATCTTGGCATTGAGGGCTTCATCCACCATTCTTTGAATTTGTTCGAGCTCTATTGCTTTTGGTGAAAAAGAGATTGAGTTGGTGCTACTAGATTCTTCATCTTCGGCATAGGTCGGATTGTCATAAGCTTTTGAACTGTAGTAATCTAGGGCTGTGAGCCAGAGAGGATTAATGATATGAGATGCAAATGTATGTATGTATGCATGTATACACGAACAATTAACAAACAAGGACAAATAGGACATTCCTTCCAACCTTATAACATCCATACACGAATGGCGAGTCTCTTTTCCTAGGTATATGGTTAACAAAATACCAATATGGGGTATCTTGTTTTCGAATATTTTCCTCGGACGTTTCAACCAATAGTTATATTTTGAAAAATGGAAATCAATTTATGATAATTCCCATTAATTAGGTTTTAATCCATTTATCCAATTAAAGTAGCTTTTATGCAATATTGGATTAAAACTAAATTAAGAGGTTTATTATAAATAGATTTCTCACTTGAAAAGTAACTAATGATTCATGCCAAAAACAAGCCCATGGTTAATTTATTCTTAGTATAAACTAGGCTCACAATTGATTTTTGGTATTTCATAATTGACCTAAATAATTTGCAAGCTCTTTGTAAGAAAAGGTTGAATGAAAGTAATTTTGTTTCGAAGCCCATTGTAAAAAGATTTTAGAAAAAATGGATTTTGGGCTTAGTATTCGGATCATGAGAAAAGTATTTTTGATTTGTTTTTAGAAAAGTTTTATGTCAAAGACCATATTTAAAAGTTTTGAAAATAGTTTTGGTCTTTTGGACTTTAAAGAAAAAATTTATTTTGAGCTTACAATCTACTTAGGTCATATTAGAAAAAGAACAAACCAAATAAGCCATGATTTAAGCCAAGACAAAGTAACCATAGTCAAACAACAAGCATTTAGGGTAAAAACCTAAAGAAAGTAACTAGGCCAATTACATGAGTTTTAGTCTTTGGGTAAAAAGCCTTAGGTTCCCATAGCGAGTATATACCAAATGATACGAGGCTATGAGTGGTTATGCCATGCTCGATCTCCATACCTTAAGTGAAAGTATGGTATCCCTTACATAACACAACACGGGTAACACGAGCATCCTAACTCACGCACACGATACAATAAATATGATGCAATGGATAATATCATTATAAGAAAGAATAGAATAATATAAAGACTAATGGAATCAACTTCTCTTATCCCCAGTGGAGTTACCACTGTGAGCGGGGATTTTCACCCCCACTCCCGGTGGAATGGTTCTTGCGACTTCCGCACTGTTTAGGCTCGGTCCTTAGAGAACACAGACCTAAGTTCAGAGAAAATGGAGTCGCCACCTGGATGGGCTAGGAAAAAGAAAGGGGTGAATGACTCAATTCCTAAGGAATCCCCAACCCCCTAATGGGTTTTGAAAGTTGGGTACATGTGAGGAAGGTGAGAAATGGCCAAGCACCCCCACAACGCCCGGTTCATTGGAACCGGCCTCCTTTACAGGTCTTTATATTATAAAATTCTTAAATATAACAATATTATCCATATTACACACAACAATTGAAATAAAGCATCGTTATATTTAAATCACAGCAATGTCCAAGCAAAACAAATAAATGGACACCCATCCGAGGATGGAAACATGTCCTTACATCATCCACGTCTAAACTAATAGGACACCCACCAAAAGGTAGAAACATGTCTTTTACATTGGTCTAAATATAAAAGTAATTTAAATTGCATGATATTTAATTAATGAGGTACCCACAAAGTGTAAACATACCTCTTATAACATTTGGAAATCAAAATAAATTGATAAAAGTAAATAACCATTCATCATAAATAAATCATTCATCATCAATCAAAATATATAATAAACATTCATCCATGATAAATTAAATAAATTAAGCATTAAAATTAAATAAAGCAACCATCAAAGCATATAATAAACTACATAATCAAATCTAAAAATAAAGCAAGTAAAGATATAAATTAGGGTTTACTATTTTTATTTAAAGGTCTTTAATTAATGTTTAGGGTTTTGGGATTTTAGTATAATAGGGTTGATAATTCTTAGCTACTATAAAGGTTTAAGAAAATTGAAATGGAATAGGGTTTTACAACTTTAAGAAATTAGTAAGGTTCTTTGATTGATCAAATTAGGGTTTAGGGTAACATTATGAAATTAGGGTTTTAGGATATTAAAACATTAGGTTTTATAATTCTTGGTTACTGGATTGTTGTTTTGGATTTGCTGTATTGAGTTTGAATGTTTAGGTTTATAAGGTTTTAAGGCTTAGGGTTTTGGAAAACTAGTGTTTACGTATTAATTTTGAGGGAATTAGGGTTTAGGAAAACTTAGGGTTTAGATTTACTGGTTTGGGATTTACTGTTTTGGTTTTAGAGTTGAAGAAAATAGTTTAGTTTTATAAAGTAATTATGATTTTTAGAAACTGTAAAGTGAGTTTAGAGTTTGGATATTTAACAAAACATTTGGGAATTTTGGAAAAGAATTAGAAGAAAACTGTTTAGGGTTTTTAAAAGGTTTTGGAAATAGGAAAAATGATTTAAGGTTTTTGGAAACAAAAGAGTATTTTTTTAAAAAGGTTTTTGGAAATAGAAGGAACAATTTAGGGTTTTAAGGTTTTCAAGAAATAGGTTAGGGTTCTTAAGTTTTAGAAACAGAAAAAATCATTTAAGGTTTTTGGGAACAAAAGTAACGAATTAGGGTTTTTAAAGTATTTGAAAACAGAAGAAATCATTTAAGGTTTTTGGAAACAAAAGAAATGAATTAGGGTTTTTAAAGTATTTGAAAATAGAAGAAATCATTTAAGATTTTTGGAACGAAGATCAAGTCATTACATCTTCGAAGATCAAAGTTTTGTATGTATATTATTATGAATCAAAGAAACAAAGCTATGAGTAGTTTATGATTAAGGATCAAACCTGCGTAGTTGGTTCCACCAAAATTATCTTCTGGATGAACAAAGACAAAGGCAAGATTGCTGCCTTTGATTGCTTGATTGCTTGCTTGCTTATTCCTCTCAAATATGAAGTTCCACTATCCGATCCAAGTGCAAAGTTCTCTCCCCTAAAAAGTCTGATCCCTCACTGCCAAGTCTGATCCTAGTTTAAAGTTTTCATTTTTTTTCCAAAGTCTCTCCTTTTTTTGTGTTTTAAAGTGATATTTATAGGAAAATTTAGAAGATTTATTCCAATTGTTTAAGGAAACTAAGATTAATTAGGAAAAGAAACCAAAACCAAATAGAGTTTGGTTTCGGAAAAAATTACGTTGGAAAAATTTCGTTGGCGAAAATTGCGACGACTGTGAGAGCTGGGTGCACTGCAGGCTGCCAGGCTCCTGCGGCGAAATGGCCTTGGCCTATGGGCAAAATTGGACTTGGCTAATTATTTTCGGTGACGAATTTTTTTCGTCGCCGATTCTTCCATCGCCGATTTTTATTTTTATTTGTTTATTATTTATTTTTGTTTATTTTTTTATTATTTATTATTTTTAATTTTTATTCACTTCACCATTTTTTATTTTTAAAAATTATAAATAATAAATACTAAAATAAATATTAAAATACAACAAAAATTATTTTGGACTATAAAAAATAATGGACCAGATTAGGTCAAAAATTAAGGGTCTACAGTTTCATTGACTTATCATGCCATGCCTTTGTTCTTTCTTTATAAATCTTAGCATTTTCATAAGCGTGAAATCGAATTTCATCCAACTCGCTTAATTGCAGAAGGTGCTTTTGTCCGGCTCCTCTTAAGTCCATGTTCAATTGTGTGATAGCCCAATATGCTTTATGTTCTAATTCTACTGGTAGGTGACATGCTTTCCTAAAGACAAGACAAAAAGGAGACATGCCAATTGGGTCTTGTAAGCCGTTCTGTAAGCCCAAAGTGCATCATCCAATTTAGAGACCAATCTTTTCTCGAAGTGCTAACTGTTTTTTCCAAAATCCATTTGAGCTCCCTATTTGATATTTCTGCTTGTCCACTGGTTTGAGGATGATAAGGTGTTGATACCTTGTGGTGTACCCCATATTTCTTAAGAAGAGTGTCAAAGCTCTTATTACAAAAATGAGTACCACCATCACTGATCATAGCTCTAGGAACTCTGAATCTTATGAAAATATTCTTTTTAATGAACTTAATTACCACTTTAGCATCATTTGTTGGACTTACAATTGCTTTAACCCAATTGGATACGTAATCTACTGCCACCAGGACATACTGATTGTTGAATGAAGGTGGAAAAGGTCCCATAAAATCAATTCCCTAAACATCAAAGAGTTCAACTTCAAGAATTGAATTTAGCGGCATGTCTTCTCTTCTTGAAATATTTATAGTTCATTGACAACGATCACATGACTGAACAAAAACTCTTGCATCTTTATACATTGTTGGCCAAAAGAATCCAGATTGCCAAATTTTAGCAATCATTTTAGATGTACTGGAGTGACCACCACATTCTTTCGAATGACAGAACTCTAAAATACTGTTAATCTCTTCTTCTGGTATACATCTATGAATCATTCCATCCCCATAATACTTAAACAAGAGTTGTAACACCCTTATACCCAATATACGTACACTACATACTCCCAACATATGTAATATACGTATAGAGGATACAAGAATATCACAACCATTTTCAAACAAAACAAATCTTCACTTATAAAATCTGTATAAATTTAAAACATTCAATTGATATCATAAAAATAATAGATGATACATTACTTGTTAAAATATATATATATATTACTTCATTACAAAAAAATTAATCCAAAACATTTTTGATAGTTTGCGGAATATACATATTCATATACATCAAAATCAATATTTACAAAAATAATATGAAATATATACATGCTGGTAGTTTGTCTCTGATCATGATGTCCAAATTAACACTGCTCTCACAATCTTGAGCCTAGACTCGACTAAATCTAGCAGAACTCTTCAGCTCAACTAGATCTACCCTGTCACCTGCATGATAAATCACAATCACGCTAAGCCAGAAGCTTAGTGGTATAAACTTTGATAACAATATTATTCCATAATTTATAATTCACATTAAAGCAAAGACAAGCATGGGCCCAAAAGGATCTAATATGCTATTCAAATTCCAGAGTTACTGATTTGGTACAATATAAAAACATTTGTCTAGCCCGTAGGCAAATTATAATCACAATGAGGATTATCTCATATGTAACATTCCAACTAGGCTTCAAGGACTAGGCCCAACCCAGCTTCAAGGGTCTGCTACATCATGTAACACCCAACTAGGCTTCAAGGACCAAGCCCAACCCAACTTCAAGGGACTGTTACTTCATAGGCATGCCGCCAAACACAAAACTCTGAAAATTGAATAACATACTAGGCACACAATTCTTTCATAATTTCATTATCAAATCCTTTCTCATTTTCTCATTTATATCAATATAGCAATCACGAATGGCTTCACATTCTATCATTAGTGTATACATAACAAATTGCATTATCCATACATTTTGAGTCATCATCTTATTTTTCACATAGTTCACAATGTACAAGTCATAGCATTTCATTCATGCATTAACAATGTAGTAAGTAACTTAACATATTTTCCAACCAAATGTGTTAAGTCCCAATGTCATGTAAATATGAACAATTATTCAAAGTTTGTACTTACCTTTAAAAGCAACAAATACCACTTCAACCTCCTCTTCCAAGATATCCCTTAACACTTGGATTAGGGTAACTCAAGTCACTTCCAAGCCTAAACCAAATGTGATTATAATTAATCACTAAGTGATCCACAAAGAAAAATAATGAAAAGAACCATCTAGAGAAAACCTTACACATGACACGCTCAACAACACGGACGTATCCATGACCGTGCCCTAAACCCACAACACAGAAGCTTTGACACGCTCAGTAACATGGGTGTGTCACTGCACGTGTAAATACTACAACAACACAGTAGCTATGACATGCTCAGTGACATGGGCGTCTCACTTCACGTGTCAATTCTCCTCCAACACAGTAGCTATGACACCCTTAGTGACAGAGGCGTGTCACTGTACGTGTCAATTCTACAACATCACAGTAGCTGTGACACGCTTAGTGACATGGGCATGTCACTGCTCGTGTCACCAACACTGAAAATAGAACCATCGATATGCCCAAAGGCATGGCCGTGTCACCGGACATGTCAGGCCAAAAACCTGATATCGACACAAAAATTGCCACATCCAACTATCATCTTTCATTAACCTTTTCAACTCCAAACAAACTCAACCAAATCCATCTTTATACCACATAATACTTGTGTAAAAATCAAACAACTCAATTAAAAGCAAAATACACAAATAAAAACCATGACTTCTCAACTTAAAAGTCATACAACCCAACACCTTTATTCTCTTCACCAAACTTAACCCTTATTCTTCAATCCAACCCCAAACTCATAGTTAACTAGACAAAAGAACTTCAAACACCCAAAATCAACCATTAAAACATACTACATCAAACATCCAATTCACACATACAAACTTTCATGAAAATCAAAGAAACAAGTTAAAAACTTACCAAATATGAAGAAAATCCTTAAAACTCCTACTTGAACACTTGAAATCTTTCAATTTCTTGAGTTGGCAAGAAGCAAAATCTCTCTTTCCTTTGATGGAGAAGATGGCCGGCTCAATGGAGGAAGAAGAGGAAGAAGATAGTCATCACCCACTCCACTATCAACCAACACTCTTAACCACACAATTTTCCTCTTTTAATCTCTACCAAGCAATATATTATTATTATATAATTAATATCTAATATGTCATCTTCCACTATCATAAATTAATATTTAAATAATTAAAATATCTTTTGACCTAATTAAGATATTGACTTGTATATAACATGTATATCTTCATATATATAACATATGCACACTTTCCTTTTCCCTTTTTCACTTAATCAAATATATACACTTTTAAATCCTTTAATTAATTTTCAACAATTAATATTTCCAAAATTTTGGGATATTATTTGGGATATTACAAGAGTGGTTCTTCCCAAATATAATTTTTAACGTTGAAAAGAAATTTCTTCTTTTGAGCGTACGATAGTTCCGGTGGGAGAATATTACCTGCCAAATAATTAACAAAATTAGCATACCAAGGAATAGAATTGTGAATAGAAAAAAGTTATTCATCGGGAAATGACTCATTGATAGGCAATGCTTCTTTATTCATTTGGTTCTCTAATCTTGATAGATGATCTGCCACTAAATTTTTAACTCCCTTTTTATATGTTATCTCAAGATCAAATTCTTGTAGAAGTAAAATCCACCTAATTAGTCTTGGTTTAGCTTCCTTTTTGCTCATAAGATATTTGATTGTTGCATGGTCAGTATAAATAATAACTTTATAGCCTAAAAGGTAAGATCTAAATTTATCCAAAGCAAAAACTATAGCAAGCATTTCCTTTTCTGCTGTAGCATAATTGACTTGAGTGTTATCAAGGGTTGGCTTGCATAGTAGATGACATGACTCTTCTTATACTTTTTATGACTCAAAACAGCCCCAATTGCGTGATTACTAGCATCACACATGAGCTCAAAGTGTAAAAACCAATCTGGTGGTGAGATAATAGGAGTTGTTGTAAGAGCTACCTTCAACCTGTTAAAATCAATTAAACATTCATTAGAAAAATTAAAAACAACATCTTTACTTAATAATTCACACAAGGGTTTAGTAATTTTTGAAAAATCTTTAATAAAATGCCTGTAAAACCCTACATGCTTTAAGAAACTTTGAACTCCTTTCACATTAGTTGGTGGTGGTAGCTTTTCAATAATTCTATCTTAGCTTTATCTACTTTAATTCCTTCCTTAGACATCTTATGTCTAAGTATAATTCCTTCTTCCACCATAAAGTGGCATTTTTTCCAATTGAGGACAAGGTTTGTATCTTCACATCTTTTAAGTACCTATTCAAAATGTAGTAAACAATTATCAAAAGTAGAACCATAAACTGTAAAGTCATCCATAAAAATTTCAACAATTGATTCTACAATAACAAAAAATATAGCCATCATGCATCATTGAAAAGTGGTTGGTGCATTGCATAGTCCAAACGACATTCTTTATAAGCAAAAATGTCGTATGGACATGTGAATGTAGTCTTTTCCTGATCTCCTAGTGCTATAGGAATTTTAAAATAGCCTGAATATCCATCCAATAAACAAAAGTAAGCATTACCTGCAAGTCTTTCTAGCATTTGATCGATAAATGGTAATGAAAAATGATCCTTTCAGGTGGCTTTATTCAACTTTTTATAATCTATGCAAACATGCCATCCAGTCATCGTTCTGGAAGGAATTAATTCATTATTTTCATTTATTACAACTGTCATCCCTCCTTTTTTAGGAACTATATGTATAGGACTCACCCATGAACTATCAGAAATAGGATAAATTATTCCTGCATCTAGTAGTTTTGTCACTTCTATTTTTACCACTTCTCTCATATTTGGATTCAATCTCCTTTAATGGTCTATCACAGGCTTGGAATTTTCTTCCATTAAAATCCTATGCATGCATATTAAAGGGCTAATTCCCTTAATATTAGATATAGTCTAACCTATTGTTTTTTATATTTTCTAATCAAGTTGAGGGTCTGACTCATCTGAATTTCTGACAAATTATTATTAATAATAATAGGCAAAGTATTATTGGGTCCAATAAATGGATACCTGAGATGAGTTGGTAAGGGTTTCAATTCCAATTTCGGAGCTTTTTTTAATATAAGGAGGAGGTAAGGCCTTACCTTTATCAAGTGTTTCAAATTTCTTAATGTATATTTGTGGAGTTGTCTCTAAAGAAGAACCATAAGCGGCCACTTCTTCATTTTCATCTTATGGGGTTGAACTTTGTACAAGACAAGTTTCTAAAGAATTCTTAACATTTTCATCACAAAATTGTTGTACACACTCATCAACAACATCAACCAAAAAATAATCATCAAGAAATGCATGATGTTTGGCTGCTTTAGTTAAACTAAACTCCACCTTTTCCTCTCCAACTTGCAAGGTAAGTTTTCCTCCATGAACATCAATCATAGCCCCAGTTGTAGCAAGAAATGGTCTTCCTAAAATAAGTGGAATTTCCACATCTTCATCCATTTCTAGAATTATGAAGTCTACTGGAATATAGAGCCTATCCACTTTGACTAAGACATCTTCCACTATTCCCACTGGATATTTTATTGAATGATCCGCCAACTGAAGGGACATTCTTATTGGCTAAATTTGAGTGAAACCAAGTTTCCTGCAAATGGAATTAGGCATTAGACTGATACTTGCACCTAGGGCCCATAAAGCTTTATTAAAATCTATTTTACCAATAGTGCAAGGAATAGAAAAACTCCCTGGGTCTTTTAACTTTGAAGGAAGTTTATTTTGAATAACCGCACTGTACTCTTCTGTAAGTGCGATCTTTGCATTTTCTTCTAACTTTCTTTTATTAGATAGCAATTCCTTTAGGAACTTTACATATGTGGGCATCTAAGCAAGCGCATCTGTAAAAGGAATATTTATGTGAAGTTATTTAAACACTTTTAAAATTTTTTCATATTGCTTATCTAATTTTTGTTTCCTTAGCCTTTGAGGAAAAGGGATTTGAGGCTCATAAGTTTTGATAATTTCTTTTGGTGCTCCCTTCTTAACTTCTTCTTCTTTTTCTTTCTCCTTCACCAATTTTGGAGTTTGAGTTGGTAAAGGGTTTTAAAGTTGTAAACCACTTCTTAAGGTCACAACTTTGTAATGCTCCCTTAGATTGATTTTCATTTGGCTAGGAAGCGCTCCTTGATTTCGATTATGGAGAGAACTTGCATTCTGACCTATTTATGTCTCAAGATTCCTATTCTGAGTTGAGAGAAGTTCAATTTGTTGCTTAAGCTTTTCATGTTGCTTTTCAATTCTATCAAATCTCTCTGATGTTGCTTCAATGAATTTTTCCAATGTAACTTCATATGATGGCTTTTCTGGAGGATGGAACCCTTGAATTTGATTTTCGATATATGGTGGCGGATAAGGTGCTTTTTGATCATTTTGGTTTCCCCATGACAGGTTGGGATGATTTCTCCATGTTTGGTTGTATGTGTTTCCTTATGGAAAAGCTAGATCCCTATTCTAGTTGCCCAAAAACTGGACTTGCTCCATAATTCTGTAGTCAGTTGTGTTGTGGTTTCCTCCACATCCTTCACAAGTTGGAGATGAAGTAAGGTTGACGTGCTCCAATTTCTTGGCTATTTTATCTACCTTGGCTACAAGCAAAGAAAAATTATCAATTTCGTGTAAACCTACAACTTTTTTGTGAACAATATGTTTCTGAAGTCCAATGGTAGTTATTCGCTGCCATTTCTTTAATCAAATCGATTGCTTCAGAAGGAGCTTTGTTCATTATTGCACCTCCAGTTATTACATCTATTGTGCCCTTGATATTTGGATGAAGGCTGTTATAAAAAGATTGAATTAAAAGCCATTCAAGGACTCTATGGTGAGAACATTTTCTTTGCAATTTTTTGAAATGTTCCCAAGCTTCATATAAACTTTCACCATCTTGAAGAACAAAGCTTGTGATATCATTTCTTAATTTAGCAGTTTTTGCAGGTGAAAAATTGTAGACCCTTAATTTTTGGACCCAGTCCAGTCCAAAAATTTTAAAATAGTCTGAAATAATTTTTTGTGGTATAAATTATTTATTTTAATATTTAATATTTATTTTACTTAATATTTATTATTTATTCTATTTATCATTTGTTTATAAATATTTATTATTTATTATTTACTTTAATATTTATTTTACTTTTCATTTATTATTTATTTATATATATATAAATAAATAATAAAGAATCGGCAACGAAAATCACTGGCGACGAATTGGCCACAGGCCAATTCCTGCGGCGATTTGGCCATGGGCCAATTTGTCGTAGGCAAAACCTACGACGAAATTGCACACCATGTGCAGTTTTGCCCCCGTCCAGCCCATAGCTTACTCCCTGCTCACCCAGAGCCAATTTCGCCCGGGCCGACGTGCAGTTTTTGAAGAAACCTTATTTTACTTAGTTTTTGATTTTATTTCCAAAATAATTTTTAATTTCGTTAACATACTAGGTTTTTTTTATTTTTATTATGTATAAATAACACATTAAAATACACAAAAAAGGATTTGGATGGGATTGGGACTTTTGGGATTAAAATTTTATTTAAGAACTATTCAAATTCTTTTTGGCAATTTATTCATAACCTCAGACTTGAAGGATCAAGAGGAGGCAAACAACAAAACAATCCATAAAAGGTAGTACACACTGTCTTTGTTATTGTTTAACCAGAATTAAAATTGTGGTGGAACCAACAACGGAGGTTTGAGTTTCTATTAACTGGTTATATTTCCAATAGCCTCATTATTCAATTTGATCAATTGTTTAAGCATACGATGGATGGATTTTTATGTAAAACACATTGATCAATTATTCCATTTATCATCTAGTTTCTATCTAAAACCCTAAGAATTATTTTTCAAAATCCTAATATCTTAATACCCATTAAACTAATTTTTGAAGCCTAAAACCCTAGTTACATCTTTCTAATACCACAAAACAATAATTTGTTTTCTCAAAATCATAATTAATTCTATTTTTCTAAAATTCACAGTAGCCTATTCTTTCCAAATACCTAACTTTTAATTCTATTTTCATGAGCTTCAATTTTATTTACTTAAACCCTAAGCCTTAATATTAGTTTCATACAACTTTCGAAACCCTAAATCCAAAACATCCATTCTTCATATTCAAACCCTAGTTTATTTCAAACCTAATCTTTAATTGAAGCATCCAGTAGCCATATTATTTCTTTTACATTAAATATTTCTTAGTTAACTAATCCAGTAAATACAAAACCCTAATTGTTAAACATAAAACCTACAAAATCCTAATTTTATTCAAGAAACCCTAAATGATGCATAAACCCTAAATTCATATACTTACTGCCTTATTAGATGAATGTTTATTATACATTTTTATTGATGTTTCATGTCCTGGATGAATATTTTACTTATGATGAATAGTTGGTTACTTTTATTGATTTGCTTTAGTTTCAAAACATTGTAAGAGGTATATTTCCATGTTTTGGGTATCTCATATTGTGAGCATCATGTAATTTAATTTATTTTAAAGTTTTTGGATCAATGTAAAGGACACGTTTTCACGTTTCGGTGGGTGCCCTATTTAGTTTTAGATATTAGATGATGTAAGGACATATTTCCATTCTCGGATGGATGTCCATTTATTCATTTTGTTTGGACATTGTTGTGATTTTAATAAAGTATTTATTTATTCTTATGATCGCATGTAGTATGGATAATATCATTATATTTAAGAATTTTATAATATTAAGACCTGAAAAGGAGGCCGGTTACAATGAACCAGGCGTTGTGGGGGTGCTGGGCCATTTCTCACTTTCCCCACGCTTACCCAACTTTTCGAGCCCATTAAGGGGTTGGGGATTCCTTAGGAATTGAGTGATCCACCCCTTTTTTTTTCCCAACCCATCCGGGTGGCGACTCCATTTTCTCCAGGCTTAGGCCCGTGTTCTCTAAGGCCTCGAGCCTAATAGTGCTGAATTCACAAGAACCATTCCACCAGGAGCGGCGGCAAAAATTCCTGCTCACAGTGGCGACTCCACTAAGGATAAGAGAAGTTGATTTCATTGGTTTTTATATTATTCTATTCTTTCTTATCATGATATTATCCATTTCATTATATTAGATTGCATCATGTGCATGAGTTAGGACGCCCGTGTTACCCGTGTTGTGTTATGTAAGTGATACCATACTTTCACTCAAGGTATGGAAATCGAGCATGGCATAACCACTCATATTCTTGTACCTTTTGGTATATACTTGCTATGGGAACCTAACCTTTTAACCTAAAGACTAAAGCTCATGCAATTGGCCTAATTACTTTCCTTAAGTTTTTACCCCAAATGCTTATTGTTTGACTATGATTAATTTATCTTGGTTTAGATAATGGCTTATTGTTTTATTAGTTTTTGTTATAGTTTTGTGTCTTGTTTGTTATGTTAGTTATTGTTTTATTTAGGTATTTTGTTAGTTTTAATCGGTTTGTTTTGTGTTTTCTTTAATTGTGGTAGTTTTAGTGTTTATGTCGTTTTTGATCTAGTTTTTAGTATGTGTTATTGTTTTGATTGTTAATGTTTATTTATTGCTTGTTTAAGTTTTGTTTGCAAGTTTTGTGTTAGGTTAAACAGGCAAGGAAACAAATTGAAGGAGAAAGGGGCAGTGGCTGACACAGGCAGAGGACATGGCCACGTCACCTGGCCATGTCCCTCCAACAAGGTGCAACACGGCCAAGTCAAGCTCCACTTGGCCGTGTCACTCAACAAAGAAGAAAAGAAGATCAAAAGCATTCAGTGGTGGACACATGCAAGGGACACGGCCAAGTCTTGTGGCCGTGTCCCTCCAAAAGTCACTCACACGGCCAAGTCACATCTGACTTGGAAGTGTCCCTCATGAAGAAAACACGCAGCGGATTTTTAAAGCGACGTTTCATATAAAAGGAAAAAAAAGCTAGGTTAAGGGGTTGTTGCGATTTGGAGAGCAAAGTTGGAGCCATCAGAAATAGTTTTAGGGTTTTATCATTTGTTTTCTTGGATTTCAACTACATTTTGGATTAAAACTAGCTAGATTAGATTGTTCATTCCATTGTTATATCCTTCTTGCAAGATTCGAACAAGAGATTCTTCAGAAGCTTCAAGGAGTTGTAACTTGGTTTTGTTCTAGAACTTATTCTCTTTATTTTTATTGAATGGATATTATCATGTCTATTTCGATTTCTTTGAACATTAATGAGATGAATATGTTTAATTGCATTATGAACTAATTTGATCTAGTCTAGGGTTTGTATGGATCTGCTATGATTGTATGGATTGGTTATTCTCTTAGCTAATAATTTCTCTAGCCTTTATTGAATGAAATATTGTTAACATATAATTGATTGGCCACCAATTGTGTGTTTTAGGTATTAGATGAGGGATTGAGAGATGAAGTCTAATGCTAGAACAATTCAATTAAGGACTTAGGTGAATTAGAGATATAACCTATTAAAAAGATTGTTTCAATTATAACAAGATTAGTTGTAAGAGGTTTGAATGCGAGAGCTTATTTCCTTGACTCAATTAATTAAGTTGTTTGAGAATGAATCTATGAAATTAAATTAGTTAAGTGGAATAACTGTTCATACATATCAGTAGTAGAGAAGTGCAAACCCTAGACCCTTTAATAAAGTGAATCAAAACATCAGCTTCAATTTACTTTTATTGTTTTAAACTTTAATCAATTTTCTTCATTATTTAGCAATTTATAAATTTCTTTAATTACTTGTTACTTTTAATTTGATAATCAATTACCCACTTTAGCTTCCTTGAGAGAACGACCTTGGGGTGATCACCTTTGCTACAGCTACCTCGTATACTTGCGAGAGACGCTTTGTGGTAGAGTTAATTCGAGCGCAACAAGTTTTTGGTGCCGTTGCCGGGGAAGCTAATTGGCATATTTGTTTATTTAAAAAATAAAATAAAAATTAAAAAATACTTTTGATTATTTTTCATTGTTTTCATTTTATTTTATTTGTCTTTTGCTTTTGATATTTCTTTTTCTAGAAATTTTTGTTTATGCAAGGTAGGAGATCATTCGAAGGAGAGCTATATCCATTCATTCCAGAAATTCAGAGAGTGAAAAGGAGTAGAGAAGAGTTTGAGCTCTACACCGGATTTGATATAGAGGAGGACACTTCTGAATTTGAGACAGATTCTGCACAATCAGTTAAGATGGCTGAAGAAAGACAAAGGACGATGAGAGACTTTGCTAGACCTGTTATTGGAACCTCCACTTCTTGCATAAGACTGACAGATGCAGCAAGGAACTATGAGTTGAAGAATATTCACTACAACATGCTGCCATCATTCTATGGAGTTCCAAATGAAGATCCTTTGAACTTTATTCGGGATTTCTACTCCACCCTCAACACTTTTCCTTTGGGAGGACTTACAGAAGATTAGTTGAGGATGAGATGTTTCCCTTATACTTTGAAGGATAGGGCAAAGAGCTGGCTCATGATGTTGCTTGAAAATTCACTGACAACTTGGGAGAAAGTTTATAACAAGTTCATGGGCAAGTTCTATTCACACCAAAAGACAGCTGAGTTGAGAGGAAAGATTGCTACATTCTCTCAATTTGAAGGAGAGCCATTTCATGAGGCTTGGGACAGATTCAAGATGCTATTGATCCAGTGTCCACATCATCACTACCCACTTCAACTCCTTAATCAGTTTTTCTATGATGGTCTAACCCAGCAATTTCAGAACACTGTTGATAATGCAGCTGGGGGAGCCATGGGAGAAAAGACAGCTGATGAGACTTATGAGATCTTTGAGATGTTGGGAGCTAATTCTTAACAAAAGAGTGTAAGGGGAAGAAGTAAAGGGGTGAATCAACTGGAAGCTAATACTGAAATGGTTAGTCAAATAGCTGAGTTGACAAGGCAGGTTCAGATGCTAACATGAAGAACAACATTTCTTCATCCACTCAAGAGGTTTGTGGAATCTGTGGGACATTTGGGCATGGAGCAAATATATGCCCCTTTGCATATGAGTCTTTTGGGAATGAAGCTGAGCAAGTTAATGCTATGGGGGGATTTCAACCAAGAGCCAGGAATGATCCTTACTCCAACACTTATAATCCTGGTTGGAGAATTCACCCCAATTTTTCCTGGACAACAAATAATGCTCAATAGCCTTTCCATTTGCTCCAGAGACAGAACCAATAGCAGGGCCAATCCTCAAATCAAGGCCAGCCTAAGAGAGAGAGTTTGGAGGAAAGTTTACAAGCTTTCATCAAAGTTAGTGCTCAAAACCAAGAGATGAACAACAAGAGACTGGATTCCTTAGAATCATCTTTTAAGAAGGTGGAGACCCAAGTGGGGCAACTTGCACAACAGATGCAGATTCAACAAAAGGCGAAGTTCCCAAGTCAACCTGAGCAGGCACAAGCAGTGACTGTTCTTAGGAGTGGCAAGGTAATTAATAATAATGTTGAAAATAACTCTGTGAATGCAGGTGAGCAAGAAAAGAAAAAGGAAGGAGAATTAGAGAACAAAGGTGCTGAAGAAGGATCAATGGAGAAGTCCCCTACAACAGATTTGCACAAGGAAAGCAATCCATACCGGCCACCTATACCATTCCCTAGCAGGTTGAAGGATGATAAAAAAGATAAGCAATTTTCAGATATCTTCAACATGCTATCTAAGGTAAGTATCAACTTACCCTTACTTGAAGCAATTAAGAACATGTCGGCTTATGCTAAATTCTTCAAAGAACTGAATACCAAGAAAAAGAGGTATGAGCCAAATGAAAAGGTGATAGTTTCTGAGGTAGCTAGTGCTGTTTTGCAGCATAAACTACCTCCTAAGCTAAAGGATCCTGGAAGCTTTATTATTCAAATTACTATGGGGAATGGAAAAGGTACTGATGGCATGTGTGATTTAGGAGCTAGTGTGAATTTAATGCCTTATTCTGTTTATCTTGATTTGGAATTAGGGGAGCTTAAACCAACAAAAATGGTATTGCAATTACCTGATAGATCTCTTAGATTCCCGAAAGGGGTTATAGAAGATGTGTTAGTTAAAGTTGGTTGTTTGATAGTACCTGTGGATTTCATTGTTCTTGACATGGAGGTAAGTAATTCTTCACCATCTGCACACACCATTCTGCTGGGTAGGCCTTTTATGGAAACTACCAACACTTTGATAGATGTTAAAAATGGAAAATTATCAATGACTGTTTTGGGACAAACTGTGGAATTTTCTATTTTTAACACTTCTCCTATTCCTACAACTGCTTTATATGAGGATTGTTCTTTCATTGATTGTGTTGATGCAGTTGTTTCAGATGTTTTCTTGCAGACGGGTTCCTCTGATAAATTGGAGCTGGCATTGACTTTAGAGAGTGATGTGGATATTTTTGATGCAGAAATAGCCAGTTGCCTTGAGACTTTAGAGGGTGCTGAAATAGAGGAGCTTAAGGAGAACCCAATTTTTGAACCTTCCCCCATTGAAAAAGAAGAGAAGAACCCCTCAATAGAATTAGAGCTGAAAGAGTTACCTAAGATCCTGAAATATGTGTTTTTAGGAGATCACAACACTTTACCTGTGATAATATCTAGTGAACTTAGTGAAGGGGAAGAGATGAGGTTAGTGAGTGAGCTTAAAAGATTGAAGAGAGCAATAGGATGGGGATTGAGTGACATCAAGGGGATTAGCCCTTCCATGTGCATGCATAGAATCACTTTAGAAGAGGGAGCTAAACCTGTGAGGGAGACTCAAAGGCGCCTTAACCCAAATATGAATGAAGTGGTTAAGAAAGAAGTGCTCAAATTGCTAGATGAAGGAGTAATTTATCCAATTGCTAATAGTGAGTGGGTGAGCCCAGTACATGTAGTTCCTAAGAAATCTGGAATCACTGTGGTGAAAAATGAGAATAATGAATTGGTTCCTACTAGGACAACTACTGGGTGGAGAATGTTCATCGATTATAGGAAGTTGAACAATGCTACAAAGAAAGATCATTTCCCTCTTCCTTTTATTGATCAGATGTTAGATAAACTTTCTAGACACTCACATTATTGTTTTCTGGATGGCCTTTCAGGTTACTATCAGGTGCCAATAGCTCCAGAGGATCAGTCCAAGACAACCTTTACTTGCCCTTTTGGGACTTATGCATTTCGACGTATGCCCTTTGGCTTGTGCAATGCACCTGCAACTTTTCAGAGATGCATGATGTCTGTTTTCTCAGCTATGATCGATGATTTTATTGAGGTATTTATGGATGATTTTTCTATTTTTGGTAATTCTTTTGATAATTGCCTCAATAAACTTGTTCGTGTGCTTGAGAGATGCATTGAATGTAACCTCACTTTAAGTTGGGAAAAGAGTCATTTTATGGTTACTCAGGGCATTGTCTTAGGTCATGTGGTGTCAAGTAAAGGGATTGAGGTGGACAAGGCTAAAATTGAACTGATTGCTAAGTTACCCCCACCTACCTCAGTTAAGGGAATAAGAAGTTTTCTAGGGCATGCAGGATTTTACAGGAGGTTTATTAAGGATTTTTCCAAAATAAGCCAACCATTGTGCCATTTATTGGGGAAAGATGTTCCATTTGAATTTACAGCACAATGCATGCAAGCTTTTAATTCCCTTAAGGAAAAATTGACTAGTGCACCTGTGATTGTAGCTCCTGTTTGGTCTTTACCTTTTGAAATCATGTGTGATGCCTCTAATCATGCAGTAGGAGCTGTTCTTGGGCAAAGGGTTGAAAAATACTTGAGAGTAATTTATTATGCCAGTTTAACCCTGAATAGTGCACAAATAAACTACACCACAACTGAGAAGGAAATGTTAGCTGTTGTTTTTGCTTTAGACAAATTTAGAGCATATTTAATTGGGTCAAAAATTATTGTGCATTCTGATCATGCAGCTCTTAAATATCTATTAACAAAACAACATGCTAAACCGCGCTTAATTAGATGGGTGTTGTTGTTGCAAGAGTTTGATTTCCAAATCAAGGATACTAAGGGTAGTGAGAATGTTGTTGCTGATCACTTATCCAGATTACCCTTCTTTAGTAAAAATCTTGCATCTGATAGCATTTATAAAAATTTAGAAGAATTTCCTGATGAGCATCTGTTTGTGGTGATTAATGCCCCTTGGTTTGCAGATATTGCTAACTATCTTTCCTGTGGTATTTTGAGATCTAACATGTCCTTTCAGGAAAAGAAAAGGTTTCTACACTTGAGTAAGTTTTATTTTTGGGATGAACCTTATCTATTCCGGATATGCAAAGATGAGATAGTTCGCAGGTGTGTAGCTGAGGAAGAGCAACTGAGTGTTCTTCAATTTTTTCATGACCTTCACTGTGGGGGCCATTTTGGAGGAAGGAAGACTGCAGAAAAGGTGCTTCAAAGTGGTTTTTACTGGCCTACTTTATTTAAAGATGCTCAAGACTATTGTAAGCACTGTGATCATTGCCAAAGAGTAGGTAACATTGGGAGGAGGAATGAAATGCCCCTTCAGTCATATATTGTTGTTGAACTGTTTGATGTGTGGGGAATAGACTTCATGGGTCCTTTCCCCAAGTCCTTTGGTTTTGAATACATTTTAGTTGCTATTGATTATGTTTCCAAATGGGTGGAGGCAATCCCCACCCGTACTAATGATGCTAATATTGTTGTTAAATTTGTGAAGGAAAACATTCTTAGCAGCTTTGGCACACCAAGGGGTGATAGTCAGTGATGGGGGGAGCCATTTTTGCAACAGACTTTTTGAGAAGTTAATGCACAAATCTGGTGTGAAGCACAAGGTGGCAACCCCATACCATCCACAGACTTCTGGGCAAGTGGAAACATCAAACAAGCAGCTAAAAGGAATTCTGGAGAAAACAGTCAACACATCCAGGAAGGATTGGGCAAACAGATTGCATGATGCACTATGGGCATATCGGACTGCTTTCAAAACTCCTCTAGGTATGAGTCCATATCGATTGGTGTTTGGAAAAGCTTGTCACTTACCAGTGGAGTTGGAGCACAAAGCATATTGGGCAATCAAGACTCTGAATTTGGACTTGGACAAAGCGAAGAGAGAAAGATTTCTGCAAATTTTAGAGTTAGATGAGCTGAGGAATGAGGCTTATGAGAGCTCAAGAATTTACAAGGATAGCACTAAAGCACTTCATGATAGAATTATAGTGCGAAAGACATTGAGTCCAGGTATGAAGGTTTTACTTTTTAACTCACGACTCCGTCTTTTTCCAGGTAAACTCAAGTCTCGATGGAGTGGGCCTTTCGAGATAACTCGGGTGTATCCTTCTGGTGCTATTGAATTACTCAACTCTTGAACAAGTGAGACTTTTAAGGTGAATGGACAGAGAGTTAAGCCATACAATGAAGGATTTCAAGATGTAAGGATCATTGATAGCATTTTGATCAGTGATCCCTAAGCCTTGCATGATGTCCAGCTTCATGACATTAAAGAAGCGCTAAATGGGAGGCAACCCATCTGTTTGCATTTATTTTTCGTAGTTGTAATTTTAAATTTAGCGAGTATTGATTTATGTTCGGTTTCAATAAATGGACTGTGCTTTGATCGGTTTTTCTTTACTTTGTGTTTCAGGGTGTTTAAAGAAGAAGGTTTGCAAAATCTTTAAAAAAAATGTTAAAAGTGAATAAAAAGGCAGTAGGTGACACGGCCAAAGGACTTGGCCGTGTCCCTTGGCCGTGTCACACACTGGATATGGCCAAGTTTCCTCAAAAATTTTATTTCGATTTTGCATTTTGTACAGATTAGGACACACCCAGGGGACACGGCCGTGTCAGTGGCCGTGTCCCTCCAAAACCATTAGACATGGCCGTGTCACCTTGACTTGGCCGTGTCCCTCCACTTTCACACACCAACACGGCCAAGTCAACACACACACAGCCGTGTCACTCCAATTTTACACTTTTAAAAACCCGATCTAGCCCAGTTTCTTTTCATAAATCCCTAATTTCCTATTCTTCGTCTCTTTCGTTCTCTCGCTCTCTGTAACACCAAAACCATAGCTTTTGATTTCAAAACTCCACCTCTTCCATTAAAACTTCAAATTACTTCAACAAAACTTGAGATAATCACTTAAAACTTCCTCTTTACTCGTATTATTTTGATTTAATTCAGTTTTGGGTGTTAATTTTTCAGATCTCAAGATGCCAAGAACTAAAACTGTCTCCCACCGCAAGAAGAAGAAATCTACTACCGAAGGAGCTTCTTCCTCTTCCTCAACTTTATCTTTTAAGAGGGCAACTCTTTTGGCTCGGGGTTTTTTCCCGACAAGGTATGTGAATGACGAATCTTTAGATGCTTTGCAAATTAGAGCTGCTTTTTATAGATATGTGCAATATCTTGGGTGGGAGACTCTAGTATCATTGAGACCTTTGCAGTTTGAGGAACTTACTCTAGAATTTTTGACATCTCTTAAGGTGGAAAGAGATGATAAGAAAATCTGCAGGAGACTGATGTTTAAATTAATGGGTAAATCATTTGTGCTTACTATTGATCAGTTGAATGATATCTATGGTTTTCATCAGTATGGGGAAAGGTCGGTACCCAAAGACTTTAGACAACAATTTGCTTGGGGAGCCTTAGCCTCGGGTTCTTATGTGGCCAAATCGGCCAAAGCATCTAAATTACGAAACCCTACTTTGAGGTATTTGCACAGGTTTATATCATGTGGGTTCTTTGCTCGGAAGGAGAGCCCGGGTGTGGTTGAGTCGAGCGAGCTATTTTTCTTGGATTGTGTTTTGAATGAAATGACTATTAGTGCCGGCTATTGGTTAGCCGATATTTTTGATACTGTAGCTAATAAAAGGAGGGGGGCAATTTGTGTTGGAGGATTGATCACTATATTAGCAGTAGCCCTTGTTGAGGATTTTGACCCGAGTACTACTCGGATGACTCGAATTTTGGGTAATGATTCCTTGGATTTAGCTACCCTTGAGAAGATGCACATGGTGGTGCATAGGAGAGGGACTTTTGTGATGCCTTCAGCTGAGCCTGAAGCACCGGGGCACAGGCAGAAGATGTAATATCCCTATGCATGCCCTAGAAGTTTTGTTGTTGTTGTTGTTGGTTTGAATTGAGAAATGGGAAGAGAATGTTTTTGTATGGTGGTTGGGAAAGAAAAGAGGGTTTAGAGATAATTGTATATGTTGCTTATATGGTGATATATATAACATATAAAGTGGTCAAAATGGAAAGTCAAGGAAAGAGGATATTTTGTGTTGGTTGTGAATTACTTAAATGGGTATAGATATGACAAAAGCTTAGTTAAATGGATGAGGGTATTATAGTAATTTTCTTTTGGATGGGTATTTAATGCCTATTGACTTTGTGTTTCTTGATCATTTCTTCTTCTTCTTGTTGTTGGGTGGCCGGCTCATTAAAGAGAGAAGAGAGCAAGAGAACAAGTGATGGTTTTGATGATTTCAAGTTCAAAGTGAAGGAAGTTTTCAAAGTTACAAGTTGGAGTTTCAAGGAATTTCATTATTTAGTAAGTTTGCTCTTGTTTACCCTTGTTATTTTTGAAGTTATGCTTGAGTTGAGTTGTGATTTGATGATGGTATGATTAAGTTGCTTATGGTGTGATTTTAAGTATTGATTTTGCTTGATAGATGAGAAGTTGGGTTGGTGTTGGTGATGGAAGAGTAAGAGTTGTGTTTAGTGAAATTGTTTCTGTTTTACAATTAGTAAAGGCTGTGATTTGTATGATTTTTAATTAATTATAGAGAAATGTTTTTGAAGTGAATTTTTGATATGTTGTGTCTCTATGAGTCTAGAATGACTGAAAAATATGTTGATTCGATTTTGGAATGGTTATGAGTTTAGAAAGATTATTTTTATTAGACCTGTTCCAGCAGGTACCTTAACTGAGACAGCTGTATTTCGGGAATTTTTAATAAAATGTAGAAAAATCATATCCAATTGAATTTTGGATATGTTGTTTCTTAGTGAGTCTAGTATTTGAGAAAAATAATTTGGAACCACGTTGATTGAATTTGATTTATGGAATTCACAAAGTTCAGAATTGCTGCCAGGATGCAGGGCAATTGGGGCAGTCTGGTTAGGTGAACTATTTGACCAAGATTTTGTGTTCAGTTTGATCTGAAATTTTAAAGGAATGATTTTAAGATACAAAACTAAATTCTGTAAAAATTTTAGAATTTTTAGTCAAGTAGATTATTTTATACAATTTTTCAAAATAAGGATAAAATGGAGTCTAAAACCAGAATGTACTATTCATATGGTCATTTTGCTAATATTCCTTTTGGATTAGGTTGTGAAGAGGTTGAATTGCCCTAATTGCATTGTTGAGATTGAATAATGTTATGTTATGCATTGTGAATGGTAATGTGTTTCATGAGTAATGCACATTGAAATGTTATACCAAAGATGTTATAGTGATTCAAATGAAATATGATTGAAGCATGCATTGATGATAGGATTGAATAATAATGTGAGTGTTTAGATAATGTAATGAATATTGTATATAATGATTGCTTAACTTTCTTGTGAAAAAGAAATGAATTGAAAAGGTATTGATAAGTTTAATGAACGGACCTATCCGTCTCCTGCGGAACCATGCGGACCCAGTGGGTTGGGCAACCGATCTTGGACTACCAATCTGGTAGGAGGAAGGTTCGATATAGTCAGTATTATACGTACCTATTTGCCTCCTGCGGAACCATGCGGACCCATTGGAATGGGCAACCGAACTTGGACAACCGACCTGGATGGGGAAAGGTATGTTACTGATAATGTTATACGTGCCTTTTTGCCTCCTGCGGACCCTTGGGATTGGAGGGCAACCGACCTGGTTGGGAAAGGGTACGTATATAAAGTCATAGTTGTTGGCTATAATGATAAATTTAAATGAGTATAATGAATGGTGCTATTATATGAATATTGATGTGACATTGAACAAAGCAACATATTGAATAAATAATATGCTTTTGATTGATATATGTAATTAATTTGTGACATTGCATTTTAGCATGAATTATCTTACTAAGCCCTTGGCTTAGCGCGATAGTGTTTAATCGCGCAGGTAATAGAGCTGATAGAGTCGAACCCGAGAGTTCATCAAGACCAAGTGAGAGTAGACCTTGAAGAGTTGATTTTGGGAACTTAAAGATCAGAAGAGAATTGCCAATCATGTATACTTCTTTATATTTTGTAAAGTAATGTTTATAATGTAAAAGTATGGATATATTTAAATATGTAATCAAGTGTTTGTAAATATGTACATATTTTATAACTTCCGCTGGGTAATATTTAAATGTATATATATATAACTAATATGTTTTGTTTTATAAGTAAATGATCTACTTTTCTATAATGTATAATGATAAGGGTATTGTATCAAGTTTAAAGTGTTTTGAATATTAAGAAAACCGTAGCATCCCTATGTTTGATGCACTTATGCTACATTGTTGTGGTTGTAGTGTGTGGGCATTGGATATGGGGGTGTTACAAGAAGTGTAAATCCTTTTTGCAGGTTGTAGTTGAGGTTATAAGGGGGATTTATTGGAAGTGTACTGAGAATGATTTTGGTTGCATTGGTTTGTGTAAAAATATTTTCAAAAATCAGAAGAAAAAAAAAACCAGTTTTGTCGACACTTGGGACTCAATTTTTAAGTGAAACTATGGCAAAATTTCTATAAAAATTGGAACTAAAATTTGACTAAGTAAAATTGGTAGCAACATTAGGTTAGTGTGGCGCCTCTACTCAGCTTACACACGTAGGTCGGGAAGGGGTGTTACAATTTTTGGTATCAGAGCCTAGGTTTGAGATTCTCAGCCTAGGTAAAATGTAATAAAAAGAATATTTTACTTAAAAAGTTGGTTTTGAAATAATATACATGTTTGGGATTGGCAACCTCTGATCTTTAATAAGATGTAGTATGTTGTGTTTGCAGACTTAGGTTGTGATGGATTCTCACTCACGTCAGTCGATTGAGGGTAGTGCCGAGAGTATCGCTCCTGCTGAGGGAGCTAGAGTTGATAGTGTTGAGGAGGCACCTGCTTCGGTGTCGGGTAGACCAGCTGGAGAGGAGGTTCCGCCAGCCTGGTTTAGACATATGATGGAAGTTATGAGACAAGCACCAGTGCAACCAGTGCCACCACCCCCTCAGCCTTTGGTATCTGTGAGGCACTATGATAAACTAAGGAAGTATGGAGCGGAGGATTTCCTTGGTACTACTGATCCAGCTGTAGCAGAACAGTGGCTTGACAAAGTACAGAGGATCTTTATTCAGTTACAAGCTACCCCTGAGGAAAAATTTGACTATGCAAGATCTTTGCTGCAGAAAGATGCCTACGATTGGTGGAAGACGGTGCCCCATTCTATGGATGATCCTCCAACACTGTCTTACACTGATTTTCTGAGGGAATTTGAGTTGAAGTATACTCCTAGGGAGTATAAAGATGGGAAGAAAAGAGAGTTTCTAGATTTGAAGCAAGATCATCGGACCGTAACTGAGTATGAAGTTGAGTTTATTCGACTGAGTCAGTATGCTGGGGGTATCATTGCTGATGAGATTGATAGATGCAGGAGGTTTGAGGAGGGATTGAGGCCCTCGATCATGTGCTTAGTGGTTGGATCCAGATATCAGGATTTCTCACAGCTTGTGACAGCAGCTCGAAGTATAGAGCGAGCTCAAGTTATTGCAGCTGCTTCAGAAGAAGAGGTTAGGGTTAGAAGGCCCCAGTTCGAGGCAGGGTCTTCCTCTACGAAGAGGGGTAGAGGAAGTTTTGTTCCTCGGAGTAGTAGGAGCCAGAGACCAGCTGGTAGGTCTGTGCAGTTCCAGAGACAGAGATTTAGACCTGCAGCTTCAGTGGCAAGTGCTCCGATCCCTATGACTCAGAGATCCGCTCCACCTAGATGTGCTCAGTGTGGGGGTTATCATAGAGGTGTTTGTTGGAAGAGTGGTGGACCAGCTGTATGCTTCAGGTGTGGATCACCTGACCACTTTGTGAGAGACTGTCCTGAGAGGCAGGAGCAGATGCCAGTTGATTCTGCTGCTTCTCGAGCTAGTGTGAGGGGAGGCAGAGGAGGCAGAGGTGCCAGCCGGGGAGGTAGACCAGGATTCAGTTCTAGAGGAGGTGCTACATCCAGGGAGGGTAGACCAGAGGAGGTTGGATCTTCCCAGAGCATGTATGTTATGCAGAGGCAGCCAGATACATCGGCAGTCATAGCTGGTACTTTTTCTTTATTTAATACTCCAGTACTTGCTTTGATTGATCCGGGTTCCACGCATTCATATATTAGTGCATCTGTTTTGCCTGTATTTGATGTGCATGCTGAGTCCCTAGGATTTGATGTGTTGGTGACAAATCCATTAGGGCATAGTGTGGTTGTGAGTAAGGTGCATAGAGATAGTGCAGTAGTGGTGCAGGGTGAGGAGTTCCTTGGGGATTTGATTGAGATGCCATTTAAGGAATATGACGTGATCTTAGGTATGGATTGGCTATCTCGACATGGAGCTGCGGTGGATTGTAAAAAGAAAATTGTTTCTTTGAGAACGGGTGATGGTAGAGAGGTGATAGTATCTAATGAGCAGGAACAGCTAGCCTCCTTATTTGTTTCAGCTGTTGCAGCCAGGAGGTTGATTAGAAAGGGGTGTGAAGCCTATCTTGCTCATGTGGTAGATACTAGAGTGAAGGGTTCTTCCATTGATAGTATTGCCACAGTTGCAGAGTTCCCTGATGTTTTTCCAGAGGAGTTGCCAGGATTGCCTCCTGAGAGAGAGGTGGAGTTTGGTATTGAATTGTTGCCTGGTACCACTCCTATCTCTATTACTCCTTACAGAATGGCACCAGCAGAATTGAGGGAGTTGAAAGTGCAATTACAGGAGTTGTTGGACAAAGGATTTATTCGCCCCAGTGTTTCTCCTTGGGGAGCTCCTGTGCTATTTGTGAAGAAGAAAGATGGTACTATGAGGTTGTGTATCGATTATAGGCAATTGAACAAGGTGACTATTAAAAATAAATATCCTTTGCCTAGAATCGATGATCTCTTTGATCAATTGAAAGGTGCAGCTGTGTTTTCTAAAATTGATTTGAGATCTGGGTACCATCAGCTGAGAGTCAGAGCTGAGGATGTTTCGAAGACTGCCTTTCGGACCAGGTATGGGCATTATGAATTTCTAGTTATGCCTTTTGGTCTAACGAATGCACCTGCAGCTTTTATGGATTTGATGAATAGGGTGTTTAGGCCCTATTTGGATCAGTTTGTAGTGGTCTTCATTGATGATATACTGGTGTATTCGCGGAATGAAGAGGAACATGATATGCATCTGCAGATTGTGTTGCAGATTTTGAGAGAGAAGCAGTTATTTGCCAAATTGTCGAAGTGTGAGTTCTGGTTGGATCAAGTTGCTTTTCTCGGACATATTGTTTCAGCGGAAGGCATTAGAGTTGATCCAAGTAAAGTTGAAGCTATTCTGAATTGGAGTCCACCCAAGTCTGTGACAGAGATTAGAAGTTTTCTGGGTTTGGCAGGCTATTACCGACGGTTTGTGAAAGGGTTTTCTTTGATAGCTACTCCACTCACCAGATTACTTCGAAAGGGAGTGAGATTTGTGTGGACAGATCAGTGTCAGGCTAGTTTTGAGCAGTTGAGAGAGTTGTTGACTGTTGAAGGCAAACCATATGTGATCTACAGTGATGCTTCACATAGAGGTTTGGGGTGTGTATTGATGCAGGAAGGGAAAGTTATAGCTTATGCATCTCGACAGTTGAAACTGCATGAGCTTAACTATCCGACACATGATTTGGAATTGGCTGCCATTGTGTTTGCATTAAAGATTTGGCGCCACTATCTGTTTGGGGAGAAATGTTTCATCTACACTGATCACAAGAGTTTGAAGTATTTGGGTGTCCAGAAAGAACTCAATCTTCGTCAGAGGAGATGGTTAGAATTGATTAAAGACTACGACTGCTTGATTGACTATCATCCAGGTAAAGCAAATGTTGTTGCTGATGCCTTGAGTCGAAAGTCTTTAGCTGGTTTAATAGTTTACTCGCTCTCGTTGCTTGTTGAGTTGAGAGCATTGCATGCCAGTTTTGTACCTTGTGTTGATGGTGCATTATTGGCACAGTTGCAATTGAAGCCGATTTTGTTAGATCAGATCAAAGAAGCTCAGTTGGCCGATAAGAAGATTCAGAAGATTATTTCAGATTGTAAGAATGGGAAGACAAGAGATTTTGTTGTGAAAGACGATGGGAGTCTCTGGTTTAAAAACCGATTGTGTGTACCCGATGATGCTGAATTGAAAAGAGTCATTTTAGAAGAAGCACATCAGTCAGTGTTTGCTATGCATCCGGGTAATACGAAGATGTATCATGATTTGAGACAGCATTATTGGTGGATTGGGTTGAAGAGAGACATTGCAGATTTTGTGTCGAAATGTCTCACTTGTCAGAAGGTTAAAGCAGAGCATCAAGTTCCAACCGGGTTGCTTCAACCATTGTCAGTGCCAGAATGGAAGTGGGAAAGAATGACAATGGATTTTGTGTCTGGTTTGACATTGACACAAAAGAAGCATGATGCTATATGGGTGATTGTGGATAGATTGACTAAGATAGCTCATTTCCTTCCGGTTCGAATGGATTACTCTTTGGAGAGATTGGCTGAGCTGTATATCCATGAGATTGTGAAACTGCATGGTGTTCCAACTTCTTTAGTGTCTGATCGAGATCCCAGGTTTACTTCCAGATTTTGGAAGAGTTTGCATAGTGCTTTGGGTTCTCGACTGCACTTCAGCACTGCTTTTCATCCACAGACGGATGGACAGTCAGAGAGGGTGATACAGATTATTGAGGACATGTTGAGAAGTTGTGTCATCGATTTCTCTGGAAGTTGGGATAGGTTTTTACCTCTTGTGGAGTTTGCTTACAACAACAGTCACCAATCCAGCATTGGTATGGCACCGTTTGAAGCATTGTATGGCAGACGGTGTAGGACACCTCTTTGTTGGAATGAGCTTGGAGATAATAAGTTGGTTGGTCCTGATTTGATTCAAGAAACTGAAGAAAAAGTAAAGTTGATTCGAGGCAGGTTAAAAGCAGCTTCAGACCGACAGAAATCTTATGCAGATCTGAAAAGAAGAGATATAGAGTTTAATGTTGGAGATAAGGTATTTCTGAAAGTGTCTCCTTGGAAGAAGATTTTGAGGTTCGATCGGAAAGGAAAATTGAGTCCTCGTTTCATTGGGCCGTATGAAGTGTTAGAAAGAGTTGGGCCAGTGGCGTATCGACTTGCTTTGCCACCTGAGTTGGATCGTATTCATAGTGTATTCCATGTTTCTATGTTGAGGAGATATAGGTCGGATCCATCTCATGTGTTGCCATTTGAGTCTATCGAAGTGAGCCCAGATTTGACATTTGAAGAGGAACCAGTTGCTATCTTGGCACATGATGTGAAAGAATTGAGAAACAAGCAAGTGCCATTGGTGAAGATTCTTTGGAAGAATCATGCAAAAGAAGAAGCGACTTGGGAGAGTGAACAATCCATGCGAGAGCAATATCCGCAGTTGTTTCAGCTTTGATATCAGGTAATTTCGAGGACGAAATTTTCTTTTTAGAGGGGGAGAATTGTAATATCCCTATGCATGCCCTAGAAGTTTTGTTGTTGTTGTTGTTGGTTTGAATTGAGAAATGGGAAGAGAATGTTTTTGTATGGTGGTTGGGAAAGAAAAGAGGGTTTAGAGATAATTGTATATGTTGCTTATATGGTGATATATATAACATATAAAGTGGTCAAAATGGAAAGTCAAGGAAAGAGGATATTTTTGTGTTGGTTGTGAATTACTTAAATGGGTATAGATATGACAAAAGCTTAGTTAAATGGATGAGGGTATTATAGTAATTTTCTTTTGGATGGGTATTTAATGCCTATTGACTTTGTGTTTCTTGATCATTTCTTCTTCTTCTTGTTGTTGGGTGGCCGGCTCATTAAAGAGAGAAGAGAGCAAGAGAACAAGTGATGGTTTTGATGATTTCAAGTTCAAAGTGAAGGAAGTTTTCAAAATTACAAGTTGGAGTTTCAAGGAATTTCATTATTTTGTAAGTTTGCTCTTGTTTACCCTTGTTATTTTTGAAGTTATGCTTGAGTTGAGTTGTGATTTGATGATGGTATGATTAAGTTGCTTATGGTGTGATTTTAAGTATTGATTTTGCTTGATAGATGAGAAGTTGGGTTGGTGTTGGTGATGGAAGAGTAAGAGTTGTGTTTAGTGAAATTGTTTCTGTTTTACAATTAGTAAAGGCTGTGATTTGTATGATTTTTAATTAATTATAGAGAAATGTTTTTGAAGTGAATTTTTGATATGTTGTGTCTCTATGAGTCTAGAATGACTGAAAAATATGTTGATTCGATTTTAGAATGGTTATGAGTTTAGAAAGATTATTTTTATTAGACCTGTTCCAGCAGGTACCTTAACTGAGACAGCTGTATTTCGGGAATTTTTAATAAAATGTAGAAAAATCATATCGAATTGAATTTTGGATATGTTGTTTCTTAGTGAGTCTAGTATTTGAGAAAAATAATTTGGAACCACGTTGATTGAATTTGATTTATGGAATTCACAAAGTTCAGAATTGCTGCCAGGATGCAGGGCAATTGGGGCAGTCTGGTTAGGTGAACTATTTGACCAAGATTTTGTGTTCAGTTTGATCTGAAATTTTAAAGGAATGATTTTAAGATACAAAACTAAATTCTGTAAAAATTTTAGAATTTTTAGTCAAGTAGATTATTTTATACAATTTTTCAAAATAAGGATAAAATGGAGTCTAAAACCAGAATGTACTATTCATATGGTCATTTTGCTAATATTCCTTTTGGATTAGGTTGTGAAGAGGTTGAATTGCCCTAATTGCATTGTTGAGATTGAATAATGTTATGTTATGCATTGTGAATGGTAATGTGTTTCATGAGTAATGCACATTGAAATGTTATACCAAAGATGTTATAGTGATTCAAATGAAATATGATTGAAGCATGCATTGATGATAGGATTGAATAATAATGTGAGTGTTTAGATAATGTAATGAATATTGTATATAATGATTGCTTAACTTTCTTGTGAAAAAGAAATGAATTGAAAAGGTATTGATAAGTTTAATGAACGGACCTATCCGTCTCCTGCGGAACCATGCGGACCCAGTGGGTTGGGCAACCGATCTTGGACTACCAATCTGGTAGGAGGAAGGTTCGATATAGTCAGTATTATACGTACCTATTTGCCTCCTGCGGAACCATGTGGACCCATTGGAATGGGCAACCGAACTTGGACAACCGACCTGGATGGGGAAAGGTATGTTACTGATAATGTTATACGTGCCTTTTTGCCTCCTGCGGACCCTTGGGATTGGAGGGCAACCGACCTGGTTGGGAAAGGGTACGTATATAAAGTCATAGTTGTTGGCTATAATGATAAATTTAAATGAGTATAATGAATGGTCCTATTATATGAATATTGATGTGACATTGAACAAAGCAACATATTGAATAAATAATATGCTTTTGATTGATATATGTAATTAATTTGTGACATTGCATTTTAGCATGAATTATCTTACTAAGCCCTTGGCTTAGCGCGATAGTGCTTAATCGCACAGGTAATAGAGCTGATAGAGTCGAACCCGAGAGTTCATCAAGACCAAGTGAGAGTAGACCTTGAAGAGTTGATTTTGGGAACTTAAAGATCAGAAGAGAATTGCCAATCATGTATACTTCTTTATATTTTGTAAAGTAATGTTTATAATGTAAAAGTATGGATATATTTAAATATGTAATCAAGTGTTTGTAAATATGTACATATTTTATAATTTCCGCTGGGTAATATTTAAATGTATATATATATATAACTAATATGTTTTGTTTTATAAGTAAATGATCTACTTTTCTATAATGTATAATGATAAGGGTATTGTATCAAGTTTAAAGTGTTTTGAATATTAAGAAAACCGTAGCATCCCTATGTTTGATGCACTTATGCTACATTGTTGTGGTTGTAGTGTGTGGGCATTGGATATGGGGGTGTTACAAGAAGTGTAAATCCTTTTTGCAGGTTGTAGTTGAGGTTATAAGGGGGATTTATTGGAAGTGTACTGAGAATGATTTTGGTTGCATTGGTTTGTGTAAAAATATTTTCAAAAATCAGAAAAAAAAAAAAAAAAACCAGTTTTGTCGACACTTGGGACTCAATTTTTAAGTGAAACTATGGCAAAATTTCTATAAAAATTGGAACTAAAATTTGACTAAGTAAAATTGGTAGCAACATTAGGTTAGTGTGGCGCCTCTACTCAGCTTACACACGTAGGTCGGGAAGGGGTGTTACAGAAGAGAGCCCGGGTTGAAGAGGAGTTAGACTCGGATTCTTTAGGTCTAGATGAGGATGCTCCGGTCTCGGAACATCAAGAGGTACTTCTGAGGATTGAGGCCCTGGAGGGCAAAGTGGATCGACTGGATAGCAAGGTGGACCGTAACCATGCTGAGATCTTACAGCAGATGGAACAGATTAACAGTAACCTTGCGACGATCTTGAGTCTCCATCCCTCAGCTGCATCATCTTCCCGCCCACATTTTCCATAGATTTTCAGTCCTTGCTTTATTTTATTTAGTGTACTTTTGTTTTATTTTTCATTTTTGTTTTTCATGTTAAAACTTTTGTGTTTGGATATTATATTGTACTTTTATTTTTGAACTTTGTGTTTGTGATGGAAAGCTAGGATTTTACTTCACCAGGTACAATGGAAGACAAGTTGTCCTTTAACTCTTTTTATTTATTATTCTTGTTTTCCATTGAGGACAATGTAAATTTTAAGTGTGGGGTAAGCTTTCCTTTAATTTTTGTTTTTGTTTTGTTTGTCTTGTTTTGCTTATTGTGTTTGTTGTGCATGGCATAATTGTTGAAATCTTATTGATTTTTCTTTGATTCTAGTATTATAGTTGAGACTTTAGTATCAGCATAGAAATGAGCATTTGAATTCATTCAGGATCAATTTTCACATTCTGCGATTCATGACATATAAATCTTTGAGAATCCACCTTTGTGAGTTTTGAGCCTTATAGATTAAATGATTGATTTTCTTTTCTTAAGTGTGTACCTCCATGATTTTGCATCTCTAGAGTTTGCTTTTGCATGCTAATTGAACTCACATTATGATTTAATCTCAAGTTTTAAAGTGATGAAGGCAAATTAGGTTAGCCCTTTAGCTTAAAAAGACCTCCCTTAATATTAAATTCCTTAGTGAGCCAAGTTGAGCCTTTGACCTTTTCTTGTTTGATCAACACAATTCACAGCTCAGCTTTCTCTTATTATCATCATACCTGCATTAAGAATGGAGTTTTATGATATGACAATAGGGTGGTTTATTTCAAAGTGTGGGGTAAGCGATAAAAATTGTTTTTGGTATTGCTATTTGGGGTTGAAATGCATACTTAGCACATTGTGTTAGATTAAGAGTTGACTATTCTTTTCCTCTACAAGTTAAGCTAGATGATCTATGCAATGATATATTTTGTATATATGTATTTAAAATATATATATATATGTTTATTATAAATATATATATATAAATAATAAAAAAAAAGAGAAAGAGAGAAAATAAAAGAAAAGTTATATATATATATATACAAAATTCATATATGTTCTAGCATTGGTTATCAAAAGAGGAATGTTGACCCATGTATTTTTATGCAAGTATGTAAGATTATCAAGGGTTGGTGAGTATGCCATTTGAGGGAGCTATGTGTTTCTTAGCAAGAGTATTGTCTCATTTAGATACTCCATTCCTTGATGCTCCAGCTTAAATGTCTTTTCTCACACCTTTACCTTATCCCCATTACATCCAAATGAAAGACCTTCAGATTATTTCTTGAGAAAATCAGTGAGGGAGATTGGATAATTAAGCAAGTTTATGGCAGTATGCAGTCATGAGTGGTTTGAGTGATTAACCTTTGAAATTGAGTGAAACACTTAGATGAGAGATAAGATTTGTATGTCTGAATTAATGAATGAGTTAAGAAAATCTTGATTGAAGGAAATTGCAATTATTTATGTCTGATGTCTTGAAGTATTTCATCTATATGCTGGAATTATAGTTAAAATTGTTTGAATTTTTAATTTATGCCATATGAATTTGCTTGAGGACAAGCAAAGTTTTAAATGTGGGGTAGTTGTTTTATTAGTTTTTGTTATAGTTTTGTGTCTTGTTTGTTATGTTAGTTATTGTTTTATTTAGGTATTTTGTTAGTTTTAATCGATTTGTTTTGTGTTTTCTTTAATTATGGTAGTTTTAGTGTTTATGTCGTTTTTGATCTAGTTTTTAGTATGTGTTATTGTTTTGATTGTTAATGTGTATTTATTGCTTGTTTAAGTTTTGCTTGCAAGTTTTGTGTTAGGTTAAACATGTAAGGAAACAAATTGAAGGAGAAAGGGGCAGTGGCTGACACAGGCAAAGGACACGGCCAAGTCACCTGGCCGTGTCCCTCCAACAAGGTGCAACACGGCCAAGTCAAGCTCCACTTGGCCGTGTCACTCAACAAAGAAGAAAAAAAGATCAAAAGCATTCAGTGGTGGACACATGCAAGGGACAAGGCCAAGTCTTGTGGCCGTGTCCCTCCAAAAGTCACTCACACGGCCAAATCACATCTGACTTGGCCGTGTCCCTCATGAAGAAAACACGTAGCGGATTTTTAAAGCGACGTTTCATATAAAAGGAAAAAAAAAAGCTAGGTTAAGGGGTTGTTGCGATTTGGAGAGCAAAGTTGGAGCCGTCAAAAATAGTTTTAGGGTTTTATCATTTGTTTTCTTGGATTTCAACTACATTTTGGATTAAAACTAGCTAGATTAGATTGTTCATTCCATTGTTATATCCTTCTTGCAGGATTCGAACAAGAGATTCTTCAGAAGCTTGAAGGAGTTGTAACTTGGTTTTGTTCTTGAACTTATTCTCTTTAATTTTACTGAATGGATATTATCATGTCTATTTCGATTTCTTTGAACATTAATGAGATGAATATGTTTATTTGCATTTTGAACTAATTTGATCTAGTCTAGGGTTTGTATGGATCTGCTATGATTGTATGAATTGGTTATTCTCTTAGCTAATAATTTCTCTAGCCTTTATTGAATGAAATATTGTTAACATATAATTGATTGGCCACCAATTGTGTGTTTTAGGTATTAGATGAGGGATTGAGAGATGAAGTCTAATTCTAGAACAATTCAATTAAGGACTTAGGTGAATTAGAGATATAACCTATTAAAAAGATTGTTTCAATTATAACAAGATTAGTTGTAAGAGGTTTGAATGCGAGAGCTTATTTCCTTGACTCAATTAATTAAGTTGTTTGAGAATGAATCTTTGAAATTAAATTAGTTAAGTGGAATAACCATTCATACATATCAGTAGTAGAGAAGTGCAAACCCTAGACCCTTTAATCAAGTGAATCAAAACATCAGCTTCAATTTACTTTTATTGTTTTAAACTTTAATCAATTTTCTTCATTATTTAGCAATTTATAAATTTCTTTAATTACTTGTTACTTTTAATTTGATAATCAATTACCCACTTTAGCTTCCTTGAGAGAACGACCTTGGGGCGATCACCTTTGCTACAGCTACCTCGTATACTTGCGAGAGACGCTTTGTGGTAGAGTTAATTCGAGCGCAACACTTATTTGGTTTGTTCTTTTTCTAATATGACCTAATTACATTGTGAGGTCAAATAATTTTTTCCTCTAAATCCAAAAGACCAAAGCTATTTTCAAAACTTTTCAAGATAGTCTTTGGACATAAAACTTTTCTGAAAATAAAAAATTCTTTTCTCATGACTCAAATACAAAGTCAAAAATCCTTTTTTTTTTCTAAAAATCTTTTTTACAATGGGTTTTTTCAAACAAAACTATTTTTGCATTTCATCCAACCTTTTCTTTAAAAGAGCTTACAAATTATTTAGGCCAATTACGAAATACCAAAAATCAATTGTGAGCCTAGTTTATACTAAGAATTATTAATCATGGGCTTATTTTTGGCATAAATCATTAATTACTTTTTCAATTGAGAAATCTATTTATAATAAACTTCTTAATTTAGTTTTAATCCAATATAGCATAAAAGCTATTTTAGTTGAGAATTCAATGCAATAAAGCTTAATTAATGGGAATTATTATGAACTGATTTTCATTTTCAAAAATATAACTATTGGTTAAAATTGTCTGAGGAAATTTTTCAAAAATAAAATATCCCATGTTGGTATTTTGAAAAGAGACTCGCCATCCGTGTGTGGAAGTTATAAGGTTGGAAGGGACGTTCTACTTATAGTTGTCTATTGTTTGTGCATACATGCATACATACATTTGCATTTCATATCATTGATCCTTTTTGGCTCACAGCCCTGGATTACAACAATTCAAAAGCGTACGACAACCCCACTTACGCTGGTGCCGAAGAATCAAGCAGCAACTCAGTTAGCTTCTCACCAAAAGCAATGGAACCTGAGCAGATTCAAAAGATGTTGGATGATGCCCTTGAAGTCAAGATGAAAGAACTAAAGGGGGTCCTAGCTGAGATCATGAAAAGTCAAATGGCTGCAATGTTTGGGAACACTGCTGAAGCATCCGCAAGCACCAAGAAAGACAAGGGAAAGGCTCAGGTTGGTGAAGTAGCCTTTGAAGATGGTGATGACCGGCCTCAATATTTCCAAGATCCTCAAGACAAGAAAAAGGAGCCAAAGGTTGTTGAAAGATTGGCAGTAGAGAAAAATGAAATTTCAGATGTTGAGAAATTGATTGCTAATTTGGAAAAGAAATTCAAGAAGAAGCTGAAAACTGAAGAAATGTCAGAGGTCAACAATTTGTTTAAACAAGATCAAGAGGTCCCTTACAAGTTCAAAATGCCTTCCTTCACTTGGTACAAAAAATCCTAACTTGCATGTTAAATAATACATCACTGCCATGCAATCTGCCAGAGCTACTAAAGCTCAAACTCTGAGGTATTTTATGCTCTCATTGGATCTTGTTGTGCAAAACTGGTTCAACACCTTAGAGGATAGTACTCAAAAGAACTGGAATTTGTTATATAAGGCTTTCATTCAACAATATGGGTTCAATGTCAAACTGGAAGTTACCTTAATGGAGGTGGAGACCATTAGGCAACAGCAAAATGAGAATTTTATGGACTATGTGAAGAGATGGAGGAATAAGGCTACTTTGCTCAAAAAGAGGCCTGATGAGTCAGATCAGATAAGAATGATAGTCAGAGGTGTCCTGCCTAATCTCTGAGAGAGGTTGTCTCACACCCTCATATGGGATTTCAAAGATCTTCTCCAAGCTGGTCTGCAAATTGAAGAATAGGAAAGGGAGAAGAATCATTTTTCAGTAAGGAATGAGAAAGGGAACTACCAGTAGTGCAATCAAAGCACACAAAAGGAAGTTGATGTTCATGCGACTGGTCAAGGAAATAAAAGTCAGTTCTCAGAGTTGGGGAAATCCCTATCTTGGGTTCTCAACAAGCTACAAAAGGAGGGACTATTACAACCATTGGCCTCTCAACCTTTGCCAAATCATTTACCCTTAAAATTTGATACTAAGGCTTTTTGTCAATTTCATCAAACTCAAGGACATGAGACCAATAGATGTACCCGATTGAAGCATGAGATCCAAGAACTAATCGATAGTGGTAAGCTACCTAAGCCGGACAAGCCTAATACCAAGAACAATCCTTTGATTAAATTTGGAAGAGTACCTCAACCGGCAACCTTCATGGTAGGAAAAGGATTGGAGGAAGATTTTGTCTTATCCGCTTTTTAAGATAGGAGTATTGAAGATGTTGAATAAGAAAAAAATTTATTCAATGGACTTCCCTTAGCTTGGAGTGTTGCACTATTTATTTTGCTCTCTTTAATATTTAATTGGAACAATTATGTTTTTCAAATTATGTTTGTTTTAATAAATTATTTTCATCAAAATTTTCATGGTCTTTGTTCATTATGGTGCTCAACTGATGATGAATTTAGCTTGATATTCATAAATTGGTATATCTATGCATCATGATTTGAATGACGTTACTAGATGAGGGAATTGTTCTATAGCATTGAGTTTTGTATGCTTACTTAGAGAGGGCTCCTGCATAATGACCTTTGTCTAGGTCCTAGTCAATCTTAAAACATACACTGACAGACTTTCGAGGTGAAATTGAGCTTTGCTTATTTATGGGAGAGATGATCTAGGCATTATTTGGTTAGCCAATAACTAGTATCCACCTAATTAAATATCAATCTCTAGTTGTCCATTTGAGCCTTTATAAAATTTTAGCTTTCTTTTCATTGGTTTACAAACCCCAACAACCTACCCTGAGCTGTTGCGATACTTTTGACAAGTCTTATGATTACTAAGGAAAAGAGACAAGAAGATCAAAGAAAGGAATGAATAGTTAAGACCATGAGGATAGTTGAAGTTCTCAAGACCATAAGGGTACTTGAAGTTCACCTGAATTAGACCAAATATCACATATAAAGTCAGGATTGAAGCAGATTAATACCACTCCACTCATCCATTACCAGAAATACAAGTTGGTACAAATAAGACAACTTTGTTAGGGCTAGAACCAAAAAAAACAACAACAAAAAAAAGAAAAAGAAAAGAAAAAGAAAAGAAAAGAAAACCCAAAATGGTTCAGAAAGCCAACCAAGTTCTCTTTTACCTAAAGGCTTCCATTTGGTTTATAAGGACAGTTTAACTTGAATTGGTCCAACCCAACCAAAGATTCGATCAAAATTAGAGAGAAAGGGGAAAGACCATCTAGTTTTTAAAAGTCCTATACTTAACAATCCTACAGAGAAGAAGGACAAAATGATAAAATGCTCAAAGAAAAGGAGTAAGAAAAAGAAAGAGAAAGAAAAGGGAAAAGAAGAAAGAAAAGGAATGTGGATATCAACCTTTTTATAAGGGAAAAGACATTTCCAATCAAGATCCAGATTCATGTCAAAAAGAAAAGAAGAATGTTCAAAGTTCTATCTTTCATGCTCCCAACTGCCTAAAAGTTCATAGTATCACATCAGCTCCAATTTCAAAATGACCTTCATTTAAACCTGTGTCCCTTATAAACCCCATTTCAAGTCTATCAAAGACCTGTTGATCCATGTTGGTAGGTAGAGTCTATTAGTGGAGATAGTTTGAATAAGCATGCAAATAAGATAGACAATATTCAAACTCAAATGAGATCTTTGACCAAGTAATGTGTATGTGCCTATCTGAAGTGCAACAATTCTAGCTTAAACAGAAATGATTCCTGAGTTTAGTACGGTAACTAGGGTTGTCATGTTATAGATATGTTAATTTGAAAAATTGAGTCCTGAGGTATAATGACACTAATTTGACAAAGTCAACATAAGATTTAAAAATATATATATAAGAATGTGTGTTTTTGTCATACAAAGCCTTCAAGTTAAGGGAAGTATGTTGAACTGTCGAATCTCAAAAGACACATTGAGCAAAGTAAATGATTATTTGCAAGGTTGTTAAAAGTTATCAACTGACATGTTGAATCCTAGTTTGAAATGAATATATCTCCACTGCTTGGTCCTCACCATTCATGTTTTCAATATCTCAAAGATAAAAACCATAAATGCAAAACCTTTTGTCATTCCAATGCAAGACCTGAGCAAGCATCTGGAAGGAGCCAATGAGAACCCTTTTGCTGATCACCTCAGTCCGTGAGTCGATGGAATCACTATAAGTATTATTCATGCATATCATGCATACATGAGCATATTACATTGCATTTTCTTGTATTGTATTGTCTATTCTTTGTCAAAGTGAACAACAGATACTCTATGAAGCAAAGATGAAGTGGCTATGGAATCAAAGGGCATGGAAGGCCCCATTGCTTGAGGAAGCTCTGACCATTTTGCAAAAGAAGAAATACATGCTTGTATGAAGAACTAGACAAGACAAACATCAATCAGTGCCTACATAAGAAAAATCATTGGGAGCAAGGAGAAGATATAAGGGGCCAGCTAAAAAATGGCTGATTTTTTTGAAAAAGTGCAAAATAATGGAACACTAAAACTATCAAAAGAAAGAAGATGCAAAACTCAAAAGATCAGTCTAGCTAGAAGAGCTGAAGCCAATATAGGAAAAACTTCCAAAGGATGAAGATCCAGTTTAAAGGGTGAAGACTCGATTCCAAGGATGACAATCTAGCTTGAAGGATGAAGATCCATTTTCAAGGGTGAAGACTCGATGCCAAGGATGAAGATCCACTTTCAAGGGTGAAGACCTGATTTTCAAGGATGAAAATCCATTTTCAAGGGTGAAAACCCGATGCCAAGGATGAAGATCCAATTTCAAGGGTGAAGTCCAATTTCAAGGGTGAAGACTCAATTTCCAAGGATGAAGATCCATTTTCAAGGGTGAAGACCTAATGCCGAGGATGAAGATCCACTTTGAAGGGTGAAAACCTAAAGTCTAAAGGGTGAAGATCCATTTTCAAGGGTGAAGACCCGATGCCAAGGATGAAGATCCATTTTCAAAAGTGAAGACCCGATGCCAAGGATGAAGATCCACTTTCAAGGGTGAAGATCCGATCTCCAAGAATGAAGATCAGTTTTCAAGGGTGAAGACCCAATGCCAAGGATGAAGATCCACTTTCAAGGGTGAAGACTCGATCTCTAAAGATGAAGATCCATTTTCAAGGGTGAAGACCCGATGCAAAGGATGAAGATCCAAGGTCCAAGGATGAAGATCCATTTTGAGGGTGAAGACCCACAGTCCATTAAAGAATGGAATACCTGCGACGAATTGGCCACAGGCCAATTCGCTAAAGGTTTTGTCTACGACGAATTGGCCATGGGCCAATTTGTAGTAGGCAAAACCTGTGACGAAACTGCACCCCGTGCACAGTTTTGCCCATGTCTAGCCTGTAGCTCGCTCCCAGCTCACCTAACACCAATTTTGCCGGGGCCCGCATGCAGTTCTCACTGAAACCTTATTTACTTGGTTTTTGATTTTATTTCTAAAATAATTTTTAATTTCCTTAACATACTAGGTTTTTATTTTTATTACCTATAAATACCACATGAAAACACACATAAAAGGATTTGGATGGGATTAGGACTTATGGGATTGGAATTTTATTCAAGAACTATTCGAATTCTTTTTGGCAATTTATTCATAACCTCAAACTTGAAGGATCAAGAAGGGGTAAACAACAAAAAAATCCATAAAAGGCAGCACACATTGTCTTTGTTATTGTTCAATGAGAATTAAAATTGTGATGGAACCAACAATGGAAGTTTGAGTTTCTATTAACTTTTTATATTTCCAGTAGCCTCATTATTCAATTTGATCAATTTTTTAAGCATACAATGGATGGATTTTTATTTAAAACACTTTGATCAATTGTTCCATTTATCATCTAGTTTCTATCTAAAGCTCTAAAAATTATTTTTCAAAACCCTAATATCTTAATACCTATTAAACTAATTTTTGAAGCCTAAAACCCTACTTGCATCTTTCTAATACCACAAAACAATAATCTCTTTTCTCAAAATCATAATCAATTCTATTTTACTAAATTCACAGTAGTCTATTCTTTCCAAATACCTAACTTTTAATCCTATTTTCACGAGCTTCAATTTTATTTACTTAAACCCTAAACCTTAATATTAGTTTCATATAACTTTCAAAACCCTAAATCTAAATCATCCATTCTTTAGATTCAAACCCTAGTTTATTTCAAACCTAATCTTTAATTCAAATATCCAGTAGCCATGTTATTTCTTTTACATTAAATATTTCTTAGTTGACTAATCCAGTAAATACAAAACTTGAATTGTTAAACATAAAACCTACAAAACCATAATTTTATTCAAGAAACCCTAAATGATGCATAAACCCTAAATTCATATACTTACTGCCTTATTAGATGGATGTTTATTATACATTTTTATTGATGTTTGTTCTGGATGAATATTTTACTTATGATGAATGGTTGGTTACTTTTATTAATTTGCTTTAGTTTTAAAACATTGTAAGAGGTATGTTTCCATATTTTGGGTACCTCATATTGTGAGCATCATGTAATTTAACTTATTTTAAATTTTTTGCATCAACGTAAAGGACACATTTCCACCTTTCAGTGGGTGCCCTATTTAGTTTTAGATATTAGATGATGTATGGACATGTTTCCATCCTCGAATGGGTGTCTATTTATTCATGTGAGAACTGCATGCGGGCCCAACCTAGCTTACTGCAAGTGCACAGATTGGTGTTGGGTGAGAAATGGCCCAACCCAGCTTACTGCAAGTGCACAGATCTCTAACAAGTAATATAATGATAAGTAGAGTATCGTTCCCACAAGGAGGTTTTCTTCTAAATACTGATTAATTAAAACTAAATATTATTTGCATAATCAAATTTTTATTAACTTAAACAAGACAATAATAATTAATATTTTAAAACCTAGGATTTTAGTCACCTTTATTGATTTATCATGGGTTTTCCAAGATATTGGTTTAATTTAGATTCCCTTTATTAATGGTTTGATTTTCCTAAATTTAGTTCAAGTCTCTCTCAAGTACTAGAATTGTTATTGATTTTAATCCTTATGTTTACTCTCATGATCATAAGTAATTGAACCAATTCATTAAGTTTTATGAAAATCATTAATCAACCTCTTAAGCCCTTATCTCTAAGTGAAAACTAAAGTTTGTTACCTACTTTTGACTAATATTGTGCTTCCACTCTCACTTCATCACACGATATCTCAATTCAATTAATTATTGGCCAGATAATTAAAGCATTAAGAATTAAGATAACAAAATAACTCAAGGAAAGTTGAAATTGAACCAAATAAACATTTATAACCCCATGATAAATTCAATGAAAGGGACCAACCCTAAGAAGGATTAGTTATTCATTATAAAAAATAAAAACATTGCAATTATAAAAGAAAGTAATTAAAAATATAATTTAAAGAACAAGAAATATCAAACTTTATTTCTTGAAGAAGAACTTGATTTGGATCTTGAATCTCTTCTTGAACCAAAGTTACTCTCCTTCTCTAATTAAATCCTAAACTTCTTTTATTTCTTGGATAATCTCTTCTAAATCTTCTCTCTATCTCTTCTTGAATTCTTGGAGGAAAGGTGTTTAAATAGAGTGTTTGGAAGCTTCATTAGTGGAGAAAAACTAAAAAGTTTAGGCCACGTCTTGTTTAGTTCACCACTTTGCCAATTTTCCACTTAAATTCATGAATTTCGGCCCCACAATCGTGGCTTATGGGTGCCATGGTCATGGCCTGAGTTGGAATGTATGGTTTAAGCACTTTACAGCTGTAAATGGTCAGCAAGGTAGGCCATGGTCATGGCTTTTTAATGCCACAGTCATGGCATATGAGTGGTAGACTTGATTTAAATCCTAGGGCCGTGGCCTTGATGGGCCATGGGCGTGGCACTTGCATTTTCTTCATTTTTGCTTACTTGTCTTCAATTTTGCACCTCTAATCATTAGAAACTTTGAATCTTGTCTTTCCAAGCATAATTAATATAATTCTAACTCAAACAAACAAAATCCATCAAATTCAATTGCAAAATAATTAAAATTATGGTTAGAATTATATAAAATGTTGATCATAATTTCACTCTATCAACGTGGATGAAGGAGGAAGAAGAAAGAAAGAGAAGTTTCTACATAAAAACACACCTGTCCACACACTTATGTATATAGTTTAATCTAGTGTGGTCACTTTCATCTTAGCTATGGTGCACCCTCTTTATTAACCTTTGATTTTAATTTGATTTTTAATCTCATAAAACCGTAAAAATACATAATTTCTCCAGTAAATTTTTAAAATATACTATTTACATTATTTATCCATACCACTTATATCATAATTCACTATCAATTATCTATATTAAATTAAAAGTTTAGTATTTAGAATTTTAAACATTACATATAGTGTACTCAATAATTATACCAATCACAAATCCACTTATATAACTAATAAACACCACTTTCCATCCAAATTCAAAAGGAGAATCAGGCCTCCATCTTATTCAGAGTTTGAATGCGGTAATGTAGCTAATGCATTCTTTGTATCTGTAAACTAATTTGACAAAGGATACCCACAAAATCTTGAATTTGTAGAGTATGGATTATTTTGTAATGTATGAAGTAGCCTTCTTTATGGTATTGCACCCTCAAGGCAATTATAAGACAAATTATGAAATTCAAGGAAGGTGAGTTGAGCCAATTCGGATTTGTCCTGAGAGTTTGTTCTTTGAAAGATCCAAAGATTCAAGCTTTTTCAGGTTTTCAAAAGGTGAAGGAATTTGATCAGTGAGATTATTGACTAAAAGATTGAGAGAACGAAGCTCTCTTAAATTCCCAATGGCTTGTGAAATTTCTCCTTGGAAATAATTATTTTTTTATAAGGTAGTTTTATTATTATAATTTTAAATGGGGAAAAACATATTTGGGGGATGGAAACAACCCAAAGTACCCAAAAAGATCTGAAAAGCCCAGCTTAGAACATCCCATAAATATGTGAAAATATTCCAGAATATCATTTTACAGAAAGTCAAGTCTATCAAAGAAAATTAATAATAGAGTAGCTAAACACATAACATAATGTAGAATCACAAATCCAACCAAGCTTCAAGTTTTGAGTCTCTGGAGGTGCCTGATTTAGCAAGATGGTCAGCGACAAAATTAGCTTCACGGAATGTGTGTTGGAATAAGGACACATTCATTTTTAACAGCATTGCATTAATCTCACATTTTATGTCTCTGAATTTCCAAGGAACACCATCAATAGAAGCATTGACCCAAGATAGAGCATTTAAAGAATATGACTCAATTATTAAGTTTTTGTTTCTAATATCCTCTTGAGTATATGAGAATTTGAGAGCACCAAAATTGCTCTAAATTTGGCCTCATTTAAGTTCATCACCCCAACATAATGGGAGAAAACTACTATAAATATACCAGAGGAGTTCCTTAGAACACCACCAACTTTTGCATGCCTAGGCTTACCAAAAGTAGACCCATCAATATCCATTTTAGGGAGTCAATATCTTAAGGAAACCAATTTTATAAAGCTCTAGGACATTTTATAGTTTCCCAATTCTTAACACAATTAGATGATAATAAAAATTGATCCACCGTGTAAGGGAACTGTGGGGAAGATGAAGATGTCCAAGAGGAATGGGATCAAACAACTTCTGAATGTCTAAGGTGTAGTTGTTGAAGATAATATTATTTCTTTCCAAATAGACCAAATCATAGCAAAAAAAAAAAAGGAGAACCATACGTTTTTGCAAATTTACTAGAAGCGAAGCATTCCTAATGTGTGAGGAGTGATGCAAGTGATTTTGGTGAGCACCAGGATTGCTCCTACTGCGCAATTAATTTAGATCAGATGGTCCAAGATATGTGACATGTAAGTAGCAAATGATCAATGTCTTCTATGTCACTATGACATAGTGGGCAGACGTTATAAGTTGGATCCAGAAGCCCAATATTAACTAGATTATTTCTCACGTTGACTTTACTGTGTAATGCTTGCCAAGTGAAAATTGCTACTTTTGGTGGTGCAAGTGATTTCTAAATGTCAGACAATGGAAATTGTTGGGTAGTGATATTGGATGAAGTCAACTGACCCGACATCGATTTAACAGTATATTTACCCAGTTTAAAGATAGGTCTGTCTTTAATAGAATGTTTGGGGTGGAAATAACTGATTAGTTATAGGAGAGAGATTAGCAAATTATCCTCCCATGTAAAAAGTTCTCTACGCCAATCTAATTTCCAGTTCCTTCCACCCAAATTTTAGCTTGTATAACTTTGCAGTCTTGATGTCAAGCCAGGGCAAATAATCTTGGGTAAGCCTGTTGGAGGGTAAATTGTCCTACCCAGGGATCTTTCCAAAATATGATATAGGACCCCATAACTAGCCAGTAGGAAAATCTTGAATAATTGATTTCACGACAGGGCGTGTGTAATATCCCAATGTATGCCTTAGAAGTTTTGAATATTGTTGTTGTTTTATATGGGATTGAATGTATATGTTAATTTGCAAGAGAAAAGAAATTAAAAGAAAGTGTATATGTTGTATATATGGAAGTATAAATAACATATATGCAAGTCAAATGGGTGGTCAAGGGAAGAAGATATTTTAATTTGTGATTTGTGAAATTACTAAAAGAGGGCAAGTGCTTTAAAGGAAATCAAAACAATTTGTAAAAGGGTGTTTAGGTAATTGCTCATGTTGAAATACTAGGTGGAGATTTAAAGAGAAGTTTGACTTTGTTTCTTCATGTTTTCTTCTTCTTTTCCTTGTGTGTTGGCCGGCTCATCCAAAGACAAGAGAAAGCAAGAGAGCAAGAGAGGATTTTAAGGTTCTAAGCTCAAATTGAAGGAAGATCTAAGTGATCAAGTTGATGATTCAAGAAGTTTCATTACTTTGGTAAGTCCTCTTTTGATTTCTTTGCTTATTTGAAGTTATGTTTGAGTTTTATAGATTATTTAAGGGTGTGTTGTTTGATTGTGATATGTTTAAGAGTGTTTGATTGAATTGATTATGGATTATAAGGATGGATTGAAGAAAAGAGTAAGTTGGTTGGAAGAGATGGTGTTGTATTTGTGTTTAAGGTTTTGTGATGATATTTGTGATTTGTGTTTCTTATAGATGTGGAGTTGTTTTGGTGTTTTTGTAAGTTTAAGATGGTTTTTGGGTATGTTTTGTTAAGTTTGTTTGATGTGGATGTTGGTGAAAAGAAGTGTTTTGTTGGGTGTTTTGTTGTTTTGGCCGGAATCTGAGTTTTTGGCCTGACACGCCCATGAGCACGTCCAGAGTTTTAGCATGTCAATTGTGTTGGAGGCAGTAGGTTTGACACGACCATTAACACGTCTGTGTTATTGAGCGTGTCATAGCTACTATGAGATTGGAGAGTTTACACAGCCATAAGCACGCTCACGTTGTTGGACGTGTTGATATTTTTCAGAGAGGCAGAATGTATTACACGCCCAGTGACACGCCCGTGGTTCTGAGCGTGTAAAAGCTTCTGTGTTGTGGAGTTAGGGCACGGTCAGGGACACGCCCGTGTGGTTGAGCGTGTCATGTTTAGAGTTTACCCTAGTTAACTCTTAACTTGATTATCTCATGTGTATCCCTAAGCAAGTGTATGTTATTATTTTTGGATTAGGTCTTGAAGAAAGTGATTTGTCATTGATCTAAGAAGTAAAAGAATCTTGGAAAAGGAAGTGTTTAGAGTTGTCTGAATTGTTATTGAGGTAAGTACAAATATTGCATTATTACATTGTTGACTTATATGAATAATGTACTTTGTTATGTTTATATCAATGATGCTATGTGTATAATGTGAAGGATATGATGATGTAAATGATTGTGTATTTGAAAGATGAATTGTTATAATGTGGATTGAGATATGATGGAATATAAAGCCATTGTGATTGACTATAATGACTTTAATGAGGCATGTTTGCCTAATTGATAATGAAATAATGTATGAATTGTGTGTCTAATGTGTTATTCCATTTTCAGAGTTTTGTTGATTGGTGGCATGCCTATTAGTAACAATCTCTTGAAGTTAGGCTGGAATTGATCCTTGAAGCCAAGTTGGGTAGAAGTTTAACATGTTTTACTCCCCTTGAAGCTTGGTTGGGTCTAGTCCTTAAAGCCTAATTGAGATGTTACAACCCTTAAAGCTAGGTTGGGTTGGTTCTTGAAGCCAAGTGGGGTTGATACTTAGCATGCTTTGTTCCCCTTGAAGCTTGGTTGAACCTAATCCTTGAAGCCTAGTTGGGATAATGATAATGATAAATGTGATAACAAAACTAAAGCATTAACTCTGAAAATTGAATGACATATTAGTGTCTTTTGGGCCCATGTTTGTCTTTGTTTAAATGTGATTCATTAATGGTAAAATAATTGAATAATAAGATCTATGGAATGACTTTGAAATGTGATATGTTTATATGTGTATGATTTATGAAATATGAAGGTGTGATATTATCTTTCCACCTATGAGGTTGTCTCTATTGTTAAATGTGTGACATTGCATTGCATTGCATTGCATTGCATTAAAGTATAATGTTAGTATACTTTGTACTACTAAGTCGTTGGCTTAGCGCGATAGTGGTTGATCGCGCAGGTGACAGGGTTGAACCCGAGAGTTCCTTGAGACCGAGTGAGAGTAGACATTGAAGGATTTATTTTGGGACTTAAAGATCAGAGAAAAGCTGCCAATCATGTATAACTTCTTTATATTTTGTAAAGTATGGATTCTAATGTAAATATATGTATAATTGTAAATATGGATTTGAATGTATTCATATATGTAAATATTTTTTAAATTCCGCTGCGTATTAAGTAAACGTATATATATCTATTTTGTTTTATATTACAAGTTAATTACTCTATTTTCTATAATACATAATGAGAAAGAATATCTTATCATCTAAAATGATTTAAATGTTAAAGAAAACTGTAGCGTCCCTATATTCAGTGTACGTATATTACATTGTGGTGTTATGTAGTGTGCGTGTACAGGATGTAGGGGTGTTACAGCGTGTGACCCAATGTTGCTTTAATGATATCTCCCTAAAGGCATGTTGTTTTCTTGCAATCAAAAGGAGAATGAGGTAGGATCATACCAAATTTGCCAACGATTACCTTAGTCCATAGAGAGTCTTTCCGGTCAATCAAATTCCACAGCCACTTAAAGAGGAGGGCCCTATTTTTTGCAAAAATAGGTCCTATTCCCAATCCACCTAGATGCTTTACCTTTTCAATTATATCCCAACTTATGTAATACAATTTGCGCCTCCCATCCATCCCATTCCAGAAGAGATTCTTTGAATCCTAGTGATTTCTTCTGTGACTGCTTTAGGCATTCTGAATAAAGACATGTAGTATAGGGGTAAGCTATTCAGTACCAATTTAATCATGGTTAGTCTCCCAGCAAAGGATAGGCATCGTTCTTTCCATGAGGCTAACTTTTGCTTAAGTTTATGAATGATGGGTTGCCACGTAGCTTTGGAGCTCGGCTTTGCACCCAAGGCAAAACCCAGATAATTAATGGGGAGGCTAGCTTGCTTACAATTGAGGCATTTTGCTGCTGCTTGATCCTAGCTTTCATGTGTATTTAGGCCCACAATGATGCTCTTCTGAAAATTGACTTTGAGCCCAGAGATATATTGAAAGCAACGCATGATTCTCTTAAGAGAAATAAGGCACTATAGTTCAGCAGGGCAAAAATTTACCGTGTCATTGGCAAACTATAAGAACAAAATGGGCTCAGCCACCCCATGTATAGGTATTTCATGGAGTAGTCCCAAATTGACTGCTTTTTTAATCATCCCAAGACCTTCAGCAGCTAAAACAAATAGTAATGGTGACAACGGATCACCCTAGCAAATGCCTTTCTGCATGTGAATATACTAAGTAGTAGAACCATTTACCAAGATTGACAACTGATTATCCATCATACACCCCTGCATCCATTTAATCCAGTGCTCCCATGCAAGCCATAACATTTGAGAGATAGTCCTAAGAAACTAAATTAAAAGCTTTTTCAAAATCTAGTTTGATGAGAGATCCAAGAAACTTTCTCTTTTTGCATTAGCTAATAACTTTATTAGCAACTAATATGCTATCAAGAATATTTCTATCTTGAGCAAAAGCAGATTGGCTACTACCAATAATCTTAGACGCGATGGATTTAAGCCGAGTGGTAAGAGCCTTGGCTAGGATTTTACAAACACCATGTACAAGGCTAATGGGGCGAAAAGCATTTTTTATAGTTTGAGGTAGCTTCCCCAACTCCTAAAAGTTATGCATAAGCTCCATTATAAGATTGTTGATCAAGTGCCAGAATTTTTGATAAAATAGCATATTGAAACCGTCGGGACCAAGAGCCTTGTTACCATCACAAGCAAATAACGCCTTTCGGAACTCATCAATACCAAAAGATTTCTCAAGACTAGCTGCTAATTCAGGATCCAGTTGTTGGAATAGAATGCCATGGAATTTTTGTTGCCAGGAGAGATTTTCTTAAAATAAGGTAGAGAAATAGTTAGTGATTGCATTTTTAATATCACTTACCTCAATAAGAACCTTATTGTCCGCTCGCAAGAAACTTATGGAGTTCTTTTTTTTTTTCTAATTGTTGTAGATAAATGAAAGAAATGGTGTTTCTATTCCCTTCTTTCAGCCATTGTATTCTTGACATTTGCCTCCAATACAATTCACTTTGCTTATGTTTGATCCACAATTGTGCCCAAAGAGTACACCTTCTGTTGAGAAGGGACAAAACCTGAGGAGTTGATTCAAGTAGTAAATTAATTTCCTCAATCTGGTCTTCCAAGGCTGTAATGTTGTGATCTATGATACCAAAAATGTTGTGATTCCATTGAACAAGCTTCTTTTTGACAAACTCAGGCTTTGATAGCAGTGAAGTAGAAAGAGCTTGTGTCCACCAATTTTCAATCAACTGCATAAAATTTTGTTGTGTAAACCAACAATTAAGGGAGCAAAAAGGTTTAGGTCCCCAATTCTGATTGTTGGGTTTAATTAAGAGAGGGTAGTGATCGAATAGACCTTTTCTAAGACCCTAAAGCGTAAGATTGGGAAAAAATGAGAGCCATTCTTGGTGAACGAGGATTCTATCAATTCTGCTAGCACCTCTACTATTTGACTAGGTAAATTTATGACCCAAGAGCAGAAGATCAATTAGCTCGCACTCATTAAAAAATTCCACTAGGTGTGCAGTTCCCCCAGCATAGTGCGTACCAGAACTTCTTTCTTTTCCTTTAGTTACTTCATTAAAGTTGTCCATAACTATCCATGGATCAGTCAATGAAAGCTTTAAGTTTCTAATTTCATCCCAGAGCCAATTCCTGCCATGTTCATTATTTGGCCTATAGATGATAATAATAGTACAACGAAAGGAGGGTGAAACCCAGGCCCCTTGAAGTGCGATCCAATTTGACCCCTAGGAGTGAGAGTTGCATGCAAATGATGATTTACACCGTGACACAAGTATACCACCAGCATCATTATCAACATCAGTGGACACCCAATCTACATCACGAAGCCCCCAGATAGACTTACAAATAGAAGGATCAGTAATGTTAATCTTTGTCTCGGCTATAGCTACCAATTTTAAACCTTTCATGTGTACCCAGGACCTAATAGCAATTCTCTTCACCTTGGCGCCAAGGCCCCTAATATTCTAGAACATCATCTTCATTTGTTGTTAGGGTCCACACCTATATTAAAATCATTGCCAATAATATCTCTCAAACCATGAGTAATTTTGTCTTTATCCGAGATGTTGAATAATCCCAAGCATTCTCCCACTTCCCATGTTTTATTTATCTCCAATTCCAGGGCCCCAATGTGTGCAGAGCTACTATAGTCATGGTTATTTAGATACTCAACTCCACTAAATATTAGTTTAGTAGTAGCTCAGGTCTTTGTTGCTCTGCGTGCCTTGCTCATGATTTTGGTGGTCGGTATGGATGTTGAGTTATCAAGATTGTTCTCATGGGGCAAATCTAGTGCGCTTTTTGGATGTGAGAAGGGCAATGGCCATTGACAGCTTATTGATAGTAGCAGATTTTTTCTTCTTTTGTCCTTTTTTAGGCCTAAGCAAGGAGCTAATAGTTCTTTCAAGTAATTCCACTTCATCATGCTCATGATCAGAATCATAAGATAGTGAGGTAGGTGAGGAGTTATTATTATGAGTTTGGGCCAGAACATTAGGTTCAGAAAGGCAGGAATGAACATCTGGGGTTAGAGAAAAAAGGTTGTTTGGTGGCCCATTTAAGCCCAATCCATTGGTGAGAGATGGCCCATTAGAGCCCGATCTGTTGGTGAGAGAAGCAGAAATAGGTATAGCCACCTCGTCTTGTCTTGTGCTTACTATCTCAATAGATTTAGGTTAGAAAGACTCAAAGTTGGGTGATTGTGATGATTGTGGCATAGTGATGGCAGTCTATGGATGTGTCAGCAACAAAGGACATTGGTGGGTGCTTGGGTCATCAACAGTGGGGGACAATGGTTTGGGGGAAGATGTAGTGTAGCCATGTGCTAATAAAATATTTGCCTCGGTAATAGAAGTCACATGCTGATGTTATAGAGCAGTCCCGGTGATGATGCCGTGAAACAACGACGATGAAAGTTGTAGTGTTTGCTGTAATTGATCATCTGAAAGGCTGACTGCGGCTAGGTGTTTAGGTGATGGGGAGAAATGGAGCTCGAAGTAGGAGATATCAGATCTTTGATGGAGCAGGGCTCTTCAGTGAGGTCGATGATGAAGGTCTCTTGGTCAATTTTGACATGAATCAACTCAGGGATGCTTTTTTTTTATCAGTACAAATCAAAATTCTAGCGCTATCAAGATGTTTCTGGTTGGTGGTGTCTAGGTCTAATTTAATATAGAAGCCCCATCTCCTTGAGACAGATGAGAAGAAACTTTCATTCCAAGCGTGTAAGGGCACTGAATCTAGCCTAATCCAAGTTAATCTATCACCAGGTATGAACTTCTTATCCCATCTCTGAATAGTGCTAAATCGATCAAGAATCCATCCTTGGTCATGGCAAAGAAAATCATCCAACGCTTGCTTATCATCAAAAGTTAATATAAAATATTGTAACAACCCTATACCCCATATACGTACACCACATATACACTCGATATGTAATATATGTATACCTGATACAAGGATGTCACAGTCTTTTTGAAGCAAACTAACCTTTAATCAAATAATCATAATAGGTAGTAATAGATAAAACATTTCTTATTAAAACACATATACATATATACCACAATAGTACCCAAAAGTTTATCTAAAACATTTGTTTAATAAGCAGCGGAAAAATGTAGTGGAATATACATATGTATATATCAAATTCAATATTCGCAAAAACATAGAGTTTATACATGCTTGGTAGTTCGTTTCTGATCTTGAAGTCCAACAATCAACTCTTCACAAGGAATCACAAGCCTAGACTCGACTCGGTCTAGCTGAACTCTCCAATTCTACCTTGTCACCTGCGCGATGAACCACAATCGCACTAAGCCAACGGCTTAGTGGTACTAACCATGATGACAATATGCTTTAAATGTAATGCCAATGTCACACTTTCAAACATTAGAAACAATATTCAAGAATGTCATTTTTCATAACATTAAATCTCATCATGTTATTCATTTGTTTCATCATTCATAGTTCACATTAAAGCAAAGACAAACATGGGCCCAAAAGAAACTAATATGTCATTCAACTTCCAGAGTTACTGTTTGGTCCAATAATCACATTTATCTAGCTCGTAGGTGATTCATTATCACAATGAGAAACATCTCATATGTAACATCCCAACTAGGCTTCAAGGACTAGGCCCAACCAAGCTTCAAGGGGAGCTAAGCATCAACCCAACTTGGCTTCAAGGACCAAGCCCAACCCAACTTCAAGGGATTGTTACTTTTAGGCATGCCACCAATAACAAAACTCTGAAAATTGAATAACACATTAGGCACACAATTCTTTTATTATTTCATTATCAATTCCATTCTCATTTTCTCATAATCATCTAGACAACCATGCCCCAATTATTTCATTTTCATCCTTATAGCCAACAACAATGGCTTCACATTTCATCATTTGAGTGCACATCACAACTTACATTGTTCATATATTTTGAATCCTCAACATATAATTCACATAGTTCACATTATGCAAAACATAGCATTGTTCATATGCATCAACAATGTAGTGGGTTACCTAACACATTTCCATCCAAATGTGTTGTGTTCCAAAGTCATGTAAATGTATGCAATCATGCAAGGTTTATACTTACCTCAAGAGCAACTCACACCAATCTAACAACCTCCTCTTCCAAGAATCCTTCAACAGTTGGATTTGGCCAACACAATCTCTTCAAAACCTAATCCAAAGGTGATGATACACACTCACTTAGTGATACACATAAGGAAATAAAAAAAAAACCAACTAGGGCAAACTCTACACATGACACGCTCAACAACACGGGCGTGTCCCTGATCGTGCCCTAAAACCACAATACAGAAGCTTTGACATGCTCAATGACATGGGCATGTCACTAGCTGTGTCAATCCTGCCACATCACAGAAGCTATGACACGCTCAGTGACATGGGCGTGTCACTGCTTGTGTCACCCATACTAAAAACAGAACCATCGACACGCCCAAAGACTTGGTCTTGCTCATGGGCATGTCAGGCCAAAAATCCTGATACCGAACCAACAACACCACATCCAACAAACTCCATACTTTAGCCTTTTCCACTCCAAACAATCTTACCCAAAACCATCAATAAACCATACTAAACTTGCATAAACACCAAAACAACTCAATACATATATCAAAACACAATCACAACCATCTTCACAACTCAACCCATACACAATCCACAACTCTTACTTTCTTTTCACCAAACTTAACCTTACCTCCAAACCAACCCTAAAATCAAAGTCAAATAGACAACACAATCTCAAACACATCATAATTAACCATACACATCTCATCAACAACCATACACCAAGCTCAAAACACAAACTCAAAAGAAAAACCAAAGAATCAAGATGGAAACTTACCAAAAGTGATGAAAATCTTTAGAATTCCAAGTTGATCACTTGAAACACCTTTCAATCTTGAGTTAGGTAGAACAAAATCTCTCTTTCCCTCTTGTTTATGGTGGTGACCGGCCAAAGAGAAGAGAGAAGAAGAAAAAGATGATTGAAAAAGCAAAGTCAAACTTTCAACCTCTCTTAGCCACACAACCTCCTTTTCAATATCCACCAAGCAATTATAATAATAAAATAATAATAAATATCATCATCCACTTAATAATTCAATTTCCATTTTAAAATAACAAAAATATCTCATTTGACCATTGAACACATTGACTTGTATATATATATATTGTATATATCCTCATATATACAACATATACACATCTCCTCTCATTACATTAGTCATATATACATTTTAAAATCATTTAATCCAATTTTAACAATAATCATTCCAAAAATTTTAGGGTATAGTTTGGGATATTACACATATTTCCCTCCCATAGGCACAACTTTGCATTTTGTGTTGTATTTTTCATTGAAGAAAAGCTGCAGATTCTATAAGTGTTCGTAGGATATGACCTCCCTAATTACAGATGCATAAAGCCATGAGTTGTCAATATCAGCAGTTGAAAAGGAAAGAAGTGGTTCTACTCTCATCGTGCCGTTAGCAACGCAGCATTTGCTGGATTTAACTATATCAACAAAAGATCATGCAGGTTGGTATAAATGAGGTGAGATATGTCCATCGTGAGTCGAGACTGCCAAAGGCGGATTAGCTAATTTTACCCAAATTTTATGATTTTTGAAGAGGATTCCATTAGTAGCAAGGATTGCTCTATCAACTTCATGAATGCTTTTGTATCTAATGAAACCATACTTCACATTTGAGTGTCTTCTTAGCTTTCTAGGAATGAACACACTTAGTCAAATTTGCCAAAGAGGTGGAATATCTCATTAGGAGTAGTATCCAGAGGGAGGAAGTCCACAAAAAGAGAGATGAATCTCTTTCGCCACAAGGTTCCCAAGCTATTGTTAGGTCGCTTGCTAGTGTCAAGAAAGAGGTCATTTTTATAGGGGAGAGAGAGTTAAGGCTAGGATTGATGGGTTGAGAAATGGCAGGTTGATGAGGAATCTATCTAGTTGGTTTGGAGGGGCGAGGAGGTAGTGGCCAGGGGTTAGAAGGATCCTCACAATGGTTTTCTCTCATATCATATTCATATACTTGGAAACAATTACTTGAGAGATCAATGGCTGTAAAAATTTTAGAATCTTTTCATGCTCTATTACTATCCCTTTATTTTCCATCATATTTGAGTAGCTAAATGCAGCATACCATGAATTATCACTTTTTTGAAAAATTAGGATAGATTTCATATACTTTAACTAGTGGTCATCAACACTTTTCACTGCATTCCATTTTTCAAAAAAAGCTATTGGCAACTTACATGTTATATAGTTGTCAGAGATGTCTATGATCTATAACGAAGAGAAGTCAAAATTGGTTTGAGATTTTGCACCATACAATTTATTAGATTTCAAAGCGAGAACTTTCAATTCTGGAAGAACACCCAACTAAAAAGGAAAGAAATCATGAACATGATTTTTACCAAGATTGAGATAATCTAGCATGGAACAATTGGCTAATATTCTTAGTATCTTCCGTACAATTTATTTTGACTAAAATCCATCATCCTCAATGTGCAGCCAATCCTATAAACATCATGAATGTTGTCAGAAAAGTTATTGTTTTGAAGATTCAACATTGAAAAAGACTTGCTTAAGCTGCTCAAGCATGGTGGAATCTCGCTAGTTAAATTGTTGATTGACAAATCAACAACCAAAGCAGAAGTCATATTGTAGATCAATTGCAAGATTTCACCTATTAATTTGTTGTTTGAGACTATATAAGCAGAGATGGAAGCAGGTTGAATTGGAAGAGATCCCTGCATTTTGATGGAATTAAGATTGAAGACACTCAAATTAGCCCATGGAAGAAAAGTGAAAGGTTGCTCAAAACCTGTAAATTTGAATCCATATGTAAAACCTCAAGATTTCTCAAGTTTAATATCCAATCCGGTATCAATTTTGTTTTGAAAAATATTCAAATAAAACAATTGATCTTGGCCACACAAAAAAGCTGAAAATTCACTTAGATTGCATGAATTCAATCCTAAAACTTCAAATTTAGGGATAATATAATTAATGTCATTAAGATTGGTTATCAGGGATAAATGATTATATGATATTTGGAAATTAACAAGGTATTTTGATTTGAGAAACAAGTCAGATCTCAAAGTTCCATTCAGGTAATTATATTATAGATGAAGAGCTTACGATTTGGAAGCTTAAAAATAGATTCTACAATTGAACCATAAAATTCATTATCCCTGAGCAGAAGATAAGTTAATTGGGTGAAGTTTCCTAGCCAAGATGCAATTTGACTAGAGAGTTTATTAGATTTTAACAACAACTGGGTGAGTTGGTTCAAGTTTCTCAAAGAAGATGGGATGTCCTTCATATGAATTGGTATCTGTCAAGTCCAAGATATTGTGATTGGTTAAGTTACAAAGCATGACAAGTTATTAGGATTGAAGTTATTGGAGGAAAGTGTTGGAGTTTTGAAGACAAAATGAGAATAAAAAATAGAGCACAAGCTGCTACATCTTTTCATTGATTTTCTTACAATATATAGAGAGATAATAGTAAGGATTTTGAGTACCAATTTGGACAATAGCCATACCTTTACTATCCCTCATACTTAGATTACTTAAAACACTAAAACACTAACCAATATCTTCTACCATACATTCCCACCAAAATATAAATTTCAACAACCATATCTACTTAGATTATAACAAACATTTAGATTTTAAAATATAAATTTCCCACCAAAATACAAAATAGCTAGAGAGTAACTAAGCAAATTCTCAATTCTGAACACTCCTCCTTGAGAATTTTCTTTGTTACTCCTAAGTTTGATTTTAGAATTTCAAACTAAGTATAAGGAAGAGTTTCAACAAATGATTCTTCAAATTGTACTCTTGAATTACAATTTGCCACTTGAACTTTATTGTCAATAGCTTTCTCATCACTAACAAATGAAACTACAGCTAGTTTAATTTTCTTCCTTTTCTCCTCCTTAATTGCATTGCTGTAAATATCTTCTAGCTTTGAATCATTAGAAATGGGACCACAAACAGCCATACAACATTCTTCATTTGCATTTTCAACATCAATACACTCATTCATTTTCATTAAAGTTAGTTTTTCAACTATGCCTTTCTCCAAATTTGCAACTTCATCAATTTCATCAATATATAAATCATATTTCAAATTTAAAACAAAGCTTTTATTTATCATTTTTGCTTCTACAATTTTGCACCCATGTAAGTCATTGATGATGCAGCAGTTATTCTTAAATGAGAGTTCATAGCCCTTCTTCATTAGTTGTGCAAAACTAAGATGATTTTGCTCAAGTTTGGGTATGAACAAAACATCAGAAATAATTTTCATACCTTTCTTGGTCTAAATTGTAATTGAACATTTCCCTTTAGCATATATAATTTCTCCATTTCCCATTCTCACTTTAGTCTTCACTGATTTGTCCAGAGTATTCACTTTAGTTATTCTTAAATGAGAGTTCATAGCCCTTCTTCATTAGTTGTGCAAAACTAAGAAGATTTTTCTCACGTTTGGGTATGAACAAAACATCAGAAATAATTTTCATACCTTTCTTAGTCTGAATTGTAATTGAACCTTTCCCTTCAGCATATACAATTTCTCCATTTCCCATTCTCACTTTAGTCTTCACTGATTTGTCCAAAGTAGTGAAATAAGTTGCATCTTTAGCCATGTGATTTGTGCAACCGCTATCAATATTCCAAATGAATTTTTCTTATGTCACATGGCCTGGAGCTTTCAAATGAGTTGTATAAAACAAATGCTCTTCATCATCTTGTTGGTTTTCCATCACTCTAACTTGTTGGACAGCTTATGGTGGAGATTGATTTTGTTTTACCCTGCAAAATCTCTCAATATGACCAATCTTCTTGCAAAAATTGCATTGAGCCTTCTTCCAACATCTTTTTTCTCAATGATTTGTTTTTCCACAAGTGCCACAAAGTGGAAAAATTTTTCTGACATTGCAATATTGACTTCCAGCTTTATCCTCCTTTGGTTTTGATGGAGTTTTTCCTTTATGTTTTTCTTTGATAGCTAGGAATGCTCCTTCAGTCGCATCTTCATTTCTCATAGAAAATCTATGTTCTTGAGCTTGAAGCTTACTAATAAGCTCAACTATTGTCATCTTTTTCAAATCACATGATTCTTCTATGGCTGATACTTTGGCTTCAAACTTTTCAAGCAAACTAATAAACATTTTTTCAACAACTTTATAGTCATCCACAACCTCCCCATAGAGTCTCATTTGATTTACTAATTCCAACAATTTAAAAGAATAATCTTTGATAGATTCATTCTCCTTAATATTTAGTTTTTCAAACTCTCTTTTTAGAGTTAACAACTTAACAACCTTGACCCTTTCACTCCCTTAAAACTCTTCCTTTAACTTCTCCCATATTTCTTTTGCCTTTTTAAGATGCATAATTCTTGTGAAAACAACATCAGACAAGGCTAAATGTATATAAGTGACAGCCTTATCCCTTTTCATTTTCTCCTCCTCATGATGCTTGATTTGAGCTACTGTTGGGTTAGAACTAAGTGGTGGAACCTCTCTATCATGCTCTATGATTTCCCATAATCCCAAAGACTTCAAGTAAGACTTCATCTTAATTGCCCAAATCTGGTAATTTTTATCAGAAAAAGAAGGGATAGTAGGAGCAACAAGGTTGGTTGAAGCCATTCTTAAAAAGCTGTTTAACCTCTAAAAAAACTCACTTTAATTTAATTTCTCAAACCTCACAGCCCTTAAGAATTTTGCTTCTGATACCATGTTGGAGTTTTGAAGAAAAAATGATAATGAAAAACAAAGCACAAGCTGCTACATCTTTTCACTGATTTTCTTAAAATATATAGAGAGTAAGGATTTTGAGTACAAAGTTGGACAATTGCTAGACCTTTACCATCCCTCATACTTAGATTATTTTAAACACTCAAAAACTAACCAACATCTGCAACCATACATTTCGCACCAAAATACAGATTTCAACAACCATATCTACTTAGATTATAACAAATATTTAGATTTTAAAATATAAATTTCCCACCAAAATACAAAATAGCTAGAGAGTAACTAAGCGAATTCTCAATTCTCAACAGAAAGTGACAATAAATTTGTTGGAAAATATTGCCAAAAGAAAATGGGATTGGCCTTGAAAAATTGTTATGAGAGGAGTCCAAGGCTTTAAGCTTATTAAGGTTCCCATTTGAAGATGGTATTGGCCCTGAAAAATGACATCCTCCAATAGCAAAATAATTTAACGATCTTAGATTTCCAATTGACTCTGGTAGTTCACTAGAGAAACTTGTTCCCTCAAATCTCAATAATTCAAAGAGTCACCCATCTTAAATTCTGGTAAATATCCATTGAGATTAGGATTATTCTGAATACACTAATCATATAAAGATTAGGCAATTGGAAGATTACTATGATTCTTGTTGGAAACTCTCCATATAAGCTATAATTTTTTAGAAATGGAGCGGACAAAGAAGTTGAGTTTGCCAAGCTATGAGGTAGTTGAGAAGAAATCATGACCTCATTCAAATTAAGGAACTTAAAACTACTTAATGTCTCAACTAAATCTCTTGAAAGAGGCTTTTGTAGCTTTAATGGATTGAAAGAGAGATCAAGGGAAACCAAATTGAAAAGCTAAAAGACTTATGAAGGAATTTGATATGAAAAGTTAAAGGATCTGAGATTTAGATGCGTTAACCTCAATAAGTTGCTAATAAAAAAGGTATTTTGGAAAGACAGAAGTTATTACGATAAAGATTAACTTCTGAAGGAGAAATAAATGGAAGAGGGCACTGCTAGAATTGATGGATCCATAGAGACAACTACTTGACAAATCAAGGCCAATCTCCTGACCTGTAATGTTGTCACACACCACCCGTCGCATCCCAAGGGTAGTAATCATCGACTTATTTTCAGGATGCAACTGAAAGCATAAATAGTAATCGAAAATTCATGAAGAAATGACCAAGTCTTGTCATATTTTATTGTTTAAATATAAGTTTCATTTGCTTAGATGCATAAAACAAATGTTAATATATTTATAGGTGCCAAGTCTCAGACATCATGTTAGTCAACTTTTAAATCCAAGTCTTTTTTTTTTTGTAGGTGTATTATGAACTGTGGAAATTGAGGCATGAAAGGTTTGTATTTTGGCATATATTCTATAATTTCTAAGCCCTTGTGTTCATATTACTTTTGAAGAAATTCAAAATTATATTTATTTGATAGATAATTGTTTAAATTTTAATTTGATTGATTTGAATTCAAGGAAAAAGTTTTATGTGTATACTAGGGTAGATAAAGATTGTGAATATAAATATCTAATAAATTTATTCTATTAATGTTGGTTGATTTGTGTGTGTATTGATTCTAACCGCAAGTGCACGGCTCGTAACAAGTAATATAGTGAAAGTAATGGTCGATCCCTCAAGGAAGGAATTATTTGACTAACTAAATTTAAATCGACTATTATCTGAAAACTAATTAATTAGTTTTATATTTTCTAAAAATTAAATACTTAATCATAAAAAATTCAAAATTAAATTAATATTCAAATTCAAAATGAAATAATCTAGGATAGTTATCTATTAATTCAAACTTAAAATTAAATTTAAAATTATTAAATTTAAATAATTAAGATAAATTAGTAGGATTAGGTTTCATTAGAATTATTTCAAATAGGCTCAAACAACATTTCAAACTAATTCGAATTTTTCTTGAATCAAAGCTACCAATTCCTTAATTTTTAATCTTTCTCTTTTTCAAGCAAGAAAATTAATGATTGACATAATTTAAAAATTTTATTTTCATGAATCAATAAATTAAACAACCTATCAAGCTCAATGGAACAAAAGTTGGTCTTATGATTATTCTTTTATCTCTAAATAGAATTTTCTTAAGTTAATTTTTTAATCTAAAATCATACCTAGCTTTCACTCAATATATGATTTAAATATAACAAGCAATTAGTGGTCAGTAAATCATAAGCACTAAGATCGAAATCAACAAAACTTCAATTTCAAGAGATAAATAGTGATCAAATTAATCCATACCTATTATCCACAATCCTAAATCCATTTAATCCCACTAAGGAGATTAGTTACTTATAACTAAATTAAACATAATAGCGAAGGAAATTAAGAAACTAAACATGAAATTCATAATTCTCATGTTCAGTTGAATAAAATAACAAAAGAATTAAAGAAAATATAAACTTGAAAATATAAACCAAAATGAGAATTTAAACTAAACGGATGAAGAATCTTGTAGAGATGACAAAGTCCTCCTCAAGCACAATCTTATTCTTCCTTTGATCTCCAATCATCGATAAACTAATCTACTCTAGAAAAAATTGAAAAAGTGTAGAAAAATTCTCTAGAATGGTTGCTGTCCATTACTCTTCACATCCCATTCAAGTTGTCTATCCCCACTCCTTCAAACTAGACTCCTACTCCTACTCAGCTTCTGTTTCAAAATTCAAATTCAACATTTCCAACCAATTTTCTATCTGATAGAGGCCTTATCTCATATTAACTTCTTCAGTAAAATTGTATCCCCTGAAGATTAGATGATTTTGGAATTTTGAATCACCTCATTTGGTCTTCAGATACCCAAGTTATGGCCCAATTACTATCAGTGGCTTGGGCTGGACATCTTCTTCTAAAATTTAAGTCCAATTTCGACTTTAAAGTTAGAGGCACAAATAAACTTGAAATTTGACAAACTAGGCCTTTCTAAAAATCTTGGGATGTCCTCTATTAACTTCATGAAGACCACTTTTCCAATTTTGCACTTTATAACCATTGATATTGTATTAAAAGCTCTGAAGGTCCAATTCTGCCTAAAAATTCCAGTTTACACACACGTACAAGAAATTAATTTAAACTAAGCCAAATTCAATAATGAAATAAAAGCACATAAATACCTTTGAATAGATTAATTCAAGTCAATTACATAATAAATTTGATAGAAAATATAAGGTCGATATGCACTTATCAAATTCTCCAACACTTGAACTTTTGTTTGTCCTCAAGCAAATTAACATCATTAAGTCAAATTCTAACAATCAATCAAACACAATCAACCAAAGAAAAATGATAATCACTTATTCTTAACTCAAAACACTAAATTTCAAAGAATCATAATGTGAGCTGGAATTTTTGCCTCCACTCCCGGTGGAATGGTTCTTGCGACTTCGGCATTGTTTAGGCTCAAGGCCTTAGAGAACACGGGCTTAAGCCCGGAGATAATGGAGTTGTCACAGGACGGATCAGGAAAAAGAAAGGGGTGGATGACTCAATTCCTAAGGAATCTCTAACCCCTTAATGGGTTCGTAAAGTTGGGTACGTGTGGGGAAGGTGAGAAATGGCCTAGCACCCCCACAACGCCTGGTTCATTGGAACCGACATCCTTTACAGGTCTTAATATTATAAAATTCTTAAATATAATAATATTATCCATATTACATGCAACAATTAAAATAAAGCATCATTATATTAAAATCAAAGCAATGTCCAAACAAAACAAATAAATGGATACCCATCCGATGATGGAAACATGTCCTTACATCGTCCATGTCTAAAACTAAATAGTACACCCATCGAAAGGTAGAAACGTATCCTTTACATTAATTCCAAAAATATAAAAATAATTTAAATTATATGAAAATTAATTAATGAGTTACCCAATAATGGAAACATACCTCTTACAATTTTAATACCAAAATAAACAAATAATAATCATAATAATAAAGAAAATATCCATCCATGATAAATTAAATAAATCAAGCATTGAAATTAAATAAATCAACCATCAAAATATATAATAAACTACGTAATCAAATCTAAAATTTAATAAAGCAAATAAAGATACAAATTTAGATTTATGTCTCAATTTAGAGTTCTTTAATTAACATTTAGGGTTTTGGGATTTTAGAATTATTGTTATTATTATTTAGGCTATTGTGAGAATTTTTTGAAAAAATGGGATGGATTAGGGTTTTATAAATTTAAGAAAGTAGTAAGGTTTTTGGTTAATCAAATTAGGGTTTAGGGCTAACATCATGAAATTAGGGTTTTGGAACCTTAAGACATTAGGGTTTATAATTTTAAAAGATTGGGATTAGTGTTTAAGATTTTTACGGTTTAAGAGAGAAAGATTTATGGGATTTATTGGATTTGGGCTTAAGGGTTTGTAAGTTTACTGGATGAGGGTTTGAAAAATTAAGGTTTTGATTTATCATTTTAGAAGAAATATTGATTCTAGAAATAAATTAAGATTTTGAAAAACAATCCGGGTTTTGAGACTTTAATGGAATAATTTAGGGTTTAGAGTTTTGATAAAATAACTTATGGTTCTTGAGGTTTTAGTAAACAAACTAGATTCTGACAATTGATTCAAACCCTCAACAACTACTGGATGGTTTTAAGTTTTTATAAAACATGCAAGTGGAGTTACGAACACCAACTTATTAATATATTAACTAAAGCAAATAATTAAAGTTATTAAAACAGAGATCAAGTTACTGCATATTCTTATTAATCAAAGAAAATGAAGCTACTGTGAACATGAATAATTTATGATTAAAGATCAAACCTCCCTTGTCGGTTCCACAAAAAAAATTGATTTCTGTGTGAACAATGTGAAGACAGTATGGACTCTACCTTCTTCTTTGGTTCTCTTGATATTTCTGCTTGTTGTTCCTTCATTCTCTAAAAAAAAGCTCCTGTTGTTCTTCTCTGTTTATTACCGTCTGTTCTGTTTTGCTGTTTAATCTCTCTTAATATTAATTCCCGACCTCTAGGGTTTTCTCCATTTTCTCTTTAGAGTTTTTTTCGTGTTCTATCCCTAGGGTTTTTTCCTTCCATCCTCCTCTTTTTTTTTAATGTGGTATTTATAAGAAAAAATAAAGACCTAATCCTATTTTAATAAGGAAATACTAACTATTTAGGAAAAACTACAAAATCGGGTAAAACAAGGTTTCGTCAAAAATCGGTAGCGTGTGCGGGCTGCTGGGCCCGCGGGTTGCTCTGGCAAAAATTGCTGTAAGGATCAGTGGCGAGCTAGCTGGGCAAGCTAGTTCATCGCAGAACTGGGCAAGCCTAGCTACGGTGAATTGGGCAGTGCCTAATTCGCCACTGATTATTATTTGCGATGAATTGGGCAGTGCCCAATTCGCCATAGACATTTTCTGCTGTGAATTGCCCTGCTGTGCGGCAAAGCGACAGCGCTGCCCCGCGTCGTTCGCCGATCCGTCCTATTTTTTATTTTTTCATTTTTATTATTTTATTATATTTTTATATTTTTTATTTTTAAAAATAACTATTAAATATTATTAGTAATTAAAATATTATTAAAATAACTAAAATACTACAAAAATTATTTTGGACTATCGAATTTGAATGGGTCAAAAAATAAGGGTCTATAATTTGCCCCCTACTTGAGCGATCTGAGACTTTCAGTAGAAGAAAGTGAAAAGCAATATGACTTTGAGCAGATTTTGGATGAGGATGGATACTTGGATTTGATTTGGGTACTTGGACCCGGGGTAAGTTCAATATTACCACCCATTGTAATATCCCAATGTATGCCTTAGAAGTTTTGAATATTGTTGTTGTTTTATATGGGATTGAATGTATATGTTAATTTGCAAGAGAAAAGAAATTAAAAGAAAGTGTATTTGTTGTATATATGGAAGTATAAATAACATATATGCTAGTCAAATGAGTGGTCAAGGGAAGAAGATATTTTAATTTGTGATTTGTGAAATTACTAAAAGAGGGCAAGTGCTTTAAAGGAAATCAAAACAATTTGTAAGAGGGTGTTTAGGTAATTCTTTGTTTTGGAATACTTGGTGGAGATTTAAAGAGAAGTTTGACTTTGTTTCTTCATGTTTTCTTCTTCTTTTCTTTGTGTGTTGGCCGGCTCATCCAAAGACAAGAGAAAGCAAGAGAGCAAGAGAGGATTTTAAGGTTCTAAGCTCAAATTGAAGGAAGATCTAAGTGATCAAGTTGATGATTCAAGAAGTTTCATTACTTTGGTAAGTCCTCTTTTGATTTCTTTGCTTATTTGAAGTTGTGTTTGAGTTTGATAGATTATTTAAGGGTGTGTTGTTTGATTGTGATATGTTTAAGAGTGTTTGATTGAATTGATTATGGATTATAAGGATGGATTGAAGAAAAGAGTAAGTTGGTTGGAAGAGAATGGTGTTGTATTTGTGTTTAAGGTTTTGTGATGATATTTGTGATTTGTGTTTGTTATAGATGTGGAGTTGTTTTGGTGTTTTTGTAAGTTTAAGATGGTTTTTGGGTATGTTTTGTTAAGTTTGTTTGATGTGGATGTTGGTGAAAAGAAGTGTTTTGTTGGGTGTTTTGTTGTTTTGGCCGGAATCTGAGTTTTTGGCCTGACACGCCCATGAGCACATCCAGAGTTTTAGGCGTGTCAATTGTGTTGGAGGCAGTAGGTTTGACACGACCATTAACACGTCCGTGTTATTGAGCGTGTCATAGCTACTGTCAGATTGGAGAGTTTACACGGCCATGAGCACGCTCATGTTGTTGGACTTGTTGATATTTTTCAGAGAGGCAGAATGTATTACACGCCCAGTGACACACCCATGGTTCTGAGCGTGTAAAAGCTTCTGTGTTGTGGAGTTAGGGCATGGTCAGGGACACACCCGTGTGGTTGAGCGTGTCATGTTTAGAGTTTGCCCTAGTTAACTCTTAACTTGATTATCTCATGTGTATCCCTAAGCAAGTGTATGTTATTATTTTTGGATTAGGTCTTGAAGAAAGTGATTTGTCATTGATCTAAGAAGTAAAAGAATCTTGGAAAAGGAAGTGTTTAGAGTTGTGTGAATTGTTATTGAGGTAAGTACAAATATTGCATTATTACATTATTGACTTATATGATTAATGTACTTTGTTATGTTTATATCAATGATGCTATATGTATAATGTGAAGGATATGATGATGTAAATGATTGTGTATTTGAAAGATGAATTGTTATAATGTGGATTGAGATGCGATGGAATATAAAGCCATTGTGATTGGCTATAATGATTTTAATGAGGCATGTTTGCCTAATTGATAATGAGAATTGAGAATGGAATTGATAATGAAATAATGAATGAATTGTGTGTCTAATGTGTTATTCCATTTTCAGAGTTTTGTTGATTGGTGGCATGCCTATTAGTAACAATCTCTTGAAGTTAGGTTGGAATTGATCCTTGAAGCCAAGTTGGGTAGAAGTTTAACATGTTTTACTCCCCTTTAAGCTTGGTTGGGTCTAGTCCTTGAAGCCTAATTGAGATGTTACAACCCTTGAAGCTAGGTTGGATTGGTTCTTGAAGCCAAGTTGGGTTGATACTTAGCATGCTTTGTTCCCCTTGAAGCTTGGTTGAACCTAATCCTTGAAGCCTAGTTGGGATAATGATAATGATCAGTGTGATAACAAAACCAAAGCTTTAACTCTGAAAATTGAATGACATATTAGTGTCTTTTGGGCCCATGCTTGTCTTTGTTTAAATGTGATTCATTAATGGTAAAATAATTGAATAATAAGATCTATGGAATGACTTTGAAATGTGATATGTTTATATGTGTATGATTTATGAAATATGAAGGTGTGATATTATCTTTCCACCTATGAGGTTGTCTCTATTGTTAAATGTGTGACATTGCATTGCATTGCATTAAATTATAATGTTAGTATATTTTGTACTACTAAGCCGTTGGCTTAGCGCGATAGTGGTTGATCGCACAGGTGACAAGGTTGAACGTGAGAGTTCCTCGAGACCGAGTGAGAGTAGATATTGAAGGATTTATTTTGGGACTTAAAGATCAGAGAAAAGCTGCCAATCATGTATAACTTCTTTATATTTTGTAAAGTATGGATTCTAATGTAAATATATGTATAAATGTTAAATATGGATTTGAATGTATTCATATATGTAAATATTTTATAAATTCGCTGCGTATTAGTAAATGTATACATATATCTATTTTGTTTTATATTACAAGTTAATTACTCTATTTGCTATAATATATAATGAGGAAGAATATCTTATCATCTAAAATGATTTAAATGTTAAAGAAAACTGTAGCGTCCCTATATTCAGTGTACGTATATTACATTGTGGTGTTATGTAGTGTGCGTGTACAGGATGTAGGGGTGTTACAATTGTTTTGGTATTAGAGCCTAGGTTTGAGATTCTCAACCTAGGTAAAATGTAAGAAAAAGAGTATTTTGACTTTAAAAGTTAGTTTTTGAATAACATACATGTTTGGTATTGGCAGTCTCTGATCTTTAATGAGATGTATTCTGCTGTGTTTGCAAACATAGGTTGTGATGGATTCTCACTTACGTCAGTCAGTAGAGGGGAGTGCGGAGAGTGTAGCTCCTGATGAGGTTAGAGAGGGAGCTAGAGTGGATAGTGCTGGAGAGGTACCTGCTTATGTGTCGGGGAAACCAGCTGATGAGGAGGTTCCGCCAGTTTGGCTTAGGCATGTGGTAGAAATATTGAGGCAAACACTAGTGCAACCACCGCCACCACCCCCACAACCATTGGTATCAGTGAGACATTACGATAAATTAAGGAAGTATGGAGCAGAAGATTTTTTGGGTACTATTGATCCAGCTATAGCTGAGCAGTGGCTAGATAAAGTACAGAGAATATTTATTCAGTTGTAAGCCACTCCAGAAGAAAATTTTGATTATGCAAGATCACTGTTGCAGAAGGACGCATATGATTGGTGGAAAACAGTGCCCCATGCTATGGATGATCCACCTACCTTGTCCTATGCTGATTTTCTAAGAGAATTTGAATTGAAGTATACTCCAAGGGAGTATAAAGATGTAAAGAAAATGGAGTTTCTAAGCTTGAAGCAAGACAACCAGACCGTAACAGAATATGAAGTTGAGTTTATCCGGTTGAGCCATTATGCTGGGGGTATCATATCTGATGAGATTGATAGATGCAGGAGATTTGAGGAGGGATTGAGGCCCTCTATTATGTGTCTTGTGGCTGGATCTAGATATCATGATTTTTCCCAGTTGGTTGCAGCAGCTCGGAGTGTAGAGAGAGCCCAGGGTATTGCAGCAGCTGCTTCTGAGGAAGAGATTAGGGTTAGGAGACCCCAATTTGAAGCAGGGTCTTCATCTGTAAAAAGAGGTAAAGGAAGTTTTGTTCCTCGGATTAGTAGGAGTCAGAGGCCAGCTGGTAGGTCAGTACAGTTTCAGAGGCAGAGATCGAGACCTACAGTTTCAGTGGTGAGTGCTCCGACCCCAGTGATTCAGAGATCCACTCTACCCATATGTATTCATTGTGGTAGGCCACATGGTGGTACTTGTTGGAAGACTGGTGTAGTAGGGGTATGTTTCAGATGTGGATCGCCTGATCATTTTGTTAGAGATTGTCCTGAGAGGCAGGAGCAGATGTCAGTAGATTCTGCAGCTTCTCGACCTAGTGTGAGGGGAGGTCGAGGAGGCAGAACTGTCAATAGAGGAGGCAGATCTGGGTTCAGTTCTAGAGGAGGTTTTTCATCCAGGGAGAGTAGACCCGAGGAGGCTAGATCTTCTCAGAGGATATATGTGATGCAGAGGCAGCCAGATACTTCAGCAGTCATAGCTGGTACTTTTTCTTTATTTGGTATTTCAGTACTTGCTTTGATTGATCCAGGATCTACACATTCATATATTAGTGCATCTATTTTTCCTATGTCTGAATTGTATGCTGAAACCCTAGGATTTGATGTATTGGTGACAAATCCTTTAGGGCATAGTGTGATTGTTAGCAAGGTGCACCGAGATAGTGCGGTAGTGGTGCAAGGTGAGGAGTTTTATGGAGATTCGATTGAAATGCCTTTTAAAGAATATGATTTGATCCTAGGCATGGACTGGTTATCTAGACATGGAGTTGTGGTAGACTATCAAAAGAAACTTGTTACTTTGAGAACTGGTGATGGTAGAGAGGTGATAGTATCTAGTGAGCAGGGACAGCTAGCATCCTTGTTCGTTTCAGCTGTTACAGCTAGGAGGTTGATTAAAAAAGGGTGTGATGTTTATCTTGCTCATGTGGTGGATACTAGAGTAAGGGGTTCTCAAATTGATAGTATACCTACAGTTGCAGAGTTTCCAGATGTGTTTCTAGAAGAGTTGCCAGGGTTACCTCCAGAGAGAGAGGTGGAGTTTGGTATTGAATTATTGCCCGGTACCACTCTTATCTCTATTACTCCTTATAGAATGGCACTTACTGAATTGAGAGAATTGAAGGTGCAGTTGCAGGAGTTGTTGGATAAAGGGTTTGTTCTCCCTAGTGTGTCACCGTGGGGAGCTCCTGTTTTGTTTGTGAAGAAGAAGGATGGTACTATGAGATTGTGTATCGATTATAGGCAATTGAACAAGGTGACCATTAAAAATAAATACCCTTTGCCTAGAATTGATGATCTCTTTGATCAATTGAAGGGTGCAGCAGTGTTTTCCAAGATTGATTTGAGATCAGGGTACCATCAGTTGAGGGTCAGAGCTGAAGATGTTCCTAAGACAGCCTTTCGTACAAGGTATGGGCATTATGAGTTTTTAGTTATGCCTTTTGGTTTGACGAATGCACCTGCAGCTTTTATGGATTTGATGAATAGGGTATTTAGACCCTATTTGGATCAGTTTGTGGTAGTTTTTATCGATGATATCTTGGTATATTCGCGTAATGAGGAGGAGCATGACAAGCATCTGCGGATTGTTCTGCAGATCTTGAGAGAGAAGCAATTGTTTGCTAAATTGTCGAAATGTGAGTTTTGGCTTGATCAAGTAACTTTTCTCGGTCATATAGATTCAGCAGAGGGTATTAGAGTTGATTCGAGTAAGGTTGAAGCTATTTTGAATTGGAGTCCACCTAAATCTGTGACTGAAGTTAGAAGTTTTCTGGGTTTGGCAGGCTATTACCGACGGTTTGTGAAAGGATTTTCTTTGATAGCTACTTCACTTACCAGATTACTTCGAAAGGGAGTTAGATTTGTGTGGACAGATCAGTGTCAGGCTAGCTTTGAACAGTTGAGAGAAATGTTGACTCAAGCGCCTGTTCTTACTTTACCTGTGGAAGATAAACCACATGTGATTTACAATGATGCTTCACATAATGGTTTGGGTTGTGTTTTGATGCAAGAAGGTAAAGTTATAGCTTATGCTTCTCGACAGTTGAAACCGCATGAGCTCAATTATCCAACCCATGATTTAGAGTTAGCAGCCATTGTGTTTGCATTGAAGATTTGGCGACACTATTTGTTTGGGGAGAAGTGTTTTATCTATACGGATCATAAAAGTTTAAAATATTTGGGTGTCCAAAGAGAGCTCAATCTCCGACAGAGGAGATGGTTGGAATTAATTAAAGACTACGACTGTTTGATTGATTATCATCCTAGTAAAGCGAATGTTGTTGCTGATGCCTTGAGTCGGAAGTCTTTAGCAAGTTTGACTGTTTATTCGCTCTTGTTGCTTGTTGAGTTGAGAGCATTGCATGTTAGTTTTGTATCTTGTGATGATGGTGCATTGTTGGCACAGTTGTAATTGAAACCGGTATTGTTGGATCAGATTAAAGAGGCTCAAGTGGTTGATGAGAAGATTCAAAAGATTGTTTCAGATTGTCAGAATGGAAAGAGTCGAGATTTTATTGTGAGAAATGATGGGAGTCTTTGGTTTAAGAACAGATTGTGTGTACCTGATGATGCTAATTTGAGAAGGATTATTTTAGAAGAAGCACATCAGTTAGTATTTGCTATGCATCCGGGCAATACATTGATGTATCATGATTTGAAGCAGTATTACTGGTGGTCTGGTATGAAGAGAGACATAGCAGAGTTTGTATCCAAATGTCTCACATGTCAGAAAGTAAAAGCTGAGCATCAAGTTCCAACAGGATTACTTCAACCGTTATCAGTGCCTGAATGGAAATGGGAAAGAGTGACAATGGATTTTGTGTCTGGTCTACCTTTGACACAAAGAAAGCATGATGCTATTTGGGTAATTGTTGATAGGTTGACTAAGACAGCTCATTTTCTTCCAGTTCGGATGGATTATTCTCTGTAGAGGTTAGCTGAGCTGTATATCCATGAGATTGTGAAGTTGCATGGTGTCCCAATTTCTTTAGTGTCTGATCGAGATCCCCGGTTTACTTCAAGGTTTTGGAAGAGTTTACATGGTGCTTTGGGTTCTCGACTGCACTTTAGCACTGCCTTTCATCCGTAGACAGATGGGCAATCAGAGAGAGTGATACAGATTGTTGAGGACATGTTGAGAAGCTGTGTCATTGATTTCTCTAGAAGTTGGGATAGGTTCTTGCACTTGTGGAATTTGCTTACAATAATAGTCATCAATCCAGCATTGGTATGGCACCATTCGAAGCATTGTATGGTAGACGGTGTAGGACACCTCTATGTTGGAATGAACTTGGAGAAGGTAAGTTGATTGGTCCTAATTTGGTTAAAGAAACTAAAGAGAAAGTGAGAGTGATTCGAGATAGGTTGAAAGCAGCTTCAGACCGACAGAAGTCTTATTCAGATTTGAAGAGGAGAGATATTGAGTATAATGTGGGAGATAAAGTATTTTTGAAAGTGTCTCCTTGGAAAAAGATTTTGAGATTTGGTCGAAGAGGGAAGCTGAGTCCTCGTTTCATTGGACCTTATGAAGTATTGGAAAGAATTGGACCAGTTGCTTATCGGCTTGCTTTGCCACCTGAGTTGGATAGGATCCATAATGTATTCCATGTTTCTATGTTGAGGAGATACAGGTCGGATCCATCTCATGTTTTGCCAATTGAGTCTGTTGAAGTGAGTCCAAATCTGACATTTGATGAAGAACCAGTTGCTATTCTGGCACATGAAGTGAAAGAGTTGAGGAATAAGAAAGTGCCTTTGGTGAAGGTTCTATGGAAGAATCATGGGAGAGAAGAGGCAACTTGGGAGAGTGAGCAAGCAATGCGAGATCAATACCCTCAGTTGTTTCGGACTTGATGACAGGTAATTTCGAGGACGAAATTTCTTTTTAGAGGGGGAGAATTGTAATATCCCAATGTATGCCTTAGAAGTTTTGAATATTGTTGTTGTTTTATATGGGATTGAATGTATATGTTAATTTGCAAGAGAAAAAAAATTAAAAGAAAGTGTATATGTTGTATATATGGAAGTATAAATAACATATATGCTAGTCAAATGAGTGGTCAAGGGAAGAAGATATTTTAATTTGTGATTTGTGAAATTACTAAAAGAGGGCAAGTGCTTTAAAGGAAATCAAAACAATTTGTAAGAGGGTGTTTAGGTAATTCTTTGTTTTGGAATACTTGGTGGAGATTTAAAGAGAAGTTTGACTTTGTTTCTTCATGTTTTCTTCTTCTTTTCCTTGTGTGTTGGCCGGCTCATCCAAAGACAAGAGAAAGCAAGAGAGCAAGAGAGGATTTTAAGGTTCTAAGTTCAAATTGAAGGAAGATCTAAGTGATCAAGTTGATGATTCAAGAAGTTTCATTACTTTGGTAAGTCCTCTTTTGATTTCTTTGCTTATTTGAAGTTGTGTTTGAGTTTGATAGATTATTTAAGGGTGTGTTGTTTGATTGTGATATGTTTAAGAGTGTTTGATTGAATTGATTATGGATTATAAGGATGGATTGAAGAAAAGAGTAAGTTGGTTGGAAGAGAATGGTGTTGTATTTGTGTTTAAGGTTTTGAGATGATATTTGTGATTTGTGTTTGTTATAGATGTGGAGTTGTTTTGGTGTTTTTGTAAGTTTAAGATGGTTTTTGGGTATGTTTTGTTAAGTTTGTTTGATGTGGATGTTGGTGAAAAGAAGTGTTTTGTTGGGTGTTTTGTTGTTTTGGCCGGAATCTGAGTTTTTGGCCTGACACGCCCATGAGCACATCCAGAGTTTTAGGCGTGTCAATTGTGTTGGAGGCAGTAGGTTTGACACGACCATTAACACGTCCGTGTTATTGAGCGTGTCATAGCTACTGCGAGATTGGAGAGTTTACACGGCCATGAGCACGCTCATGTTGTTGGACGTGTTGATATTTTTCAGAGAGGCAGAATGTAGTACACGCCCAGTGACATGCCCGTGGTTCTGAGCATGTAAAAGCTTCTGTGTTATGGAGTTAGGGCACGGTCAGGGACACGCCCGTGTGGTTGAGCGTGTCATGTTTAGAGTTTGCCCTAGTTAACTCTTAACTTGATTATCTCATGTGTATCCCTAAGCAAGTGTATGTTATTATTTTTGGATTAGGTCTTGAAGAAAGTGATTTGTCATTGATCTAAGAAGTAAAAGAATCTTGGAAAAGGAAGTGTTTAGAGTTGTGTGAATTGTTATTGAGGTAAGTACAAATATTGCATTATTACATTATTGACTTATATGATTAATGTACTTTGTTATGTTTATATCAATGATGCTCTATGTATAATGTGAAGGATATGATGATGTAAATGATTGTGTATTTGAAAGATGAATTGTTATAATGTGGATTGAGATGCGATGGAATATAAAGCCATTGTGATTGGCTATAATGATTTTATAGAGGCATGTTTGCCTAATTGATAATGAGAATTGAGAATGGAATTGATAATGAAATAATGAATGAATTGTGTGTCTAATGTGTTATTCCATTTTCAGAGTTTTGTTGATTGGTGGCATGCCTATTAGTAACAATCTCTTGAAGTTAGGTTGGAATTGATCCTTGAAGCCAAGTTGGGTAGAAGTTTAACATGTTTTACTCCCCTTGAAGCTTGGTTGGGTCTAGTCCTTGAAGCCTAATTGAGATGTTACAACCCTTGAAGCTAGGTTGGATTAGTTCTTGAAGCCAAGTTGGGTTGATACTTAGCATGCTTTGTTCCCCTTGAAGCTTTGTTGAACCTAATCCTTGAAGCCTAGTTGGAATAATGATAATGATCAATGTGATAACAAAACCAAAGCATTAACTTTGAAAATTGAATGACATATTAGTGTCTTTTGGGCCCATGCTTGTCTTTGTTTAAATGTGATTCATTAATGGTAAAATAATTGAATAATAAGATCTATGGAATGACTTTGAAATGTGATATGTTTATATGTGTATGATTTATGAAATATGAAGGTGTGATATTATCTTTCCACCTATAAGGTTGTCTCTATTGTTAAATGTGTGACATTGCATTGCATTGCATTAAATTATAATGTTAGTATACTTTGTACTACTAAGCCGTTGGCTTAGCGCGATAGTGGTTGATCACGCAGGTGACAGGGTTGAACCCGAGAGTTCCTCGAGACCGAGTGAGAGTAGATATTGAAGGATTTATTTTGGGACTTAAAGATCAGAGAAAAGCTGCCAATCATGTATAACTTCTTTATATTTTGTAAAGTATGGATTCTAATGTAAATATATGTATAAATGTTAAATATGGATTTGAATTTATTCATATATGTAAATATTTTATAAATTCTGCTGCGTATTAGTAAATGTATACATATATCTATTTTGTTTTATATTACAAGTTAATTACTCTATTTGCTATAATATATAATGAGGAAGAATATCTTATCATCTAAAATCATTTAAATGTTAAAGAAAACTGTAGCGTCCCTATATTCAGTGTACGTATATTACATTGTGGTGTTATGTAGTGTGCGTGTATAGGACGTAGGGGTGTTACACCCATGACTTTGTCCTTACCACCCATTTGATTTGGGTCCAGATTTGTTTGCCCCCTGCTTGAGCGATCTGAGACTACGGCAAAAGAGAGTGAAAAGCAATAAGACTTTTAATTTTGGCAAAAATAAACTTAATTTTCTTGAGATGGTTTGGATTTTGGGTTATGGACCCGGTTCGAGTTCTGGACTCAAAAAAGACTTGGGTTCTGGACCCGAGCTAAGTTCTGGACTTAAGGGTAATTTGGGTTCTTAACCCGAGCTAAGTTCAGGACTTAAGAGGAGTTTTAGGTTCTAGACCTATGCTAAGTTCTAGACTTAAGGATAATTTGGGTTCTGGACTGGAGCTAAGTTTTGGACTTAAGAGGGAATTTAGGTTCTAGACCTAAGCTAAGTTCTGGACTTAAGGATAATTTGGGTTCTGGACCCGAGCTAAGTTCTGGACTTAAGAGGGACTTTAGGTTCTAGACCTAAGCTAAGTTCTAGACTTAATGATAATTTGGGTTCTGGACCTGAGCTAAGTTCTGGACTTAAGAGGAAATTAAGGTTCTGGACCTAAGCTAAGTTCTAGACTTAATGATAATTTGGGTTCTGGACCCGAGCTAAGTTCTGGACTTAAGAGAGATTTTAGGTTCTGGACCTAAGCTAAGTTCTGGACTTAAGGGTAATTTGGGTTCTGGACCCATGCTAAGTTCTGGACTTAAGAGAGATTTTAGGTTCTAAACCTAAGCTAAGATTTGGACTTAAAAGGTAATTTGGGTTCTGGACCCGAGCTAAGTTCTGGACTTAAGAGTAATTTAGGTTCTGGACCTAAGCTAAGTTCTTGACTTAAGAGTAATTTAGCTTATGGACCTAAGCTAAGTTCTAGACTTAAGAGTGATTTGGGTTCTGGACCCGAGCTAAGTTTTGGACTTAAAAAATAATTTGATTATCTGCAAAAAATAATTATAGTCAGTAGGATACAAAAGAAATTTGCAAAAAATTTAGCTATTTTTTACCATGCCTATATCTTCTTGTCCCCTGCATGGTAAATATTGGAAGTGAGTTTCAAAATGTTTTGTACATACATAAAATCAAAAAATATTGAAAGGAGAACCTTTGCCCCTTGTGTAGGCTCAAACCCATGATTTTTTCTATACGGCTTTGGTTGATGTTTGTATATTGTCTAGCTCATCGAACAAGCATACATTTCTTCTTTCTTTTGCAAAATTACTAGAGCTTCCTCAAGTAATGGGCTTTGTATGCCCCCTTGATTTAATATTTTCTTTTGATTCTTTGCTTCACAGGGTGTTTGTTGAATAGACAATACAATACAAGAATATGCCTTCTGATATGCTCATGTATGCATGAAATGCATGAATAACACTTACAGTGATTTTGTCGACTCACAGACCAAGGTGATCAGCAGAAGTGTTCTCATTGACTCCTTCCAAATGCCCATTCAAGTCGTGCTTTGGAATGATAGGATGCTTCACATTTATGCCTTTTATCTTTGAGATATTGAAAACATGAATAATGGAGGCCCCAAGCAGTAGAGTAGCTTTTCATAACCTTGCCATTAATCATTTCCTTTGCCCAATGTGTCCTTCGAGGTTTGATAGTTCAATATACTCCCCTTAACTTGATTTTTTTTGTTTTTTTTGTTTTGAATTTTGAATTTTAAATCAAATGTTGGCTTTGCCAAATCAATGTCAATGTACCTCAGGACTTTATTTTTCAAATTAACATATCTATAACATGTCAACCCTAGTTACCATACTAAGCTTGGGAATCATTTCTATTTAAGCAAGAACTGTTGCACTTCAGATAGGCACATACACATTTCTTAGTCAAAGGTCTCATTGAGTTTGAATATGGTCTATCTCATATGCATGATTTTCCAAATTATCTCCACTAATAGACTCTACCTACCAAGAGAGATCAACAAGTCTTTGATAGGCTTGAAATGGGGACTATAAGGGACATGGGTTTAAATGAAGGCGTAGACCCTTAATTTTTGACCCAATCAGGTCCAAGATGTTTTATTTAGTCCTAAATGATTTTTGTTGTCTAATTGGTCCAAAATAATTTTTGTTAAATAATTTTTGCTTTAGTATCTAATTTTTATTAATAAACAAATAAAAATAAATAAATAAAAGTCAATAAAAATAAAAATCGACTAAGAAAAAATCATTGCGCGGGCCCGTGGGCATTTCGCCCGCAGGAATTTCCTGCGGGCAAAATAGCCCAAGCCATTTCGCATGCAGGATTTTCCTGAGGGCAACGCCCGTTCCTCGCCCACTGCCGCAGTTTCCTACGGCAGATTTTTTTGGCCAGCGCTTTTTTTCCTGCGGCAATTTTTTTCAGCAGCGCAATTTTTCCGACGCAAATTTTTCAAAACCTAATTCAATTAGGTTTTAGTTTCCTTTTCTTATCAATATTATTTTCCGTGATTAATTAGGAATAAACTATATGAAATCTCTATAAATAAGGACCAAAGGCAATGAAATAAGGGGTGGTCGAAAAAAAAAAGGACAGAAGCTTGGAAACAAAGTGGAACCAAATCCGTGAAGGAAAAGGAGCAATTCTATTTGATATTTTTCTGGAATAGCAGGGACACAATTAAAGGGATTCAAAAGGTAGCAATTGTCTTTGTTTTAATTCATCCAAGAAAAATAATTTTTGGAGGAATCATCAAAAGGAGGTATGTATTAAATTCTTTGGTTTGTTTTTTCACAGTACCTAAAACTAGGAATTTGTGTTTTTCAAAATTTAAAATCTTAGAACTTTAATTTAGTGTTTCTAAAGTCAAAAACCTTATTTCGTTGGTTTATTTTCCAAAAGGCTTAAAATTGTTATTTTTTCTTCTTTAAAATCTTAAAACCCTAATTAAAAAAAAATTTTAACAAAACCAAAATTTAATTCTGTTTCTTTCAAAATTTTAAACTTGGTTCTGTTTCTTCCAAAAAGCCATAAAAAACAACTTTTCTATTTATAAAAACTTTAATCCATTTGTTTAAATTCATAAAACCTCATGAAATCATCAAATTGTCTTTCTAAACCCTAATTCAAATTCATCACCCGAGACCCTAATTTTAAAATCCTAAAACCCTAATTCAACTTCCAAACCTAAAATAGTAAACTTTAACCCCTTTAAAACCTTAAACCCTAACTTTTTCTAAACTTTAATCCTTTAAAATATTAAAAACCATAAAAACACAAATATTCTAAATTTACATAGTAAGCTTGAAATCACCATTTAAAACCATGAATCAAAAGTATTTTAAAGTGTCCAAAACCCTAGTTTCATGATTTAACCATTCAAACCTTAATTTTTTTAATCAAAGAGTTTTACCAACCTTTTAAAACATAAAATCCTGAATCTATTTTAATTCCATAAAAAGTCACAGTAGCTATAATTGGACTTTTATTTGCTTTATTTAATTCTATATTTGATTATGCTTTGATTTATTTCTTATGCTTTAATTTATTTAATTTCAATGCTTGATTTATTTAATTTATCATGGATGGATGTTTATTTTATATTTTGATTAATAGCTTTGATGTATGATTTATTTATGGTGATTGGTTATTTATTTCATCAATTTATTTAGATTTCCAAATGTTGTAAGAGGTATGTTTCCACTTGGTGGGTACCTCATTAGTTAAATATCATGTAATTTAAATTGCTTTTCAATTTTAGAACTTATGTAAAGGACATGTTTCTACCTTTTGGTGGGTGTCCTATTTAGGCATGGGATGTAAGGACATGTATCCATCTTCGGGTGGGTGTCCATTTATTTGTTTTGCTTGGACCTTGCTTTGATTTTAATATAATGATGCTTTCTTTTAATTATTGTGTGTAATATGGATAATGTTGTTATATTTAAGAATTTTATAATATTAAGACCTATAAAAGAGGCCGGTTCTAATGAATCGGGCGTTGTGGAAGTGCTGGGCCATTTCTCACCTTCCCTAGACGTACCCAACTTTTCGAACCCATTAGCGGGCTGGGGATTCCTTAGGAATCGAGTCATCCACCCCTTTCTTTTTCTCGGTCCATCTGGGTGGCGACTACATTTTCTCCAGACTTAGGTACGTGTTCTCTAAGGCCCCGAGCCTAAACAGTGCCGAAGTCACAAGAATAATTCCACCGGGAGTGGGGGCAAAAATCCCAGCTCACAGTGGCGACTCCACTGGGGATCAGAGAAGTTGATTCCGTTGGTCTTTATATTATTCTATTCTTTCTTATAATGATATTATCCATTTCATCATCTTATATTGCATCGTGTGCGTGAGTTAGGATGCCCGTGTTACCCGTGTTATGTTATGTAAGGGATACCATACTTTCACTCAAGGTATGGAGATCGAGCATGGCATAACCACTCATAGCCTCGTACCGTTTGGTATGTACTTGCTATGGGAACCTAAGCCTTTTTACCCAAAGACTAAAGCTCATGTAATTGGCCTAGTTACTTTCCTTAGGTTTTACCCCAAATGCATGTTGTTTGACTATGGTTAATTTATCTTGGCTTATTTGGTTTGTTCTTTTTCTAATATGACCTAAGTATATTGTAAGCTCAAAATAAATTTTTCTTTAAAGTCCAAAAGACCAAAGCTATTTTTAAAACTTTTCAAGATGGCCTTTGAACATGAGACTTTTCTAAAAACAAATCAAAAATTCTTTGGCCCATGGCCCAAATACTAAGCCCAAAATCCATTTTTCTAAAATCTTTTACAATGGGCTTAGAAACAAAACTATTTTCACCCAACCTTTTCTTACAAAGAGGTTGCAAAAATATTTAGGTCAATTATGAGATACCAAAAATCAATTGTGGGCCTAGTTTACACTAATAATAAATTAACCATGGGCTTGTTTTTGGCATGAACCATTACTTACTCTTTTCAAGTGAGAAATCTATTTATAATAAACCTCTTAATTTCATTTTAATCCAACATAGCATAAAAGCTACTTTAGTTGGTTGAATGGATTAAAACCTAATTAATGGGAATTATCATGGATTGATTTCCATTTTTGAAAATTTAACTATTGGTTGAAACATCCGAGGGAATTATTCGAAAGCAAGATACCCCATGTTGGTATTTTGTTAACCATATACCTAGGAAAAGAGACTCACCATTCATGTGTGGATGTTATAAGGTTGGAAGGAACGTCCTGATTATCCTTATTTGTTGATTGTTTGTGCATACATGCATACATTTGAAGAGAGAGAGAGAGAGAGAGAGATGTGATTTTGTTGGCATACACATCAAATTCTTAAGGGCTTTAAGAGAATTGAAGGTGGATATTGAAGATTTGGCAAAGAATTCAAGTAAGTGTTCATTTCTTTGTATTGATTCCTATTGATTGAGTTTATATTTGATATGGTCAGTGTGTGAAGATGATGATAATGAAAGATTGAAGTATATATATATATATATGTTGAATTGGTATTTAGATGATGATAATATGGTTATTTGTGAGGATGATGATGGATTGTTGAAATTGTTTAGTAAGGGTTTAATATAAATGAGTTGGGGAATTGAATAATTGATATATGGATGATGTATATAATGATTATTATTATGATATGTTGAAGTTATATAAGTGTTAAATTAATAGGAGATTTATGTGTATATAAACCAAGATGTTGATTAAGGGTGTTGTAGTATGGATTTTGGAGTGATTGTGTTTTCATGGATGAGAGTTCAGAATGTATAATTTTTGCCTGACACGGCCATGTCGTTGGGCGTGTCAACGGTATTGAGTTTGATGTTTGTGACACGACCATTAACACGCCCGTGTTACTGAGCGTGTCAAAGTTTCTGTATTGTTGGTTTAGGGCACGATCAGGGACACGCCCATGTTGGTGAGCGTGATATGTGTAGAGTTTTCCCTAGTTAGTTATTACTCTTATTTTCTTATGTGTATTACTAAGTGAGTGTGTATAATCACCTTTGGATTAGGTTTTGAAGATTTGAGTTGCCCTAATCCAAGTGTTGAAGGATTCATGGAAGAGGAATTTGGAATTGGTGTGAGTTGCTCTTAGAGGTAAGTACAAATCCTATATGATATATATATTTGCATGACTATGGGACTTAAAACATTTGATTGAAAAATGTGTTAAGTTATCTATTATATTGTTTATGTGTGAAAAATGTGCTATGATTTGTATTATGTGTACTATGTGGAATGTATGTTGAAGATTCTAAAAATATGAATAATGTAATTTGCTATGTATATCTCAATGATAAAATATGAAACTAATGTTAATGGATATAAAGGTGAAATATGAAATATGAAAGATATAATAAGCATACAAAATGTATGTACAATGCAAATGGTTATGTATACCCTAATGATGAGATGTGAATGAGATGTGAAGCCAGTTTTGTTGGCTATAATGATGCAAATGAAATACTTGGGCATGGTTGCCTAGTTTGATTATGAGAAATGAAATGAGAAATGAGTTGTTGAAGAGATTGATAATGAGATAAATGAATTAATTGTGTGCCTAGTATGTTATTCAATTTTCAGAGTTCTGGGTTTGGCGGCATGCCTATGAATCGCTGGGCAGGTGAAAAGACCGGGTTGTAAGCCGAGCCCAGCTGAAAAATGTGAAATATGATGTTTTTGAGGTGAAAAGACCGGGTTGTAAGCCTCAAAAACTGTAATAGTCTAGCCGGGTTGAGGACCAAGAGACTGGGGCCCAAGGGTCTAGCCGGGTTGAGGTCCAACAGACTGGGTCTGTTACACTATCCATGGATAGATATATATCGCCTACGGGCTTGATGAATGTGATTATGGACCAAAGCAGTGACTCTGAACTTTGAATAGCATATTAGTTTCTTTTTGGGCCCATGTATGTCTTTGCTTTAATGTGATGATTACAATACATAAGCAATTTACTAAAAATGAATGTGGCTTGATAAATTGCTGAATAATGAGATTATGAAAATACAATATGATGTGTAATATGTATAAGGATATAGAAATTGTGAGTATTATTTCATGAATGTTTGGATAAGTCATTGTATTGTGGGTTGTTGTAATGATATATGTGTTTATGTATATAAATTATGAGATTAGTGGAAAAATGTAAAGAATGCTTTGAAAAGGGGAAAACAGGATAAGAAAATTATTATACATGATGTTAATGTAGGAAGTATGATTTTTCTGTAATGAATGTTATATTATTTATTTGTACCACTAAGCTTTCGAGCTTAGCACGGTTGTGTAAATCGCGTAGGTGAGTAGGTGGTTGATATGGAAGTCAAATCGTTATGCCACGAGAAGGGTAAGCGTATTTCGAGACCAACTAGAAGGTGGTGCATACATGTACAATTTAATTATGTTGTATTTTAAATAAAATGTATTATTGTTTGGAACTAAAGTAAAGATTTTTAATCTGAAATGAAAAGTGACATTCTTATACTTTATATACGTACTGTATGTATACAAGGTATATGCATAGTACTTATATAGAGTATGGGCATGTTACAATTATTTTGGTATCAGAGCTTAGGTTTGAGATTCTCGGCCTAAGTAGATTTAAAAAGAAAAGAGGAAAATTTTTGAAAAGTGAAATTTGTGATACATGTATATGCATTGACACCTAGGTTGGTCTCGGATGTGGCATTATGTGATTTGTAGTATATCTGAATTATATGAGATGGATGATAGTGTGTGAATGAGGTTTTACATGAAAAAAAAAATGATATGGGGAAATTTGTATAAGTTTAGTTGATAAACTAAAGAATGGGAGTTTACTTAAGTAAAGCAAATTTCGAAATTTTTTGTTAATAAAGTGTGCTTGTGAAATAGATTATAAAGAAATGAATAGGAGAATAATGTTGGAAATGAGTTAAAAAAAATATTAAGATTTAATTAAGTACTCTTTTCTCTAAAATTTGGATCTCTTTATTATTTGGATTGCTAGAAAGAGAAAATATTGTTCGATTGTTAAAAAGGATAGATATAATATTAAATTGAAGAAAGTATGATGGACTATTAAGTGAGTTGATCGGTATAGACAAAGTGTGACAATTTAAGGTTTGGGTATGCAAAGTTAAGGTTTTTAAAAACAAGGGATGATGTTGGTTAACGTAAGGAGATATAATTGTTTTGTTTGTATTGTTGTTTTAATGCAAACATTGTGATTTTAATGGTAGAAATGTGATATGCTTAAGTGTTGTTAAAGCTCATGTTAATGGTGGTAATATGTGAAATTTGGATTTTTGAAATGAGCTTTAATAATTGTGAAAATGATATGTCTTGATGTTACATGATGGTATATATATAAAATGTTTTTAAAGTTAATATTAAGAAAACGAGATTAGTAAATTGAAGTTTAAGTAAAGTAGTAAGTTGAGAGTATAGAGTTTTAATGGAATTTTGATGAGGATTATTTAGATATTGATAGTTTAATATATATTAAGCATATGAGCTGAATGAATATTATTGCATAAGAAAGTACTATGAATTGGGTAATATGATTGATAATACGAAAATTTATTTTGAAATAAAGGGAAAATGAATAAACAAGTGAAAATGAGTTACCTTAAGTAATTGGGCTGGAAATGATGAAAATGGATATGAAGGGTATACTAAATGCATTTAAAAACAAATGTGATAGAGATGTCACATTAGAAATGTGACTAAGATTTATGTGAAGTGTTATTATGGTTAGAGTGTATGTATCTATTAAATTGATGAATAACTTAAGTCATGTTAAAAGAATGAGAATGATAATGTTCAATGAAAAGTAATAAACGTTAAATTTGTGTAGATTATATACAAAAGAGGAATTAAATATAATTGTATGATTATGTGTATACATATATAGAATACGTGAGATGAGTTTTTTTCGATATGAATGTAATTGTAATATGTAAGAAATGTGGAAAGTAAGTCACATAATGAATGTGACCTAAGAATGTGTATGTAGTATAACTATTTGTCTAGTGGTATTGAGAATAGTATTGCATATATTAGCGGACCTAAGAGAGATCAGGTCTTAACTTGTGCAGAACTAGGCTATATGATGAAATTGAGAGTGAGAATGGACTCGAATAATATTGGACCGTGAAATTTTTATTGTAATCACTGAACTTGATGATCATATAATGTTTTGAGCCCCAAAGTATCTACATGTGGAGTGGTTCTATGTATATGTATATAATAAGAGATTGTAAGGAAAAAGGGGAAGTATAATGTATGAAAAAAAATTTATAAGAAATAGATTAGAAATGGAGTAATAAATGGAAGTTGTGTAAATTTTGCATATGATTGAATTTTGTGCATAAGAAATATTAAAGATAATATTGTTGAACATGAGTTAGGCTAATGATGATCAAATGATCAAGAGCAAATTGTTTTTGACACGAAGTTGTAGTGTGTTAACTCTTGGTATAGCAAAAGTTTAGAGAATAAATATGTAATAACTGCAATACAAACTTAGCATTGTAATTGGAAATGTTTGAAAAAGAATAATAGAAGGGCAGTATTGATTAATAAGCCTTAGGCGTGACCATTAAAATACTGTGACATATGTTTGGTTTAGTATTTTGGCTGGTTAGTTTTGTTATCCACAAATTTGAGCCGAGATGACATGACCGTAGTATAGTTTTGGTGAGATTGATAATTATGTTTCTAGAAACATGGTCAAGAGTTATGATTGGTAAAGTTGTACCTTATCATTTTATGTTAGAAATTTGTTTATAATTATAGAAAGTATGGAAGAAAAGAGAATTGTGAAAATGTTTTGAGTTATGGATAATGTGATAGAAAGGTAATTATTGTAAAAATAGTAATGGTATGAAATGTGAGGAGATGTTAAATGGGAGAAATTACAAAATGTGATTGAAAGTTATACTGAATATGTTTATGATATAAAGTGAATAAGTGGATGGACTTAAGGTTTAAGTGAGTGAACTATGGCTAATAAATATGGTATGAGATAATTATGAGAATTTTGTGGAAATTGTAGTAAGATAATAGAAAATAAACTATGTGTATATTGAAAGATAAATTGAAGTGATTTGTTATTAATAATCATAATTTCAAAAAGCTGAAAAATGGATCCGAAGAGATTAGAATTTGAATATAAATTTTACCTAATGGAATTAGGTCATATATATTGTGAAATCTAATGATAAGTTTAAATAAGTTAATTGTTGATTTGAATCGAACAAGATTGAAACGTGGGTATATTGTGACAGATAGATCGATTGATTCAGATTTCACTAAGATTGTGAATTATTATTGAGATTTAATATGTATAGTTGTATTAAGAGTATAAGATATAAGTGATAATGTATATGATGTAATATTCTGATATATGAATGGACATGAATGAATTGAGCTATATCAGTTGTAAACTATGATAAAAGGGAAAAGGTTGATTACCTGTAAAGTAAGTTTAAAGGCATTGTATTAATATTTATGTTAAGTGAGAAGCATGTTAAAGAAGGAATTAAATGTATGAAAAATAAGAATATTGTTATAAATTAAGATTTGATAAATGTCTATTCTGAAAGTGATTGTAGTGACGGGATAATCAATATTAAAATATAAATCAATGATTTCTAAGGTTAAAGTTAAGAGAGTATTTATAAAGAGATGAAGTGATAAAATATCCTGAATGTAATAGATGGACGAAGTATATGTATATTATAAGATGATCTGATTCTTGTATAAAGATAAATTAATTGGGAATGTAATGAGTTATTTTGAATGCTTGGTTAAGAAAGTAATAAGATATATAAATATATATAATGATGAGTTATGAAATTTAGAGAAGATGATTGACTCTAAGGGGGAGAGTAGAAGTTATGTGATTTGATGACATAATAACTTAATAATATAATTAACTTCATATGAAAGTTAAGATGGTATTTTGTTAAGAATAGATTGTTACTGTACTGGATAATTTCGAGGACGAAATTATTTAAGGGGGAGAGAATTGTAATACCCCGATTTTGGTGTACATTGGAATAGTAGTTGTGAGAAGACATGTTGGTAAAATATGTAAAGAAAATATTGTAAGAGATAGATGTATATGAATGATGATATGAATATATGGTATTTGAAAAATATGGGAAATATAAATACAATATATAAGAGATATACATCTAGCAACATATACATCACATATACATGATGTATATATTGGTGTAGGAAAAGTAATTTGTAATAATAATAATAATAATAATAATAATAATAATAATAATAATAATAATAATAATAATAATTACAAGAGAAAAAGAAGAAAAGGAAGTCAAAGGGAATGGCAAGTGTGTGGTGGAGAATTTTTAAGGGATTTAATTATATTAATATATATATATATAAGATAAGAGTGAAAAAGGAAGAAAATTCTTGAATGAGAGAGAGAGAGAGAGAGAGAGAGAGAGAGAGATGTGATTTTGTTGGCATACACATCAAATTCTTAAGGGCTTTAAGAGAATTGAAGGTGGATATTGAAGATTTGGCAAAGAATTCAAGTAAGTGTTCATTTCTTTGTATTGATTCCTATTGATTGAGTTTATATTTGATATGGTTAGTGTGTGAAGATGATGATAATGAAAGATTGAAGTATATATATATGTTGAATTGGTATTTAGATGATGATAATATGGTTATTTGTGAGGATGATGATGGATTGTTGAAATTGTTTAGTAAGGGTTTAATATAAATGAGTTGGGGAATTGAATAATTGATATATGGATGATGTATATAATGATTATTATTATGATATGTTGAAGTTATATAAGTGTTAAATTAATAGGTGATTTATATGTATATAAACCAAGATGTTGATTAAGGGTGTTGTACTATGGATTTTGGAGTGATTGTGTTTTCATGGATGAGAGTTCGGAATGTATAATTTTTGCCTGACACGGCCAGTGACATGGCCATGTCATTGGGCGTGTCAACGGTATTGAGTTTGACGTTTGTGACACGACCATTAACACGCCCGTGTTACTGAGCGTGTCAAAGTTTCTGTATTGTTGGTTTAGGGCACGATCAGGGACACGCCCGTGTTGGTGAGCGTGTCATGTGTAGAGTTTTCCCTGGTTAGTTATTATTCTTATTTTCTTATGTGTATTACTAAGTGAGTGTGTATAATCACCTTGGGATTAGGTTTTGAAGATTTGAGTTGCCCTAATCCAAGTGTTGAAGGATTCATGGCAGAGGAATTTGGAATTGGTGTGAGTTGCTCTTAGAGGTAAGTACAAATCCCATATGATATATATATATTTACATGACTATGGGACTTAACACATTTGATTGAAAAATGTGTTAAGTTATCTATTATATTGTTTATGTGTGAAAAATGTGCTATGATTTGTATTATGTGTACTATGTGGAATGTATGTTGAAGATTCTAAAAATATGAATAATGTAATTTACTATGTATATCTCAATGATAAAATATGAAACTAATGTTAATGGATATAAAGGTGAAATATGAAATATGAAAGATATAATAAGCATACAAAATGTATGTACAATGCAAATGGTTATGTATACCCTAATGATGAGATGTGAATGAGATGTGAAGCCAGTGTTGTTGGCTATAATGATGCAAATGAAATAATTGGGCATGGTTGCCTAGTTTGATTATGAGAAATGAAACGAGAAATGAGTTGTTGAAGAGATTGATAATGAGATAAATGAATTAATTGTGTGCCTAGTATGTTATTCAATTTTCAGAGTTCTGGGTTTGGCGGCATGCCTATGAATCGCTGGGCAGGTGAAAAGACCGGGTCGTAAGCCGAGCCCAGCTAAAAAATGTGAAATATGATGTTTTTGAGGTGAAAAGATCGGGTCATAAGCCTCAAAAACTGTAACAGTCTAGCCGGGTTGAGGACCAAGAGATTGGGGCCCAAGGGTCTAGCCGGGTTGAGGTCCAAGAGACTGGGTCTGTTACACTATCCATGGATAGATATATATCGCCTATGGGATTGATGAATATGATTATGGACCAAAGCAGTGACTCTGAACTTTGAATAGCATATTAGTTTCTTTTTGGGCCCATGTATGTCTTTGCTTTAATGTGATGATTACAATGCATAAGCAATTTACTGAAAATGAATGTTGCTTGATAAACTGCTGAATAATGAGATTATGAAAATACAATATGATGTGTAATATGTATAAGGATATAGAAATTGTGAGTATTATTTCATGAATGTTTGGATAGGTCATTGTATTATGGGTTGTTGTAATGATATATGTGTTTATGTATATAAATTATGAGATTAGTGGAAAAATGTAAAGAATGCTTTGAAAAGGGGAAAACATGATAAGAAAATTATTATACATGATGTTAATGTAGGAAGTATGATTTTTCTGTGATGAATGTTATATTATTTATTTGTACCACGAAGCTTTCGAGCTTAGAGCGGTTGTGTAAATCGTGCAGGTGAGTAGGTGGTTGATCTGGAAGTCAAATCGTTATGCCACAAGAAGGGTAAGCGTATTTCGAGACCAACTAGAAGGTGGTGCATACATGTACAATTTAATTATGTTGTATTTTAAATAAAATGTATTATTGTTTGGAACTAAAGTAAAGATTTTTAATCTAAAATGAAAAGTGACATTCTTATACTTTATATACGTACTGTATGTATACAAGGTATATGTATAGTACTTATATAGAGTATGGGGATGTTACAGAAGAAATCAAAGAGGCCCTAGCTGAGACCATGAAGAACCAGTTGACTGCAATCTTAGAGAATCATGCCGAGGCATCTGCTAGCACTAAGAAACCAAAGGACAAAGGGAAGACCAAAGTTAGTGAAGTGGTTTTTGATGATGAAAAGGTGATCATTGATGATGATGATGATTGGGCTCAATACTACCAAGATGTTCAAGAAAAGAAGAAAGAATTGAAGGCTGTTGAGAAGGCAACTATTTAAAACACCGAGACATCCGATGTTGAAAAGATAATTGCTGATTTAGAAAAGAAATTTGAGAAGAAGCTGAAAACCGAAGAGATGTCTAAGATCGACAAACTATTTGAACAAGATGAAGAAGTTCCATATAAATTCAAGATGCCTTCCTTTGCTAAGTACAATGGCACCGGAAATCCTCATCTTCATGTGAAGCAGTACATCACTACCATGCAGTCTGCCCTAGCTACTAAGGCTCAAACCCTAAGGTACTTTATGCTCTCATTGGACCTTGTTGTCCAAAATTGGTTCAATACCTTAGATGATAGAACACAAAAGAGTTGGGATCTACTTTACAAAGCCTTCATCCAACAATATGGATATAATGTTGAGTTGGAAGTTACCTTAATGGAAGTGGAGTCCATTAGGCAAAGGGCGAATGAGAATTTTATAGATTATGTCAAGAGATGGAGAAACAAGGCTGCTTTACTCAAGAAGAGGCCCGATGAATCAAATCAAATAAGGATAATTGTGAGAGGGGTGTTGCCTAATCTTCGTGAGAGGATGTCTCATACACCCATCCGTGATTTCAAAGACCTTCTCCAAGCTGGTTTGCAAATTGAAGAATGGGAAAGGGAGAAGAGCCGCTTTGCAACAAAAAGGAACGGGAAAGGGAGCTATCAACCTAGTAGCCAAAGCATGCAAAAGGCCGTTGGTGTTAATTCTACTAACCAAGGAACAAGGAGACAATTTTTGGAATTGGGAAAACTGATGTATTGGGTTCTCAACAAGCTTCAAAGAAAAGGATTGCTACAACCCTTAAATCCTCGTCCTTTGCCTAACCCTCTCCCACCTAATTTTGACACCAAAGCATTTTGTCAATTTCACCAAATGCAAGGACATGACACGGATAGATGTGTGAGGTTGAGACATGAGATCTAAAATCTAATTGATAATGGGAAGCTACTCGAGCCCAACGAGCCAAACACCAAAGACAACCCATTACCAAAATTCAATAGGGTACCACCACCAGTAACCTTCATGATTGGAGGAGGTTTGCATGAGGACTTTGTCATGTGTTCTTTTCAAGATGTGGATGAAAAAGCAACCAAAGAAGAAGAGGCATTTGTCAAAATTGAACAAGCTATGATGGGTGCAGAAGTAGCAATTTGTGTTGTCAACAGGTTTTGGGATTCAAGTGATAGTGATGATGATATTATACCCAAGAAGGAGGAGTGGACTTGGTCCGAGCCCAAAGAAGATGAGGTGATGAATACTAGATCTGGTAAGCCTTACGCAAGGCCACCACCTAAGGAGATAGAAACTACTAAGGGGAAGGAAGTCAAAATAGAAGAAGATGATGCTGTGCTCAAGCAATTGAAAAGAACCCAAGCAAGTGTTAGCATTTGGAACTTGTTAGCTACTTCTAAAAAGCACCGAGAAACTATGACCAAGGCCTTAGCTAGCATGCCAATTTCTACCTCCACAACACTGGAGGAGTTGATCAACTTCATAAAAATTGGGGAAGTAGTGAAATGCGAAGAGGTCCAAGAAAAGAGTGAAGTTAGTATGGGAGTAGTTTCTTTTTCAGATGCGGATTTATCGGAGGAGGGGAGAGACCACATCCGCCCTCTCTTTATCAAAATAGAAGTCAAGGGGAAGAGGACTCCATGTGTAATGGTCGATGATGGGTCCGCCATAAATGTCTGTCCACTTAAGATATTGCCAAATCTAGCCATGTCAACAAGAGATCTAAACCCAACCGAGGTGACAATTCATACTTATGACAACACTAAGAGGCATGCCGAAGGGACATTCAAAGCGGTCGTCAAGGTTAGGCCAATTGAATCTATTGTTGAATTTGTTATTTTAGACATACCAGTTACCTTTGCCTTGCTCTTGGGGTGACCATGGTTTCACCCTCTTGGTGGAGTTCCTTCCACCCTTCATCAAAAGATCAAATTCTCCAACGGAAATGAGACAGTGGTCATTGAAGCTGAAGATAATGAGATTGTTAATGCTATAATGGTTGAGAGGCCTCTCAATGGTTTTCAAGTGGCTGCAATTTCTGATGATGAAGTAGTGGACTTCAAAGTCTTGAATGTGATGAAGAACATGAACTACCTTCCCAGAACTGGTCTTGGAAAGGGTAAGGCCAGTTTGACAAAGTTGCCAGATTTTAGGACTCAAACTTCCAAGAAGGGGTTAGGATATGATGAAGACAATGATGTCCAGCCAAAGAAGAGTGAGAAGATGAGTTTCCCACCACTTGAAGAGATCTTTGTCAAAGCTGCAGATATGGGACCACTCCAAGGAAAGCCTGAGCCAATCATGTTCATGGGTAAGTTAATCCCAGGTTTTGAAATTTTTGCAGATGTTGCTGAGCTAGTGGAGTAAGTGAAGAAAGAGCTCACCCCGCCAACCAACAAAGAATCCAATCCAAAAGAGAAGAATGAAGCTATGCCGGAAGCCGAGAAGACTCCGGAGGAGATTGCCACCCTGGTTGAAGAAAAGTTTGAAGACATCCTGCTTTATGATTCTGAGAACAATGATTTTGATTTTGATTTTGATTTTAATTTGTCTGCTTTGTATGAGGATGATGATGTTTTCTTTTCCAAAATGAATGCAATAAAGTTTGATTTTGCTTACTTGTGTGATGTTTCTCGTGATGGGTGCATACATTCAAATAGCAGTTACATGAGCATCTTTAATATTAATTCTGTTAACACACAATCATTAAATTTGGGAACAACTGAAAATCCTAAAAAAATTAGCATAGCATCTAACCTTACACCTGATGAGAGAGAGAGAGATTTGAAAAAATATTAAAAAATATGAAGAAGTGTTTGCTTGGTCTTATGAGGATATGCCTGGGATAGATCGAGATATAGCCGAGCATCATATTCCTACTTGCACTCATATTAAACCTGTCAAACAAAAGCTTAGGCGATTAAGACCTGAGTGGGCTGAATTGGTTAAAGAAGAGGTGACTAAGCAAATACAAGTGAAGTCACCTCTTCATGCTGGAGCAACCTACCAAAGGATGGCCACCACACTATTTCATGACATGATGCACAAAGAAGTTGAAGTATATGTTGATGATATGATGGTTAAGTCGGATGCAAGGGAGCAACACTTCCAAAACTTAGAATTATTCTTCGATAGAGCTTTGAAATATAAGCTAAGATTAAACCCGAAGAAGTGTGTATTCGGTGTTACTTCAGGCAAATTATTGGGACATAGTCAAAGCAATCAGGGATATGCCAGCCCCAAAGATGGAGAGAGAAGTTCGGGGATTCATTGGTAAACTGCAGTACATTAGCAGATTTATAGCAAAGCTCACAACAATCTGTGAGCCTATCTTCAAGTTGCTCAGAAAGAATCAGTCGGTCGTATGGAATGAAGAATGCCAAAAGGCCTTTGATTGAATAAAAGAGTATTTATTAAATCCACCTATTTTGAAACCACCTAAACCTGGCAAACCTCTATTACTATACTTAGCAGTAGAAGAAGAGTCGATAGGAGCCATGCTAGCCCAAGCAGATGAGTCGGGGATTGAACATGCCGTTTACTATTTGAGTAGAAAGCTCCTACCTTATGAAATTAAGTATATTATCATCGAAAAGACCTATATAGTCGTGGTTTGGTCTTCTAAGAAGTTGCGGCATTACTTTCAATCATATAGCGTGCAAGCAATTTCTAGGTTGGATACAATGAAGTACTTAAGGGAGACACCCTCTTTGATTGGGAAATATTGTCGATGGTTGATAATATTAGAAGAATTTGAGATTGAGTATGTAACCAGAAAAACAATCAAAGGTAGAGAGGTGGCAGAATTCCTGGCTCAATAACCATTACCAGAAAGTGAAGAGGTAATGTTGGAATTTCCGGATGAACATTTAGAAGTAATTGAAGTACAAGGGTGGAAAATGTATTTTGATGGAGCAGTAAACAGGAAAGGAGCAGGTTTGGGAGTTATACTAGAATCACCCAAAGGGGAACTCATCCCTTTAGCCAAAAAATTAAAATTTAGGGCAACCAATAATATGGTGGAATACGAAGCTTGTATTTTTGGTTTGGAAACCCTAATGACTATGAAGGTGGATAAGGTGGAAGTTTATGGCGATTCACTGCTAGTTGTATCCCAAGTAAATGGAGAATTGGAGTTGAAAGAAGAAAAATTAAAACCATACCACCGTTATTTGACCATGATGAAGAAGAATTTTAAGGAGTGTAGGTTTATACACCTGTCAAGAGAAGAAAATCAGATGGCTGATGCCCTAGCCACATTGGCTTCAGTATGGGAAATCCTGCCAGCCTATTCCTTAAGCCTCTAATCTTGACCAGTTCATCAACTCCTTGCTATGAATATGAGACAATCATGGAAGTTGATACAGACCATGATGCGTGGTATGATACTATAAGACAATTTTTGGAGGAAAGAGATGTTTAAGAAGGGCCCAAAAAGAGAGAGAAGAGCCATAAGGTGGTGGTCATTGCAATACATTACCTTCCATGGGGAGTTATATCAAAGATGGCCTGATGGGGTGCATTTGAGATGTTTAAGAAAGCTTGAAGTGGAGCGTATCATGACAGAAATACATGCGGAAAGTTACGGTCCACACATGAGTGGTTTGGCCCTAGTTAAGAAGGTTATTCAACAGGGTTACTATCGGTTGACCATGGAGAAAGACTGTATTGAGTTTGTAAAGAAGTGCCAGCAATGTCAGATGTATGGTAACTTGAATCACATGCCTCCTGAAGAACTGCATTCAATGTCTTCACCCTGGCCATTTGCCACCTGGGGTATCAACATTATAGGAGAGATACATCCTACAGCTTCAAACGGTCACCGATTCATTGTAGTAGCAGTAGATTATTTTTCAAAATGGGTCGAAGCCGAATCCTTCTGTAACACCCCTTCCCGACCTACGTGTATAAGCTGAGTAGAGGCGCCACACTATCCTAATGTTGCTACCAATTTTACTTAGTCAAATTTTAGTTCTGATTTCTTTACAGAAATTTTGCCATAGTTTCGCCTAGAAATTGAATAACAAGTGTCGACAAAACTGGTTTTTTTTCTGATTTTTTGAAAACATTTTTACACAAACCAATGCAAACAAAATCATTCTCAGTACACTTCCAATAAATCCCCCTTATAACCTCAACTACAACCTGCAAAAAGGATTTACACTTTTAGTATAAAATAAAGTAAAGGTTTATTATGAAACACAGTAGATAAAATATTTTTTCACTATGCAGCGGAAAGTAACAATATTTACAAATTCATATACATCAAAACTTCAGTTTTACAAAACATAAAATTTATACATGTTTGGCAGTCAGTCTTCGATCTTTAAGCCCACTATTCACACTTCAAAATCTAGACTCGACTCGGCCTAGAGGAACTCTCTGGTTCTTCCCTGTCACCTGCGCGATGAACCACAATAGCGCTAAGCCCACGGCTTAGTGATACAAACAACCATAATATCATGCCTCAATGCAATGCCAATGTCACACAATCAAGTTTCATAAACAATTCAAAAGAATATTATATTTCACAATCTTACATTATTTAATAATTAATCAAAACATTCATGATTCACATTGAAAACAAAGACAAGCATGGGCCCAAAATACACTAATATGTTATTCAAAGTTCAGAGTTACTGCTTTGGTCCATAATCATAATCATTAATACATTTATCCATGGATAATTAACTACATTTGAGCTTACGACCCAGTCATTTCACTCAATCTAGTTTCAATAATTTGTTTTTGAGGTTTACTACCCGATCATTTCACCCCAAAAACATCACATTTGACATTTTCCAACTGGAATCGGCTTACGACCCGGTCATTTCACCTATCCTGTGATTCATAGGCATGCCACCAAACCCAGAACTCTAAAAATTGAATAACATATTAGGCACACAAATCATTTCATTTATTTCTTTATTAAACTCTTTTCATTTCATTTCTCATTTCATATTCCACAATCAACTAGGCAACTATGCCTCAATTATTTCATTTGCATTGTCATAGCCAACAACTATGGCTTCACATTTCATCATGTTTCAATTCACATTTCATATTTCATTATAACATCACATCTTTCACCTCACATCTTTCACATTTCATATCTCATATTTCATTTCATCATCATATAGACAAACATGCTTCAATCATCTTATTTACATCATTATAACCAATGGCATTAACACACATTTTACATGCTCATCACAACATTCACATTATACCAAACATACATTATTAATATGCATTAACAATGCATTAGATTTCATAACACATTTACAATCAAATGTATGTTAAGTCTCAACATCATATGAATGTATGCAATAATGTAGTTTGTACTTACCTTAAAACCAACTCACACCAATCTATACACTTACTCTTCCAAGAATCCTCAACACTTAGGTTAGGGAAATTCAACCTCTTCACAACCTAATCCAAAAGGAATATTAGCAAAATGACCATATGAATAGTAAATTCTGGTTTTAGACTCAACTTTATCCTTATTTTGAAAAATTTTATAAAATAATCTACTTGACTAAAAACTCTACAATTTTTACAGAACTTAATTTTACATCTTAAAATCATTCCTTTAAAATTTCAGATCAAACTGAACACAAAATCTTGGTCAAATAGTTCACCCAACCAGACTGCCCTAATTGCCCTGCATCCTGGCAGCAGTTCTGAACTTTGTGAATTCCATAACCTAAATTCAATCAACGTGGTTCCAAATTATTTTTCTCAAATACTAGACTCACTAAGAAACAACATATCCAAAATTCAATTGGATAATATTTTTCTACATTTTATTAAAAATCCCGAAAGATAGCTGTCTCAGTTAAGGTACCTGCTGGAACAGGTCTAATAAAAATAATCTTTCCAAAATCATAACCATTCCAAAATCGAATCAACATATTTTTCAGTCATTCTAGACTCATAGAGGCACAACATATCAAAAATTAACTTCAAGAACATTTTTCTATATTTAATTAAAAATCATACAAGTCACAGCATTTACTAATTGTAAAACAGAAAAATTTCAACTTCACTAAACACAGCTCTTACTCTTCCATCACCAACACCAATCCTAACTTCTTATCTTTAATTCCATTTCAACACTTTTAAATACACCATACACAAACACACTCCAACCATCAACAACACTCCATCAAACTCAAACAAAATTCCAAATAGAACAAGAGAAATCAAGAGAAAACTTACAAAAAATGATGAACTTCTTGAATTTCCAACTTAATCTCTTGAAAACTCCTTCAATTTTGAGTTTGGAACAAACAAAACTCACTCTTGCTCTCTTGCTTTGGATGTCCGGCCAACAAAAGGGAAAGAGAAGAAAATGAACAAGTGAAAGAGACAAAGTCAAACTTCTCATCTCTTTAAACCTCCACCAAGCATTTTAAAAAGAAAATTACTTAAATACCCTCATCTATTTATTTTAACTTCCTTTCACTTACATGCCCTTTTTAGTAATTTCATAATTAACAAAATAAATATCTTCTTCCTTTGACCATCCATTTGACTTGTATATATGTTATATATATTTCCATATATACAACATATACACTCTCTTTTAAATTATTTTCTCTTTCCAATTACACATATACATTTTAATTCAAATAAAACAACAATTATATCAAAACTCCTAGGGCACATTTTGGGATATTACAATTCTCCCCCTCTAAAAAGAAATTTTGTCCCCGAAATTACCTGATATTATGTCTGAAACAGTTGAGGATACTGATCTTGCATTGCTTGCTCGCTCTCCCAAGTTGCCTCTTCTCTCCCATGATTCTTCCATAGAATCTTCACTAATGGCACTTTCTTATTCCTCAACTCTTTCACTTCATGTGCCAAAATAGCAACTGGTTCTTCTTCAAATGTCAAATCCGGACTCACTTCAATGGATTCAACTGGCAAGATATGAGATGGATCTGATCTATACCTTTGCAATTTAGAAACATGGAATACATTATGGATTCTATCCAACTCAGGTGGGAAAGCAAGATGATAAGCAACTGGCCCAACTCTTTCTAATATCTCATACGGTCCAATGAAACGAGGACTTAGCTTCCCTTTTCGACCAAATCTCAATATCTTTTTCCAAGGAGACACTTTCAAAAATACTTTATCTCTAACATCAAACTCTATGTCTCTCCTCTTCAAATCTGAATAAGACTTCTGTCGGTCTGAAGCTGCTTTCAACCTATCCCGAACCATCTTCACTTTTTCTTCAGTCTCTTTAATCAGATCAGGACCAACCAATTTGCCTTCCCCAACTTCATTCCAACACAGAGGCATTCTACATTTTCTTCCATACAATACCTCAAATGGTGCCATTCCAATACTGGATTGATGACTGTTGTTGTAAGCAAATTATACAAGTGGCAAAAATCTGTCCCAACTTCCAGAGAAATCAATGACACAGCTTCTCAACATATCCTCAATAATCTGTATCACTCTCTCTGACTGCCCATCTGTCTGCGGATGAAAAGCAGTGCTAAAATGCAATCGAGAACCCAAAGCACCATGTAAACTCTTCCAAAATCTTGAAGTAAATCTAGGATCTCGATCAGACACTAAAGAAATTGGGACTCCATGCAACTTTACTATCTCATTGATGTACACTTCAACTAACTTCTCAAGTGAAAAGTCCATCCGAACCGGAAGAAAATGAGCTATCTTTGTCAACCTATCAACAATCACCCAAATGGCATCATGCTTCCTCTGTGTCATAGGCAAACCAGACACAAAATCCATTGTGATTCTCTCCCATTTCCATTCAGGCACTATTAAAGGTTGAAGCAACCCTGTTGGAACTTGATGCTCAGCTTTCACCCTCTGACAAGTGAGACATTTGGACACAAATTCTGCTATGTCTCTCTTCATACTAGACCACCAATAATGCTGTCTCAATTCATGGTACATCTTTGTACTTCCTGGATGCATAGCAAAAACCGACTGGTGTGCTTCCTCCAAAATAACCTTTTTCAAACTATCATTATCAGGAACACACAATCTATCCTTAAACCAAAGGCTACCATCACTTCTCACAAAGAAATCTCGGCTCTCCCCGTTTTGGCAATTTGAAATAATCTTCTGAATTCTCTCATCTGTCAATTGAGCCTCCTTAATCTGATCCAACAATACTGGTCTCAATTGCAACTGAGCCAACAATGCACCATCATCACATGCTTCAAAACTAGCATGTAACGCTCTCAACTCCACAAGCAACGAGAGCGAATAAACAGTCAAACCTGCCAGAGACTTCCGACTCAAGGCGTCAGCAACTACATTTGCCTTACCAGGATGATAATCAATCAAACAGTCGTAGTCTTTGATAAGCTCTAACCATCGCCTTTGCCAAAGATTCAACTCTCTCTGGACACCCAAATATTTCAAACTTTTATGATCCGTATAGATAAAACATTTCTCCCCATACAAGTAGTGTCGCCAAATCTTCAAAGCAAATACTATAGCTGCCAATTCCAGATCATGTGTCGGATAATGAAGCTCATGCGGCTTCAACTGCCGAGAAGCATAAGCTATAACTTTACCCTCTTGCATTAAAACACATCCTAAACCATTATGTGAAGCATCACTGTAAATCACATATGGTTTATCTTCCACAGGTAAAGTAAGAACAGGAGCTTGAGTCAACATTTCTTTCAACTGATCAAAACTAGCTTGACACTGATCTATCCACACAAATCTAACTCCCTTTCGAAGCAATCTGGTGAGTGGAGTAGCTATCAAAGAAAAACCTTTCACAAACCTTCGATAATAGCCTGCCAAACCCAGAAAACTTCTAACTTCAGTCACTGACTTTGGTGGACTCCAATTCAAAATGGCCTCAACTTTACTCGGATCAACTCTTATACCATCTGCTGAAACTATATGACCGAGAAAAGTTACTTGGTCAAGCCAAAACTCACACTTTGATAGCTTAGCATACAATTGCTTCTCTCTCAAGATCTGTAACACAATTCGCAGATGCTTGTCATGTTCTTCCTCATTACGTGAATACACCAAAATATCATCGATGAAAACCACCACAAACTGATCCAGATAGGGCCTAAACACCCTATTCATCAAATCCATGAAAGCTGCAGGTGCATTCATCAATCCAAAAGGCATTACCAAGAACTCATAATGCCCATATCTTGTGCGGAAAGCTGTCTTAGAAACATCTTCAGCTCTAACCCTCAATTGATGGTACCCTGATCTCAAATCAATTTTGGAAAACACTGCTGCTCCCTTCAATTGATCAAAGAAATCATCAATTCGGGGAAAAGGATACTTATTCTTGATAGTTACTTTGTTCAATTGCCTATAATCGATGCACAATCTCAAAGTACCATCCTTTTTCTTCACAAACAACACAGGAGCTCCCCACGGAGAAACACTAGGTTGAATAAACCCTTTATCTAACAACTCCTGCAACTGCACCTTCAACTCTCTCAATTCAGCAGGTGCCATTCGATATGGAGTGATAGAGATGGGAGTGGTACCAGGCAACAAATTGATACCAAACTCTACCTCTCTCTCAGGGGGTAACCCTGGCAACTCCTCAGGAAAAACATCTGGAAACTCCGCAACTGTGGGTATACTATTAAGTTGAGAACCCATTACTCTGGTATCCATAACATGAGTAAGATAAGCAACACACCCTTTTCTAATCAACTTTCTGGCTGTTACAGCTGATACAAACAAGGATGCAAGTTGTCTCTGCTCACTAGATACTAATATACTTCTACCATCACCAGTTCTCAAAGTAACACATTTCTTTTGACAATCCACCACAGCTCCATGCTTAGACAACCAATCCATGCCTAAGATCAAATCATATTCTTTAAAAGGCTTTTCAATTAAATCACCAAGAAACTCCTCACTTTGCACCACAACAGCACTATCACGATGCACCTTACTCACCACAACACTATGTCCTAAAGGATTGGTCACTAAGACATCAAATCCTAAGGACTCTGAATGCAATTCAGACACAGGCAAGATAGATGCACTTATGTATGAATGAGTAGATCCTGGATCAATCAAAGCAAGTATTAAAATGCCAAATAAAGAAAATGTACCCGCTATAACTGCTGAAGCATCCGGCTGCCTCTGCATCACATATACTCTTTGAGAAGATCCAGCCTCATCTGGCCTGCTGTCCCTGGATGAAGATCCTCCTCTCTGACTAAACCCAGGTTTACCACCTCTACTGAAACCTCTGCCCCCTCGACCACCTCTGCTGACACTAGGTCGAGAAGCTGTAGTATCAGCCTGCCTATACTCCTGCATCTCAGGACAATCTCTAACAAAATGAGCTGGTGACCCACATCTAAAACACCCAGCTGATCCACCAATCTTCCAACAAACACCCCCATGGGTCTTACCACAATGCTCACATACAGGTGGAGTAGACCTCTGAATCACTGGAGTCAGGGCACTAGCTACAGAAACTGTCTGTCTCGGCCTCTGCCTCTGATATTGAACTGATCTGCCCGACTGTCTCTGGGTTCTACTGGTTCTCAGAACAAAACCTCCTCGACCCCTCTTCATAGATGAAGACCCTGCCTCAAACTGGGATCTCCTTACCCTGGTCTCTTCCTCAGTAGCAGCTGCTGCAATGCCCTGTGCTCTCTCAACACTTCTAGCTGCTGCAACAAGCTGAGAAAAATCCTGGTACCGGGAACCAGCCACAATGCACATGATAGAGAGCCTCAATCCCTCCTCAAATCTTCTGCATCGGTCTATTTCATCAGAGATAATTCCCCCGGCATATCGACTCAACCGGATATACTCAATCTCATACTCTGTTACCGTCCGGTTGTCTTGCCTCAAATTCAGGAATTCCATCTTCTTAATATCTTTATACTCCCTCGGAGTATATTTCTGCTCAAACTCCCTCAGAAAATCACCATAAGATAATGTAGGTGGATCATCCATGGCATGAGGAACCGTCTTCCACCAGTCATAGGCATCTTTCTGCAGGAGGGATCTGGCATAATCAAATTTCTCATCCGAAGTGGCTTGCAACTGAATGAATATCCTCTGCACCTTATCCAACCACTGCTCAGCCACTGCAGGATCGGTAGTGCCCAAGAAATCTTCAGCCCCATATTTTCTTAACTTGTCATAATGTCTTACCGGCATCTGAGGATGTGGTGGTGGTGGTGGTGGCTACACTGGAGCTCCCCTCAACAGTTCTACCATATGCCTTAACCATCCCAGCGGAGCCTCCTCAGCAGCTGATCTCTCTGGCACAGAAATAGGTGCCTCACTAGCCCTCTCAATCCTAGCTCCATCTCTACTCTCTTCAGGAGCTACACTTTCTGCACTACCCTCAACAGACTGTCGTGAATGAGATGCCATCTCTACCTATATCTGCAAACACAGTAGAATATTCCTCATTAAAGATCAAAGATTGCCATACCAAAACATGTATTTTACTCAAAAACTCACTTTAAAAATCAAAATATTATTTTTCTTACAATTGACCTAGGTTGAGAATCTCAAACCTAGGCTCTGATACCAAAAATTGTAACACCCCTTCCCGACCTACGTGTGTAAGCTGAGTAGAAGCGCCACACTATCCTAATGTTGCTACCAATTTTACTTAGTCAAATTTTAGTTCTGATTTTTTTACAGAAATTTTGCCATAGTTTCGCCTAGAAATTGAATACCAATTGTCGACAAAACTGGTTTTTTCTGATTTTTTTGAAAATATTTTTACACAAACCAATGCAAACAAAATCATTCTCAGTAGACTCCCAATAAATCCCCCTTATAACCTCAACTACAACCTGCAAAAAGGATTTACACTTCTAGTATAAAATAAAGTAAAGGTTTATTATGAAACACAATAGATAAAATATTTGTTCACTATGCAGCGAAAAGTAATAATATTTACAAATTCATATACATCAAAACTTCAATTTTACAAAACATAAAATTTATACATGTTTGGCAGTCAGTCTTCGATCTTTAAGCTCACTATTCACACATCAAAATCTAGACTCGACTCGGCCTAGAGGAACTCTCTGGTTCTTCCCTGTCACCTGTGTGATGAACCACAATCGCGCTAAGCCCATGGCTTAGTGATACAAACAACCATAATATCATGCCTCAATGCAATGCCAATGTCACACAATCAAGTTTCATAAACAATTCAAAAGAATATTATATTTCACAATCTTACATTATTTAATAATTAATCAAAACATTCATGATTCACATTGAAAACAAAGACAAGCATGGGCCCAAAATACACTAATATGTTATTCAAAGTTCAGAGTTACTGCTTTGGTCCATAATCATAATCATTAATACATTTATCCATGGATAATTAACTAGATTTGAGCTTACGACCCAGTCATTTCACTCAATCTAGTTTCAATAATTTGTTTTTGAGGTTTACGACCCGGTCATTTCACCCCAAAAACATCACATTTCACATTTTCCAACTGGAATCGGCTTACGACCCGGCCATTTCACCTATCCAGTGATTCATAGGCATGCCACCAAACTCAGAACTCTGAAAATTGAATAACATATTAGGCACACAAATCATTTCATTTATTTCTTTATTAAACTCTTTTCATTTCATTTCTCATTTCATATTCCACAAACAACTAGGCAACTATGCCTCAATTATTTCATTTGCATTGTCATAGCCAACAACTATGGCTTCACATTTCATCATGTTTCAATTCACATTTCATATTTCATTATAACATCACATCTTTCACCTCACATCTTTCACATTTCATATCTCATATTTCATTTCATCATCATATAGACAAACATGCTTCAATCATCTTATTTACATCATTATAACCAATGGCATTAACACACATTTTACATGCTCATCACAACATTCACATTATACCAAACATACATTATTAATATGCATTAACAATGCATTAGATTTCTTAACACATTTACAATCAAATGTATGTTAAGTCTCAACATCATATGAATGTATGCAATAATGTAGTTTGCACTTACCTTAAAACCAACTCACACCAATCTATACACTTACTCTTCCAAGAATCCTCAACACTTAGGTTAGGGCAATTCAACCTCTTCACAACCTAATCCAAAAGGAATATTAGCAAAATGACCATATGAATAGTAAATTCTGTTTTTAGACTCAACTTTATCCTTATTTTGAAAAATTGTATAAAATAATCTACTTGACTAAAAACTCTAAAATTTTTAAAGAACTTAATTTTACATCTTAAAATCATTCCTTTAAAATTTCAGATCAAACTGAACACAAAATCTTGGTCAAATAGTTCACCCAACCAGACTGCCCCAATTGCCCTGCATCCTGGCAGCAGTTCTGAACTTTGTGAATTCCATAACCTAAATTCAATCAACGTGGTTCCAAATTATTTTTCTCAAATACTAGACTCACTAAGAAACAACATATCCAAAATTCAATTGGATAATATTTTTCTACATTTTATTAAAAATCCCGAAAGATAGCTGTCTCAGTTAAGGTACCTGCTGGAACAGGTCTAATAAAAATAATCTTTCCAAAATCATAACCATTCCAAAATCGAATCAACATATTTTTCAGTCATTCTAGACTCATAGAGGCACAACATATCAAAAATTAACTTCAAGAACATTTTTCTATATTTAATTAAAAATCATACAAGTCACAGCATTTACTAATTGTAAAACAGAAAAATTTCAACTTCACTAAACACAGCTCTTACTCTTCCATCACCAACACCAATCCTAACTTCTTATCTTTAATTCCATTTCAACACTTTTAAATACACCATACACAAACACACTCCAACCATCAACAACACTCCATCAAACTCAAACAAAATTCCAAATAGAACAAGAGAAATCAAGAGAAAACTTACAAAAAATGAAGAACTTCTTGAATTTCCAACTTAATCTCTTGAAAACTCCTTCAATTTTGAGTTTGGAACAAACAAAACTCACTCTTTCTCTCTTGCTTTGGATGGCCGGCCAACAAAAGGGAAAGAGAAGAAAATGAACAAGTGAAAGAGACAAAGTCAAACTTCTCATCTCTTTAAACCTCCACCAAGCATTTCAAAAAGAAAATTACTTAAATACCCTCATCTATTTATTTTAACTTCCTTTCACTTACATGCCCTTTTTAGTAATTTCATAATTAACAAAATAAATATCTTCTTCCTTTGACCATCCATTTGACTTGTATATATGTTATATATATTTCCATATATACAACATATACACTCTCTTTTAAATTCTTTTCTCTTTCCAATTACATATATACATTTTAATTCAAATAAAACAACAATTATATCAAAACTCCTAGGGCACATTTTGGGATATTACACCTTCAACAAACTGGGTGCAAGTCAAATGGCTAGATTTATTGAAAGGAACCTCATCTGCAAATAAGGGGTCCCACACAGTGTGGTATCAGACAATGGGGTACAGTTCCAAGGAGCAGTTAAGGATTTATTCTCGAAGTTCCAAATTCATCATCATCGATCCTCTCCTTATAGACCAAAGGCTAATGGTGCGGTTGAAGTAACAAACAAGACAATTAAGCAAATTCTGTCCAAGATGACCAAGACTTACAGGGATTGGTCAGAGATGCTTTCCTTTGCTGTATGGAGATATAGGACAAGTGTACGAACACCTACTGGAATTACACCGTTTTCTTTGGTTTATGCAATGGAAGCAGTATTGCCAATTGAGATTGAGATCAAGTCATTGAGAGTAGTCTTGGAAGCGGAACTGCCTGAAATGGAATGGGTAGCAAGCAGATACACACAATTAGCTCTATTAGAAGAGAGAAGATTAAAGGCGTTGTATCATCACCAACTGTATCAAAAGAAGATAGCTCGGGCCTACAATAGAAGGGTTAAGGTCAAAAAATTCAGAGTTGGGGATTTGGTGTTGAAGCAATGTAAGGCTAATGTATCTGATCCGAGAGGGAAGTTCAGACCTAGCTGGGAAGGGCCATATGTCGTGAAACAAGTCATGAGCAAAGGTACGGTGAAGTTATCAGACATGGATGGGAACGAATTTAGTGAGCCAGTAAACATCGATAGGTTGAAGAGGTTTTATGTATGATAGAAAAAAGGGAAAAAAGGAGCTTGCTAGGTTGAAAACCCAAAAAGGGCAGCCTAGGCAAAAGTTAGAGCAGTCCGCTAGTTATGAAAACCAGAAAGGGAGGGCTAGGCAACAATTAAGGCTAAATGCGAGAAAATCGTCAATTAGAAAACCCGAAAGGATGGGCTAGGCAACAATTAGGGCTAAATGAGAGAAAATCGTCAATTAGAAAACCCGAAAGGGCTAATTGGCAACAGGAGTGATCTTGTGTATGCTGGCTTTATGTTTGGTTGTTCCCCAATTTAATAAAACAGAATTGATGTTAAAATTGTTTCATATGCACTGTTATAAGTATTCGACCAAATATGAATGAAATAAATAAACACAATAGCAAAAGGTGATGACAAATTATAAATGGAAAAGGAGCATCTTTTATTACTTTAATTATTTTTTCATCCTAACAATACACTTTCTGAATTGACAAATGTAAAATCTATGGCAGTCGATAAGTGTAATGTGTAAGCCATCTTTGCCTTAACCGATCCAAGTAGGCTTCAGTCAAGCAAGGCATGTCTAAGTCGGGAGCAAAGTCAGAATCACGAGGCTCAGCTCCATACTGATGTCCAAGTCGGCGAGGATCATAGCATGTACCTTGACGAAGAACAGCAAGGGGAACGTACATCAAGTATGTCCGCATGGTGATATGAGAAATCTTCCACCAAGGTACCAACCAACGGATATTGACTTCGGAGCATGAGTGGATCCAGTCAACCCAGTCAGCATATGAAGAAGCAAGATGGAGTAGCTTTCTAGCAGAATGATGACGTGGCAAGTATCTGGTAAAATCCATCGAGGGAGTATCAAGCAAACAAAGACACTCTTGAAGCCAAATTTGTGAAGGAAAAATTAAAAAAAAAGAGTCCACTAAGTTTAAAACCCGCAAGGGCAGCTTAGGCAAAAATTAGGATAGCTCACTAGGGGAGAGAATTTTGGTTTTTATATTAAAAGGGGCATGCAAGGTGTTTTCAAGCAGGGGGCAAACTGTAGACTCTTAATTTTTGAGCCAATCCGGTCAAAGATGTTTTAATTAGTCCTAAATGATTTTTGTTGTCTAATTGGTCCAAATAATTTTTGTTAAATAATTTTTATTTTAGTATCTAATTTTTATTAATAAAAAAATAAAAATAAATAAATAAAAGTCAAAAAAATAAAAATAAAAATAAAAATTGAAGTCGGAAAATCGGTGACGAAAAAATCATCGCTTGGGCCCTTAGGCATTTCGCCCGTAGGAATTTACTGCGGGAGAAATAGCCCAAGCCATTTCACCCGCAGATTTTTTCTGCCGGTGAAATGGCCATTTCGCCTGCAGGAATTTCCTGCGGGCGACGCCCGTTCCTCGCCCACTGCCGCAGTTTCCTGGGCAGATTTTTTTCGCCAGCTCATTTTTTCCTGCTGCAATATTATTTCCTCGGTGGGCATATATTTTTTGGGGAAAATCTGTGAAGGAAAAGGAGCAACTTTAATATTTTGCATCGGTGGAACAGGTCTAATATTTTTTCCTGGTCTAATATTAAGTTACCTCGCCCACCGATGCAAATTTTTCGAAACCTAATTCAATTAGGTTTCAGTTTTCTTTTATTATCAATATTATTTGTCGTGATTAATTAGGAATAAGCCATATAAAATCTCTATAAATAAGGACCAAAGGCAATGAAATAAGGGGTGGCCGAAAAAAAAAAGGACAGTAGCTTGGAAACAAAGTGGAACCAAATCCGTGAAGGAAAAGGAGCAATTCAATTTAATATTTTTCTGGAATAGCAGGGACACAATTAAAGGGATTCAAAAGGCAGCAATTGCCTTTGTTTTAATTCATCCAAGAAAAATAATTTTTGGAGGAATCATCAAAAGGAGGTATGTATTAAATTCTTTGTTTTTTTTTTCACAGTAACTAAAACTAGGAATTTGTGTTTTTCAAAATTTAAAATCTTAGAACTTTAATTTAGTTTTTCTAAAGTCAAAAACCTTATTTCGTTGGTTTATTTTTCAAAAGGCTTAAAATTGTTATTTTTTCTTCTTTAAAATCTTAAAACCCTAATTAAACATATTTTTCAACAAAACCAAATTTTAATTCTATTTCTTTCAAAATTTTAAACTTGGTTCTGTTTCTTCCAAAAAGCCATAAAAAACATCTTTTCTATTTATAAAAACTTTAATCCATTTGTTTAAATTCATAAAACCTCATGAAATCACCAAATTGTCTTTCTAAACCCTAATTCAAATTCATCACCCAAGACCCTAATTTTAAAATCCTAAAACCCTAATTCAACTTCCAAACCTAAAATAGTAAACTTTAACCCATTTAAAACCTTAAACCCTAACTTTTTCTAAACTTTAATCCTTTAAAACATTAAAAACCATAAAAACACAAATATTCTAAATTTACACAGTAAGCTTGAAATCACCATTTAAAACCATGAATCAAAAGTATTTTAAAGTGTCCAAAACCCTAGTTTTATGATTTCACAATTCAAACCTTAATTTGTTTAATCAAAGAGTTTTACCAACCTTTTAAAACATAAAATCCTGAATCTATTTTAATTCCATAAAAAGTCACAGTAGCTATAATTGGACTTTTATTTGCTTTATTTAATTCTATATTTGATTATGATTTGATTTATTTCTTATGCTTTAATTTATTTAATTTCAATGCTTGATTTATTTAATTTATCATGGATGGATGTTTATTTTATATTTTGATTAATAGCTTTGATGATTGATTTATTTATGGTGAATAGTTATTTATTTCATCAATTTATTTAGATTTTCAAATGTTGTAAGAGGTATGTTTTCACTTGGTGGGTACCTCATTAGTTAAATATCATGTAATTTAAATTGCTTTTTAATTTTAGAACTTATGTAAAGGACATTTTTCTACCTTTCGGGGGGTGTCCTATTTAGGCATGGGATGTAAGGACATGTTTCCATCTTCAGGTGGGTGTCCATTTATTTGTTTTGCTTGGACCTTGCTTTGATTTTAATATAATGATGCTTTCTTTTAATTATTGTGTGTAATATGGATAATGTTGTTATATTTTAGAAATTTATAATATTAAGACTTGTAAAGGAGGCCGGTTCCAATGAACCGGGCGTTGTGAGGGTGCTGGGCCATTTCTCACTTTCCCCACAAGTACCTAACTTTTCGAACCCATTAGGGGGTTGGGGATTCCTTAGGAATCGAGTCATCCACCCCTTTCTTTTTTCCCGACCCATCCGGGTGGCGACACCATTTTCTCCAGACTTAGGTCCGTGTTCTCTAAGGCCCCGAGCCTAAACAGTGCCGAAGTCACAAGAACCATTTCACCGGGAGTGGGGGCGAAAATCCCCGCTCACAGAAGGCCATTTGTATGTTAGAGCTATTGTGACACAATGGACAAACCTTCACACTACAAACTGCTTGTTGGAACTTTAGATAGTTGGGAGCAATCTTGCTAGACTCCAAATTCCTTCTATCTTCTTGGCATTAATCTGGATCTTGATTGGGATAGTCTTTGCATTTACAAAAAGTTTGGTATCCAAATTCATTTCTCTTCTTCTTTTCCCTTTTCTTTCTTTTTATTTTTCTTACTCTTCCCTTTCTTTGAGCATTTTATCATTTTGTCCTTCTTCCTCGTAGGACTGTCAGGTACAGAACTTTCAAGAACTAGATGGTCTTTCTCCTTTTTCTCTAATTTTGATCGAATCTTTGGTTGGGTTGGACCAATTCAAGTCAAACTATCCTTATAAACCAAATGGAAGCCTTTTACTGCTTTAGGTAAAAGAGAACTCAGTTGGCTTTCTGAACCGTTTAGAATTTTATTTTATTTTATTTCTTTTATTTCTTTGCTTTTTTTCTTTTTTTTTCTTCTTCTTCTTCTTTTTTTTTTTTTTTTAGTTCTAGCTCTAAAAGAGATGTCTTGTTTGTACCAACTTAGATTTTTAATAATGGATGAGTGGAGTGACATAAATCTCCTTTAATAGGGATAAACCATTCTTTGATCTTCTTGCCTCTTCACCTTAGTGATCATAAGACTTGTCAAAAGTATCACAACAGCTCAGGGTAGGTTGTTGGGGTTTTTAAGCCAATGAAAAGAAAGCTAAAATTTTATGAAAGCTCAAAGGGACAACTAGGGATTGATATTTAATTGGGTGGATACTAGTTGTTGGCTTACCAAACATTGCCTAGATCATTTCTCTCTTAAAATAAGCAGAGTTCAATTTCGCCTCAAATGTTTGTCAAAGCATGTTCTAAGACTGACTAGGACCTAGACAAAGGTAATTATGCAGGAGCCCTCTCTAAGTAAGCATACACAACTCAATGCTATTGTAACACCCCTTCCCGACCTATAATAAGCCGAGGAGGAATGCTACATCAAGATACGAGCTCTGGTTATGTCAGCTTACTTAATGTTCCTTATAAAAATTTTTCAAAAAAAATTTTGACGGAGTCTCCCTTAAAATTCTAGGTCCCAAGTGTCGACAAAATTGATTTTTCTTATATTTGAAAAACATTTTGTTTCACAATTCAACTCAAGTACACTCCCAATAATCCACCCTTATAACCTCAACTACAATCCTGCAAGAAGAATTCACACTTCTATATTCACAATCCGACTCAATTTAAAACCATACAGTTATTATACATTACTAGATTTATACATATAAATACTCTCTCGTCAGAAATACATCATAATTAAAATTTATACATGTATGCATAACCCTCTAGTTGGTCTCGACAAACTTTACTCTTCTTGTGGCATAACAAAAGACTTCATATCTTCCATCTAAAAACCTGCGCGAATAAACACCCGCGCTAAGCCCGAGAGCTTAGTAGTCCAAATATAAAATATAAACATATAGTATAGAAGTATTGATATGTAATGATACATCGATTCAATATATAATTAGTTCTTATCATATCTTCTTTTCTTTTTAACTTTATCTTTAATATATCCTAGCTAATTTCATATAAGATGTATATATATATATAATATTATCACCAACCCCAATGCATCACCAATACTCAAAACCAATATATTAATACCCCTACATTATATATATACCATACCAACCATTATTGCAATACACACATTACACATCATATCACTCATTATTGCAATACACAATCTACATATCATATAAATCATAAATCATATTTCCAATAAAGACAACCTTTATCATCAACCACAATTCATTTTCCTATTACACTTAATAACATTATATTATTCACAATCCACCAAGCATAATTCATTATTAATACTCACAATCAATATTTCAATACTTGCATTTCACATTGACAATAAAGACAGACTCGGGCCCAAAACACTAATATGTTATTCAAAGTTCAGAGTTACTGCTTTGATCCATAATCACAATAATCAAGCCCGTAGGCAACATATATCATATCTCTATCCATGGAGAGTGTAACAGACCCAGTCTCTTGGACCATCCACCCGACTAATCGAGAAGATCCTCAACCCGGCAAGACTGTTACTTTTCATATATTTCACATTTATAATTCATATAGTGTAACAGACCCAGTCTCTTGGACCATCAACTCAACAACTTGAGGAGATCCTCAACCCGGCTAGACTGTTACATTTCATATGTTATAGGCATGCCGTCAAATCCAGAACTCTGAAAGTTGAATTAACATATTAGACACAACTCTTTTCATTTATATCTTTGTACATTTCTTTCTCAATTCATTTCATTTTCATAACAGGCAACCATGCCTCAATTATAATTCATTTACATTCTCGTAGCCAACACAATGGCTTCACATCTCATTTGATTCATCATAGCCAATCTCAATGGCTTCACCTCTTATCATATTTCAATTCACGTTATAGCACTTCATCATTCAAGTATACATAAACAATTATATTGAGCATATATCTTAAATTCATCATCATATAATCAACATGTCTATTTATTTCATTTCAATCATTATTACCAACCACAATTACAATACATTTCATCATTTCTCAAAACACATTAGCACAATTCATCATTACAATATTTATCATAACAAATTGCATTGTACTTACCTATTTGAATGATCTTCATATCTTTCACATCATCCAATCATAACCTTAATCAAATTATATTGACAATATAGTAATTCACTTAACACATTTACAAACAAATGTGTTAAGTCTTAATTCATGTAAATAAGTGCAATCATATAAACTTTGTACTTACCTTAAAACCAACTTACACCACTCTATACACCTACTCTTCCAAGAATCCTCAACACTTAGATTAGGGCAATTCAACCTCTTCACAACCTAATCCAAAAGGAATATTAGCAAAATGACCATATGAATAGTAAATTCTGGTTTTAGACTAAATTTTATCCTTATTTTGAAAATTTGTATAAAATAATATACTTGACTAAAAACTCTAAAATTTTTACAGAACTTAATTTTACATCTTAAAATCATTCCTTTAAAATTTCAGATCAAACTGAACACAAAATCTTGGTCAAATAGTTCACCCAAACAGACTGCCCCAATTGCCCTGCATCCTGGCAGCAGTTCTAAACTTTGTGAATTCCATAACTTAAATTCAATCAACTTGGTTCCAAATTATTTTTCTCAAATACTAGACTCATTAAGCAACAACATATCCAAAATTCAATTGAATATAATTTTTCTACATTTTATTAAAAATCCCGAAATATAGCTGTCTCAGTTAAGGTACCTGCTGGAACAGATCTAATAAAAATAATCTTTCTAAACTCATAACCTATCCAAAATCGAATCAACATATTTTTCAGTCATTCTAGACTCATAGAGGCACAACATATCAAAAATTCACTTCAAGAACATTTTTCTATAATTAATTAAAAATCATACAAATCACAGCCTTTACTAATTGTAAAACAGAAACAATTTCACTAAACACAAACATACATCAATTATTCCATTTTCCAACTCATATATATATCAAACCCTTACTAACCAATTTAATAATCCATCATCATCCTCACAAATAACCATTTAAATCTACACATATCTTTCAATCTTTCACTATTATCATCTTAACATACTAACTACATCCCATATCAATACAATCAATGGAAATCAATTCAAAGAAATGAATACTTACTTGAGTAGTCTTTGCCAAATCTTCAATCTTCACTTCAATTCTCTTTAAGCCCTTAAAAATTTTGATGTGCATAATTAAAATCTCCTTTCTCTCTTTCTCTCTCTCTCTCTCTCGTAAGAAGAAGAAGAAGAAGGAGACAAGAAGATTTTTCTTCTTTTCTTCATACTTATCCTATATATATATATATATAATAATAATAATATTAATTATTTCTAAAAATTCTCCACCACAACCTTCATTCAACCCTTTGACTTTCTTTTCTTCTTTCTCTTTTATAAATATTATTATCATTATTATTAATTAATTAATATTATATATATATATATTCACTTTTCCTACACCACTTTATACATTATGTATATGTGGTGTATATGTGGGTATATGTATATTCCTTTTATATTTCCCATATATTTTCCAAATACCAAATATACATCTCATCCCTCAAATACATCTACCTCTTCATTTCTTTTCTCTTTTCATCAAACATATACATTTAATCCAAATACAACAATAACTCTAAAACTTTTAGGGTATATATTGGGATATTACAATTCTCTCCCCCTTAAATAATTTCGTCCTCGAAATTATCCAGCACAATAACAATTCATTTATAATAAAACACCATCTTAATTCATATGAAGGTAATCGTATTCTTATATTATGATTTCATCAAATTACATAACTTTTACTCTTCCACCTTTAGTCAATCATCTTTTCCCAATTCACAACTCATCATTATATAGCTATATTTATCTTATTACTTTTTCAACAAAACACCCAAAATAACTCATTACATTTCAAAGAAATTTTCTTTTATACAATAATCAAATCATCTTATAATCTATAAATATACCATTCATCTATTACATTCAAGATATTTATCACTTCATCTTTTTATAGGCAATCTTTTAACTTTAATCTTGGAAATTATTGAATTAAATCTTACTATAGATTATCCTGTTATTACAATCACTTTTGAAAATAACCACTTATCAAACCTTGATTGATAACAATATTTTCATTTCTTATACTTAAATCCCTCTTTACCATGTTTTTCACTTAATATTAATATCGATACAATCTTTATAAATTTACTTTACAGATAATCAACCTTTTTCCTTTCATTATCTTTAATAACTGATATATCATAATTCATTCATGTATCAGCATATCACTTCATATATACATTATCATATATATCTTATACTCTTAGCATAACTATACATATTAAATCTCGATAATAATTCACAATCTTAATGAATTCTAGATCAATTGATCTAGCTGTCATAAAATAACAACATTTCAATCTTATTCCATTCAAACCAACCATTAACTTATTTAAGTTTATCATCACATATCAATATACATAACACAATTCTATTAGGTCAAACTCATTCTCAACTTCTAATCCCTTAGGATCCATCTGTTCGACTCCTTACTAACAAATTACTTCAAATTATCTTTCAATATTCATATATATCTTCTGCTTTCAATAATAGCAGTGCAATCTCCCATAATTCTCATAATTTTTCTCATACTATAATTATTACCCATAGTTCATTCACTTAACATTGTTTCCATCAATTAATTTATCTTATAACAAAAATATATTCAGTATCATTTTCAATCACATTTCATAAATTTCTCCCATTTATCATATTCTCACATTATCATACCATTACTATGATTACATAATCACTTTTTATTCATTCTTCACAATTCAAGACATTTACACGGTTCTCTTCTCTATTCATATTTTTCATAATTATAAACAAATTTCTAACATAGAATTGATAAGATACCACTTTACCAATCACAACTCCTAACCATATTTCTTGAAACAAAATTATCAATCTCACCCACATAATACTACAATCATATCACCTTAGGCCCAAATCTGCTGATAACAAACTTAACCAGCCAATTACACTAAACAAATTATATAGCCAGAGTATATTAATAGTCACATATGTAGTTTATAAATCAATATTGTTCCTCTATTATTCTTCTTCAAACATTTCCAACTATCTCAAAAGTTGACATAATTCAACTTTGTCTCCAAAACAATTTGTTCTTGATCATATGATTATCATTAGCCTAACTCACATCAACAATATTTCTTATAACACTTATGTGTACAACATTCAATCATATACAAACTTTATACAACTTCCATTTCTAACCTATCTCTTATAAAACTTTTCATACATTATACTTTCCATCTTTATTAAACACATATACATATAATATATTTCCACAAGCATAATCCTTCAACCAGAAAGCATTATATGATAGTCTAGCTCAGTTATTATCATAACAATTTCATCGTCCATTGTTACTCGAGTCCTTTTTCACTTTCCATTACAATCCATAGTCTAACTCTTCATAAATCAAAACTTAATTTCTCATAGATCCACTAATACATGCCATATCATTCTTCATACCACTATACAAATAATTATACCACATTCACATACATAGGTCACGTTCACAATGTGACTTGCTTTCATATTTCTTACACTTTACAATTATATTTAATTCCTCTTTTTCATACCATCAATACACATTTAACATTTATTATTTTTCATTGAACAACACCATTTTCATCTTCTTTTTTTTTTTTTTTTTTTTTACATGACTTAAATTATTTATATATATCTCACATATTTATACATATGTCCCTTACATCCAATCATATACACATCGCCCATTAATCCCTATAAAATTTCCAAATTTCGTTATCACAAATCTCAATTTCTTGAACTAACATTGCTCAATCCAATTCTCACTATTAATATTATCACATGACCTAACTTTGCACAAGTTTATCAATGCAAGAGTACTCATTCTCAACACTAATAGATATGTAGTTGTATAGGTTACAAACACGCAATACTATGCGTACATTACACTTTCAAGTGATCAACTCAATCCTTGATCACTAGCATCTTACATCCCATTATCACCTTCCAAGTAGTCAACCTTATCATGATTACTTCATCACTTGCCAACTTTTAGTTCATCAAATTACATATCTGTAAGTCATTCTTAATATGCAAAAATTTTCATTCCACTTAACTCATATACGTACTATACATTAAATTTTCGATATTTAAATAATCTTTATCCAAATTCCGTTAACATTATAAATTCTCCTCTTACTACTTTGCTTAAACTTCAATTTACTCATCTCGTTTTATTAATATAAACTTAAGTAAATATCTTATATATACATACTACAAAGCAACATCAAAATATATCCTTTTTACAATCATTAAAGCTCATTTCAAAAATCCAAATATTACACATTATCACCATTAACATGAGCTTTAACAATACTCAAGCATATTATATTCCTACCATTCAAACCACAATGTTTACATTAAATTAACAATACTAACAACACCATTTTATCTCCTTGCTTAACCCCTATCATTTTTTTTTTAATCTTAACTTTACATATTCAAACCTTAAGTTATCACACTTTGTCTATATCAATCAACTCATTCAATATTCCACCATATTCTCTTCATTATAATTACATATCCATCCATATTATCCATCAACAATATTTCCTCTCCCTTGCAATCCAAACATAAGCTTTATTAGAAAGAGATTCAAATAGTAGAGGAAAGATTACATACTTTGATTTTGATTTTGTTTTTAATTCATTTTTTTTTACTTTATTTTTCCTGATCATTTCTTTATATTATAATCATATTTCACATTTTCTTTCCTCAAGGAAACTACCATTCTTTAATTTATCACTTAAACTTACATAAATTTTTCCATCTCATTGCTTTCTTTAAATTTCCATTCATATAGAACTTCATCCACACATTATTATCCATTTCATACAATTCAATACATTTCAATTCATATAATACCACATTCGAGACCAACCTAGATGTTAATGCATATGCATGTATCAAAAATTTCATTCTTTTCATTTTCATTCATCATCATTTTTCTTTTTAAAACATTTCCTTTTTAAATTTACTTAGGCCGAGAATCTCGAACCTAAGCTCTGATACCAAAACAATTGTAACACCCCTTCCCGACCTATAATAAGCCGAGGAGGAATGCTACATCAAGATACGAGCTCTGGTTATGTCAGCTTACTTAATGTTCCTTATAAAAATTTTTCAAAAAAATTTTGACGGAGTCTCCCTTAAAATTCTAGGTCCCAAGTGTCGACAAAATTGATTTTTCTTATATTTGAAAAACATTTTGTTTCACAATTCAACTCAAGTACACTCCCAATAATCCACCCTTATAACCTCAACTACAATCCTGCAAGAAGAATTCACACTTCTATATTCACAATCCGACTCAATTTAAAACCATACAGTTATTATACATTACTAGATTTATACATATAAATACTCTCTCGTCAGAAATACATCATAATTAAAATTTATACATGTATGCATAACCCTCTAGTTGGTCTCGACAAACTTTACTCTTCTTGTGGCATAACAAAAGACTTCATATCTTCCATCTAAAAACCTGCGCGAATAAACACCCGCGCTAAGCCCGAGAGCTTAGTAGTCCAAATATAAAATATAAACATATAGTATAGAAGTATTGATATGTAATGATACATCGATTCAATATATAATTAGTTCTTATCATATCTTCTTTTCTTTTTAACTTTATCTTTAATATATCCTAGCTAATTTCATATAAGATGTATATATATATATAATATTATCACCAACCCCAATGCATCACCAATACTCAAAACCAATATATTAATACCCCTACATTATATATATACCATACCAACCATTATTGCAATACACACATTACACATCATATCACTCATTATTGCAATACACAATCTACATATCATATAAATCATAAATCATATTTCCAATAAAGACAACCTTTATCATCAACCACAATTCATTTTCCTATTACACTTAATAACATTATATTATTCACAATCCACCAAGCATAATTCATTATTAATACTCACAATCAATATTTCAATACTTGCATTTCACATTGACAATAAAGACAGACTCGGGCCCAAAACACTAATATGTTATTCAAAGTTCAGAGTTACTGCTTTGATCCATAATCACAATAATCAAGCCCGTAGGCAACATATATCATATCTCTATCCATGGAGAGTGTAACAGACCCAGTCTCTTGGACCATCCACCCGACTAATCGAGAAGATCCTCAACCCGGCAAGACTGTTACTTTTCATATATTTCACATTTATAATTCATATAGTGTAACAGACCCAGTCTCTTGGACCATCAACTCAACAACTTGAGGAGATCCTCAACCCGGCTAGACTGTTACATTTCATATGTTATAGGCATGCCGTCAAATCCAGAACTCTGAAAGTTGAATTAACATATTAGACACAACTCTTTTCATTTATATCTTTGTACATTTCTTTCTCAATTCATTTCATTTTCATAACAGGCAACCATGCCTCAATTATAATTCATTTACATTCTCGTAGCCAACACAATGGCTTCACATCTCATTTGATTCATCATAGCCAATCTCAATGGCTTCACCTCTTATCATATTTCAATTCACGTTATAGCACTTCATCATTCAAGTATACATAAACAATTATATTGAGCATATATCTTAAATTCATCATCATATAATCAACATGTCTATTTATTTCATTTCAATCATTATTACCAACCACAATTACAATACATTTCATCATTTCTCAAAACACATTAGCACAATTCATCATTACAATATTTATCATAACAAATTGCATTGTACTTACCTATTTGAATGATCTTCATATCTTTCACATCATCCAATCATAACCTTAATCAAATTATATTGACAATATAGTAATTCACTTAACACATTTACAAACAAATGTGTTAAGTCTTAATTCATGTAAATAAGTGCAATCATATAAACTTTGTACTTACCTTAAAACCAACTTACACCACTCTATACACCTACTCTTCCAAGAATCCTCAACACTTAGATTAGGGCAATTCAACCTCTTCACAACCTAATCCAAAAGGAATATTAGCAAAATGACCATATGAATAGTAAATTCTGGTTTTAGACTAAATTTTATCCTTATTTTGAAAATTTGTATAAAATAATATACTTGACTAAAAACTCTAAAATTTTTACAGAACTTAATTTTACATCTTAAAATCATTCCTTTAAAATTTCAGATCAAACTGAACACAAAATCTTGGTCAAATAGTTCACCCAAACAGACTGCCCCAATTGCCCTGCATCCTGGCAGCAGTTCTAAACTTTGTGAATTCCATAACTTAAATTCAATCAACTTGGTTCCAAATTATTTTTCTCAAATACTAGACTCATTAAGCAACAACATATCCAAAATTCAATTGAATATAATTTTTCTACATTTTATTAAAAATCCCGAAATATAGCTGTCTCAGTTAAGGTACCTGCTGGAACAGATCTAATAAAAATAATCTTTCTAAACTCATAACCTATCCAAAATCGAATCAACATATTTTTCAGTCATTCTAGACTCATAGAGGCACAACATATCAAAAATTCACTTCAAGAACATTTTTCTATAATTAATTAAAAATCATACAAATCACAGCCTTTACTAATTGTAAAACAGAAACAATTTCACTAAACACAAACATACATCAATTATTCCATTTTCCAACTCATATATATATCAAACCCTTACTAACCAATTTAATAATCCATCATCATCCTCACAAATAACCATTTAAATCTACACATATCTTTCAATCTTTCACTATTATCATCTTAACATACTAACTACATCCCATATCAATACAATCAATGGAAATCAATTCAAAGAAATGAATACTTACTTGAGTAGTCTTTGCCAAATCTTCAATCTTCACTTCAATTCTCTTTAAGCCCTTAAAAATTTTGATGTGCATAATTAAAATCTCCTTTCTCTCTTTCTCTCTCTCTCTCTCTCGTAAGAAGAAGAAGAAGAAGGAGACAAGAAGATTTTTCTTCTTTTCTTCATACTTATCCTATATATATATATATAATAATAATAATATTAATTATTTCTAAAAATTCTCCACCACAACCTTCATTCAACCCTTTGACTTTCTTTTCTTCTTTCTCTTTTATAAATATTATTATCATTATTATTAATTAATTAATATTATATATATATATATATTCACTTTTCCTACACCACTTTATACATTATGTATATGTGGTGTATATGTGGGTATATGTATATTCCTTTTATATTTCCCATATATTTTCCAAATACCAAATATACATCTCATCCCTCAAATACATCTACCTCTTCATTTCTTTTCTCTTTTCATCAAACATATACATTTAATCCAAATACAACAATAACTCTAAAACTTTTAGGGTATATATTGGGATATTACAGCTATAGAGCAATTCCCTCACATAGTAAAGTCATTCAAGTCATGATGCCTAGGCACAATAATTTATGAACATCAAGCTAGATTCCTCATTGGTTGAGCACCAAAATGACCAAAGACCAACAAAAATTTAATGAAAATAATATATTTAAAAAATCTTAATTTTAAAAATATAATTATTCCAAGTAAGTACTAAAGAAAGCTAAATAAAATAAAAAGAGCAACACTTCAAGCTAAGGGAAGTTCATTGAGTTGGAGTCGAAGATACTTCATTTATTTAGACACATCAAGGGCAAGGATTTTTTTCCATCATCAAGGATCATGGCTTCATCATCCATAGTTAATCCAAGTTTGCTTAGTAGCACATCCTCTTTAGCAGCTTCTCTATCCATGTCATGACAGGATGACAAGATAAAACTCTTCATGAAGGTTGTAAGCGATGGCGCCCTTCCAAATTTAGGCAGAGGATTATTCTTAGTGTTTGGCTTATCAGGCTCAGGCAGCTTTCCACTATCAATTAAATTATGGATCTCATGCCTCAACTTCATACAGTTGTCTGTTTCGTATCCAAGCCTTTGATGGAATTGGCAAAATGCCTTAATATCAAAGTGAGGTGAAAGAGGATTAGGCAAAGGACGAGGGGTCAAGGGTTGCAACAATCCCTTCTTTTGTAGCTTATTGAGAATCCAAGATAGCGGCTTCCCTAATTCTGAAAACTACCTCATTCCTCCTAGACTAGTGGCATTAACATCAGCTTCCTTTTGTGTATTTTGATTGCTAGGCTGATAATTCCATTTTGCAGAAAAATGGTTCTTCTCTCTTTCCCTTTGACTTTTCCCACGGGGTGATAGTCGCCTTTATTGCCCTACTTAGATAGCACATGGTTCGACTGGTCTCATAGAATAGGGATTGATCCCTCATTTTTTATTCAATCTCTATTAGTGAACATGTTCCCCATTGATGCTGCCTTTCCCTTCTTTCTTATATTGATGGGAGATGCCTCATTAGCATTATTGATGAGCTCCAAAATTTCAATTAAATGGGTCTTTATAATTTCAACCAATTGATCTTGTAGTTCGGCCATCCTAGCTTTGACAACTTCATCGAATATATCCCTTAACTGGTTATCCATCCTTCCAATGAAGCACTTGAATCAAAAATCAATGTTGTAGGTGGTGTCATTATATGCTCTTGAATTGTCATAATACAGGGCTGTGAGCCAGAAAGGATTTATAATATGTGATGTAATGCATGTATGCACAAACAATAAACAAAGAAAGATAATTAGGACTTTCCTTCCAACCTTATAACTTCCACACACGAATGGCGAGTCTCTTTTCCTAGGTATATGGTTAATAAAATACCAACATGGGATATCTTATTTTCAAATATTTCTCTCAGATGTTTCAACCAATAGTTATATTTTAAAAATGAAAATTAGTTCATGATAATTCTTATTAATTAGGTTTTAATCTATTCAACCAACTAAAGTAGCTTTTATGCTATATTGGATTAAAACTAAATTAAGAAGTTTATTATAAATAAATTTCTCACTTGAAAAAAGTAACTAATGATTCATGCCAAAAATAAGCCCATGATTAATTATTCTTAGTATAAACTAGGCTCACAATTGATTTTTGGTATTCCCATAATTGACCTAAATAATTTGTACTTTGTTTCCAAGCCCATTGTAAAGAAAGATTTTAGAAAGAAAATAGATTTTGAGCTTTGTATTTAAGTCATGAGAAAAGAATTTTTGATTTATTTTTAGAAACGTTTTATGTCCAAAGACCGTTTTGAAAAGTTTTGAAAATAGCTTTGGTCTTTTGGATTTTAAATAAAAATTTATTTTCAGCTTACAATATACTTAGGTCATATTAGAAAAAGAACAAACCAAATAAGCCATGATTTAAACTAACATAAACTAACCATAGTCAAATAACAAGCATTTAGGGTAAAAACCTAAGGAAAGTAACTAGGCCAATTACATGAGCTTTAGTCTTTGGGTTGAAAGGCTTAGGTTCCCATAGCAAGTATATACCAAAAGGTACAAGGCTATGAGTGGTTATTCCATGCTCGATCTCTATACCTTGAGTTAAAGTATGGTATCCCTTACATAACACAACACGAGTAACACGAGCGTCCTAACTCATGCACACAATGCAATCTAATATGATGCAATGGATAATATCATGATAAGAAAGAATAGAATAATATAAAGACTAATAGAATCAACTTCTCTTATCCCCAGTAGAGCCACCACTGTGAGCGGGGATTTTCACCCCCACTCCCGGTGGAATAGTTCTTGCGACTTCGGCACTGTTTAGGCTCAGGGCCTTAGAGAACACAGGCCTAAGCTCGAAGAAAATAGAGATGCCACCCGGACGGGCCGGGAAAAAGAAAGGGGTGGATGACTCGATTCCTAATGAATCCCCAACCCTTTAATGGGTTCAAAAAGTTGGGTACGTGTGGGAAAGGTGAGAAATGGCCCAACACCCCCCACAACGCCCGGTTCATTGGAACCAGCCTCCTTTGCAGGTCTTAATATTATAAAATTCTTAAATATAATAATATTATTCATATTACATGCAACAATTAAAATAAAGCATCATTATATTAAAATCAAAGCAATGTCCAAACAAAATAAATAAATGGACACCCATCCGAGGATGGAAACATGTCCTTACATCGTCCATGTCTAAAACTAAATAGGACACCCACTGAAAGATGGAAATGTGTCCTTTACATTAATTCCCAAAATATAAAAATAATTAAATTATATGAAAATTAATTAATGAGGTACCCAATAATGGAAACATACCTCTTACAATTTTAATACTAAAATAAACAAATAATAATCATAATAATAAAGAAAATATCCATCCATGATAAATTAAATAAATCAAGCATTGAAATTAAATAATTCAACCATCAAAACATATAATAAACTACATAATCAAATCTAAAATTTAATAAAGCAAATAAAGATACAAATTTAGGTTTATGTCTCAATTTAGAGTTCTTTAATTAACATTTAGAGTTTTGGGATTTTGGAATTATTGTTATTATTATTTAGGCTACTGTGAGAATTTTTTGAAAAAATGGGATGGATTAGGGTTTTATAAATTTAAGAAAGTAGTAAGGTTTTTGGTTAATCAAATTAGGGTTTAGAGCTAATATCATGAAATTAGGGTTTTGGAACCTTAAGACATTAGGGTTTATAATTTTAAAAGATTGGGATTAGGGTTTAAGATTTTTACGGTTTAATAGAGAAAGATTTATGGGATTTATTGGATTTGGGTTTAAGGGTTTTGAAAAATTAAGGTTTTAATTTATCATTTTAGAAGAAATATTGATTTTGGAAATAAATTAAGATTTTGAAAAACAATCCGGGTTTCGAGACTTTAATGGAATAATTTAGGGTTTAGAGTTTTGATAAAATAACTTATGGTTCTTGAGGTTTTAGTAAACAAACTAGATTCTGACAATTGATTCAAACCCTCAACAACTACTGGATGGTTTTAAGTTTTTAGAAAATATGCAAGTGGAGTTACGAACACCAACTTATTAATATATTAACTAAAGCAAACAATTAAAGTTATAAAAACAAAGATCAAGTTACTGCATGTTCTTATTAATCAAAGAAAATGAAGCTACTGTGAACATGAATAATTTATGATTAAAGATCAAACCTCCGTCGTCGGTTCCACAAAAAAAATTGAAATGTGAAGACAGTATGGACTCTGCCTTCTTCTTTGGTTCTCTTGATATTTTTACTTGTTATTTCCTTCGTTCTCCAAAAAAAAGATGTTGTTGTTCTTCTTTGTTTGTTGCCATCTATTTTTTTTTGCTGTTTAATCTATCTTAATATTAATTCCCGACCTCTAGGGTTTTCTCCGCTTCCTCCTTAGGGTTTTTTCCGTGTTCTGTCCCTAGGGTTTTTTCCTTTCGTTCTCCTCCCTTTTTTGTGTTTTAATGTGGTATTTATAAGAAAAAATAAAGACCTAATCCTATTTTAATAAGGAAATACTAACTATTTAGGAAAAACTACAAAATCAGATAAAATAAGGTTTGGTCAAAAAATCGGCAGCGTGCGCAGGCTGCTAGGCCCGCGGGCTGCACTGGCAAAAATTGCTGCGAGGATCAGTGGTGGCGTAAGCCAGTTCGTCGCAGAACTGGGCAAGCCCAGCTGTGGTGCAATGCCCAATTCACCACTGATTATTATCTACGGCGAATTGGGTAGTGCCCAATTCGCTCGTCGATCCGTTAGATTTTTTATTTTTTTTTATTTTTTTATTTTTAAAAATAACTATTAAATATTATTAGTAATTAAAATATTATTAAAATAACTAAAATACCACAAAAATTATTTTGGACTATCGGATTTGAATGGGTTAAAAATTAAGGGTCTGCACATAACCTTAAGCAACTTCATAAACTAAGCACACTTATACATTAGGGCGATTAACAAAAAACTTTTATGTCAAACCAAAGTTGTAATATCCTCATTTATGCCCTAGAAGTTTTGCATATTGTTGATGTTGTTATTGTTGTTGTTATTGATATATATTGGATTGAATGTATATGATGGGATAAGAAAAGAAATTGGGAGGAGAATGCTTGTGTATATGTGTATTGGGATAGATTTAGGGTTTAGAGAGAATGGTATATGTTGTGTATATGATGATATATATAACATATAAATTGGTCAAATGAAGAGTCAAAGTGTTGGTTAAGTGGAAGAAGATATTTTTGTGTTAAGTGTGTAATTACATATAAGGGCTTAGATAAGACAAAAAGTTAGTTATATGATTGAGGGCATTTTGGTATTTGCTTGGATAAGAATACTTGGTGGAGATTAAAAGCAAAAATTGACTTTGTGTCTTCATCATTTTCTTCTTTCTTCATGAAGTGGCCGGCTCTCCATTAACAAAAGGGAAAGATAAGTGTTCTTGATGCTAGAAGTGTATTGAAGAAGTAATCCAAGGTTTTGACAAAGGATTGGTGGAATTTCTTCTTCTAAAGTAAGTATTCTCTTGTTTTCTTTGTTTATTTGGAAGTTTTGTTGGAAGTGAATAAGGGTTTGGTGATTTTGTGATTTGGTGGGTTTGAGATGTGTTGTGTTGTGTTTTCAAGTGTTTAATTGATTTTAAGTTATGAGTTTAATTTAAGGTAAGTTTTCTCTTGTTACCCTTGTTATTTTGAAGTTATGCTTGAGTTGAGTTGTGGTTTGATGATGATATGATTCAATTGCTTATGGTGTGATTTTAAGTATTGATATTGCTTGATAGATGAGAAGTTGGACAGGTGAAGGTGTTGGAAGTAATTGTGTTGAGTTTGAGTTAGGGTTTTGAATTGGTAAGAGTTGTTTATGTTATTTTTGATTGATTATTTTTGTTGATCTTTGTGTTGGTTGTAATTGTGTTGTGGTATCAAAAATGTTATTAATGTATTTGGAAGATGTAAATAAGTGTTGAGGATGTTGATTGTGTCAATTTGAATAAGTATTTTTTTTCTATAATGTATGATGATAAGGGTATTGTATCAAGTTTTAAATGTTAAGAGAAATGTAGCATTCCTATGTTTGGTGCACATATGCTACATTGTTGTGGTTGTGGTGTGTGTGCATTGGATATGGGGGTGTTACAATTGTTTTGGTATCAGAGCCTAGGTTTGAGATTCTCAACCTAGGTAAAATGTAAGAAAAATAATATTTTTACTTAAAAAGTAAATTTTTGAATAACATACATATTTATGATTGGCAGTCTTTGATCTTTAATAAGATTTAATCTGCTGTGTTTGTAGATATAGGTAGTAATGGATCCCCACTCACGGCAATCAATTGAGGGAAGTGCGGAGAGTGTTGCTCCTGAGGAGGGAGCTAGGATTGATAGTGTTGAGGAGGCACCTGCTTCGGTGTCGGGTAGACCAGTTGGTGAGGATGTTCCGCCAGCTTGGTTCAGGAATATGATGGAAGTTATGAGACCAGCACCTGTGCAACCAGTGCCACCACCCCCTCAGCCTTCAGTATCAGTGAGGCACTATGATAAACTAAGGAAGTATGGAGCGGAGGATTTCCTTGGTACTACTGACCCAGCTGTAGCAGAGCATTGGCTTGACAAAGTTCAGAGGATTTTTATTCAGTTGCAAGCCACCCCTGAGGAAAAGTTTGACTATGCAAGATCTTTGCTACAAAAGGATGCATATAGTTGGTGGAAGACAGTGCCCCATTCTATGGATGATCCACCAACTTTGTCATATGCTGACTTTTTGAGAGAATTTGAATTGAAGTATACTCCAAGGGAGTATAAAGATGGGAAGAAAAGAGAGTTTTTAGATTTGAGGCAGGATCACCGGACCGTGACAGAGTATGAGGTTGAATTTATCCGGTTGAGTGAGTATGCTGGGGGAATTATAGTTGATGAGATTGATAGATGCAGGAGATTTGAGGAGGGATTGCGGCCTTCTCTTATGTGTCATGTGGCTGGTTCAAGATATATTGATTTTTCCCAGCTTGTGGCAGCAGCTCGCAGTGTGGAGAGAGCTCAAGTTATTGCAGCTGCTTCAGAGGAAGAGACTAGAGTTAGGAGGCCCCAGTTTGAGGCAGGGTCTTCTTTTGCGAAGAGAGGAAAAGGGAGTTTTGTTCCTCGGAGTAGTAGGAGCCAGAGACCAGTGGGTAGGTCAGTGCAGTCACAGAGACAGAGATTTAGACCTGCAGCTTCAGTAGCGAGTGCTCCAACCCCTATGGTTCAGAGATCCACCTTACCCATCTGCATTCATTGTGGGAGGCCACATGGTGGTCCTTGTTGGAAAGCAGGGGTAGCGGGAGTTTGTTTCAGGTGTGGGTCACCTGATCACTTTGTGAGAGATTGCCTTGAGAGGCAAGAGCAGGTGTCAGTTGATACTGCAGCTTCTCGGCCCAGTGTGAGGGGAGGTCGAGGAAGCAGGGGCTTTGGCAGAGGAGGCAGAGTTGGGTTCAGTTCCAGAGGAGGTTCTGCATCCAGAGAGAATAGACCTTAGGAGGTGGGATCTTCTCAGAGGATTTATGTGATGCAGAGGCAGCCTGATGCATCGGCAGTCATAGCTGGTACTTTTTCTTTATTTGATACCTAGTACTTGCTTTGATTGATCCGGGTTCCACCCATTCTTATATTAGTGCATCTATTTTGCCTGTTTTTGATGTGTATGCTGAGTCCCTAGGATTTGATGTGTTAGTGACAAATCCGTTAGGGCATAGTGTGGTTGTGAGTAAGGTGCACCGAGATAGTGCAGTGAGGGTGCAAGGTGAGGAGTTCCTTGGAGACTTGATTGAGATGCCATTTAAGGAATATGATGTGATCTTAGGATTGGATTGGCTATCTCGACATGGAGCTGTGGTGGATTGTAAAAAGAAAATTGTTTCTTTGAGGACTGTTGATGGTAGAGAAGTGTTAGTATCTAATGAGCAGGAACAGCTAGCCTCCCTATTTGTTTCAGCTGTTGCAGCTAGGAGATTGATTAGAAAGGGGTGTGAAGCCTATCTTGCTCATGTGGTGGATACTAGAGTGAAGGGTTCTCCCATTGATAGCATTGCCACAGTTGCTGAGTTTCCGGATGTTTTTCCAGAGGAGTTGCCAGGGTTGCCTCTTGAGAGAGAGGTGGAGTTTGGTATTGAATTGTTGCCTGGTACCACTCCTATCTTGATTACTCCTTACAGAATGGCACCAGCAGAATTAAGGGAGTTGAAAGTACAATTACAGGAGTTATTGGACAAAGGATTTATTCGCCCCAGTGTTTCTCCTTGGGGAGCTCCTGTGCTATTTGTGAAGAAGAAAGATGGTACCTTGAGGTTGTGTATCGATTATAGGCAATTGAATAAGGTGACTATTAAAAATAAATATCCTTTGCCTAGAATTGATGATCTCTTTGATCAGTTAAAGGGTGCAGCTGTGTTTTCTAAAATTGATTTGAGATCTGGGTACCATCAGCTAAGAGTCAGAGCTGAGGATGTTCCGAAGACAGCTTTTCGGACCAGGTATGGGCATTATGAGTTTTTAGTTATGCCTTTTGGTCTGACGAATGCACCTGCAGCTTTTATGGATTTAATGAATAGGGTGTTTAGACCCTATCTGGATCAGTTTGTAGTGGTCTTCATCGATGACATTCTGGTGTATTCGCAGAATGAAGAGGAACATGATATGCATCTGCGGATTGTGTTGCAGACTTTGAGAGAGAAGCAGTTGTTTGCCAAATTATCGAAGTGTGAGTTCTGGTTGAATCAAGTAGCTTTTCTTGGACACATTGTTTCAGCAGAAGGCATTAGAGTTGATCCGAGTAAAGTTGAAGCTATATTGAATTGGAGTCCACCCAAGTCTGTGACAGAGATTAGAAGTTTTCTGGGTTTGGCAGGCTATTACCGGCGGTTTGTGAAAGGGTTTTCTTTGATAGCTACTCCACTCACCAGATTGCTTCGTAAGGGAGTGAGGTTTTTGTGGACGGATCAGTGTCAGGCGAGCTTTGAGCAGTTGAGAGATATGTTAACTCAAGCGCCTGTTCTTACTTTACCTGTTGAAGGCAGACCATATGTGATTTTCAGTGATGCTTCACATAGAGGTTTAGGGTGTGTATTGATGCAGGAAGGGAAAGTTATAGCTTATGCATCTCGACAGTTAAAACCGCATGAGCTTAACTATCCAACCCATGATTTGGAATTGGCTGCCATTGTATTTGCATTGAAGATTTGGCGCCACTATCTGTTTGGAGAGAAATGTTTCATCTACACTGATCACAAGAGTTTGAAGTATTTGGGTGTCCAGAAAGAGCTCAATCTTCGTCAGAGGAGATGGTTAGAATTGATTAAAGACTACGACTGCTTGATTGATTATCATCCAGGTAAAGCAAATGTTGTTGCTGATGCCTTGAGTCGGAAGTCTGTAGCTGGTTTAACTGTGTATTCGCTCTCGTTGCTTGTTGAGTTGAGAGCATTGCATGTCAATTTTGTACCTTGTGTTGATGATGCATTGTTGGCACAGTTGCAATTGAAGCCAGTTTTGTTAGATCAGATTAAAGAGGCTCAGATGACGGATATGAAGATTCAAAAGATTATTTCAGATTGCAAAAATGGAAAATCTAGAGATTTTGTTGTGAAAAGTGATGGGAGTCTCTGGTTCAAGAGCAGATTGTGTGTACCCGATGATGCTGTTTTGAAAAAGGTCATTTTGGAAGAAGCTCATCAGTCAATGTTTGCTATGCATCCGGGTAATACGAAGATGTATCATGATTTGAGACAGCATTATTGGTGGATTGGGTTGAAAAGAGACATTGCTGAGTTTGTATCGAAATGTCTCACTTGTCAGAAGGTTAAAGCAGAGCACCAAGTTCCAACCGGGTTGTTGCAACCGTTGTCAGTGCCAGAATGGAAGTGGGATAGAGTGACGATGGATTTTGTGTCTGGTTTGCCATTGACACAAAAGAAGCATGATGCCATATGGGTGATTGTGGATAGATTGACTAAGACAGCTCATTTCCTTCCAGTGCGGATGGATTACTCTTTGGAGAGGTTGGCTGAGCTGTATATCCATGAGATTGTAAAGTTGCATGGTGTTCCAACTTCTTTAGTGTCTGATAGAGACCCCAGGTTTACTTCAAGGTTTTGGAAGAGTTTGCATAGTGCTTTGGGTTCTCGACTGCACTTCAGTACTGCTTTCCATCCTCAGACAGATGGGCAGTCAGAGAGGGTGATACAGATTATTGAAGACATGTTAAGGAGCTGTGTCATCGATTTCTCTGGAAGTTGGGACAGATTTTTACCGCTTGTGGAGTTTGCTTACAACAACCGTCACCAATCCAGCATTGGTATGGCACCATTTGAAGCATTGTATGGTAGACGGTGCAGGACACCTCTTTGTTGGAGTGAACTTGGTGAAGGTAAAATAATTGGCCCTGATTTGATTCAAGAAACGGAAGAGAAAGTAAAGTTGATTCGAGGCAGATTAAAAGCAGCTTCAGACCGACAGAAGTCTTATGCAGATCTGAAAAGGAGAGACATAGAGTTTAATGTTGGAGATAAGGTATTTTTGAAAGTATCTCCTTGGAAGAAGATTTTGAGGTTCGGTCGGAAAGGGAAATTGAGTCCTCGTTTCATTGGGCCGTATGAAGTGTTAGAAAGAGTTGGGCCAGTGGCATATCGACTTGCTTTGCCACCTGAGTTGGATCGTATTCATAATGTGTTTCATGTTTCTATGTTGAGGAGATATAGGTCGGATCCATCTCATGTGTTGCCATTTGAATCTATTGAAGTGAGCCCAGACTTGACTTTTGAAGAGGAACCAGTTGCTATCTTGGCACGAGAAGTGAAAGAGTTGAGGAACAAGAGTGTATCATTGGTGAAAGTGCTATGGAAGAATCATGGAAAAGAAGAAGCAACTTGGGAAAGTGAGCAATTTATGCAAGAGCAGTATCCGCAATTGTTTCAGCTTTGATAACAGGTAATTTCGAGGACGAAATTTCTTTTTAGAGGGGGAGAATTGTAATATCCTCATTTATGAACTAGAAGTTTTGCATATTGTTGATGTTGTTATTGTTGTTGTTATTGTTATATATTGGATTGAATGTATATGATGGGATAAGAAAAGAAATTGGGAGGAGAATGCTTGTGTATATGTGTATTGGGATAGATTTAGGGTTTAGAGAGAATGGTATATGTTGTGTATATGATGATATATATAACATATAAATTGGTCAAATGAAGAGTCAAAGTGTTGGTTAAGTGGAAGAAGATATTTTTGTGTTAAGTGTGTAATTACATATAAGGGCTTAGATAAGACAAAAAGTTAGTTATATGATTGAGGGCATTTTGGTATTTGCTTGGATAAGAATACTTGGTGGAGATTAAAAGCAAAAATTGACTTTGTGTCTTCATCATTTTCTTCTTTCTTCATGAAGTGGCCGGCTCTCCATTAACAAAAGGGAAAGATAAGTGTTCTTGATGCTAGAAGTGTATTGAAGAAGTAATCCAAGGTTTTGACAAAGGATTGGTGGAATTTCTTCTTCTAAAGTAAGTATTCTCTTGTTTTCTTTGTTTATTTGGAAGTTTTGTTGGAAGTGAATAAGGGTTTGGTGATTTTGTGATTTGGTGGGTTTGAGATGTGTTGTGTTGTGTTTTCAAGTGTTTAATTGATTTTAAGTTATGAGTTTAATTTAAGGTAAGTTTTCTCTTGTTACCCTTGTTATTTTGAAGTTATGCTTGAGTTGAGTTGTGGTTTGATGATGATATGATTCAATTGCTTATGGTGTGATTTTAAGTATTGATATTGCTTGATAGATGAGAAGTTGGACAGGTGAAGGTGTTGGAAGTAATTGTGTTGAGTTTGAGTTAGGGTTTTGAATTGGTAAGAGTTGTTTATGTTATTTTTGATTGATTATTTTTGTTGATCTTTGTGTTGGTTGTAATTGTGTTGTGGTATCAAAAATGTTATTAATGTATTTGGAAGATGTAAATAAGTGTTGAGGATGTTGATTGTGTCAATTTGAATGAGGTTATGTTGTGTATAATGTGTTTGAAGCTAAACAAAATAAAGTTTGTTAAATTTAGGGTTTATGCATGAGACACGTAATTTGGGACGGTCGCTATTATTGAAGTGCGGTCGCGACTTAGACCGAACTTCTGACCGCGAAACCTACTGTGATAAGGTTTCATCTTTGATTGTGAAGTGCGGTCGCGACTTAGACCGAACTTCTGACCGCGAAACCTACTGTGTTAAAGTTTCATCTTTTGATTGTGGAGGACGGTCGCGACTTAGCCTGGTGCGACCGCTATAATCGTTCTGTTCTGTTTTATTTGAAGTAAGTAAAGTATGTAAAGCATGTTGCTTATATGATAATGTAATGTGACTTGTGATTTATTTTGATGATTTAAATGATATATGAGACCATTGTGATTGGCTATGAGGATTGTAATGAAATAAGACATGATATGAGACAATGCCATTGTGTTTGGCTATGATGAATGATGCTATATGAGATATAATGTGATCATGGATGAGATAAATATACACTTGAATAATGAAGTGTTATATTGTGAAATAAAATGTGAAGCCATTGTTATTGGCTAATGTGATTCAATGGAGATAAATGAGGCATGTTTGCCTAAATAATAATGAGAATTGAGAATGAAATCTAAATGAATTGTGTGGCTAATGTGTTATTCCATTTTCAGAGTTTGTTGTTGGTGGCATGCCTAATAAGTGTAACAATCTCTTGAAGTTAGGTTGGATTGGATCCTTGAAGCCTAATTGAGATGTTACCACCCTTGAAGCTAGGTTGGATTAGTTCTTGAAGCCAAGTTGGGTAGAAGCTTAGCATGCTTTGCTCCCCTTGAAGCTTGGTTGAACTTGATCCTTGAAGCCTAGTTGGGTATATGATATTGATAAATGTGATAACAAACCAAAGCATTAACTCTGAAAATTGAATTGCATATTAGTGTGTCTTGGGCCCATGCTTGTCTTTGTTTAGTTTTGTTTATGGATTGTTTAATGATTAGTTAATGAAGTATGAGAAAAGATATTGAAATGCGATATGCATATATTTATATGTTGAATTATGAAATGTAAAGGTATGATGTTAGCTTTGCATATAAATGGTTACATGTATAATATGAATTGAGAATTGACATTGTATTGTATTAAAGCATACCAATAGCATGTTTTATCTTACTAAGCCGTTGGCTTAGCGCGATAGTGTTTAATCGCGCAGGTAATAGAGTTGATAGAGTTGAACCCGGTAGTTCTTCAAGACCAAGTGAGAGTAGACCTTGAGGAATCCATTTTTGGGAGCTTAAAGATCAAAGCAGACTTGCCAATCATGTATACTTCTTTATATTTTGTAAATAAATGTTTAATGTGTAAATATGTAATTAATTTATAACTTCCGCTGTGTAATATTTAAATATATATATATATACATAACTAATATGTTTTGTTTTATAAGTAAATGATCTATTTTTTTTCTATAATGTATGATGATAAGGGTATTGTATCAAGTTTTAAATGTTAAGAGAAATGTAGCATTCCTATGTTTGGTGCACATATGCTACATTGTTGTGGTTGTGGTGTGTGTGCATTGGATATGGGGGTGTTACAAAAGTCATAAGAAATTTATCATAACTTCATTAATCCAAGAATATAGCAAGTATCGCTAAGTAGCCAACTCTGCACAACAATTGAGGATCAATAAGAAACATGCATTTGCCATTATTATATATATTCAATTAGTGCATTTTTATGCTCCATCCCATTATTATTGTTAATTTCTCTTACTTTTTCTCTTTTCTTTTTTTATTTATATATATGTGGTGGATGTATTTTATGCTCCATTCCACCTTAATTATCTAAAACGAGTGTGTTTTACGCTCCATCTCGTTAAAAGTAATATATATTAATTATATATATTATGCATAATTCTCATATCATATCCCAACATAATTAAGCAATTTACTACCTTAGTGATATTTACTAATTCAAGAATCCATTACATATTAATGAACTCAAAACACTATGATAAAAACAATTTTAAAAATTGTTTAAAAATAAGTTCTCTTAATTTGTAAAATTTCTCAAGATCACAACCTTATTCTTTCCATGCGTTAATTTAAGAATATCTAAGAATTATTTCAATCTAACTAAAAGAATTCAATTATCAAGTTGAAATCTAAAATAACAATAATTAACTTACTTAATAACAAGTAAAGAACAAGTAGAGATCAAAAACCAAATAGATTGCAAAGTAGGAGTAGAATAAGTTTTATTATTTATTAAAAACAAAAATTCAAATATACTACAATTAAAAATTAAAAGACATACAATTAAGTAAGAATAAAAACAAAGACAATCTAAAAAGAAATATTATTTAAATCAAACTAACAATGATAAGAGTTATTTATAGACTTCTAAGCATCTCCCTCTTCTTTCTTAATGGTTATTGCATTGAACTGAACTTTCTTAGGAATCTTGGGAGGTTTTCCTCTTTCTTTTTCTCTAATTTAGATGGTCTGCCTCTCTTCCTCTTTGTTGGTGATGGCTTAGGTTCATCATCTTCACTCGAGGTACTATCTAAAACTACTAATTCAAGTTGGGCTCCAACTTTCTTCCATGCTTTATCTAATTTTTTCCTCTCCACTATCTCATCGACATCCATAGTGCATTCATAAGGATCAGGATAAGAACGCCCAAAAGCATAGAAGGCAATAAGTTGCTCAATCGTTTCAACAGGTGGATTCACAAAAGGTTTTTTGGGATCCCATATGCCATCTCCATTCCAACCCAAGTATCTGATTTCTCTTTATTATTCATCTCTCTCTCTTCTAAGGTTATGCTAATAATGAATTAGAGTGATAAGAACACCTAATATAGAGGAGAAATAAAGACTAATCCTAAAACCATTCAACTAAAAGAATTCTAGTTAAACTCTTATTATTGAGGTTTATTAATTACAAACAAACTCTTAGTTTACTAGGATAAGGAATTAAATTCCAAATAAAAGATATAATCTTAATCCTAGATGAAATAAGACAACTAACTAAAAATTAAATAAAACCTAATAATAATTTTTATTTCTTTTTTATACTTTTATATTATATTTTTATTTTATATTTATTATTTATTTTTTTTGCAAAATCTGGAAAAATATTTGTTTATTTTGATTTTTTTCTCTTATTTAAATATATATCTATTTTTTTGATTTTTTTTCTCTAATTCAAAAAATTCACAAAAACAAAAACAACAATACAAGAAACAAAATTCACAAAACACAAATTAAACAAAATAACAAAACAAAACAAAACAAGTACTCCCCTCCCACACTTAAAATTTTTATTATCCCCAATGAAAAAAATGTAACCACAAACAAGAACACCACCAATAACAAGAAAAAGAAAATATGATAAGAAAAAGAGAGAGGATGGAAGCTTCCCTGAGTCATGGTGACGATGGAGGTGAGGCAGTCGGCAAAGGAACAGACAATCTTGAAAGTTCAATATACTTCATGAGCTTATAATTGTGATAAGTCTGACTCCTTTCCATGTTGATAAGTCTGTTATTCATGGTCTCTATTTGATTGCCATACTGCCTATGTTTTGCCTCCATAATGTTTAGTTGCGTGCTCATTTGCTTATTTGTTTCGTCCATTTTATTGAGCCGCTTTAAAACCTACCGTCATCCTTGCTCATCATTGGCATTATCATCACCTTCTTCATCATCACTTTCCTTTTTCTCATTGTCCTCTTCTTCATGTGCTGGTTGATCACTTGGTGCATTACTACTAGAACCTCCTTGAAGTAGATTCTTGAAGCACCTTCTTGTTGTAGGATCTCTTAATTTACTGTTAGCATCCAAAATCTCAGAACGACATAAAGTGTCAAATGAATATGGATCCCTACTAATGCACTCCATTGATGTATTGTTAGGATAAAAAAATATTAAAATAGACTGCCAATCCCGTAACAAATATGACCTAATGCAATTGTGCTCTTGGGATGTTAAGCAATAAACATTAAACTTTGAAAAATATGGTATGTTGTAGACATTTTTTTATTTTTATAAGTAAAATACAACATAAACAATTCTTGAACTGACACTTTATTACTTTTCTTTTTGCCAAACATATAATGACACATAAACTTATGCAATAACAGTAAACTATGATCACGAATTAATCTATTAGGTGTATTTCTTATGTTGAACGAATTAAAACCAGTTAATGTTTTCTAGAATTTATCAACGTTAAATTCCTTAGAATGAGTACAAGCACCTCCTTTGGACAAGCCAAAAGCTTTGAACATAACATCATGATCAATTACATAATTAACACCAAATATTCTACACCCTAAATTCTTATCTTCAGATTTAGACATTTTAAGGGTTATAAAGAATTCAAGAGTGAGTTCTTCATATGTGTCATATCTCTTTTGTAATAATTTTTCCCAACCTAATCTACCAAACAATTATTTCATTTTATCATCAATACCCAAATGCCCAAAAATATCATAGCTAAAATATCTACAAGGAGTAATATTTCTCATACAAAGAGAGAGATATTTCTTACCTTCTTTTTGATCATAAATAGGAAAAGGAGCATCAAAATGGGAATATATATCTGCCTCATCCCTTAAAGAGCTTAAAACTTTTTCCTTCCCCTTTCTCGAAAAAGCTTTCCTTACATCACTTTTTGTTCTTAAAGCCATTTTTAAATGATTAGAGGAATGGGTTTAGTGGATATGGTAAGGATTTGCTGGATTAAGGAAGAAATTGAAAGGATTTGGTGAGATTTGTGTGGATTTGAGAAAGGAATAGTTAGGGATTTGAGAGAGAGAGTTTGGGGGCATGAGAGAGAGAAGAAGAAGATGAAAAGAAAAGTAAGGAGAGAGAAGGGACTGCTTAGGTTTTTATGTTATAATTTTTTTTTTCGATTGGTAAGTCCCGTCGCAATCACGATAGGCCCATCAATAGCTAGCTGCTGCTCACGGGAGGAGAGGAATTCTCCTCTATCATGCTAGCACGGGGTGTCACTCTCGCTATAGAGGCTTCAACATTTTTTTAAATAATAATCAAGAGCTTGTCACGATAGCGACAAAGGATGGCATACCAACAGCTAGCTCGCGCGGGCTGCTACCACGCATCTCTGTCACGACCGTGCGGTCCAATGCTATCGTGACAAGCTCTACAGTGAATATTTTTTTCAAGAATAAACACAATTCAAACTTACCTTTTCTTGCCCTTTCTTTTCTTACATTTGCTATTTGCTTAACAATAAGAAAACAAAACATTAAAGAACATAGAATTAAAATCTTAAAACATGAAAAATTAAAATTAAATATTTTCACTACCACTTAAAAAAAATATTTCTCCCAACCTGCAAAACACCAATAAACTTGATTAATAACTCCATTATTATGTAAAACAATTATCAAAACTTTAAATTAACTGAATCAAATGAATTAAAACTACTAAGAACAAAAAGATTAAACGAAAATAAAGGGATAGAAAATTGGGTTGCCTCCCAAAAGCACTTGTTTAAAATCTTAAGCTTGACTTTTTCATTGTCTTTCAAGGCAGAAATCGACATATCATTCTCTTGTCTACAATTCCATGCTTCTTTAACTCTTCAAAATCATACTTCTTCTGAAACAGAGTTGATGGTAGGGTTTTCCAATCTAAACTGTCAATAGCAACCCCATTGTTTTCACCTTGAGAGTTTATACACCGCTCTTCTTGATAAATATCTTTTTGATTTTTCTTTTCAGGACCATCATGCATTAAATTGTCAATAGTGTCCACTTGAAAATAACTATGCACTGGGGGTAGATTATTCATTGATTTGATTATATCGAATTCTACTTTGTCATCCCCAACTCTTAATGTCAACTTTCCTTCTCATGCATCAATTAGTGCTCCAGAAGTTTCAAGAATGGTATTCCAAGAATCAATGGGATCTCTACATCCTCTTCCACCTCTAGGATGACAAAATATGTAGGTAAGTAGAACTTGTCCACCTTTACTAGCACATTCTCCATAATCCCTAAGGGATGTCTAATTAATCCATCAGCCAGCTATACTATCATCTTTATAGTTTTCAAATCGGTGAATCCAAGGTTCCTACAAATAGAATATGGCATAAGACACACACTAGCACCTAAATCACATAAAGTTTTATTAAAATCAACATCACTAATAGTGCAATGTATCCCTGGATTCTTCAATTTGGATGGAAGTTTTTTTTAGGATCACTGCACTACACTCTTCAGTTAGGGCAATTCTTACATTTTCTTCAATGGATCTCTTGTTAGAAAGAATTTCCTTCAAGAATTTGACATATGAAGGCATTTGAGCAAGAGCATCTGCAAAAGGAATGTTAATTATTAATTGTTTAAACACTTCAAGAAATTTTTCATATTATTTCTTCACTTTTTGCTTTTGAAACCTTTGAGGAAATGGTACATGTGGTATATAAGGCTTCACTTTTTTCTTTGGGTCTCACTTTTCTCCTTTTCAGTCTCAATCTCTTTATTTTGCTCATCTTCTTTAATTACTTCACTTTCTCTTTTTTATTCAACCTTCTTTGGTACCATCTCTTCTAACTCCTTCCCACTTCTAAATGTAATTGCTTTACAATACTCCTTGGGATTTATTTCTATTTTACTAGGAAGAGCACCCTTCTTGAATTAGAAGAACTAGCTATTTGCCTAATTTACGCTTCAAGGTTCCTATTTTGACTTGCAATTTGATCCATCCTACTTTTCAATCGATCATATTGCTTATCTAATTTGTCAAACCTTTCACTAGAAATAATAATAAATTTTTCTAAAGTAGCTTCATAACCCATCTTGTTGTCTTGGTAGTTAGCTTGACCTTGACCCTGATTTGGAAATGGTGGTTGGTACATTCCGCTTTGGTTGAATTGCTTCCCCTAATTATCTTGACTGCCTTGATTTCCACCTGATGACAAATTTGGGTGGTTTCTCCAACTAGGGTTGTATGTGTTTCCATAAGGCATTAGTTGAGCTCTATTTTGATTCCCCACAAAATTCACTTGTTCTTGAACTGGACATTCAAAAGATTTGTGGTTTCCACCACACCCTTCACAACCTACAGTGGCAAGATTAACATGTTCCAAATTCCTAGTTAAGGCATCAACCTTAACTGAAAGTAATGAAATTCCATTTACTTCATACACACCGACTACCTTCTTGGGTAAAGATCTCTCACTAGACCAATGGTAATTATTTACGGCCATGGACTCAAGAAATTCCAATGCTTCAACTGTATTTTTGTTCATTAGAGCACCTACCGTAGCTGCATCTATTGTACTCCTTAATGACCCTGTTATTCCATTATAAAATGCTTGTACAATTAGCCATTCTGGAATCCCGTGTAAGGACACTTCCTTTGAAGGTTTTTAAATCTCTCCCATGCTTCATAAAGTGACTCTCCATTAAACTGTACAAAACTAGTTATGTGATTTTTGAATTTTGTAGTTTTCCCAAGAGGGAAATATATTGCCAAAAATCTTTTAGACAGATCATCCCAAGTGGTGAATGTTCCAGCAGCTTGTCCTTGCAACCAAGCTTTTTCCTTGTCCTTTAATGAGAAAGGAAAAAGGCATAGCCTAATTTCATCATCACCGACTCCATTTATCTTGATTGTATCATAAATTTCTAAGAAATTTGCCAAGTGAGCAATAACATCTTCCTGGTTCAAGCCATAGAAAAGCTGTTGTTGAGCCATGTTGATGAGAGCTGATGTGAGCAGGGATTTTTGCCCCCACTCCTGGTGGAATAGTTCTTGAGACTTCGACACTATTTAGGCTCGGGGCCTTAGAGAACACCGGCCTAAGCCTTGAGAAAATGGAGTCGTCACCCGGACGGGCAGAAAAAAAGAAAGGGGTGGATGACTTGATTCCTAAGGAATCCCCAACCCCTTAATGGGTTCGGAAAGTTGGGTACGTGTAGGAAAGGTGAGAAATAGCCCAGCACCCCCACAACGCTTGGTTCATTGGAACCGGCCTCCTTTGTAAGTCTTAATATTATAAAATTCTTAAATATAACAATATTATCCATACTACATGCAACAATTAAAATAAAGCATCGTTATATTAAAATCAAAGCAATATCCAAACAAAGCAAATAAATGGACACCCATTCAAAGATGGAAACATGTCCTTGCATCATCCATGTCTAAAACTAAATAGGACACCAACCGAAAGGTGGAAACATGTCCTTTACATTGGTCCAAAATATAAAAGCAATTTAAATTATATAAAATTTAACTAATAAGGTACCCACAAAGTGGAAACATACCTCTTACAATTTTAATACCAAAACAAATAAATAATAATCATAATAATAAAGAAAATATCCATCCATGATAAATTAAATAAATCAAACATTGAAATTAAATAAATCAAAACATATAATAAACTACATAATCAAATCTAAAATTAAATAAAGTAAATAAAGATACAAATTTAGGTTTATGTACAATTTAGAGTTCTTTAATTAACATTTAGGGTTTTGGGATTTTGGAATTATTATTATTGTTATTTAGGCTACTGTAAGGGTTTTTGGAAAAATGGAATTGATTAGGGTTTTATAATTTTAAGAAAGTAATAAGGTTTTTGGTTAATCAAATTATAGTTTAGGGCTAACATCATGAACTTAGGGTTTTGGAACCTTAAGATATTAGGGTTTAGGACTCACAGTTAAGATATTAGGGTTTTATGGTTTGAAACTTTGATTTTGCAGATTATGATTTTGAATTTAAGATTTGATGTTTTACCGTGACAAAAGTTAAGTATGGTTTTAATATTGACTATACCAACTACTTATGTATTTTTAGGTGAAACAAGTATAGAAAGCCAAATTTATTGTTGAAAGATTAAAATAACTCACTGAATAAATTTATAACAAAATTGCTACTGTGAAGGTTTGAAAAAAAAATTAATTAAGAAATAGGGTTTGAATTAATTAGGGTTTAAGAAATTAGATTTGAGTTTTGAATGATTATATTATTCACTTTAATTAAAACCTTAGCTACTATATGAATTGAATTAAAAAATAAATTGAGTAATCAGTATGTTGTGATGAGAGTTTGAAATTGGAAGTGATTTTTGATTTAATAAACTGAATTTAGAGAACTTGCCTATGTTTGAAGGCTCCACCAAATTGAAGAGATTGATCTAAGCTTCTGCTTGCCTCAATGTTTAATTTCTGGCCGAGCAATATCAAGACTTTGATGCCTTGTGAATTGGGCAGTGTTTCATTTTTTGATTGCTCAATTGTTGTTGGTGGTTTAAAGGTTTTAGCTTCCGGATTGTAAGCTTTAAAATTTTTACTCCACTGCTAGGGTTTTTTTCTCCATCCCCCTTCTGTCTCTAGGGTTTTCTCTCTATTCCCCTTCTATCTCTAGGGTTTTCTCTCTTTTCTTCCCCGTCCTTGGGGTTTTCTCTGTTCCCTTCTGTCTCTAGGGTTTTCTTTTTTTGTCTCCATTTTTCTTTTTTTTTTCTTTTGTCTTAATGTGGTATTTATAAGAAAAAATAATAACATAATCCTATTTTAATAAGGAAATACTAACTATTTAGAAAAAACTACAAAATCGAGTAAAATAAGGTTTGGTCAAAAAAATTGGCAGCGCACGCGGGTTACCAGGCCCGCGGGCTGTGCTGGCAAAAATTGTTGTGGGCTACAGGCATGGTCCGGGCGAGCTGGGCAAGCTAGTTCATCACAAAACTGGGCAAGCTAGCTGCAGTGAATTGGGAATTTTGCCGCTAATAGTCATCTATGATAAATTGGGCAGTGCCCAATGCGCCACAGACACTTTCTGCGGCGAAATGCCCTACCGCGTTGCTGCGCGTCGCTAACAGATCAGTCCGATTTTTATTTTTTTCAATTTTTATATTTTTTATTTTTATTAAAAATAACTATTAAATATTATAAGTAATTAAAATATTATTAAAATAATTAAAATACCATAAAATTTATTTTGGACTATCGGATTGGACTTAGTCAAAAATTAAGGGTCTACAGTTTGCCCCTTGCATGAATGATCTGAGACTTTCTGTAGAAGAGAGTGAAAAGCAATATGACTTTGAGCAGATTTTGGATGAGGATGGATACTTGGATTTGATTTGGGTACTTGGACTGAGACTGAGTTTGATTTGACTAATCTTTTATCAGTTGAGAATTCTATCTTAACTAGTTGTTCCATTTTTTTATGGATTGTGGGTCTTTACCCACCAAAAATGGATCTTTATCTATCAAAAATTGGGTCTTTACCTTTAAAACATAGATCTTTATCCATTGGGGATCAGGTCTTTACCCTTAAAACATGGATCTTTATCCATTGGAGATTGGGTCTTTACCCTTGAATCATGGATCTTTTTTTAGATCGGGTCTTTACCCTTGAAATATGGATCTTTATCCACTGGAGATCAGGTCTTTACTCTTGAAACATGGATCTTTATCCATTAGAGATCGAGTCTTTACCCTTGAAATATGGATCTTTATCCATTAGAGATCGGGTTTACCCTTGAAATATGGATCTTTATCCATTGGAGATCGGGTCTTTACAGTTAAAACATGGATCTTTATCCATTGGAGATCGGGTCTTTACCCTTGAAACATGGATCTTTATCCATTGGAAATCGGGTCTTTACCCTTGAAACATGGATCTTTATCCATTGGAGATAGGGCCTTTACCCTTGAAACATGGATCTTTATCCATTGGAGATCGGGTCTTTACCCTTGAAACATGGATCTTTATCCATTGGAGATCGGGTCTTTACCCTTGAAACATGGATCTTTATCCATTGAAAATCTGGTCTTTACCCTAGAAACATGGATTTTTATCCATTAGAGATCGGGTCTTTACTCTGGCTTCAGCTCTTTTAGCTAGACTGATCTTTTGTCTTTTGCATCTTCATTCTTTTGAGAATTCTAATTTTCTTCTTTTTTCATTCTTTTTTGTTCTTCCTTTGCACTTTTGCAAAAAATTCAGCCTTTTTTTAGCTAGCCTTCATATCTTCTCCTTGCCCCCTGTGTGATAAAATATTGGAAGTGAGTCTCAAAATATTTTGTACATGCATAAACTCAAAAATTTGAAAGGGAGAAACTTTGCCCCCTGTGTAGGCTAAAACCCATGATTTTTTTTATGCGGCTTTGGTTGATGTTTGTAGATTGTCTAGTTCTTTGGACAAGCATGCATTTCTTCTTTCTTTTGCAAAATTACTAGAGCTTCCTCAAGCAATGGGCTTTCCATGCCCCCCTAATTCAATATCTTCTTTTGATTCTTTACTTCATAGGGTGTTTGCTGTTTAAATGGTTCCATTGGCTCACAGACTGCGGTTATCAGCTGAAATGTTCTCATAGATTTCTTCCAGATGCCCGTGCAGGTCTTGCACTGGAATGGCAGAAGGCTTCGATTTTATTGCTTTTATCTTCGAGATATTGAAAACATGAATAATGAAGGCCCCAAGTAGCAAAGATACATCCATTTCATACTAGGATTCAGCACGCCAGCTGGTAACTTTTCACATCCTGGCCAATAGTTATTTACTTTGCCCAATGTGTGTAACACCCCATCTTAGCCTACGTTTATAGACCAAGATGGACTGTTATCTCCTGGTAGTTGTGTCTTAATATTTTACTTAGCCAATTTTAAGTGCAGATTTTAAAAAAATTTTGCCAGAGTTTCCCCTATAATTGGTGGTCCCAAGTGTCGACAAAACTGATTTTTCTTATTCATGAAAAACATTTTGTTCACAATTCAATACAAGCACACTCCCAATAATCCACCCTTATAACCTCAACTACAAATCCTGCAAGAAGAATTCACACTTCTATATTCACAACCCAACTCAATTCAAAATCATAAAGTTATTATACATTACTAGATTTACATGCTACATCAAGTTATCTCTTTGTGTTCAAATAAGTACATGCCAGTTTCTAATACCAAAATACAAAATAAAGAGCACCACTTAAGTTTGTTGATGACCGACAAATCGCAGGACTCCTCTGCTCGCTACTGGCTTCTTGCTAATAACCTACGAGTTTAGAAGAAACTAAACTCGCTAAGCATTGCTTAGTGGGTACTTTAACCATATTATAGAAAATAAATAATAAAAGCATAATGCACTTTTTAAAACAATGAGTTGTATTGAAAAATAATATCACAGTAAAAACAATCCATACATGTCATATATTCAGTTATTATCATTTTATCAGTTTGCTCCACAAGGTAATTATGAATACACCGATCTCGAAATGAGGCCTCGTATATAATTAAGCGTGGTCTTGACCTCACACGACTAATTGCCATGGTCTTGGTCTCACACGATATAACTACGTGGTCTTGACCTCACACGACTAATTGCCATGGTCTTGGTCTCACACGATATAACTGCGTGGTCTTGGTCTCACACGACTAGTTGCCATGATCTTGACCTCACACGATATAATCCCCATTCCAGACCGGTTTTACTCATTTACCGAGTAGAGCATATATCACATTTCATATATACACATTCACTTCGTATATATATACCACATATTCTCCATGTATATACAGTATATACTCACACAAATACCACATATACTCACATATGAATCATATGTATTCACATATATACCATATACACTCATATATATACCATATGAACAAAAATTTTTAAAAATAAAATTTCTTTTATGTTAAAGTACCAAACCTTGCTTTTCCTTAGTCCTTATTCTATTTTCTTTCCTTCCTTGTCTCCTTGATTTCCTTATAATCTTTTTTGTCACCAAACTCTTTAAATCAAAAGCCTTAAACTTAGGAAAAATCACCTCCTTCTTCCTTCTCTTATGGTTTGGACGAATTCATCATGCAAGAGGGGCTTTTATACTTTCTTTCCTTAGCTTATTTTGATCCAAATGGAAGCCATAAGTGGTGAATAGATGTTGACTTCCAATTGGTACACCTTATAGCAAAAATGGCCACTTTTAATTGGTCCATTTGCCTTCTTCCAATTGGTACACCTTATAACAAAACATGGCCACTTTTAATTGGTCCATTTGCCTTCTTCTAATTCGTACACCTTATAACAAAACATGGCCACTTTTAATTGGTCCATTTGCCTTCTTCTAATTGGTACACCTTATAGCAAAAATGGCTACTTTTAATTGGTCCATTTGCCTCCTTCTTTTATCTTATTTATTTGGCAAGCCCTTAGGCTTCCTTTTATTCATATTTTGACCCCCTCAACTTTCTTGTGCTGTAATTTTATAGTCTAGGGTGTGAAAATATCAAAATACCCTCCAACGATTAATCGATTGTAACTTTTAAACCGTGCGTTTTCGGGAAAAATTGAAACCCACGGTTATGACCCGATTAATCTCGAAAATATTCTTCCGGGCTTGGATATGGGCACTATTAAGAACTTCCGAACTTAATTTTTATGTTTACATAGTTGCCCCTAATCTTTTGAGAAATTTCCACTTAGGTCCTTTTGATATCCCTTCTTGACCTTGCTGTCTTTCTTTATTAATATCTTTTTACTCACAACTCCAAATTAAGTAATTCTTATTCCCACTGAAACTAGACATCCGAGGATATATTGTATCAAAATTTCAGGTCGATCCAAGCTATATCTGAATTTTGACAGTCCTTTGAAGTCAAGCCTACTATGCTGTCCTGAGGCAGCTTGCACATTATCTATTAAATCCATCATATCTTATTCTGTACAACTCCAAGTTGAGTAATTTTAAGTTAAACATCTAGCTAAGACACAAATAAACAATTAAGTCTTCTTTGAGACTCTCTAATTCTGTCATTAACTTGGATGAAATTCGAGCTCAAGTTATAGGTCATGTTCTAAACTCCTTTGTTCTAAGCCTAAATCATATCCTCTATGTTTGTTTCTTAACAATCTGAAATTCGGGATGTTACAATGTGTCCTTTGAGGTTCGATGATTTGACATACTTCCCTTAAATTGAAGGCTTCGTTTGACAAAAATATTTTTTTTGAAATAAAATGTTGGCTTTGCCAAATCAATGTCAATTTACCTCAGGAATCGATTTTCAAATTAACATATCTATAACATGACAACCCTGGTTACTGTACTAAACTCGGGAATCATTTCTATTTAAGCAAAAATTATTGCACTTCAGATAGGCACATACACATTACTTTGCCAAATGTCTCATTGAGTTTAAATATTGTCTATCTCATATGCATGCTTATTCAAACTATCTCCACTAATAGACTCTACCTACCAAGAGAGATCAATAGGTCTTTGATAGGCTTGAAATGGGATCTATAAGGGACACGGGTTAAATGAAGGCCATTTGTAAGTTGGAGCCGAGGTGACACAATGGACAAACCTTCACATTACAAACTGCTTGTTGGAACTTTAGACAGTTGGAAGCATGAAAAGATAGACCTTTGAGTATCCTCCCATCTTCTTGGCATTAATCTAGATCTTGATTGGGGCAGTCTTTATTTCTTTTCTTCTTTTCCCTTTTCTTTCTCTTTATTTTTCTTTTTCTTCCCTTTCTTTGAGCATTTTATCATTTTGTCCTTCTTCTCTATAGGATTGTTAAGTATAGGACTTTCAAAAACTGGGTGACCTTTCTCCTTTTTCTCTGATTTTTATTGAATCTTTGGTTGGGTTGGACTAATTCAAGTCAAACTGTCCTTATAAACTAATGGAAACCTTTTGATGTCTTAGGTAAAAGAGAACTCAGTTGGCTTTCTAAACAGCCTTTTTAGGTTTTATCTTTTCTTTTCTTTTTTTATCTTTTTCTTTTTTTTTTCTTTTGTCTTTTTTTCCTTTTCTTCTTTTTTTCTTATTTTTTTTGGGTTCTAGCTCTTACAGAGTTGTCTTGTTTGTACCGACTTGTATTTCTAATAATGGATGAGTGGAGTGGTATTAATATGCTTTAGTCTTGACTTTTTTTGTGATATTTGGTCTAATTCAGATAAACTTCAACTACCCTTATAGTCTTGAAAACTTCAACTATCCTCATGGTCTTGAGAACTTCAACTATCCTCATGGTCTTAACTATGCATTCCATTCTTTGATCTTCTTGCCTCTTCATCTTAGTGGTCATAAGACTTGTCAAAAGTATCACAACAGCTCAGGGTAGGTTGTTGGGGTTTGTAAGCCAATGAAAAGAAAGCTAAAATTTTATGAAGGCTCAAAGGGACAACTAGGGATTGATATTTAATTGGGTGGATACTAGTTGTTGGCTTATCAAATAATGCCTAGATCATTTCTCTCTTAAAATAAGCAGAATTCAATTTTTCCTCGAAAGTTTGTCAAAGCATGTTCTAAGACTGATTAGGACCTAGACAAAGGTAATTATGCAGGAGCCCTTTCTAAGTAAGCATACACAACTTAATGCTATAGAGCAATTCCCTTATCTAGTAAAGTCATTGAAATCATGATGCCTAGATACATTAATTTATGAATATCAAGCTAGATTCATCATTGGTTGAGCACTAAAATGAACAAAGACCAACAAAAATTTTGATGAAAGTAATTTATTCAAATAAAAACAGAAAAACATAATTGTTCCAATTAAATATTAAAGAAAGCAAAATTGAAAAACAACATTCAAGCTAAGGAAAGTTTGTTGAGTTAAGCTCCTTCTCCTTTCACATCTTCAACATTCCCATCTTGAAAAGAGGATAAGACAAAATCTTCTTCTAATTCTTTTCCTACCAAAAAGGTTGCTAGTGGTGGCACTCTGTTGAACCTTGGCAAAGGATTGTCTTTTGTGCTGGGCTTATCAGGCTCAGGCAGCTTACCACTGTCAATTAAATTTTGGATCTCATGTTTTAATCGCAAGCATTTGTCCGTCTCATGTCCTTATGTCTGATGAAACTCACAAAAGGCTTTAGTATCAAATTTTGGGGGTAAAGGATCCGACAAAGGTCGAGGGGCCAATGGCTGTAATAGTCCCTTCTTTTGCAGCTTGTTGAAGACCCAAGACAAAGGCATCCCCGAATCTGAAAACTACCTTCTATTTGCTTGACTAGTTGTATTAACATTAACTTCTTTTTGCGTGCTTTGATTTCCAGACTGGTAGTTCCCTTTCTCATTCCTTCTTATTGAAAAGTGATTCTTCTCCCTTTCCCATTCTTCAATTTGCAAACCAGCTTGGAGAAGATCTTTGAAATCACGGATGAGTGTATGAGACATCCTTTTATGAAGACTAGGTAACACCCCTCTCACAATCATCCTTATTTAATTAGATTCATCGAGCCTCTTCTTGAGCAAAGCAGCCTTATTTCTCCATCTTTTCACATAGTCCACAAAATTCTCATTTGGCCTTTGTCTAATGGACTCAACTTCCATTAAGGTAACTTTCAACTCGACATTGTATCCATATTGTGGGATGAAGGCCTTCTATAGCAGATCCCAACTCTTTTGTGTGTCATCATCTAAGGTATTGAAGCAATTTTGGATAATAAGGTCCAATGAGAGCATGAAGTACCTTAGAGTTTGAGCCTTAGTAGCTCGGGCAGACTATATAGCAGTGATATAATGCTTCATATGGAGGTGAGGATTTTCGGTTCCATAAAACTTTGCAAAGGATGGCATCTTAAACTTGTACGGAACTTCTTCGTCTAGCTCAAATAATTTGTCAACTTTGAAAATTTCTTCAGTTTTAAGTTTCTTCTCAAATTTCTTTTCCAAGTCCGCAATCATCTTTTCAACATTTGAAGTTTCAGTTCTCTCCACAGCTGATCTTTCAATAACCTTTGCTTCTTTCTTCTTGTCTTAAGGATCTTGGATGTATTGAGCCCAATCGTCATCATCATCAATGATCACCTTATCGTCATCAAAAACCACTTCACCAACTTTAGCCTTCCCCTTATCCTTTGGCTTCTTGGTGCTAGCAGATGCTTCGGCATTGTTTCCTAAAATTGCAGCCAATTGGTTCTTCATGGTCTCAGCAAGGGCCTCTTTTATTTCTTTCATTTTAGCATTGAGGGCATCGTCCACCATTCTTTGAATTTGTTCAGGCTCCATTACTTTTGGTGAGCAAGTGATTGAGTCATTGCTATATTCTTCGTCTTCGGTGTAGGTCGGATTGTCGTAAGCTTTTGAACTATCGTAATCTAGGGCTGTGAGCTAGAAGGGATCAATGATATGAGATGCAAATGTATGTATGCATATATGCATGTATGCACGAATAACTAACAAACAAAGATAATTAGGACTTTCCTTTCCAACCTTATAACTTTCATACATGGATGGTGAGTCTCTTTTCCTAGGTATATGGTTAATAAAGAACCAACATGGGGTATTTTATTTTCAAATATTTTCCTCGGACGTTTCAACCAATAGTTATATTTTAAAAATGGAAATTAATTCATGATAATTTCCATTAATTAGGTTTTAATCCATTCAACCAACTAAAGTAGCTTTTATGCTTTATTGGATTAAAACTAAATTAAGAGGTTTATTATAAATAGATTTCTCACTTGAAAAAGTAACTAGTGATTCATGCCAAAAATAAGTCTATGATTAATAACTCTTAGTACAAACTAGGCTCACAATTGATTTTTGGTATCTCATAATTGACCTAAATATTTGTAAGCTCTTTCAAAAGATTTTGTTTCTAAGCCCCTTGTAGAAAAAATGAATTTTGGGCTTTGCATTTTGGTCATGGGAAAAGAAGTTTTGATTTGTTTTTAGAAAAGTTTTATATCCAAAGACCATCTTGAAAAGTTTTGAAAATAGCTTTGGTCTTTTGGACTTTAAAGAAAAATTTATTTTGAGCTTACAATGTACTTAGGTCATATTAGAAAAAGAATAAACCAAATAAGCCATGATTTAAACCAAGATAAATTAACCATAGTCAAACAACAAGCATTTGGGGTAGAAACCTAAGGAAAGTAACTAGGCCAATTACATGAGCTTTAGTCTTTGGGTTAAAAGCCTTAGGTTTTCATATCAAGTATATACCAAAAGGTACAAGGCTATGAGTAGTTATGCCATGCTCGATCTCCATACCTTGAGTAAAAGTATGGTATCCCTTACATAACACAACACGGGTAACACGGGCATCCTAACTCACGCACACGATGCAATCTAATATGATGCAATGGATAACATCATGATAAGAAAAAATAGAATAATATAAAGACCAACGGAATCAACTTCTCTTATACCCAATGGAGTCGCCACTGTGAGCGAGGATTTTTGCCCCCACTCCCGGTGGAATGTTTCTTGCGACTTAGAGAACACGGGCCTAAGCCTGGAGAAAATGGAGTCACCACCCGAACGGGCCGGGAAAAAGAAAGGGGTGGATGACTCGATTTCTAAGGAATCCCCAGCCCCTTAATGGGTTTGGAGAGTTGGGTACATATGGGGAAGGTGAGAAATGACCCAGCACCCCCACAACGCCCGGTGTAGACCCTTAATTTTTGACCCAGTCTAGTCCAATATATTTTAATTAGTCCAAAATAATTTTTGTGTTGTCTAATATATTTTAAATGGTCCAAAATAATTTTTGTTATCTTAATTAAATAATTTTTGCTTTAGTATCTAATTTTTATTAGTAAAAAATAAAAATAAAAAAATCGGCAACGAAAAAATCGTCGCAGAAAGTCAGCGCGGGCCCATGGGCATTTCGCCCGCAGAAGTTGCCTGAGGGCGAAATGGCCAAGCCATTTCGCCAGTAGAATTTTTCTGCGGCGAAATGGCCCACAGGTCTATTTCGCCAGCAGCTGTCGTAGCTTTTTCGCCAGCACAATGTTTCCTGTGACAATTTTTTTTACTAGCGCAATTTTTCCGCAGTAGTTTTTTTCGCCAGCGAAATTTTCTGACGTAAATTTTCCAAAACCTAATACAATTAGGCTTCGGTTTCCTTTTCTTATTCTATATTGTATGCCGTGAGTAAATAAGATTAATAATAGAATTCTTCTATAAAATAAGGAGGAAGAAAAGAGGGAAGAGAGAATCAAAAATTGGGACGAAAATTGGGAGAATTTGAAACCGAATCTGTGAAGGAAAACTTTAATCAAATCTGAATTTTTGAGAGATGAAGAAGTAAAGCATTAACAAATCATCAAAGGCAGCAACTACCTTTGTTTTTTGTTCATCCAAGAAGAATTTTTTGGAGGAACCATCAAAAGGAGGTATGTATTAATTGTTATATTTTTTCACAGTAGCATAAACTATGAAATTATGTTTTTTTAATTCAAAACCCTAGAACTTTAATTTAGTTTTTCTAAAGTTAAAAACACTAATTCATTGTTTTATTTTCCAAAAAGACTTAAAATTGTTATTTTTACTTCTTCAAAAACTTAAAACCCTAATTGAACATGTTTTTCAACAAAACCAAAATTTGATTTTGTTTCTTACAACAAACCCTAAAAACACTTTTTCCATTTATATAAACCTTAAATCGTTGGTCTACTTTCATAAAATTATCAATTATTTTTTCCAAATTCTAAAACACCTAAGCATCCACCGAAACCCTAATTCTAAAACACTAAACCCAAATGCAACTTCCAAACCTAAAATAGTGAACCCTAACCCCTTTAAAACCTTAAACCCTAATTTTTTTCTAAACCCTAATCCTTTAAAACTTTAAAAACCATAAAAACACAAATATTTTAATTTTACACAGTAAACTTGAAACCATAAATCAAAAGTATTTAAAAGAGTCCAAATTCTAGTTTCATAATTTTACATAACAAACCCTAGTATGGTTAATCAAAGAATTTTACCAACTTTTTAAAACATAAAACCTTAATCTATTATAATCCCATTAAAATCACAGTAGCTTCCAAAACTCTAAACACATAAAATAAAGAACCTTAAATGGAAACAGTAGCTCTAATTTGAATCTTTACTTGCTTTATTCAATTCTATATTTGATTATGCTTTGATTTATTTTATATGTTTTAATCTATTGCATTTAATTTATCATGGATGGATGTTTACTTTCTATTGATGTTTAATACCTTTGATGAATGATTTATTTATGATGAATGGTTATTTACTTTTATCAATTTATTTAAATTTCTAAATGTTGTAAGAGGTATGTTTCCACTTGGTAGGTACCTCATTAGTTAAATATCATGTAATTTAAATTGCTTTTCTATTTTAGAACCAATGTAAAGGGCATATTTCTACCTTTCGGTGGGTGTCCTATTTAGGTATGTGATGTAAGGACATGTTTCCATCCTCGGATGGGTGTCCATTTATTTGCATTGTTTGGACTTTATTTTGATTTTCAATATATTGATGCTTTCTTTTAATTATTGTGTGTAATATGGATAATGTTATTATATTTAAGAATTTTATAATATTAAGACCTGTAAAGGAGGCCGGTTCCAATGAACCGGGCATTGTGGGGGTGCTGGGCCATTTCTCACCTTCCCCACACATACCCAACTTTTCGATCCCATTAGGGGGTTGGGGATTCCTTAGGAATCGAGTCATCCACCCCTTTCTTTTTCCCAGCCCGTCCGGATGGCGACTCCATTTTCTCCTGACTTAGGTCCGTGTTCTCTAAGGCCCCGAGCCTAAACAGTGCTGAAGTCGCAAAAATTATACCACCGGGAGTAGGGGCAAAAATTCCCGCTCACAGTGACGACTCCACTGGGGACAAGAGAAGTTGATTACATTGGTCTTTATATTATTCTATTCTTTCTTATAATGATATTATCCATTGCATCATATTAGATTACATTGTGTGCATGAGTTAGGACGCCTGTGTTACCCGTGTTATGTTATGTAAGGGATACCATACTTTCACACAAGGTATGGAGATCGAGCATGAAATAACCACTCATAGCCTCGTACCATTTGGTATATACTTGCTATGGGAACCTAAGCCTTTTTACCCAAAGACTAAAGCTAATGTAATTGGCCTAGTTACTTTCCTTAGGTTTTTATCCCAAATGCATGTTGTTTGACTATGGTTAATTTATCTTGGCTTAAATCATGGCTTATTTGGTTTGTTCTTTTTCTAATATGACCCAAGTACATTTGCAAGTTCAAAATAAATTTTTCTTTAAAGTCTAAAAGACCAAAGCTATTTTCAAAAGTTTTCAAGATGGTCTTTGGACATAAGACTTTTATAAAAACAAATCAAAAATTCTTTGGCCCATGGCCCAAATACTAAGGTCAAAATCCATTTTTCTAAAATATTTTACAATGGGCTTAGAAACAAAACTATTTTCACCCAACCTTTTCTTACAAAGAGCTTGCAAAAATAATTAGGTCAATTATGAAATACCAAAAATCAATTGTGGGCCTAGTTTACACTAAGAATAAATTAACCATGGGCTTGTTTTCGGCATAAATCATTAGTTACTTTTTCAAGTGAGAAATCTATTTATAATAAACCTCTTAATTTAGTTTTAATCCAATATAGCATAAAAGCTACTATAGTTGGTTGAATGGATTAAAACCAAATTAATGGGAATTATTATGAATGGATTTCCATTTTCGAAAATATAACTATTGGTTGAAACGTTCGAGGGAATTATTAGAAAACAAGATACCCCATGTTGGTATTTTGTTAACCGTATACCTAGGAACAGAGAATCGCCATTCGTGTGTGGATGTTATAAGGTTGGAAGGAACGTCCAAATTATCTTTCTTTATTGATTGTTTGTACATGCATTCGTGCATACATTTGCATCTCATATCATTGATCCTTTCTGGCTCACAGACCTAGAGTATGACAGTTCAAGAGCATACAACGACACCACCTACAACATTTCAAGGATGGATGCAAACCAGCTAAGGGACATAGTTGATGAAGTTGTCAAAGCTAGGATGGCCGAGCTACAAGATCAATTGGTTGAAATTTTGAGGACCCAGTTGATTCAAATTCTAGAGATCATCAACAATGAGGCATCTCCCATTGACATAAGAAAGAAGGAAAAGGCAGCATTAACAAGGAACGTGTCTACTGATAGAGATCGAATGAAAAATGAGGGATCAATCCCTATTCTACAAGGTTAGCCGAACCATATGCTGTCTAATTGGGGTAATAAGAGCGGCTACTACCCCAATGAACAAAATCAAAAGAAAAGAAGAGGTGATGAGGAAAATGCAGCAACTAAACCAGCAAAGAGGCTTAAATTTTTAGATGTGGGGAAGCTTTTGTCTTGGGTCTTCAACAAGCTACAAAAGAAGGGACTATTATAGCCATTGGCCCCTCGACCTTTGCCGAATGAGTTCAGAAAGCCAACTGAGTTCTCTTTTATCTAAAGCAACAAAAGGTTTCCATTTGGGTTTATAAGGACATTTTGACTTGAATTGGTCCAACCCAACCAAAGATTCAATCAAAACCAAAGGAAAAGGAAAAAGACCATCCAGTGCTTAAAAGTTCTGTACTTGACAGTCCTACAAGGAAGAAGGACAAAATGCTCCAAGAAAGGGGAGAGTGAGAAAAATAAAAGGAAAGAAAAGGGAGAAGAAGAAAAGAAACAAATTTGGGTAATAAACTTTTTGCAAGGGCAAAGACTGTCCTAATCAAGATCCAGATTAATGCCAAGAAGATAGAAGGAATTTGAAATCTAGCAAGATTGCCTCCAAGCTGCCTAAAATTTAAACAAGAAATTTGCAGTGTAAAGGTTTGTCCATTGTGTCACATCAGCTCCTATCTCAAAATGGCCTTCAATTAACCCATGTCCCTCATAGGCCCCATTTCAAGCCTATCAAAGACCTATTGATCTCTCTTGGTAGGTAGAGTCTATTAGTGGAGATAGTTTGGATAAGCATGCATATGAGATAGACAATATTTAAACTCAAATGAGACCTTTGGTCAAGTAATGTGTATGTGCCTATCTGAAGTGCAACAATTCTTGCTTAAATAGAAATGATTCCCGAGTTTAGTATGGTAACTAGGGTTGTCATGATATAGATATGTTAATTTGGAAAAATCAAGTCCTGAGGTATATTGACATTGATTTGGCAAAGCCAATATTTGATTTCAAAATCAAAATTCAAAAAAATAAAACAAAAGAAAAAATATTTTTGTCAGACAAAGCCTTTAAGTTAAGGGAAGTATGTTGAACTGTCGAATTCCAAAGGACATATTGAGCAAAGGAAATGATTATTGGCAAGGTCATCAACTAACATGTTGAGACATAGTTTGAAATAGATGAATCCCTGACTCTGCAACTTGGGATCTCCACCACTCGTGTTTTCAACATCTTGAAGATAAAAGCCACAAATGTAAAGCTTTCTATCATTCCAATGCAAGACTTGAACAAGCATCAAAACAAGCATCAAAATAGAACCAATAAGAACACTTCTGCTGATCACCTCGGTCTATGAGTCGATGGAATAACTGTAAGTATTATTCATGCATAGCATGCATACATGAGCATATCACATCGCACTTTCTTGTCTTGTATTGTCTATTCTTTATCAAAGTGAACAGCAAACACTCTGTGAAGTAAAGAATCAAAAGAAGATGTCAAATTAGGGGGGCATGGAAAGCCCATTGTTTGAGAAAGCTCCAATAATTTTGCAAAGAGAAGAAATGCATGCTTATGCAAAGAACTAGACAAGAAAAACATCAATCAAAGCTTGCATGGAAAAAATCTTTGGGGGGCAAGGAGAGGATATAAGGTCCAATTAAAAATAGCTGAATTTTTGCAAAGGAAGAACAAAAAGAATGGAACATTAGCACTATCAAAAGAATGATGATGCAAATGACAAAAGATCAGTCTAGCTAGAAGAGCTGAAGCCAATTTAAGACCCAATCTCCAAGGATAAAGATCCATGTTTCAAGGGTGAAGACCCGATCTCAAAGGATGAAGATCCATTTTAGGGGTGAAGAACCACAATGCATAGAACAGCCGGAGCAATCAGACTTCTCAACTGAATAAAAGGTTAGTCAAACTCAGTCTCGGGTCCAAGCACCCAAATCAAATTAATCTCGGGTCCAAGTACCTAAATTCAAATTAATCTCGGGTCCAAGTACCCAATCTTGGGTCCAAGTACCCAAATCAAATCAATCTCGGGTCCAAGTATCCAAATTAAATCAATCCCGGGTCTAAGTACCTAAATTCAATCCAATCTCGGGTCCAAGTACCCAAATCAAGTTCAGTCTCGGGTCCAAATACCTAAATCAAATGCAAGTTAGGATCGAGTATCCCAATCCAGTTAGGATCGAGTATCCTAATCTAGTTTAGGATTGAGTATCCAAAGCCAATTTAGGATCGAGTATCCCAATCCAATTTAGGATCAAGAATCCAAACCCAATTAGGATCGATTATCCAAGTCCAGTTAGGATCGAGTATCCCAATCCAGTTTAGGATCGAGTATCCAAATCAAGTTAGGATCGAGTATCCCAATCCAATTTTGGATCGAGTATCCAAATCCAGTTTAGGATCGAGTATCCAAGTCCAGTTAGGATTGAGTATCCCAATTCAATTTAGGATCGAGTATCCCAATCCAGTTTAGGATCGAGTATCCAAACCCTATTTAGGATTAAATATCCAAATCCAGTTAGGATCGAGTATCCAAGTCCAGTTAGGATCGAGTATTCCAATCCAATTTAGGATCGAGTATCCCAATCCAGTTTAGGATCGAGTATCCAAACCATATTTAGGATTAAATATCCAAATTTAGTTAGGATCGAGTATCTGAATCCAGTTAGGATCGAGTATCCCAATCCAATTAGGATCGAGTATCCCAATCCAAATCCAGTTAGGATCGAGTATCCGAGTCTAGTTTAGGATCGAGTATCCAAATCTCTCGGGTCCAGAACCCAAATTACCCTTAGGTCCATAACCTAGAATTTGTTTCTAAGTCCAGAACTTGGCTCGGGTCTCGAACCCAATTTTACCATTAGGTCTAGAACCTAGAATTATTTCTATGTCCAGAACTTAGCTCAGGTCCAGAACCCAAATTTTTCTTAGGTCCATAACCTAGAATTTGTTTCTAAGTCCAGAACTTAGATCGGGTCCATAACCCAAAATTTTTCTTAGGTCCAAAACCTAGAATTATCCTTGAGTCCAGAACTCGAACCGGGTCCAGAACCCAAAACCTCCACCATCTCAAAAATTAAGTCTTATTGCTTTTCACTCTCTTTCACTAAAGTTTCAGATCATTCAAGCAGGGGGCAAACTGTAGACCTTTAATTTTTGACCCAGTTCAGTCCAATATATTTTAATTAGTCCAAAATAATATTTGTGTTGTCTAATATAATTTAATTGGTCCAAAATAATTTTTGTTATCTTAATTAAATAATTATTGCTTTAGTATCTAATTTTTATTAGTAAAAAATAAAAATAAACAAATAAAAATCAAAAAATAAAAATAAAAATAAAAATAAAAAAATCATTGCCGAAAGTCAACGCGGGCCCGTGGGCATTTCGCCCGCAGAAGTTGCCTGTGGACAAAATGGCCCACAGGCCTGTTTCGCCTACAGCTGTTGCAGCTTTTTTGCAAGCGCAATTTTTCCTGCGATAATTTTTTACCCCGGCGTAATTTTTTCGCAGTAGTTTTTTTTTCGCCAGCGAAATTTTCCGACCCAAATTTTTCGAAACCTAATTATATTAGGTTTCGGTTTCCTTTTCTTATTCTATATTGTATGCCGAGAGTAAATAGGATTAATAATAGAATTCTTCTATAAATAAGGAGGAAGAAAAGAGAGAAGAGAGAATCAGAAATTGGGACGAAAATTGGGAGAGTTTGAAACTGAATCTGTGAAGGAAAACTTTAATCAAATCTGACTTTTTGAGAGATGAAGAAGCAAAGCATTAACAAATCATCAAAGGCAGCAACTACCTTTGTTTTTGTTCATTCAAGAAGAATTTTTTGGAGGAACCATCAAAAGGAGGTATGTATTAATTGTTATATTTTTTTACAGTAGCATAAACTATGAAATTATATTTTTTTAATTCAAAAACCCTAGAACTTTAATTTAGTTTTCTAAAGTTAAAAACACTAATTCGTTGTTTTATTTTCCAAAAAGACTTAAAATTGTTATTTTTACCTCTTCAAAATCTTAAAACCCTAATTGAACATGTTTTCCAACAAAACCAAAATTTGATTCTATTTCTTACAACAAACCCTAAAAACACTTTTTCCATTTATATAAACCTTAAATCGTTGGTCTACTTTCAAAGAATTTTACCAACTTTTTAAAACATAAAACCTTAATCTATTATAATCCCATTAAAATCACAGTAGCTTCCAAAACTCTAAACACATAGAATAAAGAACCTTAAATGGAAACAGTAGCTCTAATTTGAATCTTTACTTGCTTTATTCAATTCTATATTTGATTATGCTTTGATTTATTTTATATGCTTTAATTTATTGCATTTAATTTATCATGGATGTATGTTTACTTTCTATTGATGTTTAATACCTTTGATGAATGATCTATTTACGATGAATGGTTATTTACTTTTATCAATTTATTTAAATTTCTAAATGTTGTAAGAGGTATGTTTCCACTTGGTGGATACCTCATTAGTTAAATATCATGTAATTTAAATTGCTTTTCTATTTTAGAATCAATGTAAAGGGCATGTTTCTACCTTTCGGTGGGTGTCCTATTTAGGCATGTAATGTAAGGACATATTTCCATCCTCGGATGGGTGTCCATTTATTTGCATTGTTTAGACTTTGTTTTGATTTTCAATATATTGATGCTTTCTTTTAATTATTGTGTGTAATATGGATAATGTTATTATATTTAAGAATTTTATAATATTAAGACCTATAAAGGAGGCCGGTTCCAATGAACCGGGCGTTGTGGGGGTGCTGGGCCATTTCTCACCTTCCCCACACGTACCCAACTTTCCGAACCCATTAGGGGGTTGGGGATTCCTTAGGAATCGAGTCATCCAATCCTTTCTTTTTCCCGGCCCATCCGGGTGGCGACTCCATTTTCTCCGAACTTAGGTCCGTATTCTCTAAGGCCCCGAGCCTAAACAGTGTCGAAGTCGCAAGAACCATTCCACCGGGAGTGGGGGCAAAAATCCCCGCTCACACCCAGTTCATTGGAACCGACCTCCTTTGCAGGTCTTAATATTATAAAATTTTTAAATATAACAATATTATTCATACTACATGCAACAATTAAAATAAACCATCATTATATTAAAATCAAAGTAATGTCCAATCAAAGAAAATAAATGGACACCCATTTGAGGATGGAAACATGTTCTTACATCGTCCATATCTAAAACTAAATAGGGCACCCGCCGAAAGGTGGAAACATGTCCTTTACATTGGCCTAAATATAAAAGCAGTTTAAATTACATAAAATTTAACTAATGAGGTACCTACAAAGTGGAAACATACCTCTTACAATTTTAATACCAAAACAAACAAATAATAATCATAATAATAAAGAAAATATCTATCCATAATAAATTAAATAAATCAAGCACTGAAATTAAATAAATTAAAATATATAATAAACTAAGTAAGCAAATCTAAAATTAAATAAAGCAAATAAAGATATAAATTTAGGTTTATGTCTCAATTTGGAGTTCTTTAATTAACATTTAGGGTTTTGGGATTTTGGAATTATTATTATTATTATTTAGGCTACTGTGAGGGTTTTTTAAAAAATGAAATTGATTAGGGTTTTATAATTTTAAGAAAGTAAAAAAGTAAAAAGTTTTTAGTTAATCAAATTAGGGTTTAGGGCTAACATCATGAAATTAGGGTTTTGGAACCTTAAGATATTAGGGCTTAGGACTCACGGTTAAGATATTAGGGTTTTATGGTTTGAAACCTTGATTTTGCAGATTATGATTTTGAATTTAGGATTTGATGCTTTACTATGATCAAAGTTAAGTATGGTTTTAATATTGACTATACCAACTACTTAAGTATTTTTAGGTGAAATAAATATAGAAAGTCAAATTTATTGTTGAAAGATTAAAATAACTCACTGAATAAAATTATAACAAAATAGCTACTGTGAAGATTTGAAAACAAAATTAGTTAAGAAATAGGATTTGAATTAATTAGGGTTTAAGAAATTAGATTTGAGTTTTGAATGATTATATTATTCACTTTAATTAAAACCTTAGCTACTGTATGAATTGAATAAAAAAAGAAATTGAGTAATCAGTATGTTGTGATGAGAGTTTAAAAGTGGAAGTGATTTTTAATTTATTAAACTGAATTTAGAGAACTTACCTACGTTTGAAGGCTCCACCAAATTAAAGAGATTGATCCAAGCTTCTGCCTGCCTCAATGCTTAATTTCTAGCCAAGCAATATCAAGACTTTGCTGCCTTGTGAATTGGACAATATTTGATTTTTTGATTGCTCAATTGTTGTTGGTGGTTTAAAGGTCTTAGCTTCCTGATTGTAAGCTTTAAAATTGTTAATCCATTTCTAGGGTTTTTCTCTCTGTCCCCCTTCTGTCTCTAGGGTTTTCTCTCTGTCCCCCTTCTATCTCTAGGGTTTTCTCTCTTTTCTTACCCGTCCTTAAGGTTTTCTCTGTTTCCTTCTGTCTCTAGGGTTTTCTTTTTTGTCTCCATTTTTCTTTTTTTTTCTTTTGTCTTAATGTGGTATTTATAAGAAAAAATAAAGACCTAATCCTATTTTAATAATGAAATACTAACTATTTAGGAAAAACTACAAAATCGGATAAAATAAGGTTTGGTCAAAAAAATCGACAGCGCGCGCGGGCTACCGGGCCGGAGGGCTGCACTGGCGAAAATTGCTGCGGCATACGGGTGTGGGTCAGGCGAGCTAGGCAAGCCAGTTCATCACAGAAATGGGCAAGCCCAGCTGCCCAATTCGCCGCTGATAGTCAACTGCGGCGAATTGGGCAGTGCCCAATTTGCCGCAGAAAGTGTCTACGGCGAAATGCCCTACCGCTCGTCGCTCGCAGATCTGTCCTTTTTTTATTTTTTTTATTTTTTATTTTTTATTTTTTTTTATTTTTTATTTTTATTAAAAATAATTATTAAATATTATAAGTAATTAAAATATTATTAAAATAATTAAAATACTGTAAAAATTATTTTGGACTATCGGATTGGACTGGGTGAAAAATTAAGGGTCTACAGCTGGTTTAAGTTCAAAATTGTTAGCATTCAATGCAGGTCAAGTGATGCTTGATCCAATATGAGCATTAGGCATGGAATGTTCTTTCAGAGTGAGATTTCTTAGTTGAATTTGATCTTGGTGGCCTTTCATACTGACTTATTCGTCACTAGCTTCCCCTACTTCAACCCTACTTTCTTCTTCTATAGACTCCAGTGCCTGAATTTGTTTCCTTTCTTCTCTTTTATGGCGAAGTCACTCCTTTTTTGCTTTATTATTTTCTCTGCAGTGCTTTTTGATTTCAAGATTAAAATCTTCTAAAAGAGCTTGCGCATAAAATTCCAATAAAGAAGCAAAAGAAACAATTAAAATAAATTTCTAATTAATAATTTCTTTAAACTTACTGTTATCAAATTAATTTCTCCTTCTCTGGCAACGGCGCCAAAAACTTATTGGTCGATCTATGTGTGTATCGATTTTAACCGCAAGTGCATGGCTCGTAACAAGTAATATAGTGAAAGTAAAGGTCAATTCCACAATGAATGAATAATTTGACTAACAAATTCAAATCAACTACTATCTGAAAACTAATTAATTAATTTTATATTTTCTAAAAATTAAATACTTAATTCTAAAAAATTCAAAATTAAATTAATATTCAAATTCAAAATGAAATAATCTAGGATAGTTATCTATTAATTCAAACTTAAAATTTAAATTTAAATTATTAAATTCAAATAATTAAGATAAATTAGTAGGATTATGTTTCATTAGAATTATTTCAAATGAGCGTAAATAACTTTTAAAACTAATTCAAATTTTTCTTGAATCAAAGCTACCAATTCTTTAATTTTTAATCTTCTTATTTTTAAGCAAGAAAATTACTGATTGATATAAAATTTAAAAATTTTATTTTCATGAATCAATAAATTACACAACCTATCAAGCTCAAAGGAACTAAGTTGGTCTTAAGGTTATTCTTTTATCTCTAAATAGAATTTTCTTAAGTTGTTGATTTCTTAATCTAAAATCATACCTAGCTTTTCTCAACATATAATTTCAATATAACAAGCAATTGGTGGACAGTCAATCACATGTACTAAGAACAAAATTAACAAAACTTCAATTTCAAGAAATAAATAGTGATCAAATTAATCTATACCCATTATCCACAATCCTAAATCCACCTAATCCTACTAAAGAGATTGGTTACTCACAACTAAATTAAACATAATAACCAAAGAAATTAAGAAACTAAATATGAAATTCATAATTCTAACGTTCAATTAAATAAAATAACAAAAGCATTAAATGTAAACTTGAAAATATAAACCGAAATGAGAATTTAAACTAGACGGATGAAGAATCTTGTAAAGATGACGAAATCTTCCTCAAGTACAATCTTCTTCTTCCTTTGATCTCCAATCTTCAATAAACTAATCTACTCTAGAAAAAATTAAAAAACTGTAGAAAAATTCTCTAGAATGGTTCTACTGTCTGTTATGCTTCACGTCCCATTCAAGTTATCTCTCCCCACTCCTTCAAACTAGACTCCTACTACTCAGCTTCTGTTTCAAAATTCAAATTCAAAATTTTTAACTAATTTTATATCAGATAGAAGCCTTATCTCAAATTGACTCCTTAGTAAAATTATAGCCCCCGAAGAGTAAATGATTTTAGGATTTTTAATCACCTCATTCGGACTTCAAAGGTTTAAGTTATGGCCCAATTACTATCAGTAGCTCATACTGGACATATGCTTCTGAAATTTAAGCCCAATTTCAACTTTAAAGTTGGAGGCCCAAACAAAATCAAAATTTGACGAACTAGGCCTTTCTGAAAAGTTTGAGATGTCCTTTATTAACTTCATAAAACCAATTTTCCAATTTTGCACTTTATAACCACCGAAATTATACTTGAAGCTTTGAAGGTCCAATTCTATCTAAAAATTTCAGTTTACACTCACTTACAAGAAATTAATTTAAACTAAGCTTAAATAAAAAATAATGAAATAAAAGCACATAAATAAGATTAGAATAGATTAATTCAAGTTAATTACATGCTAGATCTGATAGAAAATATAAAGTCAATATGCACTTATCAATTAAATATAATTTGTTTTCATTAATCAGATTCTATTCAGATTTAGGTTCTAAGCGACTCATAATATATATATATATACACACATTTGTTCCTTTTTGAGGGTGCTTTTTGGTCTCAATCCCTCTTGGGAGTTGGACCAAGGGACTTGCTCTCTTGGAGACCAAGTTCGAGGCCTTCTGCAGGAGGGACGGTCTCTCTCTCCTTCGAAACAATTAATTATGTTTATGTGTATGAAGAGCTGCCACATGGCAGCACTTTATTAATTAAAAAAGTAAAAATAATATTTTTTTAATAAAATGATTAAATAATGTGGGACTTTGGCGGACCAAGTCCCGGTTTGATTTGGGTCACAAATTTCACCAACATGGCATGTTAATAGGGCCTAATGAGGAGTGACTTGTCATTTTCCATTGGTGATGCTTTTAGCATCATAATCTATAAAAACTCTACTCCCAACGAAAACGAAGACAAACAATACATTGGCTTTCATAATAGTCATTAAGTCAAGTCATTGTTGCATTTTTTGAAATAAAAGGTGGTTTTGAAATATGTAATTAGCTAATTAGCCTAATATATTTTTTCATAATTTAGGTTAATCATATATCATATTAATGAAAAATATGAGTTCAAGTATTTTTTTTCATCTTTCCTAAATTAAGGTAGTAGATCATATCCGCTATGTTGTGTTGTGCATATCCTTACTCAATTCATGGACAAACCAGCTGATCATATACACCTACAAGCTGCTAATGTATAAAGTGCTGAGATTTACTAAGGGATTTATCCAATCTACAGCTAATGCCTTATTCAGGTAGTGATTAGGGAAGACGCAATGAAACAAGGAAATCTATAACAGAGTTTTGGGTGTTTTTAGGTTATTCATTGATCAATTGAAAGTCCAAGAAACAAAAGAGTTTTCAGAAGCTCTACTGCAGAAACAGCATATAGAGTTTTAACAGCAAATTTGCAAAATTACACATAAAAGAGAACAAATAATGGAGTAAAACGAAGTTCTTAATTTGGACAAAAGGGTATGCAAAAAAGAACCAAAACAACATAAACAGCAGTAAAAATCCACAATCTCAGGGTAAGAATAGCAGTATCCCTAAAAATTGGAGGATCAAAAAGCTTCTAACTTTAATGCAACCCACATTTATTCAATCACAAATTACAAGATATGGGGGCAATTCTGATCCAATGAACGTACGAAGCCACCATTTTTTTGCAAATTCATATTCAAATGCAGTCATAACAGGCAACTGATATTTGAGATAATGGCTATAAAACACATAACACAACATACAGATTAAAAAAAGAATCTAGAAAATTTTTAAGAGATAACACGGCCAAAAATTGGATACTTAGCTTTGAATTTCTTCTCCCAGTCATTGAGAATACCCATTTCCTTTTAAAATTAGTATAAAAACAGTTCAATATGGTTAATTTTAGTATATGTTCAAAGTCATTGTTATAAAGTTTGGTTCTGACATAAGGCAACAAATAATTTTTTTTTTTTGCCAGAAAGGCAACAAATTATAATATGTTTATAATTATGATTATATTATAAAAACTTACGTCTATCTTTGTTATTTTAAAATTACACCATTAATTTTTATACTTTTAACACTATAATGATTGCTGTTATTTCTAATGTTTACTCAAAGTTGTACTGATTCACTCATAAACCCACATTATTTAAGATACACAAGTGAAAGAAAAGACACAAACTACTTTGAGAAATCTACAGTGTTAAGCAACCTTAAGCTTAGAACAATGCATACATAGACAAAGACCAAACGTGAATTTAAAAAATATAAAATTTTTCAAAAGCTTAGACTCGCTCAATCTGCTGTGGGACTTACCAACTGGTCCTGTACAATTACAATCAAGCTCTCCAAAACTTACTCTTGATGCTTCTAACATTGTGTTCCATCCTTGAAGAAATCGTAAGAAGCCATTTGTTTTTCCTCCAGCTCATAATGCGCTCAATAATTACTCCAATCACAAATCCACTTGCATAACCAATCAACACCACTTTCCATCCAAATTCAAAAGGAGAATCAGAGCCTCCATCTTGTTCAGAGTTTGGATGTGGTAATGGAGGCAATGCATTCTTTGTATCTGCACACTTATTCGACAAAGGGTCTCCACACAATCCTGAATTTGCGGAGTATGAATTATTTTGGAATGTATCAAAATGTCTTCCTCGTGGTATTGGGCCCTCAAGACAATTATCAGACAAATTAAGAAATGCAAGGAAGTCAAGTTCAGCCAATTGCGTTGGAATTTGTCCTGAGAGTTTATTCTTTGAAAGATCCAAAGATTCAAGTTGTTTCAAGTTTGCTAAGGATGAAGAAATTTGACCAGTGAGATTGTTATTTGAAAGATTAAGAGAACGAAGTTCTCTTAAATTCCCAATGGCTTGAGGAATTTCTCCTTGGAAACGATTACTTGAAAGATCAATGGCAACCAAAAATTCCAAGATCCTTTCATATGATGTTAATATCCCTTTATTTTGCATTGTAATTGAGTAGCCAAACTTAGGAGACAGTGAACGACTACGTAATATAAATCTTGACATAACTTCCATATACTTCAATTGTTGGTCATTGACACTTTTCATGGCATTCCATTGTTCAAAATAAGCCACTGGCAACTTACCGGTTAAGTAGTTGTTGGAGATGTCGATGATTTGCAATCGAGGGAAGTCAAAGTTGGTTTGAGATTCCATCATTGTACCATACAATTTATTAGATTTCAAAGAGAGAACTCTCAATTCTAGAAGAACACCCAGCCAAAAAGGAAAGAGATCATGAATATGATTTTTACCAAGATTGAGATAATCTAGCTCGGTACAATTTGCCAATGATCTTGGTATCTTCCCCTTCAATTTGTTTTGACTCAAATCTATCATCCTCAATGTGCAGCCAGTCCTATATATTTCAGGAATTTTGCCAGAAAAGTTGTTGTTTCCCAGATTCAACACTAACAAAGAGCTGCTTAAGTTGCTTAAGCATGGTGGAATGTTGCCACTTAAATTGTTGTTTGACAAATTAATAACCAAAGCTGAAGTCATATTGCAGATCAATTGTGAGATTTCCCCTGTGAATCTGTTGTGTGAGACTAAATAAACAGAGATGGAAGCAGGTGGAATTGGAAGAAATCCTTGCATTTTGTTGGAAGTAAGATTGAAGTAGAACAAATTAGCCCATGGAAGAAAAGTGAGAAGCTGCCCAAAACCTGTGAGCAAATTTGAAGACATATCTACATACTCGAGATTACTCAAGTTTGATATCCAATCTGGTACTTGGCCTTCAATTTTGTTTTGAGAAATATCCAATAAAAGCAATTGATCTTGGCCACGTAAAAAAGCCGGAAACTCGCTTAGATTGCAAGAATTCAACCCCAGAGTTTTAAATTTAGGGATAACATTATTAACATCAGCAGAATTTATCACGAGGGAAACATGATTATGTGATATTGTGAAATCAACAAGGGATTTTGATTTGAGCAACATGTCAGATTTCAGAGTTCCATTCAGGTCATTGAAATCTAGATCAAAAGCTTGAAGATTTGGTAGCATGAAAATAGATTCTGGAATTGGACCATAAAATTGGTTGCCTCCAAGCACAAGATAAATTAATTGGGTGAAGTTTCCTAGCCAAGATGGAATTTGACCGGAGAGTTTATTGGAATATAATGACAAGTAAGTGAGTTGGGACAGGTTTCTCATAGAAGATGGGAAGCCTCCATATAAATTGGTTCCTCCCAAGTTATTGAAGGAAAGTCTCAAAAAAGTTAGCCGGAAAAGATTGCCAACAGAAAATGGGATTGGCCCTGAAAAATTATTATAAGACAAGTCCAAGAATTCAAGCTTATTAAGTTTACCAATTGAAGTTGGTATTGGCCCAGAAAAAAGACTTCTTGTAACAGTAAAATAATTTAGCAATGTGAGATTTCCAATTGACTCTGGTATTTGACCGGAGAAACTTGTGTTCTCAAGTCTCAAAACCTCAAGAGGGCTGCCCACCTTAAATTCCGGTAAATATCCAGTCAGATTAAGATTAGACTGAACACTAAGAAAATGAAGGTTAGGCAATTGGAAGATTCCTATAGGAAACTTTCCATATAACAGATTGTAAGAGAGATCAACCGAAACCAAATTGAAAAGCTGAAAGACTTCTGGGGGAATTTGGTCTGAAAAGTAAGAGGACGAGAGATTCAGATGGGTTAACCTGGACAAGTTGCTAATACCAGAAGGTATTTTGGAAAGACAGAAGTTATTACCATCAAGATTAAGACTTTTAAGATGAAATAAACGAAAGAGGGTACTGCTAGAATTGATGAATCCATGAAGACAGCTACTTGACAAATCAAGGCTAATCACATGACCTGTAATGTTGTCACACTCCACCCCATCCCAAGTGCAGCAATCGCTAGCTTCTCTCCATAGTTTCCAGAAGGCAACTTTACTATAAGCACATTCATTAATGTCTATGGAAAGACTTTCCTTGAAATGCAGTAAGGCAGAGGCTTCATTATCATGGCAGAGCGGAAGCTGCTTGGAGAAACAGAAATAAGCTGTAACATGAAGAACTGAAAGCATAAATAATAACCAGAAATTCATAAAGAAATAACCGCTTGTTGCCATTTTTTATTGTTTAAATGATTTTCAGTCGCTTATATGTAGAAAACGAATGTTTATCTATTTATAGGCATCAAGTTTCAAGCATTATATTTCTAAGTCATTCTTTTGTGTGTTTTCTTCCACACATACTGACGTAGTAGATACGAAGAAATTGTTAATCAAGTCATATTGGTCTGTTGAATATTAGGGGTGATGTGACCTGTGAAAATTATGGCAAGGAAAATTTAATTTGACTGATTCAAATCTAAGGCAAAATGAATGATCATAAGGCTCTAGGCTTGAAAAGATTTTTCAGATAAGAGATGTAGTTTCAAAGTGATATCTTTAGTGAAGCAAATATTCAAATATCCCATAAGCAGCAATCACCAGTTTCTCTTCCTAGTTTCCAGGTATTAGCACAAGCATTGTCTATGGAATTAAGAAAATTCCTTTAAATGGAGTAATTAAGGCAGAGCATTTATCAACATGGCGAAATGGAAACTGCTTGGATAAAAAAAAATCTGTTTATAATTATCGAGAGAATACTGACAGATGATAAGGGAAAAAAATTTAATATATTATCAACAATTTAGAAACAGATAACCAACTGAATGTTTACCAACGAACAAAACCGATCGCCACTTATTTTTTCCAAACTTTATCTCCATGTGTAGGATAAATAGTTTTATTGAAATATACACGAACAATTAATCCGTACATATCTTTTCTCTATTGTGGCTGATAGACTTGGTTTATCATATGATACTTTGTAAATATTAGTCGTGACGATTTTTGTTTTATACCAAATCTAGTCTAAAAGAATTAAACCAAAATGTTAAGAGAGAGAATTTTTCCCGTAATCTTGTAAAAGAATATTATTGAGATATAATTATAATATTATTATGAGATTTTAAAAAATCAATAAAATAAATATTTCTTCTAATAGTCAAGCTATAATATTATTTGAAAGTTATCCGATATTAGTTATTGTACTTTAAAATAACTAATTCCAGCAGAAACTTAAATTTGTTTTTCAATTGTAAAATGTTTGCAGGAATTAATTCCATTTCAATCACTTTCCACTTAGCTAGTTAAAGTCACACCACCCTCAAAGGGTGAAATGATATGATAGGATTCTCTTCTTCCTTTACTACTGATCTCAAGTTTGAGCTCAGAAAATAGAGCATCTTTAAAATTTGAGAATAAATATTTTACATCTTTAATAAATCTGCATGGTGCGAATCCAAATTAATCTACAATATCTATGTTGTACGATATTGGATGGCCAGACCCAAAAAAAGTCACAAAATGTTTCCATATCTTAGTCTCTTGCAATTTGCAAATATTTTTTTTTTATTTTCTATCAAAAAATACTACTCATTAATTTTTCTTTATTTTATTTTCTTTGATATTATATAAGAAGAAGTGATTAGAGGTGTTAATCAAGTCACGATGATAATAATAGAACTTACATCACTAATGACTTGACTAATTAAGTCATGGGATGTTGCTTTAAGTATGATATGTAATGCAAATGGAAAGTTTGTATTCAATTTTATTTTGTCACATACTTCTCTAAGTCTATCTTCTAACCCCTCATACACGCATGAATTTTGAAGAAATTAATTCAAAATTATACAAATTTATAGAGTAATTGAAAATCAACTTGTTGATAATTATTTAGATTTTACTTGGTTGATTCAAATTTAAGACAAACCATAATATATGCTCTTTTCCTTGCATTAATTATAATCCATAAAAATTCTACCGTTAATAAAAACAGAGAGACTGTTACCTAGAGTGGATGCAAATGCACACAGCCAATAGTATTACTTATTTTTTCTATTATCACTCTTATTTTTTTCATAAAAACAAAGACAAATCATGCATTGACAAACTATGTATTAACCATTATAAAAGTCAAGTCTTTGTTGCATATTGAAATGAAGGGTGATTCCGAAATTTTCTGCAAGTGGACCATATAATTAATTTGTTTTCTCTGAAAGTAGAAGCTCAATCAATTGGGAAAGTTTCCTGGTCAAGATGAAAATTTATCAGTGAGTTTATTGGAATAAAGTTTACTTGAATTGCCTCAAGAAAGGGCTCTCATCATCAAGATGGAGTCGTTGCTGCATGGGAAAAGAGTTACAAAGAGTACCAAATGAAAAAAATAAAGTTAATTATCCACATACTAAATTCACCTAATAAGAGTACAATCCTGACTGACATACTGAAAATCAGAAAAGCCATAATCACTACCTAACAAACGTAGCTTTAATAAAAAACAAAAAATTTGACCTTTTGTTCAATGTAAAACTCATAGTTCAACTTATACTCCACTTCACACTGACAAGAAAGAGCACTCATCGTCAAGATACAGTGCCAAGATGGAATTTAACTAGCTAGTGGAAGACTAGACTTTCCTTCAACTTTGACAAGAAACAGCACTCATCATCATGATAGACTGCCAAGATTGAATTTGTCTAGTTAGTGGAAGACTAAACTCTTCCTCAACTGTGACAAAGAAAGAGCACTAATCATCAAGATAGAGTGCCAAGATGGAATTTGACTAGTTAGTGGAAGGCTAGACTCCCCTTCAACTGTGACAAGAAAGAGCACTCATCATCAAGATAGAGTGCCAAGATGGAATTTGACTAGTTAGTGGAAGACTATACTCTCCTTGAATGTAACAAGAAACAGCTCTCATCATCAGGACAGAGCTTGCTAAGATTATTACACGTACTTCTTTCTTTAATTGAGAAGAAGTATTTACATTTATTATAATATATGGTTTATTTAATCAAGAAAATGGTCTGCTGATCTGGCTTGTGGTTTCTGGTTTGCTGGTCTGCTTGCGAATTGTGGCCTGTTCGGTGTAATTTTGCTGGTTTGTTGGTTTTAATTCTGCATGTTTCAATGTGTAATGGGTTTTGCTTAGTGTTTTATGGTCTGCTAGCTTGCTTGTTTTTTGACCTATGTAAGGCTATGGGTTAGCCTCTTTTGTGGTTCTCTTGGACTGATTGGTGGTTTTCTTTAAATCCAAATCCACCAATGAATTCAATTTCCTCTTCCTGCTTGATCTTCTTATACTATCATCAATGGTGTGAGTATTATTTGGCATGTCCATCATGTTTTTGGACACTACTACCTTATCAAAATCAGGATCACAGGCCTGATCACTACATAAACAGTAATAAAGCTCAGATTTTTCATTGTCAACAGCTATATCATGATCTTTCTCTGATTGGCATGCAAAAGGTCAGGGGTTGAACAGGAGATTGAAGAGCAAATCAAAAACAAAGATTCTACCTTGACAGAACCCATTACAAAAACTACACTTGAGTACCTTTGTTTCACAGGAATAAATGCTAGTTTTTCTATTTGGAATTGTTTTAAGGCAATTTTGAAGGGATTTAAAGCCACTGAACCCATGCCTGAGCTTGTAATCAGCAAGATGTTTGCAGGGCCTTGGGTTCATGTACGGAGGATTTCTGGTGACCATGTTGATAGAGATTGAAAGAAAGCTATTGATTGGTGATTCAAAAAAAGGAAATAAAACGAAAACAAAAATAAAAACAAATTGGTAATATTAACAGAAAACAAAGAACTGATTAGTGAAGTTTTGATGAAAAAGATCTAATCTTTTAATCAAACTAAGAAATTGGATTGGGAAAAAACTTGGGTTTGGATTAAATTATGTTAATTTGATGAAAAAAAGAGAAAATGGAAAAAAGAAAAAACAAAGTAAAGGTTTTTATTTTATGGTGTGTTTTGGAACGACATGGAATGGAAGAGAAAAAGAAGAAAGAAAAAGAAGGAATAGACCGACTCCAGTAGCTGCCTTTGTCTCTTTGGTTTCTCCACAGACCATTGCACTGAGAAAAAATTATGAACATAAATCAGGACCGTTAACCATGTTGTTAAGTTTTTTTCGATAAATTACACATATGGGGAGTAGGAATACATAGTGGATTTGAACTCAAAATCTAGATTGGATTAATACATACTCCTAATAACCAAGCTACACCTTTCGTTAATTATGTTATTAAGTTAAATCAAGAAATTGGCTACTCAAGTGGATGGTTAAGGATTTGTTAACAAGAAAAAGCAAAAACAGAAAGTTTGATTTTAGCCCAAAGGCTAACAAAGAAATCGACAAAGTTAGAGGGAAAATGACGTCCTTCATCACATTTTTTTTTAAATTTACTTTTTTATCAAGGATATTTTAGTCATTTTATTATAAACTCATTATAAACTGTATAAAATTTATAAACTCATTATAAACTCTTTGTAAACTGTTTGTAAACTAATAAAAATTTGATATTTTGGTAAATATTTTATAAATTCTAGTATTCTAATAAATATTTTATAAATATAGTAAATCTGGAATTATTTTTAATTTTTCTTGTATTTTTGTCAAAAGCCTAAAGTTAGAAGCTTCCCAGGTTCTGCAGGAAGAAACAATTGATGGGCTTCTTTATGGTCCATCTATCATATGCCGTAAAGTGGACAACATAACAGGGTTTTTATTGGGAATTTTTATAAAAATGTCAGAAAAATAAAAAAATTAAATTTAATATATTTTTAAAAATATATTTAGATTTATAAGAATTTATGATTAATTTATTAAATTATCAGATTTACGTAAAAGATTTATATAGTTTACTATGAGTTTATTATTAGTTTATTATAAGTTTATGAATTTACATAGCTTATTATAAATTTTTTATAAATTTATTATGAGTTTATTATAAAATAATTAAAATACCCCTAGAAAAAATGAAAAAAAATTATAAAAAATGGTGAATAGTATAATTTTACCTTCTCATTGTAATCTTTTGAAAATTCTTCAAAATTACCCTAAAAAATAAAAATATTTTCAAAAATATTAATTTTCTTTTTTCTTATTTCAAAAATATTTATTTTTCAATTTTTAATTTTAAAAACACCCTTTTTAGAGATATATTTTTAATATACATTTTGTATATTAAAAGTATATTCTATTTTAAAAGGTGTACATTGAGTATACATTTAATATATTAAAGGTATGCTAAAAAAACTATGGTATTCTTGAAAAAATAAAAATAACACTATATAATATAATTTTCTCTTTTTTTGTTGCTTTCTTTTTATATTTATATTAAACTTTATCATTGTCTACTTTGTATATTTCATTATAAGAATGATTTTTTTTATTCTTGATTAAATATTACTACAAAAAAACACGCAAATTACCAACAAAAATTTTCATTGGTAATCCTAATAATTTTTGTTAGTAACATTGTGTTCTATTAGATTATTGTTAGAAAAATTTTATTTTTAATTTCCTTCTGAGTAAAATCTTCCTTGATAGAATCCACTCGCCGTTGGTAAGTATCAATAACTTACTAATGCGGTTTTCAGCCATGAGATTTCATTATAGCTGAAAGAACACAAATCTATCAGTAAATTATCGACGTAACTTTGGTTGGCATTTTTTTGTTAATAGTTTTAAAAAATAGTTTTCTCGGTAATTTGTTGGCAAAATTTTCAAATCTCTTTCGATAAGGCCGTTGGTATTTTTTTTATTCTATTTAGTAAAAAATAACTTCTATCGACAATCCGTTATTAACTTTAGGAAATATTATTGATAGATTCCTAATTAGTTGGAAATGTTTTATTAAATTAAAAAATTATTTTTTGCATAAATTAAAAAATTAATATAATTATCTAGACTTCCTTATATTTTGAAGTTGATTCATCTAACGGGTTTGATTCTAGTATATCTTTATCTTATTCGGAATCTCCTCCATCAATGTCAACCAATTAGCCGGCTGGATCATTCAAATGACTTGGATCATCATTTCCTGTTATTCTATCTATTTCATTCACAAAATCACATTCATCTTCTTGAAAGGCATTTTCTTGGTTCGAGGTTTTTATGGATAATTCAGAAAGATCAACAATTGACCGAGCTTTGATTTTATAAACTTCCAATTAATATGTTGTATCTCGTTTCTTATAAACAAGCCTTCCCTCCCCAAATTAACATATATAAAATTTGAGAAAAAAAATTAGAGATAGGAGAAAAAATATATTATTACGTAAGATAATATTTTTGAGTGACAAAATAGTGAGGATTGTTTTGGGTATTTGGAAAATATTTACTGCTATTTTTGGTTTATATCATTTGTGAGTGTTGTGCTTCTAGAATATTCTTTTTCTAGAAAAGTCTTTCTCTTATAATCCTACTATTTATCAGTAGAATACATTTTATTCGGAGTTTATCCCATGGACGTAGCCCAAATAAAAGGGTTAACCACGTTAAATATGGTATGCTATTTTTGTCTCAATTTTATAGCAATTATCAAGTATAGATGTTTTGTTATATTATGCAATTACTTATCCAAGTAAAATTTTGTCTACGGTGATTGAATTTTAGGCGGAACCGGTTTGTGACCCCTTCAGCCTTTTCTGAGAATTTTCTTAGTATTTATTTCTAGTACAATATTTCATGCACTAATTACTTGTATAATAGCAAGTAGTTTGTATACTATTAACACTCGCTTTACAACAACTGGTATCATAGTCTGGTTAGCTATTGTCTGTGTAATTTAAAATGAAAGAGTCAAGTAGTATGTTTAAATTGACTTCTTCGAAAGATTTTATGATCTACAAGGATCTTTATGATCCTATTGAAAGTGAAAAGGGCAAATCAGCAAAAAAAATCTGGCATGGATTGGGAGAAAATGAATAGAAAATCTATAGGTACAATTAGGCAATAGATAGATAATAGTGTCTATCATAATGTTTGCAAATTTGTACGAAAGTAAATCCCCACAAAATAAGAATTTTTCTAATTAGAAAACGTGTCCATATGAAATTTAAAGATGGGAGCAGTATGGCTGAACACTTAAGCTATTCTAAAGATATTGTAAATTGCTTAACCAATCTAGAAGTTGTATTGTCTGATGAACTGCAAACTTGTTTGCTTTATGTGTGATAAAACTCTTGGTAGTGCTTTTTATTTTGAGACCTTTACTAATGATCACTCTAGAAAAGTATAGGCATTTGCTTTGAAATCCTAAGATCAGGAGGTAGATATGTTCAAACATTTTCATGCCAATATTGAAAGAGAAACGGGAAGGCAGTTGAAATGCGTTCATGCAGATAATGGTGGAGAATACAAAGGTCTATTTGAGATGTATTGCAAAGAGCATGGTATTCGCTTAGAGAAGACAATTCCAAAAACACCTCGGCAAAATGGAGTGGCTGAAAGGATGAACAGAACTATTGTAGACCCTTAATTTTTGTCCAACTAGAATTTGATTTTAATTAATAGAGGTTGGACCAAGTTTGGTTTAAAGACAAAAGTTAATCTGATGTAATTAGGCCCAATACAATTAAAGTTGGTTCGGTACAGCCGGGTTGAACCCATTTTTAGAAAATACAGTCGATTTGGTCCGGTTGGATATTATTTTCGATATGAGGAAGCCTCATATCAAATTTGGTGGACCAAATTCAATATGAGGCACCTCATATCGAATTTGGCCACCAAATTCGATATTTTCCCAAATTCGATATGAATGCCTCATATCGAATTTGGAGTCCCAAATTCAATATGAACCTTGAATTTAGTTTTAATCTGAGATAGATTCAATTTTAATTTGGTTCAATCTCTAATTTTGTTCAGATAAGTAGGGGAGCATTTGAATGGACAAGGATAATTAAGCCAGGATTAAAAACCTAATGTTGCCTATAAATATGGAATGAAGAAACAAAGGTCGACAACCACAATCATCAAAGCAAGAGAAAATTAAAACAAAACAAAATCATAAAACACACAGAAGCAAAACAGAAAGAGAGTCAGTAGCCTAAATTGATCCTCGGATCATTGAACCTCCAACCAATAAACAAATTGATCCAGGAAGTAGCAAAACAAAATCTTGGATTACAATTATAATTCGTTAAAGGGTTAATATTAAGATTTGCTTATGGATTGTAATTTTTATGATTGATTTTAATTTCATTAGTTTAGCCCTAATTTTATAATTCTTTATATGTTTATGGATTGTAATTTCTTATTATTTGGAATTTTGAGATTATGAAAGGCATGTTTCTACCTATGGTCGATGCCTTAGTTTATTTAAATTGTTTCTTTTCTTATCTTGCTTATTTTACTTTTAGGACAATTGTAAGGGACACGGTTTTACCTTTTGGTGGGCGTCCTATTTTAATTGTATTTTGGACTGGGATATTTTAATAGCATATTTTCATCTAGTATGGATGCCCATTTTATTTGTTTGATTAATGGTATGATGTTATTTATTTTAATTGATTGTAATATGAATAATATTATAAGAATTTAAGAATTTATTAATATTTAGACCTAAAAATGGAGGCTAGTTCCAATGAACTGGACATTATAGGGATGCTGGGTCATTCTTACCTTACCCATGCATACCCAACTTTTCGAACCCAAGTAGGGGTTAGGGATTTCTTAGGAATCAAATCATCCACCCCTTTCTATCTTCCTAGCCCGTCCGGTGGCGACTCCGAATTCTCTGAGTTTAGGCCCGTGTTCTCTAAGGCCTAGAGCCTAACTGTGTCAAAGTCTCAAGAACCATTCCACCAAGAGTGGAAGTAAAAATCCCCCCTCACAACTATTATGGAGAGGATCTGATGTATGCTCTCTTATGCGAAACTCCCTAAGTCCTTTTGGGGTAAAACAATGAGAACTACAGTTGATTTGATTAACCTTTCTCCCTCAGTTCCTCTTGATGAAGACATTCCAAAAATAGTATGGAGGGGAAAAGATGTTTCATATGATAATTTATGAGTTTTTGGATGCAGGGCATTTGTTCACATTCCAAAAGATGAGAGATCTAAGCTTGACTCCAAGGCTAAAGAATGCATCATCTTGGGTTATGCCCATGAAGAGTTTGGTTATATGCTTTGGGATCCTGTTAATAAGAAAATCATCAGAATCAAAGATGTGGTGTTCTTTGAAGATCAAAATATTGAAGATCTTAAGAAGTCTAAACCGATCAAAGAAAAGGTTCTAAGCAAAGTGATGCATATGAACAAGATGTTAACAATGATGGTGAGCCCATTCCTGATGATGATGAAACTGATTAGGTTGTTAATGAGCATGATGATCAGCCTCCTCCCCCATCACCTGTTGAAGTCCAATTAAGAAGATCCACCAAAAATAGAGTGCCCTCTCAAAAATACTCTCCTTATGAGCATGTGATACTCACTGACGGGGGAGAGCCTGAAAGGTATGAAGAGGCTATGTCATGCTATCAGAAAAATGTGTGGTTGCATGTTATGCAAGATGAGATGAACTCCTTGCATGAGAACCACACCTACAAGTTGGTAAAGTTGCCAAAAGGAAAGAGAGCACTGAAGAATAAATGGGTTTTCAGAGTAAAGACTGAAAATAACACTTCACAGCTAAGGTACAAGGCTAGGTTGGTTGTGAAAAGTTTTGGACAGAAAAAGGAAATTGACTTTGAAGAAATTTTTTCACCTATGGTCAAGATGTCTTCCATCAGAGTTATTCTTGGTTTAGCTGCCAGCTTGAATTTGGAGATAGAACAACTTGACGTAAAGACATCTTTTCTTCATGGTTACTTGGAGGAAGAATTTTATATGAAGCAACCAGATGGGTTTAAAGCTAAAGGAAAGGAGAATCTAGTTTGCAAGTTGAAGGAAAGCCTATATGGACTTAAGCAAGCACCAAGATAGTGGTACAAGAAATTTAAGTCATTTGTGTATTTGTAAAGAAGTTTCATGATGATGACTTTATCATCTTATTACTTTATATGGATGATATGTTAATAGTTGGCCATGATGATGAAAAATAAGTTTGTTAAAGAAAAAGTTTAGCAAGCCCTTCCTTTGCAATGAAGAATTTAGGATCCGCCAAGCAAATTCTTGGGATGAAGATTATTCGTGATAGGAAGAGAAGAAAACTGTGGCCATCCAAAGAAAAATACATTGAGAAAGTTCTTGACAGGTTCAACATGAGCAAGGCAAAACCAATTTACTCTCAACTTGTAGGTCAATTCAAGTTGAGTCCCAAATAATGTCCTTCAAGTAAGAATGAAAAAAAAAAGAAATGAAGAAAGTGTCTGCAATTGATAGCTTGATGTATGCTATGGTTTGCACAAGGTCGGATATTGCTCATGTTGTTGGAGTTATAAGCACATTTCTTTCTAATCTTAGAAATAATCATTATTTAGCAGTAAAATGGAGACTAAGATAACTTAGATGCACCTCCAGAATTTGTTTATGCTTTGGTGATGGGAAACTTGTGTTGGATGGGTAAATATATGTAGATATGGCTGGTGACATTGACTAAAAAAAATTCACTTCTGGATACTAGATTATTTTTGTAGAGGGAGCTGTTTCTTGGCAATCAAAGTTATAAAAATGTGTTGTCTTATCCACCACTGAGGTTGAATATATTGCAATTACTAAAGCAAGCAAGGAGTTATCATGGATGAAAAAGTGTATGCAAGAAATAAGCTTTGAGTAAGAGAATTATGAATTATACTGTGAAAGTCAGAGTGTCATTCATCTCAGTAAGAACTTTACTTTTCACTCATGATCAAAGCATATTGATGTGAGATATCACTAGATGCGAGATGCACTAGAGATGAAATAGTTTTGGCTTGAAAAGATTCACACAAATGATAATGGCTCAGACATGATGACTAATGCTCTACCCATAAAGAAGCTAGTTGGTTGTAGAAATATTGATGGTATGGAAGTCCCACCCAATTGAGTGTGAGGGGAGATTTTGTTGTGGTGTCCTATTCAATTGAGTGGGACCCATAATTGAAAATTAAAAAAATATAGCTTGCATTTTGCTAGCTATAACCGTGAAGGGGGAGAGGGAAGGCCCTATAAATAAGTCTTCCCTGCCCCAATTAGCACATATAACATTTGATAAAGAAAAAAAAAATAGAGAGAGGAGAATATATATATATTATAATGTAAGATAATATTTTTGAGTGACAAAATGGTGAGGTTTTATTTTTGGTATTTGAAAAATACTTACTACTATTTTGAGTTTATCTCATTTGTGAGTGTTGTGCTTTTAGAATGTTCTTTTTTTAGAAAAGTCTCTCTCTTGTAATTCTACTATTTATTAGTGGAAGAAATGTGATTCGAAGTTTGACCCGTGGACGTAGCCTAAATAAAAGACTGAACCACGTTAAATCTGGTGTGCTATTTGTGTCTCAATTTTATATCTATTATCAAGTGTAGTTGGTTTGTTATATTGCTTTATTAATTATCTAAGTGGAATTCTATCTAAAGAGACTGCGTTTTAAGCGGGACAAGCTGTGATCCCTCCAGTCTTTCCTGAAAATTTTCTTGATATTTATTTTTAGTATAATATTTCATACACTATTTACTTATATAATTGCAAGTAATTTATGTATTATTAACACTCGCTTCACAACAGATTATGGAAAGTGTTGAAGTTTCATGGTCTCTGTAACACCTTTATACCATATATAGGTACAATATGTATACCCCATATACATAAAGTATATATATAGAATATAAGAGTGTCACCAGAATTGCATGTGAAAACTTCATATTTTCATTTATCTACATAATTACACTTTTAGAAATTTAATTTATGTATTATTAGCAATTATTTCAGTATTATCGGAAAACTTTATATGAAGGAAAAAATTCGCCAGAGTTTTATCTGTAATTATAATAAATCCAAAGCTCAACAAACATAATCTGTATGAAAATTTTTCACTCCAAAATCCATATTTATTCACATACCAACAAATCTCCAATTATCTCAAACAAATCACTCAAAACTCATTATTTTATAAATATACATATTCAATAAGTACATTTAATATTCACAACCCCTTTCAAAAAAATTACTTACATAAACTTTATCTAATGTGCCTAATGAATACAAAAAAAAAAACCCAAAATGCATAATACATAGCATGAGTATACATGAATGCAATCGGCACCATTGGTCTTGTGGCTCTCTGATCTCCAAATATCACCCACCACCAGGATCCCTCTGATAAGCAATTCTCACTTGCACGATTCATATAACCGTGCTAAGCTTTACAGCTTAATGGTACATATCTATAAATAATAAATATTATACACACACATTCTTACTTCACATTCTATTCCTCACGTATATACATATATATATATCTCTTTCATCATTCTTTTCAAATTAATCCTTATAAACATATCTCATCACTTATCATACTATTAGCATAGCATATCACTCGTTTACCTCTTCCATGTTACATATTTCATCTACTTATATTACTAGTTATACATATTTATACTATTCATCTATTCACCATACAATTTATTATACATATAAACATATCATAAACACACACATTGGGCCTACAAGTCCTTATATAACGGTCTAGTTCTAGATATATTATCTTGGGCTATCTCTGTAATATCCCAAAGTGTGCCCTAGAAGTTTTGATATAATTGTTGTTTTATTTGGATTATGTGTATATGTTAATTTGTAAAGAAAAGAGAAAAGAAGTGAAGAGAGTGTATATGTTGTGTATATGAAAATATATACAACATATACACAAGTCAATGAGAAAGTCAAAGGAAGAGATTAATTATTATTAATTGTGCTTAAAGAATTAATTAATATAAAGTGGGATTAGAGTTAGTGGAAGTGGAAGATGATTTTTTGATTATTTTATAATAAATGCTTGGATGAGAGGGTTTGAAGGAAAAAGAGTTGACTTTGCTTTCTTTGGTTTTCTTTCTTTTCTTCTTCCTTCCTAGATTTCTTTCATTTCTTTTCCTTCTCTTTTCCTTTCCTTTTGTTGTCCAGCCATCAAAGAAACAAGAGAGCAAGAGAGAGATTTGATCTTCCAAGTTCAAGATTGAAGGAAGTTTTCAAGAGATCAAGTTAGAGATTTAAGAGTTTCTTCATACTTGGTAAGTCCTTCCACTTGATTCTTTGATTTCTTTGGGTTTGTGAGTTAAAGTTGTGATGGATAGGTGTTTGGTTTGATTATGTTGTGTTTAAGAGTATTTGGTTTAATTGATTTTGGATTTTTGAGGTTGGATTAAAGGAAAGAGTAAGTTTGTTGGTGAAGATAGTGTTGTGGTGGTGTTTAGGGTTTGTGATGATATTGATAATTTGTGGTTAATGTATATTTTGTCTTGTTTGGTGTTTTTACAAGTTTGAGATGGTTTTTGGATGTGTGTAGTTAAGTTTGTTTGAAGTGGATGTTGGTGGAAGAAGTGATTTGTTGGGTGTTTTGTTGTTTTGGCCGGAATCTGGGTTTTTGGCCTGACACGCCCACGAGCACGTCTAGGTCTTTAGGTGTGTCAATGGTTCTGTGTGGGAGTAGGATTGACACGGCCAGTAACACGCCCGTGTTATTGAACGTGTCATAGCCAATGTGTTATTGGGGAATTGACACGGCCATGAGCACGCTCATGTTGTTGGACGTGTCAATGTTTCTGAGAGGCAGAATGTATTACACGCCCAGTGACACGTCCGTGGTTCTGAGCGTGTAAAAGCTTATGTATTGTGGAGTTAGGGCACGGTCAGGGACACGCCCGTGTTGTTGAGCGTGTCATGTTTAGAGGTCGCCCAGTGACACGTCCGTGGTTCTGAGCGTGTAAAAGCTTATGTATTGTGGAGTTAGGGCACGGTCAGGGACACGGCCGTGTTGTTGAGCGTGTCATGTTTAGAGGTTGCCCTAGTTTATTTTTTAGCCTTATGATCTCATGTGGGTTTCATCATTCTTTTGGAATAGGTTGTGAAGAAGGTGAATTGCCCTAATTCAAGTGGTGGAAGATTCTTGAAAGAGGAAGTGTTTAGAGTTGTGTGGGTTGCTTTTGAAGTAAGTACAAACCTTGCATTTTTGCATACATTCATGTGATTTTGAAACTTACACATTTGGATATGAATGTACTAAGAAATCTTATTGCATTGTTGATATATATATATATATATATGAATAATGTTAACCTTGTGAAATGTAATGTGTTCTATGTATATTGATGATGATTTATGAAATGTGAGTTGAGATATAATGAAGCCATTGTTGTTGGCTATGGTTATGCAAAAATGAAATTATTAAGGCATGATTGCCTATGTGTTTATGAGATATGAATTGAGAAAGAGAATGGTAAAGAAGTGAATGAATTGATTGTATGTTTAATATGTTATTCAAATTCAGAGTTCTGGATTTGGCGGCATGCCTATAAAATGTAAAAAGGTAACAGTCTTGCCGGGTTGAGGATCTCTTCAATTTGAGTTGAATTGAGGTCCAAAAGACTGGGCCTGTTACACTATATGAATTATGAATATGAAATATATGATAAGTAACAGTCTTGCCGGGTTGAGGATCTCCTCGATTTCAGTCGGGTTGATGGTCCAAGAGACTGGGCCTGTTACAGGTAACAGTCTTGCCGGGTTGAGGATCTCCTCGATTTCAGTCGGGTTGATGGTCCAAGAGACTGGGTCTATTACACTATCCATGGATAGAGATGTATATATATTGCCTACGGGCTTGATCATTGTGATTGTGGACCAAAGCAGTAACTCTGAACTTTGACTATCATATTAAATACTTGTTGGGCCCATGTGTGTCTATGTTGAATGTGTGTGATGGATGATGATACAATTATTGAAATAATGAAATGTAACATTTATGAGTATGATCTCTATTGTTTGAATGTATGACATTGACAAGGCATCGAAGCATATCATTGTTATGGTTTTTACCACTAAGCCGTGGGCTTAGCGCGATTGTGTTTCATCGCGCAGGTGATAGGTGTGAGCCAGAGAATTCTGCTAGACCTAGTTGAGTTGAGGTTTTGAAGAGTTGGTTTAGAGCTTAAAGATCAAAGAGTCAAGCTGCCAATCATGTATATATATTTCATGTTTTGTAAATTTTGATCTTAATGTATATGTATTTGAAAATATTTGTTATATTTTTCGCTGCGTTTTGAATAAATATTTTTATTTATTGTGTTTTATAAATTCCCTTAAAAGTTTTAAATTTATTCATAATTCATCCGAGGGATGATTTGTGTGTTTTGTTAACCGTGGCATTTCTATATTCAGTATACATATATTACGATCGTATAAGCATGCTGTGTACGTATACGGGGTATAGGAGTGTTACAATTGTTTTGGTATCAGAGCCTAGGTTTGAGATTCTCAACCTAGGTAAATTGTAAGAAAAAGGATATTTTGATTTTAAAAGTTGATTTTTGAATAAAATACATGTTTGGTGTTGGCAGTCTCTGATCTTTAATGAGGTGTATTCTGTTGTGTTTGCAGACATAGGTTGTAATGGATTCTCATTCATGTCAGTCTGTAGAGAGTAGTGCTGAGAGTGTAGCTCCTGAAGAGAGTAGAGATGGAGCTAGAATTGATAGAGCTGGAGAGGTACCTACTTCTGTGTCAGAGAGACCAGCTGGTGAGGAGGTTCCGCCAGTTTGGCTTAGGCATGTGGTTGAATTATTGAGGCAAGCACCAGTGCAACCGCCACCACCACCATAGCCAATGGTACCAGTAAGACATTACTATAAATTAAGAAAGTATGGAGCAGAAGATTTTCTGGGTACTATTGATCCAGCAGTAGCTGAGCAGTGGCTGGATAAGGTACAGAGGATATTCATTCAGTTGCAAGCCACTCCAGAAGAAAATTTTGACTATGCTAGATCACTGTTGCAGAAGGATGCATATGATTGGTGGAAGACAGTTCCTCATGCCATGGATGATCCACCTACATTGTCCTACAGTGATTTTCTATGGGAATTTGAACTGAAATATACTCCGAGGGAGTATAAAGATGTTAAGAAAATGGAATTTCTGAATTTGAAGCAGGACAGCTGGACTGTAACAGAATATGAGATCGAGTTCATCCGGTTGAGTCACTATGCTGGAGGTATTATTTCAGACGAAATAGACCGGTGCAGAAGATTTGAGGAGGGATTGAGGCCCTCTATTATGTGTCTTCTGGCTGGTTCTAGATACCAGGATTTTTCCCAGCTTGTTGCAGCAGCTAGGAGTGTGGAGAGAGCCCAGAGTATTGCAGCAGCTGGTACCGAGGAGGAGACCAGGGTTAGGAGACCCCAGTTTGAGGCAAGGTCTTCATCTGTGAAGAGAGGTAGAGGAAGTTTTGTTCCCAGAATCAGTAGGAGTCAGAGGCAGGCTAGTAGGTCAGTTCAGTTTCAGAGGCAGAGATCGAGACCTACAGTTTCAGTAGCGAGTGCTCCGACTCCAGTAGTTTAGAGATCCACCCCACCTATATGTGTTCAGTGTAGTGGAACACATAGGGGTGTCTGTTTGAAGAATAGTGGACCAGCTGTGTGCTTCAGATGTGGATCACCTGATCATTTTATTAGAGAGTGTCCTGAGATGCAAGAACAGAGGCCGACAGATTCTGCAGTTTCTCGACCTAGTGTGAGAGGTGGTCGAGGGGGCAGAGTTTTCAGCAGAGGGGGTAGACTTGGGATTAGTCAGAGAGGAGGATCTTCATCCAGGGATAGTAGACCAGATGAGGCTGGGCCTTCTCAGAGAGTATATGTGATGCAGAGGCAACCAAATGCTTCAGCAGTTATTGCGGGTACTTTCTCTTTATTTGGCATTTCAGTTCTTGCTTTGATTGATCCAGGATCTACTCATTCATATATTAGTGCATCTATTTTGCCTATGTCTGAATTGCATTCTGAGTCCCTAGGATTTGATGTGTTGGTGACAAATCCTTTAGGGCATAGTGTGATTGTTAGCAAGGTGCACCGAGATAGTGCAGTGGTGGTGCAAGGTGAGGAGTTTCGTGGAGATTTGATTGAAATGCCTTTTAAAGAGTATGATTTGATTTTGGGCATGGACTGGTTGTCTAGGCATGGAGTTGTGGTGGAGTGTCAAAAGAAATGTGTTACTTTGAGAACTAATGATGGTAGAATTGTGTTGGTATCTAGTGAGCAGAGACAGCTTGTATCCTTGTTTGTTTCAGCTGTTACAGCTAGGAAGTTGATTAGAAAAGGGTGTAATGCTTATCTTGCTCATGTTTTGGATACTAGAGTAGTAGGTTCTCAACTTGATAGTATATCCACAGTTGCAGAATTTCCAGATGTGTTTCCAGAGGAGTTGCCAGGGTTGCCTCCTGATAGAGAGGTGGAGTTTAGTATCGATTTGTTGCCTGGTACCACTCCTATCTCTATTACCCCTTATAGAATGGCACCTGCTGAGTTAAGAGAGTTAAAGGTGCAGTTGCAGGAGTTGTTGGATAAAAGGTTTGTTCGCCCTAGTGTTTCACCGTGGGGAGCTCCTGTTTTGTTTGTGAAGAAGAAGGATGGTACTATGAGATTGTGCATTGATTATAGGCAATTGAATAAGGTGACTATTAAGAATAAATATCCTTTGCCTAGAATTGATGATCTTTCTGATCAATTAAAAGGAGCAGCAGTGTTTTCCAAGATTGATTTAAGATCAGGGTACCATCAGTTGAAGGTCAGAGCTGAAGATGTTCCTAAGACAGCCTTTCGCACAAGGTATGGGCATTATGAGTTTTTAGTGATGCCTTTTGGGTTGACAAATGCACCTGCAGCTTTTATGGATTTGATGAATAGGGTGTTTAGGCCCTATTTGGATCAGTTTGTGGTAGTTTTTATCGATGATATTTTGGTGTATTCACGTAATGAAGAGGAGCATGACAAACATCTGCGAATTGTACTACAGATTTTGAGAGAGAAGCAATTGTATGCTAAGCTATCGAAGTGTGAGTTTTGGCTTGATCATGTGACTTTTCTCGGTCATATAGTTTCAGCAGATGGTATTAGAGTTGATCCGAGTAAAGTTGAGGCTATTTTGGATTGGAGTCCACCGAAGTCAGTAACTGAAGTTAGAAGTTTTTTGGGTTTGGCAGGCTATTATTGACGGTTTGTGAAGGGATTTTCTTTAATAGCTACTCCACTTACCAGATTACTTCGAAAGGGAGTTAGATTTGTGTGGACAGATCAGTGTCAGGCTAGCTTTGAGCAGTTTAAAGAGATGTTGACTCAAGCGCCTGTTCTTACTTTACCTGTAGAAGATAAACCATATGTGATCTACAGTGATGCTTCACATAGTGGTTTGGGTTGTGTTTTGATGCAAGAAGGTAAAGTTATAGCTTATGCTTCTCGACAGTTGAAGCCGCATGAGCTCAATTATCCGACCCATGATTTGGAGTTAGCAGCCATAGTGTTTGCTTTGAAGATTTGGCGACACTACTTATATGGGGAGAAGTGTTTTATCTATACGGATCATAAGAGTTTAAAATATTTTGGGGTTCAGAGAGAACTTAACCTTCGGCAGAGACGATGGTTGGAGTTAATCAAAGATTATGACTGTTTGATTGATTATCATCCTAGTAAGGCAAATGTTGTTGTTGACGCCTTGAGTTGGAAGTCTTTGGCAGGTTTGGCTGTTTACTCGCTCTTGTTGCTTGTTGAGTTGAGAGCGTTACATGCTAGTTTTGAAGCATGTGATGATGGTGCATTGTTGGCTCAATTGTAATTGAAACCAGTATTGTTGGACCAGATTAAGGAGGCTCAGTTGACAGATGAGAAAATTCAAAAGATTGTTTCAGATTGCCAGAATGGAAAGAGTCAAGATTTTATTGTGAGAAGTGATGGGAGTCTTTGGTTTAATAACAGATTGTGTGTACCTGATGATGCTAATTTGAGAAAGATTATTTTAGAAGAAGCACACCAGTCAGTTTTTGCTATACATCCGGGCAATACGAAGATGTACCATGATTTGAAGCAGCATTACTGGTGGTCAGGTATGAAGAGAGACATAGCTGAGTTTGTATCCAAATGTCTCACGTGTCAGAGGGTAAAAATTGAACATCAAGTTCCAACAAGGTTGCTTCAACCTTTATCAGTGCCTGAATGGAAATGGGAAAGAGTAACAATGGACTTTGTATCTGGTTTGCCATTGACGCTGAGGAAACATGATGCTATTTGGGTGATTGTTGATAGGTTGACAAAGACAGCTCATTTTCTTCCGGTTCGGATGGAATATTCTCTTGAGAAGTTGGCTGAGCTGTACATCCACGAGATTGTGAAATTGCATGGAGTTCCAATTTCTTTAGTGTCGGATCGAGATCCCCGTTTTACTTCGAGGTTCTGGAAGAGTTTACATGGTGCTTTGGGTTCTCGATTGCACTTTAGCACTGCTTTTCATCCGCAGACAGATGGGCAGTCCGAGAGGGTGATACAGATTATCGAGGATATGTTGAGAAGCTGTGTTATTGATTTTTCTGGAAGTTGGGACAGATTCTTACCACTTGTGGAATTTGCTTACAACAACAGTCATCAATCCAGTATTGGAATGGCACCATTTGAAGCATTGTATGGGAGAAGATGTAGAACGCCTTTATGTTGGAATGAAACTGGAGAAGGTAAGTTAATTAGTCCTGATTTGGTTAAAGAGACAGAAGAGAAAGTGAAGATGATTCGGGATCGGTTAAAAGCAGCTTCAGATCGGCAAAAATCTTATTCGGATCTAAAGAGGAGAGACATGGAGTATGATGTGGGAGATAAAGTATTTCTCAAAGTGTCTCCTTGGAAAAAGATATTGAGATTTGGTCGAAAAGGGAAGATGAGTCCTCGTTTCATTGGACCATATGAAGTTTTAGAAAGAGTTGGACCAGTTGCTTATCGTCTTGCTTTGCCGCCTGAGTTGGATAGAATCCATAATGTCTTCCATGTTTCTATGTTGAGAAGGTACAGATCAGATCTATCTCATGTTCTTTCAGTTGAATCTATTGAGGTGAGTCCGGATCTAACTTTTGAAGAGGAACCAGTTGCTATTTTAGCATATGGGATGAAAGCGTTGAGACATAAGGAAGTTCATATTGTGAAGGTTCTTTGGAAGAATCATGGTAGAGAAGAATCAACTTGGGAGAGTGAACAAGCAATGCGAGATCAGTATCCTCAGTTGTTTCGGACTTGATATCAGGTAATTTCGAGGACAAAATTTCTTTTTAGAGGGGAAGAATTGTAATATCCCAAAGTGTCCCCTAGAAGTTTTGATATAATTGTTGTTTTATTTGGATTATGTGTATATGTTAATTTGTAAAGAAAAGAGAAAAGAAGTGAAGAGAGTGTATATGTTGTGTATATGAAAATATATACAACATATACACAAGTCAATGAGAAAGTCAAAGTAAGAGATTAATTATTATTAATTGTGCTTAAAGAATTAATTAATATTAAGTGGGATTAGAGTTAGTGGAAGTGGAAGATGATTTTTTGATTATTTTATAATAAATGCTTGGATGAGAGGGTTTTAAGGAAAAAGAGTTGACTTTGCTTTCTTTGGTTTTCTTTCTTTTCTTCTTCCTTCGTGGATTTCTTTCATTTCTTTTCCTTCTCTTTTCCTTTCCTTTTGTTGTCCGGCCATCAAAGAAACAAGAGAGCAAGAGAGAGATTTGATCTTCCAAGTTCAAGATTGAAGGAAGTTTTCAAGAGATCAAGTTAGAGATTTAAGAGTTTCTTCATACTTGGTAAGTCCTTCCACTTGATTCTTTGATTTCTTTGGGTTTGTGAGTTGAAGTTGTGATGGATAGGTGTTTGGTTTGATTATGTTGTGTTTAAGAGTATTTGGTTTAATTGATTTTGGATTTTTGAGGTTGGATTAAAGGAAAGAGTAAGTTTGTTGGTGAAGATAGTGTTGTGGTGGTGTTTAGGGTTTGTGATGATATTGATAATTTGTGGTTAATGTATATTTTGTCTTGTTTGGTGTTTTTACAAGTTTGAGATGGTTTTTGGATGTGTGCAGTTAAGTTTGTTTGAAGTGGATATTGGTGGAAGAAGTGATTTGTTGGGTGTTTTGTTGTTTTGGCCGGAATCTGGGTTTTTGGCCTGACACGCCCACGAGCACGTCCAAGTCTTTAGGCGTGTCAATGGTTCTGTGTGGGAGTAGGATTGACACGGCCAGTAACACGCCCGTGTTATTGAACGTGTCATAGCCAATGTGTTATTGGGGAATTGACACGGCCATGAGCACGCTCATGTTGTTGGACGTGTCAATGTTTCTGAGAGGCAGAATGTATTACAAGCCCAGTGACACGTCCGTGGTTCTGAGCGTGTAAAAGCTTATGTATTGTGGAGTTAGGGCACGGTCAGGGACACGCCCGTGTTGTTGAGCGTGTCATGTTTAGAGGTTGCCCTAGTTGATTTTTTAGCCTTATGATCTCATGTGGGTTTCATCATTCTTTTGGAATAGGTTGTGAAGAAGGTGAATTGCCCTAATTCAAGTGGTGGAAGATTCTTGAAAGAGGAAGTGTTTAGAGTTGTGTGGGTTTCTTTTGAAGTAAGTACAAACCTTGCATTTTTGCATACATTCATGTGATTTTGAAACTTACACATTTGGATATGAATGTACTAAGAAATCTTATTGCATTGTTGATATATATATATATATGAATAATGTTAACCTTGTGAAATGTAATGTGTTCTATGTATATTGATGATGATTTATGAAATGTGAGTTGAGATATAATGAAGCCATTGTTGTTGGCTATGGTTATGCAAAAATGAAATTATTAAGGCATGATTGCCTTTGTGTTTATGAGATATGAATTGAGAAAGAGAATGGTAAAGAAGTGAATGAATTGATTGTATGTTTAATATGTTATTCAAATTCAGAGTTCTGGATTTGGCAGCATGCCTATAAAATGTAAAAAGGTAACAGTCTTGCCGGGTTGAGGATCTCTTCAATTTGAGTTGAATTAAGGTCCAAGAGACTAGGTCTGTTACACTATATGAATTATGAATATGAAATATATGATAAGTAACAGTCTTGCCGGGTTGAGGATCTCCTAGATTTCAGTCTGGTTGATGGTCCAAGAGACTGGGTCTGTTACACTATCCATGGATAGAGATGTATATATATTGCCTACGGGCTTGATCATTGTGATTGTGGACCAAAGCAGTAACTCTGAACTTTGACTATCATATTAAATACTTGTTGGGCCCATGTGTGTCTATGTTGAATGTGTGTGATGGATGATGATACAATTATTGAAATAATGAAATGTAACATTTATGAGTATGATCTCTATTGTTTGAATGTATGACATTGACAAGGCATCAAAGCATATCATTGTTATGGTTTGTACCACTAAGCCATGGGCTTAGCGCAATTGTGTTTCATCGCGCAGGTGATAGGTGTGAGCCGGAGAATTCTGCTAGACCTAGTTGAGTTGAGGTTTTTAAGAGTTGGTTTAGAGCTTAAAGATCAGAGAGTCAAGCTGCCAATCATGTATATATATATATTTCATGTTTTGTAAATTTTGATCTTAATGTATATGTATTTGAAAATATTTATTATATTTTCCGCTGTGTTTTGAATAAATATTTTTATTTATTGTGTTTTATAAATTCCCTTAAACATTTTGAGTTTATTCATAATTCATCCGAGGGATGATTTGTGTGTTTTGTTAACCGTGGCATTTCTATATTCAGTATACGTATATTATGATCGTATAAGCATGCTATGTACGTATACGGGATATAGGGGTGTTACAATCTCAATCATCTGTAATACTAGCGTATCTTACCTGAAGGCGTAATAAATATATGTGACACCAGTGTGTCTCACTCGCGGGCTTAATAATATCTATGACATCAGCGTATCTCACCCGTGGGCGTAATAAACACTAGTGTGTCTCACTTGTAGGCGTACTAATATCCGTGACACCAGCGTGTCTCACCCATGGGCGTAATAGATTTTCAACAAAAATATGCAAGAACTAGACTTTATATAAGGTAAGCATGCAACCACATTTCTCATATTTCACTTTTCTCTTATTTTTCCACATTTCACATTCTTTTTCTAATTATCTACTCATACTTAACATCATCATCACATATAATGAATATGTGGCTTACTTCCACATTTTAGTGCATACTTAGCACCTTTTGTAACACCCCCACATCCAATGCACACACACTACAACTACAACCATGTAGCATAAGTGCACCAAACATAGGGATGCTACGGTTTTCTTCAACATTCAAAACATTTAAATAGATACAATACTATTATCATTATATAATATAGTAAAGTAGATCATTTACTTTTAAAATAAAACACATTAGATATATATATACATACATATAGTTATTTCACAGCGGAAGTCATAAAATTTTTACATATTTGGAAACACTTAATTCCATATTTACAAATATACAAATATGTACATTTAATCAATACTTTACAAAATATAAAAAGAGTTATACATGATTGGCAAATCTCCTTTGATCTTTAAGTCTCCAAAATCAACTCTTCAATGTCTACCCTCACTCGGTCTCGAAGAGCTCTCGGGTTCGATTCTAACAGTTCTATCACCTGCGCGATTAAACACTATCGCGCTAAGCCAAGGGCTTAGTAAGATAATCATGCTAATGATATGACTTCGTGCAATGCAATATCATTTCTCAAACCATAATATATATGTAACATCATATATGCAAAATTAACAATATACTTTCACATTACATATCACATTTTATTATCTTTTCATATACCTCATTAGTATTCATTTAATCATCAATACAAAGCAAAACAAACATCATTCATGACTCACATTAACCATAGACAAGCATGGGCCCAAGACACACTAATATGCCATTCAATTTTCAGAGTTAATGTTTTGGTTCTATCATCACATTTATCAATATCAATATCATAGACCCAACTAGGCTTCAAGGATTAAGTTCAACCAAGCTTCAAGGGGAGCAAAGCATGCTAAGCTTCTACCCAACTTGGCTTCAAGAACTAACCCAACCTAGCTTCAAGGGTGGTAACATCTCAATTAGGCTTCAAGGATTCAATCCAACCTAACTTCAAGAGATTGTTACTATCATTAGGCATGCCACCAATAACATACTCTGAAAATGGAATAACACATTAGCCACACAATTCATTTACATATCAATTATCATTTCCATTCTCAATTCTCATCAACATTTAGGCAAACATGCCTTCATTCTCTTAATATTATCATCATAGCCAATAACAATGGCCTCACATTTCATTTCACAATATAACACTTCATTATTCAAGTGTATACTTATCTCATCCATGATCACATTATATCTCATATAGCATCATTCATCATAGCCAAACACAATGGCATTGTCTCATATCATATCTTATTTGAATTATCATTTCATCTTTGATACAACATTTCAAGGTACATTACTCATAAAATACAATACCTTTCACAATGCATAACATAACCTTGTTTAAATCTCAACAATGCAATTAGGGCAAAGAACAACTTATATGATTCATAGCTTTAGGATCTTCCATATGCATTTGATTAGTTCATTCATTGATTCAAGTGTGTTTAAAGTGTTTAGGGTTAGGTTTAAGAACCAACCCACCTTTGAAGAACCAAAACAATGCAAAAAGAACAAAGAAACAAAACCCTAACCAACTCATTTGATGGACACGGGCAGCACACATGAGGGACACGGCCAAGCTTGTGGCCGTGTCTCTCAATTCAACTTTGGCAGTAGCAAACACGGCTTAGGGACACGGCTGTGTCACCCAAAAATAAATCCAACACGTCCAAAATCATATGACTTGGCCGTGTCTCACATGGCCTTTGGCCGTGTCTCCCAAAACCAAAACCCTAATTGTAACCAACTCTCTTCCAAATGCATTAAAACTCAATATACATCATACCACATGCTTCAAATGAACATCATCAATGTTCTAAATACATATTCATTACAATAATCACTTTAAAACACCTTAATATCACAATTAAACAAACACCATCTCAAAACCCTAACTCAAACTCTACTCTTGATTTTCCACTATCAATCTTCACTTATTTTTCCATAATCACAACCAAACCAACACAACCTCCAATTTTTAACTTACAATCAACTCTAACACTTATAAACACACATCAACACACTAAATCATCATTTCAACAATTCTCAATACACCTTAACCACAATTTCCAAATTAATAAAAGAAAACAAGAAATTACTTACCTAAAGTGAAGAAATTCCACAAATCTTCAACTTGATTCTTCAATTCTCCCTTCAATCTTGATCTTACTATCAAGAACACTTCTCCTTCCCTTTTGCTAATGGAGAGCCGGCCACTACCATCAAGAGGAAGAGAAAATGATCAAGAATCACAAAGTCAATCTTCCTTTTAATCTCCACCACAAAATTTCCAAAAGTAAATTACCTCAAGGCCCTTAACCATATAACTAACCTTTTGTCTTATATGAGCCCATATATGAACTTTCACACTCAACAAGAAAATCTCTTCTTCCACTAACCAACACTTTGACTCTCCCTTTGACCATTTTATATGTTATATATATCACAATATACACAACATATAAACTTGTCTCTAAACCCTAAATTCTTTCCCAAAACACTTATACTTTTCTTTCTCAATTTAAACCAACAATCCAATAACAACAACAACAACAACATGCAAAACTTCTAGGGCATAAATGAGGATATTACACCTTTCATAACTCGCACATATCATCACATTACTTATTAGAATGTGACTCATGTTCTTATTCTTATCACAATTCACTGTCATATACCTAGTTTACATCACATTATATATGTTACTTAAATACCATTGCAATGTGAATATTTATCACATTAGCAATAGTTATCTCATATTCCCATAACTTATACACAATATTAATACTAGCCATAATTTTATAGTTTATCATCACATTCATAAACACATTACACATATCATAAATACAAACACACACATTGTCTCATTTTTATCAATTTTTCATATTTTTAGTATTTCTCAATCACATTACATTTTATATTTCATCACATTTTCTCATTTCTCATAATTTTCATATTTTCTATCTTATTATCGTATTTTATCAATTTTTATGATATTTACTTTTTTTCTACAATTCCTCATATTTCCTCTATTCCTTAACTATTTTTCATGTTTTTCATTCAAATTATACACATTACTAAGCCTCAGTCACAATGTGGCCTATTTCTTTATTCTATTTTATTTTCTACATTTTTTACATCGCATATAACATAATGTACATTTCATACAAAATATACATAACAATTACTTTAGCCATAATATAATGGCTTAATATTCATATTCCATGCTTTTCACTTACTTTTAAATGGTACAATACCATATATCTTATCAAAACAACTATCAAAGTAGCATAACACATTTGCAAAGTCACAATGTGTTATGCTAATTGAAATATAATTCAAACATAATTCATTAAAGTTTGTACTAACCTCAATTATGCCAATACACCTCCCAAGTTTTACTCCACCAATTGGCCTTCCTCTTTTTAATTTTGTAACTTCCCTTTACTCAACCCTAAACCACATTATAAGTTTCAATTTAGCATTAGCAATTCATTTAAATTTACTTTAATCATTCAAATACCATTTACATCAATTTCACCAAGAATTCTACAAAAACACTATTTTTACCATTAGTACCTTATTCAAACTTAATTCTATCAAGTTCATTTTAACATTTTACTATAAAAACATCACATATACATCAATATAACATTAAAACAATTCACTTCCATAATTATGGACATCTCTTTCAAAAATTCAAATTTCACATAATGTAACTATTAACATTAACTTCACCAAAACCTACTCATATCACATTTTCAACCTTAAAATCATAACATTTACATTAAAACAACACTAATTCATCTTATTAAAATAATTATCAACATCCATATTAGAAAATTCTAATTTACACATAATAGGTCCATAACCCTAAACTTAACCAAACTCTCTCATAATCAATTTCTAATCATAAAATCATTACATATATATTAAAACAATACTAAATTCATCCATTTCCATAATTATAATAAACCATATTAGAAACCCTAATTACACATATTCATCATCAAACTCAACTTCCATCATTCATGCTTATTTCCAAGAACCAATCAACAAATCATAATATACTCAATTTTTAGTTTTAATTCTATCAAATTAAGCAATTAAACAGAACTTTCTCTCTCTAACTAATTCAAACATAACCATAAAACTAAGAATTTAAAACTTTAAAGAGAGGATACTTACTTGGTATCTTAGTCTTTCTTCAAAATCAATTTAAATATTCTTTAAATCCCTTGTAAAATTTGATATATAAGGAAAACTAGCACTCTTCTCACCCTTTCTCCAATGGCACACGTTGAAGAAGAAGAAGAAGAAAAAGAAGAAAATAGACCCTTTATTTCCCTTCTTCCTAGCCACATATATAATTAATAATATATTAATTTAATTAAAATATAATTAAATACTTTGATATTTATTTTTTCACCTTTAATTTCTACCAATCATGTTATTTTCTTCTTTGACTTTTGTTTCTTCTCTTACTATTATTATTATTATTATTATCATCATCATCATCATCATCACCTTTTCCATCACTATTTTATACTTTATATATATGTATTGTATATTCCATGTACATTTATATGTTTTGCATATGTCATTTATATTTCAAACAATCAATATGCATATCTCTTATATTTCTCTCTTCTTTTGACTTTCTTTTTCTTTTATTATTTTTATTTATTTATTTACTCATTTATCATCTTCCCATCACTAATTATCCATATTTGTTTATATTTCAATTATATAATATGTATATGTATATGTCATATATATATTATTTATATATTATATATACTTTTATGTACATGTTTATGCAATGCATATATATATATATATATTATGAATATGTAATGTATATTTAATATATGCATTTACCCATATGTTTATATATATTATGTGCACTCTATGTACACATTAAGTAGACCATATATCAAGTATATAATATATATACATATAACCAACATACGTAATATATATAATATGTATATACTATGTATGCATTAGGTATATACAACACTTACACCTCCAAATACTTATTTAATTTCTCCAAGATCATGGATATTACAATTCTCTCCCCTTTAAATAATTTCATCCTCGAAATTACTTACTGTAGTAATAAAACTCCACTAAAATTAATCACCAATCTTCATTTCCTGTATAATTAACTACCAAATTATTGTCACAATTTATCATCATTACTAATCACATAATCTTTTACTTTTCCCCCTACAAATAATATTAATCATTTTTACAATTATCATTGTAAAGATCAATAGTAATTATAAATTCCCCACTTACTTATATCTAATGTACATATAATTTCTACTCTTTCAAAAATACAATTAAATTTCAAATCCATACTTCCCTTCATTAATCAATGACTGATAAATACTTATCATCAAGTATTTATGTAACATTAACTAAATACTTGTGTTGCACATATCAACTCAGAATTCTATCAAAAAACTCATCTATGTCAATATAACAATACATCCATGCATTTTAAGTCATTTCTATCTTTATCATTCAAATTCTTTAATTCTTCTATTATACACTTATACATCTATATAAAGAGAGAGAGATCAAATTTTCCTCATATAAATCTTACTTTTCAAACTCATCCAATAAATTATTCTCATTGCTATCTTCAATAATTAGATATCAATTATAAGTAATTCTAAAATTTACTTATCATATTTTGTTTAATTCTATCCACTTAAATCAAATGGATCATGTCTTGATTAACCAACCAAAGACCATTCATAAAATAAATTAAAATCCATTTATTATATATCCATAATTTAAGTTCTTACATCCAACTTAAATATCCAAAAAATATGTTTATTACTTTTCCCATAACATCCACTTCTACATAACACATTAATAAACACATCTCCATCATGCAACCAAATATAGATTGCATACATAACTTCAACTCACTTTAGCTTAGAAACTGTTAGTATAAAGTCACATTTTAATTGCTCATTATAAAGAATAATATTTAAATTTTAATTTATTCATAGTAAATCTCGACTAAATCAATACTATTTATCTCTTTAATAAATCCTCAATATACTTCCACAATAAATAGATTTGCTGATATATACTAATTCTCCCTTTTATTTTAATTTTGAACTCTTTGTTCTAATTTATTAAAAACTCCACATCCCTTCTTCATACATCTACCAATCCATATGTAAATTTTCATAATTTTCTTCAATCATTTGTCACATAAAATTAATTTATTACTCAATCTCACAAATCTGCATGACTTCCTAATCTTCATGTCAATCTCACTTTTCAACTTTTTATTCATCACCAAAACTTTTATAAAATTTTAACCATGGACTTATATTTAAAATTTTAGAATTTTCCAAGTTGATTTACTATATTTAGAAATTAAGTCTTCCAAACCCACATAATCTATTTCTTTGATAATTTATTTGATAGTACTTATTTACCCATTTGTTTCAGGTGTCAAACCTTAATAACAATTTATGAAGTTTTAACCATATGTTCAAAAAGTACACATGATATTGTTATAAATTTTCAGATTTTTCTGGGTTCATTTTCTATATCTTTTAATTATGTTTCTCAACTTCTATAGATTCTAAGTTGCTGGAACTGCTCCAACATTCTTTGTTCTTCTATTTTTATTAAATAGTAATTTATCTTTAAAAATTATGAAATTTCATACATTACATTCTAACATATAGAAAAACTTTCCATTAAAATTTCACACTCATAAAATATCTTTAGATTGGTACAAAAATTCGAACAAAATCACTTCACTGCACATATGCAGAATTTTCAGCAATTATAATACTCATCTCTCATGCTTTTTATTTCATTTCCTATATCATTTTCCTTAATATCACTTATTCATTAATGGAATCAACCATAAATGTAATATCCCAAAGGATACCCTAAAAGTTTTGGTATTATTGTTGTATTTGGATTTAAAGTATATGTTTAATGGAAAGAGAAAAGAAGTAAAGAGAGAGTGTATATGTTATATATATGGTGATATATATAACATATACAAGTCAAATTATTATATGGTCAAAAGAAGAAATAATTGAATTAATTAATTAGTGGAAAATGGAAAATTAAGTGAGTGGAAGAGGATATTTTATATTATTTTAATATTACAAGTGCTTGGTGGAGGTTTAAAGAGAAAGAGTTGACTTGGTTATTTGCCATTCATTTTGTTCTTTGTTTTCTTTTCTCTTTGGGTTGGCCGGCCATCAAAGAAGCAAGAGAGGAAGAGAATTTTTGATTTTCTAAGATCAAAATTGAAGGATGTTTCAAGTGATCAAGTTGGAAATCTAAGAAGTTTCATCAACTTTGGTAAGTTTTCCACTTGATTTCCTTGTTTTCTTTTAAGTTGTATTTGAGTATGTTTGATTGTGGTGTGTTTGAGAGTGTTGGGTTTAATTGATTGTGATTTTGGGAGTTGAATGGAAGAGTAAGAGTTGTGTTTATGTTATGGTTTTGAATTGGTAATTGATGTATGTTGTGAGTTTGATCAAATTATTATCTTAGATTTTATATGTGTTTGTATTTATTAAAGTTGGAAGCATAGAATACATGAGTTTGATCCAAAACAGAAGCATTTTGGATGCCACGACTGTGGCCCTTGGATGCCACGACCATGGAGTTGTGAGGCCACGACCGTGGGGGTTTTAGAACAGAATGGGCAGACTCGTTTGCTATGCCACATCCGTGGGGTTGTGAGGCCATGACCGTGGGGTCCTAGATAGTTGTGTTGGCTTATAATTTGTGATCTATGGGTCTAGTATGAGACTAATAGGTGAATAAGTGTATTGGAATTCATGTGTATTTTTAAATAAGTGTGTATTATTCCTTTTGAATTAGGTTGTGAAGAGGTTGAGTTGCCCTAATCCAAGTAGTGAAGAATTCTTGGAAGAGGAAGTGTATAGATTAGTGTGAGTTGTTCTTGAGGTAAGTACAAACCCTACATTATTGCATATATTTACATGACATTGAGACTTAACACATTTGGTTGTAAATGTGTTAAGTAATCTATTACAATTTTGATACATTTGATTAATGGTATGATTTGCATAATGTGAAAGATATGATGATCATTCAAAATGTATGTTCAATGCAATTGGTTATGGATACTTTAATGATGAATTGCTTTAATGTGAATTGAGATATGATAAGATGTGAAGCCATTGTGGTTGGTTATAATGATTCAAATGAAATAATTGAGGCATGGTTGCCTAGATGATTATGAAGAAATGTGAAGCCATTGTTGTTGGCTATAATATTGCAAATGAAATAATTGAGGCATGGTTGCCTAAATGATTATGAGAAAATGAGAATGGAATTGATAATGAAATAATGAATGAATTGTGTGTCTAATATGTTATTCCATTTTCAGAGTTTTGTTGTTGGTGGCATGCCTAATAGTAACAATCTCTTGAAGCTAGGTTGGGCTTGATCCTTAAAGCCAAGTTGGGTTGAAGTTTAGCATGCTTAACTCCCCTTGAAGCTTGGTTGGGTCTAGTCCTTGAAGCCTAGTTGAGATGTTACAACCCTTGAAGCTAGGTTGGGTTTGGTTCTTGAAGCCAAGTTAGGTTGATACTTAGCATGCTTTGTTCCCCTTGAAGCTTGGTTGAGCCTAATCCTTGAAGCTTAGTTGGGATAATGATAAATGTGATAATCGAACCAAAATATTAACTCTGAAAGTTGAATGGCATATTAGTGTCTTTTGGGCCCATGCTTATCTTTGTTTCAATGTGATTCATGAATGGTGAAACAATTGAATAAAATAATGGAATGTAGTGTTATGAAAAATAATAATATATCATTTATGAATATTGTATTTATTGTTGAAATGTGTGACATTGACATTGCATTGAAGCATATTGTTATTATGGTTTGTACCACTAAGCCGTTGGCTTAGCGCGATTGTGGTTCATGACGCAGGTGACAGGGTAGAACCAGAGAGTTCAGCTAGACCGAGTTGAGTCTAGACTCTGAAGTGTTGATTGTGAGCTTAAAGATCATAGACGAACTGCCAAACATGTATAAATGTTATATTTTGTAAAATTTGATTTTTGATGTATAAATATATTTGTAAATACCGCTATATTTTCTGCTACGTATTGAATGAACGTTTTATCTATTGTATTTTATAATATAATTTGAATGTTTTCAAGTTTTCTCATAATATGGTTAATTCTAAATTTAAAAAAAAATTGGGTTGTTTAATATAAACCGTGGTACTCCTGTATTCGGTATACGTATATTACAGATGTAGTAGTGTGTAGTGTGCGTATATGGGGTATAGGGGTGTTACAATTGTTTTGGTATCTGAGCCTAGGTTTGAGATTCTCAACCTAGGTAAATTGTAAGAAAAAGAAAAAAATTTTGATTTTTAAAATATTGTTTTTAAATACGATACATGTTATGGTATTGGCAGTCTTTGATCTTTGATGATGTATATTCTGTTGTGTCTGCAGATATAGGTAGTGATGGCATCTCAATCATGTCAGTCTATAGAAGGTAGTGTTGAGAGTGTAGCTCCTGAAGAGGGTAGAGATGGAGCTAGGGTTGAGAGAGCTAGTGAGGCACCTGCTCCTGTGCCAGGGAGATCAGCTGCTGATGAGGTTCCGCCGGGTTGGTTACGGCATGTGGTAGAATTGTTGAGGCAAGCTCCAGTGCAGCAATAGCCACCGCCACCACAACTTCAAGTGCCAGTGAGACATTATGATAAATTGAGAAAATATGGGGCTGAGGATTTCTTGGTCACTACAGATCCTACAGTAGCTGAGCAGTGGTTGGATAGAGTGCAGAGGGTATTTATTCAGTTGCAAGCTACTCCTGAAGAGAAATTTGATTATGCTAGATCCTTATTGCAGAAAGATGCTTATGATTGGTGGAAGACGATTCCACATGCTATGGATGATCCACCGACTTTGTCTTATAGTAATTTTCTGAGGGAGTTTGAGCAGAAATATACTCCGAGGGAGTATAAGGATGTTAAGAAAATGGAATTTCTGAATTTGAGACAAGATAACCAGACTATGACAGAGTATGAGGTAGAGTTCATCCGGTTGAGTCACTATGCCGGTAGGATTATTTCTGATGAGATTGACCGGTGTAGAAGATTTGAGGAGGGGTTGAGGCCCTCTATTATGTGCATTGTTGCTGGTTCTCGATATCAAGATTTTTCTCAGTTGGTTGCAGCAGCTAGAAGTGTTGAGAGAGCACAGGGTATTGCAGCAGCTGCTACCGAGGAGGAGACCAAAGTTAGGAGATCCCAATTTGAGGCAGGGTCTTCATCTATGAAGAGAGGCCAAGAAAGTTTTGTTCCGAGAATTAGTAGGAGCCTGAGGCAGTCGGGTAGATCAGTTCAGTATCAGAGGCAGAGACCGAGACCTACAATTTCTGTAGCGAGTGCTCTGACTCTAGTGGTTCAGAGATCCATTCCATCTATATGTGTTCATTGTGGTAGGACACATGGGGGTGCTTGTTGGAAGACCGGTGGATCAGGAGTATGCTTTAGATGTGGGTCACCAGCTTATTTTGTTAAAGATTGCCCTGAGTTACAGGAGGATAGACAGACTGATACTGTAGCTTCTCGACCTAGTTTTAGCAGAGGTGGTCGCGGGGGCAGAGGTTTCAGTAGAGGCGGTCGATCTGGATTTAGTCAGAGAGGAGGCTCTACATCCGGAGGCAGTAGGCCAGATGAAGCTGGGTCATCTCAGCGAGTGTATGTGATGCAGAGGCAGCCAGATGCTTCAACAATTATTGCGGGTACATTTTCTTTATTTGGCATTTCAGTTCTTGCTTTGATTGATCCAGAATCTACTCATTCATACATAAGTGCATCTATCTTGCCTGTGTCTAAATTGCATTCAGAGTCCTTAGGATTTGATGTGTTGGTGAAAAATTCTTTAGGGCATAGTGTTGTGGTGAGTAAGGTGCATCGTGATAGTTCAGTTGTGGTGCAAGAAGAGGAATTTTTGGGTGATTTGATTAAAATGTCTTTTAAGAAATATGATTTGATCTTAGACATGGATTGGTTGTCTAAGCATGGAGCTGTGGTAGACTGTCAAAAGAAGTGTGTTACCTTGAGAACCGGTGATGGTATCTAGTGAGCAGAGACAACTTGCATCCTTGTTTGTATCAGCTTTTGCAGCTAGAAAGTTGATTAGAAAAGGGTGTGATGCTTATCTTGCTCATGTTATGGATACCAGAGTAGTGGGTTCTCAACTTGATAGTATACCCATAGTTGCGGAATTTCCATATGTGTTTCTTAAGGAGTTGCCAGGGTTACCCCCTGAGAGAGAGGTTGAGTTTGGTATCGATTTGTTGCCTGTACCACTCCCATCTCTATTACTCCATATCGAATGGCACCTGCTGAGTTGAGAGAGTTGAAGGTGTAGTTGCAGGAGTTGTTGGATAAAGGGTTTGTTCGCCCTAGTGTTTCTCTGTGGGGAGCTCCTGTTTTGTTTGTAAAGAAGAAGGATGGTACTTTGAGGTTGTGCATTGATTATAGGCAACTGAACAAGGTAACTATCAAGAATAAGTATCCTTTACCTAGGATTGATGATCTCTTTGATCAGTTGAAGGGAGCAGCAGTGTTTTCCAAGATTGATTTGAGATCAGGGTACCATCATTGAGAGTCAGAGCTGAAGATGTTCCTAAGACAGCTTTCCACACAAGATATGGGCATTATGAGTTCTTGGTGATGCCTTTTGGATTGACGAATGCACCTGCAGCTTTCATGGATTTGATGAATAGGGTGTTTAGGCCCTATCTGGATTAGTTTGTGGTGGTCTTCATTGACGATATTTTGGTGTATTTGTGTAATGAAGAGGAGCATGACAAGCACTTGCGGATTGTGTTGCAGACCTTGAGAGAGAAGCAATTATATGCTAAGTTGTCGAAGTGTGAGTTTTGGCTTGATCAAGTGACTTTTCTGGGTCATATAGTTTCAGCAGATGGTATAAGAGTTGATCCGAGTAAAGTTGAGACTATTTTGAATTGGAGTCCACCAAAGTCTATAACTGAAGTTAGAAGTTTTCTGGGTTTGGCAGGCTATTATCGACGCTTTGTGAAAGGTTTTTCTTTGATAGCTACTCCACTCACCAGATTACTTCTAAAGGGAGTTAGATTTGTGTGGACAGATCAGTGTCAAGCTAGTTTTGAGCAGTTGAAGGAGATGTTGACTCAAGCGCCTGTTCTTGCTTTACTTGTGGAAGATAAACCATATGTGATTTACAGTGATGCTTCACATAATGGTTTAAGTTGTGTTTTGATGCAAGAGGGTAAAGTCATAACTTATACTTCTCGGTAGTCGAAGCTGCATGAGCTTAATTATCCGACGCATGATTTGGAGTTAGCAGCCATAGTTTTTGCTTTGAAGATTTGGCGACACTACTTGTATGGAGAGAGCTTAATCTTCGGCAAAGACGGTGGTTGGAATTGATTAAAGACTATGACTGTTTGATTGATTATCATCCTGGTAAGGCGAATGTTGTTGCTGATGCCTTGAGTCGGAAGTCTTTGGCAAGTTTGACTGCTTATTCACTCTCGTTGCTTGTTGAGTTGAGAGCGTTGCATGCTAGTTTTGAATCATGTGATGATGGTGCGTTGTTGGCTCAATTACAGTTGAGACTGGTGTTGTTGGATCAGATTAAAGAGGCTCAATTGGCTGATGAGAAAATTCAGAAGATTGTGTCAGATTGCCAAAATGGGGAGAGCCGAGATTTCCATGTGAGAAGCGATGGTAGCCTTTGGTTCAAAGATAGATTGTGTGTTTCTGACGATGCTAGATTGAGAAAGATTATTTTAGAAGAAGCACATCAATCGATTTTTGCTATGCACCCTGGGAGTACAAAGATGTATCAGGATTTGAAGCAACATTACTGGTGGTCAGGTATGAAGAGAGATATAGCGGAGTTTGTATCCAAGTGTCTCACTTGTCAGAGAGTAAAAGCTGAGCATTAAGTTCCAACAGGATTGCTTCAACCTTTATCAGTGCCTGAATGGAAATGGGAACGTGTGACAATGGATTTTGTATCTGGTTTACCTTTGACTCAGAAGAAGCATGATGCTATCTGGGTGATTGTTGATCGGTTGACAAAGACAGCTCATTTTCTTCCAGTTCAAATGGACTACTCTTTGGAGAAGTTAGCTGAGCTATATATCAGTGAGATAGTGAAGTTACATGGAGTTCCAATTTCATTGGTGTCCGATTGAGATCCCCGGTTTACTTTGAGATTTTGGAAGAGATTACATGGTGCGTTGGGTTCTCGATTGCACTTTAGCACTGCTTTTCATCCGCAGACAGATGGGCAGTCAGAGAGAGTGATACAGATTATAGAGGATATGTTGAGAAGCTGTGTCATTGATTTTTCTGGAAGTTGGGACAGATTTTTGCCACTTGTGGAATTTGCTTACAACAACAGTCATCAATCCAGTATTGGAATCACACCATATGAGGCATTGTATGGTAGAAGATGTAGAACGCCTCTATGTTGGAATGAAGTTGGAGATGGCAAATTGATGGGTCCTGATTTGATTAAAGAAATGGAAGAGAAAGTGAAGATGATTCGGGATCGGTTGAAAGCAGCTTCAGATCGGCAGAAATCTTATTCAGATTTGAAGAGGAGAGATATAGAGTTTGATGTTGGTGATAAAGTATTTTTATAAGTGTCTCCTTGGAAGAAGATTTTGAGATTTGGTCGTAAAGGAAAGTTAAGTCCTCATTTTATTGGACCTTATGAAGTATTAGAAATAATTGGACCATTTACTTATCGACTCGCTTTGCCACCTGAGTTGGATAGAATTCATAATGTCTTCCATGTTTCTATGTTACGGAGGTACAGATCAGATCCATCTCATGTTCTATCCATTGAATCTATTGAGGTGAGTCCGGATCTGACATTTGAAGAAGAACCAATTGCTATTTTGGCACATGAAGAAAAAGAGTTGAGAAATAAGAAGGTGCCACTTGTGAAGGTTCTTTGGAAGAATCATGCAAAAGAAGAGACAACTTGGGAGAGTGAGCAAGCGATGCGAGATCAGTATCCTCAACTGTTTCAGACTTGATATCAGGTAATTTCGAGGACGAAATTTCTTTTTAGAGGGGGAGAATTGTAATATCCCAAAGGATACCCTAAAAGTTTTGGTATTATTGTTGTATTTGGATTTAAAGTATATGTTTAATGGAAAGAGAAAAGAAGTAAAGAGAGAGTGTATATGTTATATATATGGTGATATATATAACATATACAAGTCAAATTATTATATGGTCAAAAGAAGAAATAATTGAATTAATTAATTAATGGAAAATGGAAAATTAAGTGAGTGGAAGAGGATATTTTATATTATTTTAATATTACAAGTGCTTGGTGGAGGTTTAAAGAGAAAGAGTTGACTTGGTTCTTTGCCATTCATTTTGTTCTTTGTTTTCTTTTCTCTTTGGGTTGGCCGGCCATCAAAGAAGCAAGAGAGGAAGATAATTTTTGATTTTCTAAGATCAAAATTGAAGGATGTTTCAAGTGATCAAGTTGGAAATCTAAGAAGTTTCATCAACTTTGGTAAGTTTTCCACTTGATTTCCTTGTTTTCTTTTAAGTTGTATTTGAGTATGTTTGATTGTGGTGTGTTTGAGAGTGTTGGGTTTAATTGATTGTGATTTTGGGAGTTGAATGGAAGAGTAAGAGTTGTGTTTATGTTATGGTTTTGAATTGGTAATTGATGTATGTTGTGAGTTTGATCAAATTATTATCTTAGATTTTCTATGTGTTTGTGTTTATTGAAGTTGGAAGCATAGAATACATGAGTTTGGTCCAAAACAGAAGCATTTTGGATGCCACGATCGTGGCCCTTGGATGCCACGACCGTGGGGTTGTGAGGCCACGACCGTGGGGGGTTTTAGAACAGAATGGGCAGACTCGTTTGCTATGCCACGACCGTGGGGTCCTAGATAGTTGTGTTGGCTTATAATTTGTGATCTATGGGTCTAGTATGAGACTAATAGGTGAATAAGTGTATTAGAATTCATGTGTATTTTTAAATAAGTGTGTATTATTCCTTTTGAATTAGGTTGTGAAGAGGTTGAGTTGCCCTAATCCAAGTAGTGAAGAATTCTTGGAAGAGGAAGTGTATAGATTGGTGTGAGTTGTTCTTGGGGTAAGTACAAACCCTACATTATTGCATACATTTACATGACATTGAGACTTAATACATTTGGTTGTAAATGTGTTAAGTAATCTATTACATTATTGATACATTTGATTAATGATATGATTTGCATAATGTGAAAGATATGATGATCATTCAAAATGTATGTTCAATGCAATTGGTTATGGATACTTTAATGATGAATTGCTTTAATGTGAATTGAGATATGATAAGATGTGAAGCCATTGTGGTTGGTTATAATGATTCAAATGAAATAATTGAGGCATGGTTGCCTAGATGATTATGAAGAAATGTGAAGCCATTGTTGTTGGCTATAATATTGCAAATGAAATAATTGAGGCATGGTTGCCTAAATGATTATGAGAAAATGAGAATGGAATTGATAATGAAATAATGAATGAATTGTGTGTCTAATATGTTATTCCATTTTCAGAGTTTTGTTATTGGTGGCATGCCTAATAGTAACAATCTCTTGAAGCTAGGTTGGGCTTGATCCTTGAAGCCAAGTTGGGTTGAAGTTTAGCATGCTTAACTCCCCTTGAAGCTTGGTTGGGTCTAGTCCTTGAAGCCTAGTTGAGATGTTACAACCCTTGAAGCTAGGTTGGGTTTGGTTCTTGAAGCCAATTTGGGTTGATACTTAGCATGCTTTGTTCCCCTTGAAGCTTGGTTGAGCCTAATCCTTGAAGCCTAGTTGGGATAATGATAAATGTGATAATTGAACTAAAACATTAACTCTGAAAGTTGAATGGCATATTAGTGTCTTTTGGGCCCATGCTTGTCTTTGTTTCAATGTGATTCATGAATGGTGAAACAATTGAATAAAATAATGGAATGTAGTGTTATGAAAAATATTAATATATCATTTATGAATATTGTCTTTATTGTTGAAATTTGTGACATTGACATTGCATTGAAGCATATAGTTATTGTGGTTTGTACCACTAAGCCGTTAGCTTAGCGCGATTGTGGTTCATCGCGCAGGTGACAAGGTAGAACCAGAGAGTTCAGCTAGACCGAGTTGAGGTTAGACTCTGAAGTGTTGATTGTGAGCTTAAAGATCAGAGACAAACTGCCAAACATGTATAAATGTTATATTTTGTAAAATTTGATTTTTGATGTATAAATATATTTGTAAATACCGCTATATTTTTCGCTGCGTATTGAATGAACGTTTTATCTATTGTATTTTATAATATAATTTGAATGTTTTCAAGTTTTCTCATAATATGGTTAATTCTAAATTTAAAAAAAAAATTGGGTTGTTTAATATAAACCGTGGCACTCCTGTGTTCGGTATACGTATATTACAGATGTAGTAGTGTGTAGTGTGCGTATACGGGGTATAGGGGTGTTACAATAAATCTTAATTTGATTTTTAATTAATTTTTTCAAGTGAAAGCTTCAACCACTGTGCCACTCTAATCTACGCATCCTAAGTGCTATCTCAACTTATATCCGTTACATCGAATGAACTTTGCCACATCAGAGACCAACACAGGTGCCAATGCATATGCATGTATTAAAACTCAAATAACTGTTTTAAAATCCTCCTTTTTCATTTCCAAAACCCACCTAGGTCGAGAATCTCAAATCTAGGCTCTGATACCAAAATAAATGTAATACCCTTATACCTTATATACATATAATATATATCCCATATACGTAAAGTACACATATAGAATATAAGAGTGTCACCAGAATTGCATGTGAAAACTTCATATTTTCATTTATATACATAATTACACTTTTAGAAATTTAATTTATGTATTATTAGCAATTTCTTGGCAATATTATAGGAAAACTTTATAAGAAAATTCTCTGAAAAAAATTTATCAGAGTTTTATTTGTAATTACAATAAAATCCAAAGCTCAACAAACACAACCTGCATGAAATTTTTTCACATATGTATATTTATGTATTATTAGCAATTATCATCATCATCATCATCATCATCATCATCTTCATCATCATCATCACCTTTTCTAACACCATTTTATACTATATATATATGTATTGTATATCCTTGTATATTTATATGTTTTGAATATGTTATTTATATTTCAAACAATCAATATGCATATCTCTTATATTTCTCTCTTATTTTTACTTTCTTTTTCTTTTATTATTTTTATTTATTTATTTATTTACACATTTATCATCTTCCCATCACTAATTATCCATATTTGTTTATATTTCATTTATATAATATGTATATGTATATGTATATGTCATATATATATATATATTACTTATATATTACATATATTTTTATGTGCATATATATATATATATATATTATGAATATGTGATGTATATTTAATATATGCATTTACCCATATGTATATATATAATGTGCACACATTAAGTAGACCATATATCAAGTATATAATATATAACATATAACCAACATACATAATATATATAATATGTATATACTATGTATACATTATATATATACAATACTTACACCCCCAAATACTTATATAATTTCTCCAAGATCACGAATATTACAATCTTAGAGTTGCAATATTAACTCATCTTGATTCAAGATGAGCAATGACAAAGTTCAATAACAAACGCTGCAAACGCATCAACTTTTGCTGGTGCAATAGTTGCAAGCAATGAGGGTGCATTATTCTCTTTTCCTTCACCTTGTTTATCATATCAGCTGCCAATTAAACTGAATTCCATAAATTTTCTCTTATGGACAACCCAGTTTCTCCCAATGCTCATGGGTTATGGACTTGATGGTCACATTGATGGTAGTGAAACCGCTCCACCACAGTTATTGGAAAATAATCAACCTCACCTGGAGTATAAATGCTGGATATAAGAAGATAAGTTAGTTTTAAGCTGGATTGTTGCTTTTGTTTCTGAGTCAATTTTACCATAACTTGTTGGTGTTGATACTGCTAAATTTGTGTGGGACAAGTTGAGCACTACTTATGCAGTAATACTTACCATGAAACTCCAGCACTCTCCATAATCTTATTGAATGTAATCTTTACATATATATATATATATACAGATTTGTGATGGAGTTATTATACAATTATGGCTCTGTAAGGCATATCCTACATAAGTGTGAAAGCATAAGGAAATATAGTCCTAACAAAATATGGATTCTATCAGAATATAGGTTAGCATTTATCTTGACAGTACACAAATGTCAATATGATTGGTTAATAAGTTGACAAATGGGTTGAAAGTTGTCAACCCTTAAATTGCAAATTCATTCCTTAAAATCATAAACCAAAGGAGTGAAATAGGAAAGAAATATCAAATTGCTTTCTTAAATGAGGCACTAACCAAATCATGTGGGTTTTGAATGAGAATAACCAATTCAAACGAGCAAAATTTAGAACAAGAGATGAGGTATGTATTTTGACTTTGATAAATCAATTTTCTTGCTTGAAATATAGTACATCATGAATTAGTTTGGAAATTCAAATTAAATGATTTTATAATTATCCTTTATGAAGTTTTGTTCATAAAACTTGATTTTATGCTGGAATGTTTACCATTTAAATTAATTACAAGAGATATATGATATGGCAAAATTAAGCTGAGAAAAAGAGTATTTTAATACAAAAATTCCATTTATATTTTAATTAATTTATAAAACTTGATTTAAAATGATGTTTTTAACTAAGGAAATGGTAAGTTAGTAACCAAGATTTAAGTTGGTGTTAAATGGAGATAAATCCATAAAGAGGCAACCACTAAGTTAACTTGAATTGTGAGACAAGAGCTAAATTTTTATTGCATATGTACAAACTTAAGATAAAAGAAATAGAATTATGAGAAATAGAATTAAATGATAATATAAGCTTGTACATGTGTATGTAATAGAAAAATAGACTTTTAAATAGAATTTGAATAAATTGATATGAGTATAAAAATGAAGAAAATATAAATATAAACATATATGTGTAGCAAGCTAGTAAAAATAATAAATATGCATGGAATTTAATTATAAATTACTTAGTAGCCAAGTAAACCAAATATTTTAAACATCAAATTAAAATAAATAAAATAGTAAATGAACATTTGATCATAAACCTAAAAATATAAGTAATAATAATAAGTAAATAGATAACATGAAAAACAATAACATGCATCATAGGGTAGGATTATGACAATATGTAATATTATACGATGATAAAAAATATGTTAATATGATATGTAGGGAAAAGAGATTAAGAAGAGTTTTCTAGAGTGAAAAAGGGCTCGATTAAGTATCTTGTGGACTAGAGGCAAGAATTATAGGACATGCATATGAGTATGGTTACCTTAATTGTTCATTGTTGTTACTTGATTTTCATATTAATTATTGTTGATACCTTTCAATGGTGTTACATTATTCTATCCATTGGTATTATTTTACTGTATTGTTGTTGAATTGAATTGTTGATTTACCCCTTTGTATGAGGACCAATGGGTCCATTTATTGTAATTGTCCTATCAAAATGATGCGTACCCCTAAACCTCTTATTGATAGAAGAGGCCTATGTACACATAGATGAATTACTGTATTGAAAGAGATAGGTTATTACCCTATACTAAGTAAAAAAAAATATTGTACTGTACTGTTATACCTTCTATCAATAAAAATGGCTATACCCTTGTAGACCCTTAATTTTTTACCCAATCCGGTTCAATATGTTTTATTTAGTCCATAATAATTTTTGTTGTCTAATTGGTCCAAAATAATTTTAATTAAATAGTTTTTGCTTTATTATCTAATTTTTATAAATAAAAAATAAAAAAAACAAATAAAAATCAAAAAAATAAAAATAAAAATCGGAGTCAAAAAAATCGACGACGAAAAAATCATCGCGCGGGCCCGTGGGCATTTCGCCCGCAGGAATTTCCTGCGGGTGAAATAGCTTTTCTATTTTGCTCGCAGGATTTTCCTGCGCGCGAAATAGATTTTCTATTTTGCCCGTAGGAAAATCCTGCGGGCGAAATGGTAGCCCGCAGCCTGCCCCTGCAGTAGTTTCCTGCGGCAGAATTTTTTCACCAGCGCATTTTTTCCTACGGTAATTTTTTTCGGCAGCGCAATTTTTCCGACGTAAATTTTTTGAAACCTAATTCAATTAGGTTTTGGTTTTTTTTTTATTAATATTACTTTCCTTAACTAATTAGGAATAAACTACATCAAACCACTATAAATAAGGACCAAAGGCAATTAAATTGGAGGAGGCCGAAATCCAACAGGGACTTGAAAATTTGAAACCAAATCAGTGAAGGAAAAGGAGCAATTCAATTTCTTTTTTTTTCTGGAATAGCAGGGACACGATTTAAGGAATTCAAAGGGAGCAATTGTCTTTGTTCTTGTTCATCTAAGAAGAATTATTTTTGGAGAATCAACAAAAGAAGGTATGTTAAATTCTTTTTGTTTTATTTTTTTCACAGTAGCATAATCTATGAAATTTTATTTTTTAAATAAAAAACCTTAGAACTTTAATTTAGTTTTTTCCAAAGTTAAAAATATTAATATGTTACTTTATTTTTCAAAAAGGCTTAAAATTGTTATTTTTACCTCTTCAAAATCTTAAAACCTTAAATAAACATAATTTTTCAACAAAAACAAATTTTGGTTCTTTTTTCTTCAAAAGTTTAAACTAGGTTCTGTTTCTTTCAAAACTTCAAACCGTTTGTTTAAATTGATAAAACCTCATGAAATCATTAAATTGTCTTTCTAAATCCTAATTTAAATTCATCACCCGAGACCCTAATTCCAAAACACTAAAACCCTAATTCAACTTCTAAACCTAGAATATTAAACTGTAACTCCTTTAAAACCTTAAATCTTAATTTTTTCTAAACCCTAATCCTTTAAAAAATTAAAAACCATAAAAGCATAAACACTTTAATTTTATACAGTAGCTTGAAATCATCATTTAAAACCATGAATCAAAAGTATTTTAAAGTGTCTAAAACCCTAGTTTCATGATTTCACCATTCAAATATTAATTTAGTTAATCAAAGAGTCTTACCAACGTTTTAAAACATAAAACCCTAATCTATTTTAATTCCATAAAAAGTTACAGTAGCTATAATTGGACTTTTATTTGCTTTATTTAATTCTATACTTGATTATGCTTTGATTTATCTCTTATGCTTTAATTTATTTAATTTCAATACTTGATTTATTTAATTTATCATGGATGGATGTTTATTTTATATTTTGATTAATAGCTTTGATGAATGATCTATTTATGATGAATGATTTTTTTTTTACTTTTATCAATTAATTTAGATTTCCAAAAGTTGTAAGAGGTATGTTTCCACTTGGTGGGTACCTCATTAGTTAAACATCATGTAATTTAATTTGCTTTTCTATTTTAGAACCTATGTAAAGGTCATGTTTCTACCTTTTGGTGGGTGTCCTATCTAGGCATGTGATGTAAGGACACGTTTTCATCTTCAGATGGGTGTCCATTTATTTGTTTTGTTTTGTTTGGACATTGCTTTGATTTTAAAATAATGATGCTTTCTTTTTATTGTGTGTAGTATGGATAATATTGTTATATTTAAGAATTTTATAATGTTAGGACCTGTAAAGGAGGTCGGTTCCAATAAACCGGGCGTTGTGGGGGTGCTGGGCCATTTCTCACCTTCCCCACACGTACCCAACTTTCTGAACCCATTAGGGGGTTGGGGATTCTTTAGGAATTGAGTCATCCACCCCTTTATTTTTTCCCGGCCCATCCGGGTGGCGACTCCATTTTCTCCGGACTTAGGTTCGTGTTCTCTAAGGCCCCGAGCCTAAACAGTGCTGAAGTAGCAAGAACCATTCCACCAGGAGAGGGGGAGAAAATCCCCGCTCACAACCCTTTATAAGTGACCCTAATTAATATTGCATTTCATTTATATTAATTTATTGTTGTTAATCTGTTCATATATTATTAACTGTTTAACTGTGAACCTTAATCCTATGTAGCCCCCATATTTATTTGTATATGCTATATTTCTCAATGAGATGAAAGCTCACTCTATAATAACTGCTAATGCAAGATCATAATAACATAATAGCTTTTACATCCTTGCTCAAGAAGCTAAATCTTATCATACAATATTAATCATGTTATCTTTTATAGAGCTCCATAGTATGTATGTAAAGAATGCATGATGAAGCAATATATATATATATATATATATATTAAAAAAGAGGCTACACAGTGGAGGAGTGTAATGTAAAGCATATTACAAACAAATTATATCATATATAAATTAAGTATGCTTACTTAATAAATTACTAAAATTTAGAGCAAAGGCTTGCTAATATGATTATGAAAAATAATAAATAAAGTAGTAATGAGTTTTGTGAGGTATCCGGTGGCCTTAAGTTGACTTGGACATTAGAACCGTCGCACCCCTAAAATTGGCATGTGGCAGATATGCCCTTAACTCATTTAATTCTTAGCTCACCAATGATCAGTGCATTACACGCACCTTAAAACCATTTTTCATCTGATTTTTCTATTTAACTATATAAAATGAAACCCATTCTTCCCTAATGTCAAAAAACAATTGCTAATGATGTGAGAGCCATGAGGCTGTGATGCATTTGCAGAGAAGATTGACAAAGTTGCATCATGTGTTTCTTGGTATGGTTGTTATTGTTGAAATGCATGGAGAGAAAATGGATGATCTTGAAGAAAATGTGGTATTGCTGGTAGTTTTATCAGTTATGTAACCAATAGTCTTTACTATGCTAATCAGATGAGGGAAAACAACTATATCATGGGTTTATTTGGGTTGGACTGTGATTTCAACCATTCTTTTAGTTTGTATTGTTTTAATGTTATTTTCTTGAGGATGAGTTCTTTGGATCTTTAAATTCATGTCCAGTTTAGCTAAAAAATTGGCTTTATGATTGTTTATTGTCTTCACCTAAGGCAGACACACATTGCTTTCATTTTTAATGAGATATGGCTATTTCATAAATTTTTTGCTATTGAGAAATTGAGAAATAGATTAATCTATGTAATGTAATAAAAAAATGTATCAATGCGCTTTTAGTTTTTTTCAATTCTAGTGATATTAAAGTCGACTTCAAAATTGAAAAATATCAAATTCAAATCCAATAAAAATAAGATTTCAAAATTGAAAAATCTCAAATTCAAATACAATAAGAACTAAATTTACAAAAAACAAAAAAGAAAAATATAAAAAATTAAAGCACTTTCTTCCATAAGATTATTTTGATAGTCATTACCTTTAATCAAGAAATAACAAATTGACATCTAAAGCCACAGAAGTAACTAAGAGTCATCATTGGGTATGCATTTATAAATGTTCTTAAAGATGCATGAGCGGTTGATTTTGCAGAGAAAAAGGAACCAGCTAACTAAAGTTAGGGAAGAGAATGGAAAAAAAATGTTGCTTATGTGCCTTTTATTCACATATCTTTCATGCACAAAGCTAAGGGCATCTTAATACCACTTAAGCATATTGTTATGGGATTAACGCAAAGTGAAGGGGACTAATAAGACCTTTTTGATAACTACAAGTACTTACTTATGTATTAAGCCTATGTTTTAAGTATATGTGTTCAGATTTTAATGTGAATGGAATATAATGTTAGAAAGGATAAATTTAGTGAGAAATATATAAATTGAAACTACTCATAAACTCAATGCCGAAAACTTTAAGTTAGAATGTAATTTCATATCCATAAGTATGTTATTTCAATATATTGAATTAATTTTAGTGTATAATAATTATAATTCTTCTTAATATCAATTAGTAGAGAAGACTTTTGAAATATAATATCTAGTTTCGTATATGTTCAAAGTTGGGTAGTGCTATGGTGACTCCACTTTGAATGGAGTCACCTAACTCCATTTTTATGGAGAATAATATTGGTCATTGGATGTGTTGAAAATTTTTAGGCCATTGATAGAGTAAGTGTTTATTGTGAGATTGGATGCACTGAATCATTAACCTATAATATAAAAGATGTAAAATAAAACCCTAATCCTGCCATTTTACATCCTCTACTGTTGAAAATATTGATCTCTCTCACATAGCAAGTAGCAACAAGCACACAGTAGCTCACCATCTTCTATCTTCATCTCCACATCTCTAATATAGCACTAGCTTCTTGTTCTAGTGACCATCATCTTCTCACCTACTCACATCATCTTCAATTTCAAGCTATCACCTTATTTGGTGAGAGGAGTTAGATATCATATTTACTCTTAGCTCTCTCTCAACATTTCTCTATCTAATGAAACCAACACATATAGGAGACGACATCAGTGTTTCTTTCTCTGCTTTGATTCCTTAGGTGTGTCTTCCACTCTCTTTCTTTTGTTCCTTTAATTAATTTTTGTTTTCTATTTGTTTGAATGATTGTGAGAGTATGAGATTCTGTTCATTTTTATTTGTTTCTTTTATTTCTTTAAAACCCTAACGATCGTCTCTCGCAATGTTGCTCTCTCTAAGGAAACCTACACACATAGGAGATGACGTCAATGTTTCTCTTTTAGATTTACTTCTCAAGCATGTCATCCTCTCTCTTTATTTTGTTCCTTGAATGAGCTTTTTATTTTTTGTTTCTTCAAAAGATTCGATTAAATGAATTCTATTTGTTTCTATTTGTTTCTTTTTATTTTTTGTTTAATTAAATATAGCTTTGGTTTTCTTCTTCTTTTTTTTTCTTTGACATTAATAAATACTTCTATTTTCTCAGTCAAGAGCCAAAGGTACTCTTTCTTGCTTAGTTGCTTGTTGGATTGATTGGTAAACTTATGATCTTTCATTGTTTTATTTAACAATAATTCCATTTTCTAGTTATTCTTAAGTTGTTTTTAGTTTCTTATTTCTTCTATTTTGGTTTTCGTTGGTTTAGTGCTTGGATTGAAGTGTTTTTGCATGTGGGTTTTGATTTTGGATGATAAAGGATCATTTTTTGGTTTACAATTCGTGGGTTTGATGTAGGTTTTTCCTAGTTGAGTTTTTCTTATTTGGGTTTCCAATTTCCAATTAATTTTTTAGCTTTTATTTACTGGGTTTCTGGAATGGGGAAGAAAAAATACATATTATGCAGTTATGTTGTTGAGAAAACCATTTTTCCCCTATTTGTACTATTTGTTTCTTTTTGTTTTCTGTTTGATTAAATATAGCTTTGGTTTTCTTCTTCTTTTTTTTTTCTTTAACATTAATAAATATTTCTATTTTCTCAGTTAAGAGCCACAGGTGCTTTTTCTTACTTGGTTGCTTGCTGGATTGATTGATAAACTTATAATTTTTTTATTGTTTTATTTAATAGTAAATCCATTTTCTAATTATTCTTAAGTTTTTTTCAATTTCTTATTTTCTTTATTTTGGTTTTTGTTGGTTTAGTGCTTGGATTGATGTGTTTTCGCATTTGGGGTTTGACTTTGAATGATAAAGGATCATTTTTTGGTTTGCAATTCGTGGGTTTGATGTAGGTTTTTGTTAGTTGAGTTTTTCTTATTTGGGTTTTCAATTTTCAGTGGTTTTTTAGCTTTTATTACCGGGTTTCTTGAATGGGGAAGGAAAAATACATATTATGTAGTTTTGTTATTGAGAAAACCATTTTTCTCTTGTTTGTTTCTTTTTGTTTTTGTTTCTGTTTGTTTCTTTTTATTTTCTGTTTGATTAAATATAGCTTTTGTAACGACCCTCCCCGACCAGGTCGGCTGCCCGGCCCACTAGTGGCTTATGGCCCGGCCTTTTCACCACCTGGGCACGGAGTCCGCAGGAGGCAAGCGATCGCTACAGTACTGGACAGCCCTCGCGGCCCACCCAGCAGGATTTGTTTATTTGGCCCCAAGGGGTCGCCTCCCAGGATCGAACCCCTGACCTCCCACTTAAGAGAGCCAGCGAGAACCATCCAGTACCATTTCTGCTACTAGCTTTGTAACACCCCCATATCCAATGCCCACACACTACAACTACAACAATGTAGCATAAGTGCATCAAACATAGGGATGCTACGGTTTTCTTAACATTCAAAACACTTTAAACTTGATACAATACCCTTATCATTATACATTATAGAAAAGTAGATCATTTACTTATAAAACAAAACATATTAGTTATATATATATACATTTAAATATTACACAGCGGAAGTTATAAAATATGTACATATTTACATATTAAACATTTCTTTACAAAATATAAAGAAATATACATGATTGGCAAGTCTGCTCTGATCTTTAAGCTCCCAAAATGGATTCTTCAAGGTCTACTCTCACTTGGTCTTGATGAACTCTCGGGTTCAACTCTATCCACTCTATTACCTGCGCGATTAAACACTATCGCGCTAAGCCAACGGCTTAGTAAGATAAAACATACTAATGGTATGCTTTAATGTAATGCAATGTCACATATGTTATTGATAAGATCAACATCATAAATATAAAGTTAACCACATAAATATGCATTTCACAAATCATAGTCATATGAGCATACCACATTTCAACATCTTTCCACATTCAACATTAATCAATCATACTCAATAAACAACATCTCATTTCATTAACTCATAACATTATTTAAGACATTCATATAACCTTGACACCTATGGGCCCAACAAGTATTTAATACGATATTCAGAGTTCAGAGTTACTGCTTTGGTTCATAGTCACAATAATCACGCCCGTAGGCAATGTATATACATGTATCTCTATCCATGGATAGTGTAACAGACCCAGTCTCTTGGACCATCAACTCAACACATATGAGGAGATCCTCAACCCGGCAAGACTGTTACAAATCATATATCTCATATTCACAATTCTCATAGTGTAACAGACCCAGTCTCTTGGACCATCAACTCAACACATATGAGGAGATCCTCAACCCGGCAAGACTGTTACCTTTCATCATTTCTTAGGCATGCCACCCAAATCCAGAACTCTGAAACTGAATAACATATTAAACAAACAATTCATTTATTATATAGTTACCATTTCCATTCTCAAATTCTCATCACATTTAGGCAAACATGCCTTCTTTCTTTCAATATCATCATCATAGCCAATCACAATGGCATTGTCTCATATCATGTCTTATTTAAATTATCATTGCATCTTTGATATACATTTCAATTTCAATGTATATTACTCATGAAACACATTACCATTCACAATACATAACATGACATTGTTCAATCTCAACAATGCAATTAGGGCAAAGAACAATTGATATGATTCATAGTTTTAGGACCTTACACATGCATTTGATTATATCATTCATTGATTCAAGTGTGTTTAAAGTGTTTAGGGTTAGGTTTAAGGACCAACCTACCTTTGGAGAACCAAAGCAATGCAAGAAGAACAAAGAATTAAAACCCTAACCCACACAATTGAGGGACACGGGCAGCCACTTGAGGGACACGGTTAGGGCAATTCAACCTCTTCACAATCTAATCCAAAAGGAATATTAGCAAAATGACCATATGAATAGTACATTCTGGTTTTAGACTCCATTTTATCCTTATTTTGAAAAATTGTATAAAATAATCTACTTGACTAAAAATTCTAAAATTTTTACAGAATTTATTTTTGTATCTTAAAATCATTCCTTTAAAATTTCAGATCAAACTGAACACAAAATCTTGGTCAAATAGTTCACCTAACCAGACTGCCCCAATTGCCCTGCATCCTGGCAGCAGTTCTGAACTTTGTGAATTCCATAAATCAAATTCAATCAACGTGGTTCCAAATTATTTTTCTCAAATACTAGACTCACTAAGAAACAACATATCCAAAATTCAATTGGATATGATTTTTCTACATTTTATTAAAAATCCCGAAATATAGCTGTCTCAGTTAAGGTACCTGCTGGAACAGGTCTAATAAAAATAATCTTTCTAAACTCATAACCATTCCAAAATCGAATCAACATATTTTTCAGTCATTCTAGACTCATAGAGGCACAACATATCAAAAATTCACTTCAAGAACATTTTTCTATAATTAATTAAAAATCATACAAGTCACAGCCTTTACTAATTGTAAAACAGAAAAAAATTCACTAAACACAACTCTTACTCTTCCATCACCAACACCAACCTAGCTTCTTATCTTTAATTCCATTTCAACACTTTTACACACACCATACACAAACACACTCCATCAAACTCAAACAAAATTCCAAATAGAACAAGAGAAAACTTACCTTAAATGAAGAATTCCACAAATCTCTAACCAACACCCTTGATTCCTTCTTCAATTTGCTTCAAACCTCAAGATCACCTCTCTTTCTCTCTTTGTCTATGGAGAATCCGGCCACACATGAAGAGAAGAAGAAAATATGAAGAGCAAAGTCAAATTTGGCTTCTTATATCCATCAAGTGTTTTTAACCTTGCAATTACTAAAACACCCTTCACCATTTAACTAACCTTTTGTCTCATCTAAGCCCTTATATGTAATTGCACATTCCACAAAAATATCTTCTTGCATTGACTCTATATTTGACCAATCTATATGTTATATATATCATCATATACACAACATATACATTTGTCTCTAAACCCTAAATTTCTTCTCCAAAACACATATACATATACATTCTCTTCCCATTTCTTTTCTCTTACAATTTAACACATATATTCAATCCAATATATAACAACAACAACACTAACAACAACATCAACAATAACAACAACATAACCAAGACTTCTAGGGCATACATGAGGATATTATAATTCTCCCCCTCTAAAAAGAAAATTTCATCCTCGAAATTACCTGATATGAAAGCTGAAACAACTGCGGATATTGCTCTCGCATGGATTGTTCACTCTCCCAAGTCGCTTCTTCTTTTGCATGATTCTTCCATAGAACTTTCACCAATGGCACACTCTTGTTCCTCAACTCTTTCACTTCTCGTGCCAAGATAGCAACTGGTTCCTCTTCAAATGTCAAGTCTGGGCTCACTTCAATAGATTCAAATGGCAACACATGAGATGGATCTGACCTATACCTCCTCAACATAGAAACATGAAATACATTATGAATACGATCCAACTCAGGTGGCAAAGCAAGTCGATACGCAACTGGCCCAACTCTTTCTAACACTTCATACGGCCCAATGAAACGAGGACTCAATTTTCCTTTCTGACCGAACCTCAAAATCTTCTTCCAAGGAGACACTTTCAGAAATACCTTATCTCCAACATTAAACTCTATATCTCTCCTTTTCAGATCTGCATAAGATTTCTGTCGGTCTGAAGCTGCTTTTAACCTGTCTCGAATCAACTTTACTTTTTCTTCAGTTTCTTGAATCAAATCAGGACCAATCAACTTATTATCTCCAAGCTCATTCCAACAAAGAGGTGTCCTACACCGTCTGCCATACAATGCTTCAAACGGTGCCATACCAATGCTGGATTGGTGACTGTTGTTGTATGCAAACTCCACAAGAGGTAAAAATCTATCCCAACTTCCAGTGAAATCAATGACACAGCTTCTCAACATGTCTTCAAGAATCTGTATCACCCTCTCTGACTGTCCATCCGTCTGTGGATGAAAAGCAGTGCTGAAGTGCAGTCGAGAACCTAAAGCACTATGCAAACTCTTCCAAAATCTGGAAGTAAACCTGGGATCTCGATCAGACACTAAAGAAGTTGGAACACCATGCAGTTTCACAATCTCATGGATATACAGCTCAGCCAACCTCTCCAAAGAGTAATCCATCCGCACCGGAAGGAAATGAGCTGTTTTAGTCAATCTATCCACAATCACCCATATAGCATCATGCTTCTTTTGTGTCAATGGCAAACCAGACACAAAATCCATTGTCACTCTTTCCCACTTCCATTCTGGTACTGACAACGGTTGAAGCAACCCGGTTGGAACTTGATGCTCTGCTTTAACCTTCTGACAAGTGAGACATTTCGACACAAAATCTGCAATGTCTCTCTTCAAACCAATCCACCAATAATGCTGTCTCAAATCATGATACATCTTCGTATTACCCGGATGCATAGCAAACACTGACTGATGTGCTTCTTCTAAAATGACTCTTTTCAATTCAGCATCATCGGGTACACACAATCGGTTTTTAAACCAGAGACTCCCATCGTCTTTCACAACAAAATCTCTTGTCTTCCCATTCTTACAATCTGAAATAATCTTCTGAATCTTCTTATCGGCCAACTGAGCTTCTTTGATCTGATCTAACAAAATCGGCTTCAATTGCAACTGTGCTAATAATGCACCATCAACACAAGGTACAAAACTGGCATGCAATGCTCTCAACTCAACAAGCAACGAGAGCGAGTAAACTGTTAAACCAGCTAAAGACTTCCGACTCAAGGCATCAGCAACAACATTTGCTTTACCTGGATGATAGTCAATCAAGCAGTCGTAGTCTTTAATCAATTCTAACCATCTCCTCTGACGAAGATTGAGTTCTTTCTGGACACCCAAATACTTCAAACTCTTGTGATCAGTGTAGATGAAACATTTCTCCCCAAACAGATAGTGGCGCCAAATCTTTAATGCAAACACAATGGCATCCAATTCCAAATCATGGGTCGGATAGTTAAGCTCATGCGGTTTCAACTGCCTAGATGCATAAGCTATAACTTTACCTTCCTGCATCAATACACACCCCAAACCTCTATGTGAAGCATCACTGTAGATCACATATGGTTTGCCTTCCACAGGTAAAGTAAGAACAGGCGCTTGAGTCAACATATCTCTCAACTGCTCAAAGCTAGCCTGACACTGATCCGTCCACACAAATCTCACTCCCTTACAAAGCAATCTAGTGAGTGGAGTAGCTATTAAAGAAAACCCTTTCACAAATCGTCTGTAATAGCCTGCCAAACCCATAAAACTTCTAATCTCTGTCACAGACTTGGGTGGACTCCAATTCAATATAGCTTCAACTTTGCTCGGATCAACTCTAATACCCTCTGCTGAAACTATATGTCCGAGAAAAGCAACTTGATCCAACCAGAACTCACACTTCGACAATTTGGCAAATAACTGCTTCTCTCTCAAAATCTGCAACACAATCCGCAGATGCATATCATGTTCCTCTTCATTCCGCGAATACACCAGTATATCATCAATGAAGACCACTACAAACTGATCCAAATAGGGCCTAAACACCCTATTCATCAAATCCATAAAAGCTGCAGGTGCATTCGTTAGACCAAAAGGCATAACTAGAAATTCATAATGCCCATACTTGGTCCGAAAGGCGGTCTTTGGAACATCCTCAGCTCTGACTCTCAGCTGATGGTACCCAGATCTCAAATCAATTTTAGAAAATACAGCTGCACCCTTCAATTGATCAAAGAGGTCATCAATTCTAGGCAAAGGATATTTATTTTTAATAGTCACCTTGTTCAATTGCCTATAATCGATACACAACCTCATAGTACCATCTTTCTTTTTCACAAATAGCACAGGAGCTCCCCAAGGAGAAACACTGGGGTGAATGAATCCTTTATCCAACAACTCCTGTAATTGCACTTTCAACTCCCTCAATTCTGCTGGTGCCATTCTATAAGGAGTAATAGAGATAGGAGTGGTACCAGGCAACAATTCAATACCGAACTCCACCTCTCTCTCAGGAGGCAACCCTGGCAACTCCTCTGGAAACACATCCGGGAACTCATCAACTGTGGCAATGCTATCAATAGGGGAACCCTTCACTCTAGTATCCACCACATGAGCAAGATAGGCTTCACACCCCTTTCTAATCAACCTCCTGGCTGCAACAGCTGAAACAAATAAGGAGGCTAGCTGTTCCTGCTCATTAAATACTATCACCTCTCTACCATCATCCGTTCTCAAAGAAACAATTTTCTTTTTACAATCCACCACAGCTCCATGTCGAGATAGCCAATCCATACCTAAGATCACATCATATTCCTTAAATGGCATCTCAATCAAATCCCCTAAGAACTCCTCACCCTGCACCACTACTGCACTATCTCGATGCACCTTACTTACAACCACACTATGCCCTAACGGATTTGTCACCAACACATCAAATCCTAGGGACTCAGCATGCAAATCAGATACAGGCAAAATAGATACACTAACATATGAATGTGTGGAACCCGGATCAATCAAAGCAAGTACTGAAATATCAAATAAAGAAAAAGTACCAGCTATGACTGCCGATGCATCTGGCTGCCTCTGCATAACATACATCCTCTGGGAAGATCCAACCTCCTCTGGTCTACCCTCCCTGGATGTAGCACCTCCTCTAGAACTGAACCCTGGTCTACCTCCTCGGCTGGCACCTCTGCCTCCTCTGCCTCCCCTCACACTAGCTCGAGAAGCAGCAGAATCAACTGGCATCTGCTCCTGCCTCTCAGGACAGTCTCTCACAAAGTGGTCAGGTGATCCACACCTAAAGCATACCCCTGATCTACTATGCCTCCAACAAACGCCCCCATGTCTTCCACCACACTGGTTACACACAGGTAAGGTGGATCTCTGAACTCCAGGAGTAGGAGCACTCGCTACTGAAGCTGCAGGTCTAAATCTCTGTCTCTGGAACTGCACTGACCTACCAGCTAACCTCTGACTCCTACTAACTCTAGGAACAAAGCTTCCTTTACCTCTTTTAACAGAAGAAGACCCTGCCTCAAACTGGGGCCTCCTAACCCTAACCTCTTCCTCTGAAGCAGCTGCAATAACTTGAGCTCGCTCTACACTTCGAGCTGCTGCCACAAGCTGTGAGAAATCCTGATATCTAGATCCAGCCACTAAGCACATGATAGAGGGCCTCAATCCCTCCTCAAACCTCCTGCATCTATCAATCTCATCAGCAATGATACCCCCAGCATACTGACTCAGTCGAATAAACTCAACTTCATACTCAGTTACGGTCCGATGATCTTGCTTCAAATATAGAAACTCTCTTTTCTTCCCATCTTTATACTCCCTAGGAGTATACTTCAACTCAAATTCCCTCAGAAAATCAGTGTAAGACAGTGTTGGAGGATCATCCATAGAATGTGGCACTGTCTTCCACCAATCGTAGGCGTCCTTCTGTAGCAAAGATCTTGCATAGTCAAATTTTTCCTCAGGGGTGGCTTGTAACTGAATAAAGATCCTCTGTACTTTGTCAAGCCACTGTTCTGCTACAGCTGGGTCAATAGTACCAAGGAAATCCTCCGCTCCATACTTCCTTAGTTTATCATAGTGCCTTACAGATACCAAAGGCTGAGGGGGTGGTGGCACTGGTTGCACTGGTGCTTGTCTCATAACTTCCATCATATGTCTAAACCAGGCTGGCGGAACCTCCTCTCCAGCTGGTCTACCCGACACTGAAGCAGGTGCCTCCTCAACACTATCAACTCTAGCTCCCTCAGCAGGAGCGATACTCTCGGCACTACCCTCAATCGACTGACGTGAGTGAGAATCCATCACAACCTAAATCTGCAAACACAACATACTACATCTTATTAAAGATCAGAGGTTGCCAATCCCAAACATGTATATTATTCAAAAACCACTTTTAAAGTCAAAATAGTCTTTTTATTACATTTTACCTAGGTTGAGAATCTCAAACCTAGGCTCTGATACCAAAACAATTGTAACACCCCCATATCCAATGCCCACACACTACAACTACAACAATGTAGCATAAGTGCATCAAACATAGGGATGCTACGGTTTTCTTAACATTCAAAACACTTTAAACTTGATACAATACCCTTATCATTATACATTATAGAAAAGTAGATCATTTACTTATAAAACAAAACATATTAGTTATATATATATATACATTTAAATATTACACAGCGGAAGTTATAAAATATGTACATATTTACATATTAAACATTTCTTTACAAAATATAAAGAAATATACATGATTGGCAAGTCTGCTCTGATCTTTAAGCTCCCAAAATGGATTCTTCAAGGTCTACTCTCACTTGGTCTTGATGAACTCTCGGGTTCAACTCTATCCACTCTATTACCTGCGCGATTAAACACTATCGCGCTAAGCCAACGGCTTAGTAAGATAAAACATACTAATGGTATGCTTTAATGTAATGCAATGTCACATATGTTATTGATAAGATCAACATCATAAATATAAAGTTAACCACATAATTATGCATTTCACAAATCATAGTCATATGAGCATACCACATTTCAACATCTTTCCACATTCAACATTAATCAATCATACTCAATAAACAACATCTCATTTCATTAACTCATAACATTATTTAAGACATTCATATAACCTTGACACCTATGGGCCCAACAAGTATTTAATACGATATTCAGAGTTCAGAGTTACTGCTTTGGTTCATAGTCACAATAATCACGCCCGTAGGCAATGTATATACATGTATCTCTATCCATGGATAGTGTAACAGACCCAGTCTCTTGGACCATCAACTCAACACATATGAGGAGATCCTCAACCCGGCAAGACTGTTACAAATCATATATCTCATATTCACAATTCTCATAGTGTAACAGACCCAGTCTCTTGGACCATCAACTCAACACATATGAGGAGATCCTCAACCCGGCAAGACTGTTACCTTTCATCATTTCTTAGGCATGCCACCCAAATCCAGAACTCTGAAACTGAATAACATATTAAACAAACAATTCATTTATTATATAGTTACCATTTCCATTCTCAAATTCTCATCACATTTAGGCAAACATGCCTTCTTTCTTTCAATATCATCATCATAGCCAATCACAATGGCATTGTCTCATATCATGTCTTATTTAAATTATCATTGCATCTTTGATATACATTTCAATTTCAATGTATATTACTCATGAAACACATTACCATTCACAATACATAACATGACATTGTTCAATCTCAACAATGCAATTAGGGCAAAGAACAATTGATATGATTCATAGTTTTAGGACCTTACACATGCATTTGATTATATCATTCATTGATTCAAGTGTGTTTAAAGTGTTTAGGGTTAGGTTTAAGGACCAACCTACCTTTGGAGAACCAAAGCAATGCAAGAAGAACAAAGAATTAAAACCCTAACCCACACAATTGAGGGACACGGGCAGCCACTTGAGGGACACGGTTAGGGCAATTCAACCTCTTCACAATCTAATCCAAAAGGAATATTAGCAAAATGACCATATGAATAGTACATTCTGGTTTTAGACTCCATTTTATCCTTATTTTGAAAAATTGTATAAAATAATCTACTTGACTAAAAATTCTAAAATTTTTACAGAATTTATTTTTGTATCTTAAAATCATTCCTTTAAAATTTCAGATCAAACTGAACACAAAATCTTGGTCAAATAGTTCACCTAACCAGACTGCCCCAATTGCCCTGCATCCTGGCAGCAGTTCTGAACTTTGTGAATTCCATAAATCAAATTCAATCAACGTGGTTCCAAATTATTTTTCTCAAATACTAGACTCACTAAGCAACAACATATCCAAAATTCAATTGGATATGATTTTTCTACATTTTATTAAAAATCCCGAAATATAGCTGTCTCAGTTAAGGTACCTGCTGGAACAGGTCTAATAAAAATAATCTTTCTAAACTCATAACCATTCCAAAATCGAATCAACATATTTTTCAGTCATTCTAGACTCATAGAGGCACAACATATCAAAAATTCACTTCAAGAACATTTTTCTATAATTAATTAAAAATCATACAAGTCACAGCCTTTACTAATTGTAAAACAGAAAAAAATTCACTAAACACAACTCTTACTCTTCCATCACCAACACCAACCTAGCTTCTTATCTTTAATTCCATTTCAACACTTTTACACACACCATACACAAACACACTCCATCAAACTCAAACAAAATTCCAAATAGAACAAGAGAAAACTTACCTTAAATGAAGAATTCCACAAATCTCTAACCAACACCCTTGATTCCTTCTTCAATTTGCTTCAAACCTCAAGATCACCTCTCTTTCTCTCTTTGTCTATGGAGAATCCGGCCACACATGAAGAGAAGAAGAAAATATGAAGAGCAAAGTCAAATTTGGCTTCTTATATCCATCAAGTGTTTTTAACCTTGCAATTACTAAAACACCCTTCACCATTTAACTAACCTTTTGTCTCATCTAAGCCCTTATATGTAATTGCACATTCCACAAAAATATCTTCTTGCATTGACTCTATATTTGACCAATCTATATGCTATATATATCATCATATACACAACATATACATTTGTCTCTAAACCCTAAATTTCTTCTCCAAAACACATATACATATACATTCTCTTCCCATTTCTTTTCTCTTACAATTTAACACATATATTCAATCCAATATATAACAACAACAACACTAACAACAACATCAACAATAACAACAACATAACCAAGACTTCTAGGGCATACATGAGGATATTACAGCTTTGGTTTTCTTCTTTTTTTTTCTTTGACAATAAATACTTCTATTTTCTCAGTTAAGAGCCACAGTTACTCCATCTTGCTTGGTTGCTTGTTGGATTGATTGATAAACTTATGATTTTTCATTGTTTTGTTTAATAATAATTCCATTTTCTAGTTATTCTTGAGTTATTTTTAGTTTCTTATTTCTTCTATTTTTGTTTTTGTTGATTTAGTGCTTGGATTGAAGTGTTTTGGCATGTGGGTTTTGACTTTGAAAGATAAAGGATCATTTTTTTGGTTTGAAATTCATGCGTTTGATGTAGGTTTTTGCTTGTTGAGTTTATCTTATTTGGGTTTCCAAGTTTCAATTATTTTTTTAGCTTTTATTTACTGGGTTTCTTGAATGGGAAAGGAAAAATACATATTATGTAGTTATGTTGTTGAGAAAACCATTTTCCCCTGTAATATTGATCTGTCTACTGAAATTTGTCTGGGTTTGATGAATGTTACATTAATTTGATAAAGTTAGTAGGCATAAGAATGTAGAAAAACTGCTTCTTGGCTTTGTGTTTTGTACCATTAAGCTCTTTTTATGAAAATCTTCCTGAGATTGGATTCTTTCCCTGAAGTATTTGGATCGTAACTTTAAATTATTCCTTGAAGAAAATTTAAAACATATATTTTTTTAAAAAAAGAAGCCTCCTAGTATGAAAACCTTACAATATTTATTTCCATCTCACACACCGAATAGATTTTGGTGTTATAATAAACTGTAACATTCTATAAACTGTAACATTTTAAGAGTTGAGGACTGTGTATACATATATATATATAATAAATTAAGACTAAAATATCATGATCTCTATATTAAAATATCCAATCTATACTGATAAAGAAATCATATATTTTTATGTCTTTTTGGTAAATTAAGTCTTTGTTATTTTTATTAAATATTTTTATTAAACAAACTGCTCAAAATTTTAAAATTTTAAAGTTATAAACATCTTTAGTTATTAATTATGAAGATCAAAAGTTTTTGTTTTCTAATTGACTTATCAAAACTAGCTAAAGGAAAAAAAAAAAACAATTAGTGCTCTTTGAATAACTTCTACCAAAAACATTGAATGTATTGAAAATTCTAAACCTTAATTTACCAAGCTTTATCTTCTAATCTAATGAAAAGTAATCCTTGATGACTTACTAAATATGAAGGTTCAATCCATGATAACTTATTGCATATAGTGTGAATATATTGGCATAGTGTAATTTATTTTATCTATTCTTTTATTGATTTATTTTCATATGAAGTGCTTATGATTTTAATTTATTTATGGAGTATGGGTGATATAAGGGTATGATATTGGAAGCAATTTTGGAATATTGCAAGTACGTTAGAAACTTAATTAGATTGGTTGTTACTGTCTAGGGGGTAATATGTCGAATATTCTATAAAAAAAATTTAATTTCCCTTTCATTAAAATAAAAAAATAAAAGATTTTAGTTTGGACTTGCATTGTAGATATGATAGAAATGGTTTTTGCTTGAGGGTATTGTCTGAAATTCTACCAGACTCTAATAATTAATTAGTAAATTTATTGATCAAATTAAATTGAAATATTGTGGCAAAATTGTTGTTAAGTTAAAATTTGAAATTAAATCCTTGATATATGTGTATATATATTTTGGCAAATAATGTCACTTTTGAGTATAGTTGTTGTATTGTTAATTGAATGTATATATTACTGTATATAAGATTATTATCATTATTGTAAAAATAAGAAATACTATAATTATATAGATTCAAATAGTTATTAGGTTCTCATCATGGATAAATTATCTATAAGTGTGTGTCCCCTTAAGTTTTTTATTTATTTTAAAATTTAATTGTTTAGAAACGAATTTTTCCATTTTTAAGGCTTGGTCTTCACAATTATTTAGTGTTTTGATTGTTAAATGTGGATCTCTGTTTGCCTCGCTTTATCATTTGTTTTTTATTATTGGAATTATTTGATTATCCCTTAGATTTGGACATCTATGGATGCATTATATGAAGTTTTATTAAAATTGCATGTTTGGTTGCTTAATATACCAGTTAATTAACTCTATTCAAATTTTTAAGTTGTCCTTCTGAATAGATTACATGAGATTCATTATTGTTATTAATCCAGCTAATTGTATGATTTGGTGTGAACATTTTCATCGAGTCAAATTTTTTTATCAAATGATTCATATCCATTAAAGTAGTAATGTTAATGTTTGTTAGACTATTGATGATTTGATTTTTTTTCCACATCAGACATGAAAGGATGGGGTTGTCATTCACCAAATTTTTCAGCAAACTGTAATTTAATTAAGAGTGGTGTTTGGCATATTGTAATTTTCTCCTAAAGTCAAGACAAGAATTGTTGGTAAGGAACCTCAAAAGAAGAGGGGAGACGATAAATTAGAAGCAAAACCAAGAACAAAGGTATGGCTCTGGCTATTTAAGGTGGTTTTTTACTAGAGGCGATGATTCATTGTGGTTTGGGGGTAAGGGTCAATTATTTGTGCTCGTAAAAATCCAGATTTGTATAGCTTTTGGTTTGGTGAGTTTTTATATAGTTGCGTTTATGTTAATGGTATCTCTATCAATTGCATTTTAAAATATAGATGGCTACAGAAAGATAAAACCATTTTATATTAAATGAATTGTACTTATAGATCAATGGAGAATTGAATAATTTATTGTAATATATATATAGTTCAAAGTCATTGAACCAAGAAATAAAAAAATCTAAAAAATTATGTTATGCAGATCAGTCATGAAAAATAGGCCGGTTTCCTTAAACAAAGAACCCGAGGCTAAAAATATTATTAATGTAAACAAAGAGGTTCCCATGGGTGGGAACTATCATATGAAATCCAAAAAGAAAAAAGATTAAAATTTCATTTTATGAAAACGAAATTTTACTTAACGTAATCATGATCAGTATGTCATAATCTAAATATATCATGGTAAAAAATATAAACTTTCTTCTCATTTCTCTAAATAATAGAATATGCATATATATATATATACATGATAATTCATAACTAAGTAGGAAAAAAAAACTATATGCATAAACTATATGACGGGGAGTTGCATGTTTTTCTTTGTTGTATTGCATCTAGAATTTCTATCTTTGTTGTCTCTCATCTATATATTCTTGATGTTGTCATGTTATATGAACCTTTGATTTTTAAGTGCTTGACATTTTATCCGTTGGTTTGTAGTATGTCGAGTAGTCAGATAATATGTGGGGCATGTAACCTTGTTTCCTTTTTTTAATCTCTTGATAAGGCAACATAACTTTCCACTACATTGATGTCTCATTGCAAGCATCCACTTCATAGCATGACCATTATTGGATAGGTTGCTTGCTCAATTAAATGTTATGAATGGGAGTGTGTATTCTCTTCAGTTTCAGATTAGATTGAAAAGACTTAGTGGCATCATTAAGAAATGTGAATAAGTGCTTGCCAAGTCAACATGTGCTTATTTGATTTGACTCACTGGACAAAATTTCTTATTCTAGCTAGTTTCTAAGAATCAAAAAAATATATGAGTACTTCCCCTTTGTCTTTGGAATTAAAAAAAAAAACACTAGCAATATACTATTATCCAATCACTCTACATGATTAAATAAGTTTTAAGTTGCTTGGAATTGAAATTTTTAGAACATTAAATGGTATTTTGAGATCAATAATACTAAAATTTATGTCATTTCAAGTTGGGAAAAAATTGAACTATTTATTAAAAATTCAATTTAAGTACAAAAGGTTAATTTAATTGTTAAATTTGAAATATTAATGTGCACTTTTCACTTTATGAAATTGATGGTGGAATGAATATAATTGAAATATATAAGAATATATATTTTATAATGTGCTACACATATATATGAAGGAAGGATTTTTTTTTTATAATGTTTTGTTATAATATCTAAAGTTTTGCTTATGTGCTGATTACATTTATATTTTTTTTATAACTTGAGCCACCTTTTTTCTTTTATTGTTTACACACACAAATATATGATATGAATTTAATTTTCCTTTAATTTTAGTATACTGAAATATCATTCAAATCTCATTTGGTCCTCTAATCTTTATATATAAACTTAAAGGTGACTATGAAGTTATTTCATCTTTCTAATGGGTTCAGATGTAGTTTGATTTCAGTTGGTTTGTTTTTCCTCTGAAATTTAGTGTCTTTTGTAATTGAGAATGATCTCATTGTTAGATTTCACAACTTTCAAAGCCCAAATTAAATCATCGAGAAAGTTTCATTAGTTGATGATAAGTTTATGCTTCGTTTATCCATTATGGTTTGATTTTTATGGGATAAATTATAATTTGAGTTTTTATATTTTTATTCTAAACATAAATTGATGATTTGACTAGGTAAATAAATTAGGTAAACTGGTAAGATTTCTGATATCACTTAAAAGATAAAAAAAATAATAAAAAAATCGCAAGTCCTCTCCCCCACAAATGAACAAGCTGTAGAAGTCATATCTTTATTAGCTTCTAAAACTCCTTTTTGGCCATTTTAAGTTACTGTTAAGTTGGTTGTATTTTGAAATTGCTGATGTAGTTATGACATGAGCACTGATTGTAGATATATTACATTTATATAACACATGAGTAAAATATGCAAGGGTGTGAAGTGTTGCGATGCAGATGTGGTGAACATTGAATATCACTAGACTGATCTGATGTCTATTCTTGTTAATTGGTTTCTTTTGACAATGTGATTTTTCTAGTCTCTTGGAGGATGTAAGGTGAGGTGATTGCACATAAGTTCTACTGCAGGGTGTGCATTGTTGGCTATAATAATTTCAATCCTTATTATAGTCATACATATTTTCTCTAATTTTTCTTCAATTTTTTTAATCCATTTCAATTTTACTTTCCTTTATTTTGAATTGTATACTATAATTAGAATCAATTCTTGTGACCACTATAATTATAAGAAAGTCTTGAGTTCTTGCGTTGGAGATAAATTTAAAGCCAAAAAAAGAATCTTATTGATGATATGGGATAGAGACATTTGGGTCCCAATTCTTTGAATATTTAAGTTGGAAGATGCTGACATTTTGGGTCTTCTCTAATTTTAAGATTAACCTGTTTTCAATTTAAATTTATTATCTTGCTGCAGTACTTGATTATGGATTTTAATTTTTGTCATAAATGATCATTAATTCGGTTCAGGCTTTGGTCTTTTTCATGGATCATTACTTTTTTGAAATTAAATTCATTGTCTTTGGTTTTCTCCGATGGTGCTTTTAGGCAATTGGTTAACAAGTTCTATTTTTCTTTCCCAGTGAATTAATAACATTCTTCGAGTCTGTATTTGTCCCTTCTTCAAAAAATTTACAAGATATTTTATTCATTTGTTCATTTTTAGAATATACAAGCATTTACATTTTAAAAATATATATTACATTACATTGCAATCTTTTTGTTGTTATTCCTTCATTTTTCTGCAAAATTTTGCTGCAATTTTGCCATACACTGCAATATTTTGCTGCAATTTTTAAATTTCTTCAAATTTACACTATCATTCTAATATTTTTTGCAGATTTCTGTTGTAAATTCTGCAATATTCTGGATTTTTCCTGCAATTTTCTGCATATTTCAGCTGTAATTTTGCATTTTCTAGTTAGTTTACTGCAATTTTCTACTGCAACTCTGTAATTTACTGCAATTTTCTAAGGCTACTATAATTTTTTGGTTGTTGCTGCATCTTCTTGGTATTGTAGTGTGATAGATTCTGTTGGTTTATGTTGGCATCCACAACGAAGATGAGTGGTGCAATGGTTTTGTAGGAATCATTTTAGGATTAATTTTTTTTTTTTTTTTTGCATCCTTCATCTCTAACAAGGCTTTAAAGAGATATTTATTGTTCAAATATGTTAATCATTAATAATTGTTACATAATATATGAATAAATGAATGTAATATCTTTATGCTGAATTTATGTGTTTTGTCAACAATTCCAAAATTACAAGAGAACTCCTTTTTTCATACTATATCCATTTATTTTGAATAATATTTTTACTAAGTTGAGTCTAAATACAAGAAATTGACCTTCTAGAATTTTTAGTCATGTACATTTTTTACAATATCTTCATTTCATTTGACAATTACCCATTAGCTTTTAAAGGAAAAGGGAAAATGGATATTGATTTTGGTTATATCTGCATTTAATTTGACAAATGCATATGTACATTTTTTAAATTGAGGTTTAAAAACTTTTCATAATTATGAATGGAATGCGTCATTTTCTTTTACTTTCTTTAAATTTATCATTTAGTATTTCATAAATGTTTAGCAAAATTTGCCAAAAAATGAAAAAACTATTTTTAGTTGTCCAGCCATGAAAAGTAGGTCAGTTTCTTTCCATGAACAACCCGAGGCTGAAATGGCTGTTGTTGTAACGAGGGCGGCTTCTATGGCTAAAAACGGCAAGTCCAAAAAACAAAAGGTTAGAATTTAATCCATATCAAAATTATAATTTACTTACTTCATTGCAATTTCGTATGTCATAATATGTTGTTGATTTTTAATATTTCTTTTCAGATGTATCCAGGATCACGTCTTGGATTAATACATTTTAAGAAATTAGTTGAAATTTTCAAGGATGAAGTGAAGGAAATGATAAAGGAATGGGGCTTGCTGGATTACTTGAAACAAACATTACACGGTGTAGAATTGAGATGATTGTCGAATTAATACATAGTTTTGATGTTAGTTCAAGTACATTGAATGTGCATGGGCAAAAGCTATTACTATTAGAGGAGCATGTGTCACGGCTTTTAGGTGTAGTATCAGGGGGTATGGATATCAAGAAAATAAAATTTAACCAAAGTGAGCTGTGTGAAAAATATGGCCTACGCAAAACTAAGGCAACTCAAAATGAGATTTTGGAAGAGATGTTGACACATGATTACAACGATGCATGAAAGGCTCACTTCTTGTTGCTGGCATCGAATTGTGTTTTACGATCAACATCATCTTATTATATAAGCCATGATGTTTTAAGAGCCATGAAGTATGCAAATGACCTTTCCAAACTGAATTGGTCAAAGTATGTTTTGGATGGGCTATTGGGAGGTATTGAAAAGGTTGTAAATAAGTTTGAAAAAAAAAACACAAAGATCCAAGGTCATCTCTGCAGCTTCATTGTTGCACCCTATTGCTTGAGGTATAATATTGTAGCATGCATATGTTTAATTTATCTTTTAATTAATAAATTATAACCTATTGCAGCCTATAACTATATGTTTTCAATTTCAAATTTTTTATGTGGAGCATGCCAAGTCTAGCCGCTTCCTTCCTCCCCATCATATCCGTATGCTTCCCCGAGTTGGCTCTTGGAATGATGTGGAAGTAAAAGATGCATACGATTGGGTCAAAGCCAGGGGAGGTTTTGATAGTGAAGAGGTATTTTAGTAATTAATTAGAAATCAAGATAATTGTCTTCCATATGCTTCTTTACGTGTGAAGTTTATTGGTAGGCCAATTTCATATCTTACGTTGTTATTTGTATAGGTAGCCATTGTATGAGAAGGAGGATCAAATTTTAACACATTTGTTAGGTGCGATTCCACTGCCGAGCAAGTTAGTGGTTTGCATTTCCAATTAGCACTTGTTTTTAAAGAATTTATATTAGATTTTAAAGTAGAGTAATCTAATTCCAAATAGTGTCCATAAATTATGTTGCATTTTGGATGATTGCTTGCAGAGCACAAACGCTTATGCAGACATCAAAATTTTCATTTTAACTGAAGTTGGGCATCTTCATGATTTTATCAAACAAAAAATTCATGCTTTGGATTAGAAATATGAAAGTTTGACTACGAAGGTTGCCAAAATTCAAGATCTTATGTCAACTTCATCCCTTTGCCTAAGATGTCAACAGCCTGGAGAAAAGCAACACCCTGAAGCAATAGCCCCTCCAAACTTGGGGGCAGACCGTGATTTTGATGCAATGGAAACACCTATAATAAAAATTTTGCCCCATAATAAGCATCAAATGTGTGCTTCTGAAGATGCCATTTTTGTGGATTCTGCTCCAACGTAGCCTTTGAGAAGGCCTGCACATCACTTTCAATAATTGGAAAAAGAGGTATTGTCCTTTGCTTGTTGTCTAATTTTACTTAGTCTTTAAGTCTTCCTATCGAGAAAACGTTTGTATGTATATTTTGATTTAAACCAAGGTTGATCATTTCAAAATATGTTTTTTTTAAGATTATAAGATTGCACTGCATTTAGTTAATTTGGATAGGTGATTACGCTGTAAATGATATAATTTGGATAGGTTATGCATGGAACTTCTTTTGAAAATGAAGTTCTTTTGGCTAACATATATGAATTTCAACAATATTCATGGAAAGGACGGTATTCTGGGCTTCGCAGTACAGATGAGTTGAAAAAACCAAATATGACAATGACATCATCTCCTTTTATTGAGCCCATGAAAAATGTAGTCAAGATTGTTAAAGATTCTCGCCGTGGAGGGCAATTTAAGGTACGGTACTGTTATTCTATGGTTATGTTGCATATATCAATTTTGGTGATTCATTCAAAAGTAAAAAATAATAGCTAATTTTGCATTTAGTGCGATAGTGCCGAAGGCAGTCATTGTGATATGCTAACTATTGATTTGCTCAAAGATGAAGTTAATGATATATATGACTACATTATTCATGGCAAAAACTTGATGATTAGGTATGTACTTTGGATGGTTTCACATCTTACTTCAAAATATTGGCATATACCACATTTTTTTCCCTTGATTACCCATCCAGTGAAAATGTATTTCAAAATGGAGGGGAGTTCATTGGATTTGCAGATCTACGGTCAAACCTTACCCCACGTAGATGGATATCAAACCAAGTATGATATTAATTGATTATATATACTGTTTAAATTTTTTTTTTTAGTAACTTTTTTTTCTACCTTGGACGATAGTTGATTGACGTTGTTGCAAATATTTTGACTTACAACGAGATTAAGCTTAAAAGTGCACAACTAAATTAGTTTTTTCCTGCACATTTCTCTGAGTTTCTACAACTTACTGATGAATTTTTAGTGTATGATTAAATTATATTAGTTGTCTAATATTATAATTATATGTGTTATGAATAACAGATTTATTCAAATTATTCGAATATACTAACTAATTTACTTTGCATAACACATTTGTATTTGTTAATCGAATTTACTAAGTATTTTATGGTTAAATCAGGCAATGATTTTAAACAATGCAAAGCTGGGAAAAAATTTGGACTTACATTCACTTATATGCTCATACTGCCATAATTCTTATTGGACTGGTGACTTGGGGTATGTTGTGCAGGTATGATAATAATCTACATTTTAGTAGTTTGTATATGATTATTTTGTTGCTTTCATCTCTAATTTTCATGTAATGTCACTTTTTTTCCTATTTCTATGCATCTTTAAAGTATTTAAATACCTGTGAATATAGATTTTTATTCCAATGTTCGACGATAGGCTATCCCACTGGTATCTACTGGTAGTACTCTATTCTGATGGTAGAGGTTGTATATTTGACAGTTTGCCTACATCTGATTCGGCCCCTCGTTTAGCTGATTGCAAAATAATTATAAGTGATATGTCTAAAGTTAATGTAGTTATAATGATAATGGGTTATCATTATAGTATTTTATTTCCAAATCTACAGCACAATGTATTTCTAATTACTGTTAGATTTTGTGTTTACAGCTTGATAGCCTCAACACGCTTTTTGAACATCCGTCCTTCAAGTCCCCAGTTCAGTACATGACAGAACATGATGTATCGACATTCACTCTAGAGCAGATTCTTATTGAGAAACAGGAAAATTCGTAAGATTTATGACTTTATCCTCATCTCCTTCATCATAATTTAATCAACAAAAGTATTTGATTGTCAATGTAATATTTTTGTTAATTCATTTGTAGCTATGATTGTGGAATATAAGTGATTAACTTGATGCGACAACATGAGATTGGGATACATGGCTTGGTATGCTGTTGTACTTCCATTATGATTATGTGCTTTGATTGGTTATGATGTTATATATTTCCATGGTTATTTTTAATTATATAAATTTGCTTGTCTTCGTAGCAAAAACAACATTGGGATACTAACAATTCCAACATTCAGGCAGAAATCTCACACTGGATTGTAACCAGTTGGCACAACAATGTGAAGAAAGAATTTATTAGGCGTGTAGTGTTGCATCGTGAATATTGTGAAAGGTTAAAACAACATCGAGAAAATCGTCTGAATGTCAAATCAAAATGGGGCAAACACATTTAAGTGTCGTAGGAGATTGTGAAGGGTGTTGGTGATATACTTTTATCTTATTATGTGGTACATAGTCCCTCTACTAATTATTTTTTGGTAAATATGGGAGATGTTGCTGCATCGATTTAGTATTATATTTTGAATGGTTTTTTTAATCACATGCAGAATTCTACTACGGAATCTGCATGATTTTGTGATGCAGTAGTCTAATTTTTTTGGTGTAAATATAAAGTCTGAATACTTTATGCTAGTTTTACTTCTTAAATTGTAAAAAAAAATTGTACAGACATTGTATTACATTGAGTGATTATATTTTACGAAGATATAATTTTTGGCTGTAATTAATGCTCCTAATGGTTTATATAAAATTTCAAGTTCAATTATATTTCCAAATTTTGAATGAATATGAAATGTTATAGGAAATTTTGGTTACTGGACGTGATATTATGAGGTTGTAAAGGGTGTTGGTGATATTCTTTTATGATATTAACTTGAGGCCGAATTCTAATGCTGAATCTGTATGATTTTATGTACTAATGTAAATGTACTTTGTGACACTACCAGCTGATACTTTGCCTCTAGTTTTGATATTTTTATTTTGTCAAGGCAGGGGAAATTTATAGCTACACAATTATATTTAGGGATTATATTTTGAATGACAATTGCTGTAAATCATGCTACCAGTGGTTTATATTCCAGTCAAAGCGAGCATATACATGCATATTGTGAATGGATATAGTAAAAATAAAAATTCTAGAAACTCTAGTAATTGCACCAAATACTAGATTTTTATACATCACAATATAGTTTCAAAATGCCATGGCTAAATTGTAACTTCACAAAATTACATTTTGTCTTCATGGAATAGCGTTCATCATCCTTTGGTTGTCTATTTATGGAAAATTTGCCATATTAGTGGTAAAGCTATTTAGCCATTGTGAATTACTGATTGTCCCTATATTGAAATAGGGAAGGCCCACTTCAATATGGAGCAGCCCCATATCGAAATGGGGCTCTCCCAGTCCGATATGGGGCAAGTTTTTTCATTCCATGATGAATCTGGAAGTATATTTCGATATGGGCTCAGATTCTGTTGAAATGAAATCACTTGAATTCGAGAAGGATTTGGTTTACATCGAATTCAAGTAATTATAATTCCATATGGTCTTGGTTTGTGTCGAACCAATGAATTTTACATGCATCAAAATAAACCATTCTTAAAGATGAAAACTTTAATGCTTAACCTGATAGAGTGATTATAAATACAAGTTTTAAAAGCCTGAAGGGGGACGTTTTTGGACTTTGGTTGGCTACTGGAGCTCTAAAAAATTATGTAACCATCAACAAGCAAACCCTAGCAAGCTTCATAAACAAAGGAAACAATAAGGACGGACGAGGAGGATCAACAACACACAAACTTTACAAAGGCAGTGCACTCACTATCTTGGACAAGCTCACCCAGAATTCTCATTCAAACGATTTTGGTGGAGCCAACAAACTATGGTATGCTTTAAATTAAATAAATACTATATGTTTTGATTGTTTTAAATATTGATTGAGCTCGTTCTTTATTTTATTAAAGTCACAATAGGCAATTCCTTCTAAGAACAGTTCATATGTTAACTTACATGGAGTGCATATTATTATTTTAATAAATCATAAAGTTTAGAACCAGTAAACTTGTTTGGCTCAGGATGTTAATTTGTCTTCTATTACATGGTCATTTAATCAGTATATTACACAGATTCACATTAAGGTTTTTTTATATAAAACCTCACAATAGCCTTTAAATCTCTTTAAAAATATTTACAGTTCGTATAACCTATAAACTTTGATTAGTTTTTCACAAACACTAAACCCTAATCCATTTAAAACCTTAAGCTCCAAACATTATTTTTTATAAATACCAAACCCTAATTTATTTCTTCCTAAAATCCTAATTGCCTGGCATTAGCCCTAAACCCTAATTTAATTAACCAAAAATCCTACTATTTTCTTAAAACCATAAAACCCTAATTAATTCCATTTTTCCAAAATCCTTATAGTAGCCTAAATATTTTAAATAATAATTATTATTATGTTAATTCCAAAACCCTAAAACCTTATTTTTTGAATCTAAACTAAAACCCTAAATATTATTTAAGAATCCTAAAATTGAGATATAAACCTAAAATTATATCTTTATTGCTTTGCTCAAGTTAAAAGCATGTTTATTATATGTTTTGATTAATGGTTTATTTATATCTTTGATTTATATCTTTGATGAATAATTTAGTTATGATGAATGGTTGGTTATTTTTATTGATTTGTTTTGGTTTCAAGAAATTGTAAGAGGTATGTTTCCATATTTTGAGCACCTCATGTTGTGAGCATTATGTAATTTAAATTACTTTAAGCTTTGGATCAATGTAAAGGATATGTTTCCACCAATTGGTGGGTATCCTATTTTATTTATTTTCTTTTGGACATTGGATAATTATAAAAGCATGTTTCCATCCTTGGATGGGTGCCTATTTGTTTGTTTTATTTGAACATTGTTGTGATTTTAATAAAGTAATTGTTTATCCTTATGATAACATGTAGTATGGATAATATTATATTAATTAAGAATTTTATAATATTAAGACCTGAAAAGGAGGCCAGCTCCAATAAACCGGGCATTTTCAGGGCGATGGGTCATTCTCATCTTCTCCATACGTGCCCAACTTTTCAAACCCATTAGGGGGGTTGGGGATTCCTTAGGAATCGAGTCATCTACCCCTTTTTTTTTTTTTGCCCGTCCGGGTGGCGACTCCATTTTCTCCGAATTTAGGCTCGTGTTCTCTAAGGCCCTGAGCCTAACAATGCTGAAGTCACAAGAACCATTCCATATGGGAGTGGGGGTGAAAATCCCCGCACACAATGATTCTTTAGTGTACATGGTTATAGCTGGAATTTCTAGATGACTTAATGGATGTGTGCAAATTGGTATACCATACCTACAATAAATATATGAAAGGTGTTAGCTGCATTATGTATTAAAATGACTCCAATATACGTAATTTTTGTCATTTACAACTTAATAATGCATACCTAGATAAATGATCCAATTCAAATTCCCTCTCTCTAATTCTTGCAACAACGGTGTCAAATTGTTGGAGGAATTCATGAAAGCATAAAATATCTATGCACAAATATATTTAAGTACGCATGCAATCCCTCGCATCTTGAAGTTGTACGTGTGCATGCAAAGAAATGACCCTTCAAAAAAGCCTCCACCCACATTCCACGATTTTCATACATTGTTGTAACCTAGTCATTATCTTCAAGTTGGAACTTATTAACCATCTTTAACCAACTTAAGTTGAACTCACTTGGCTCCATCCTTTTCCACATCAAATTAGAAAAATCTTTGGAGAATTTTGGATCATGGAATCTTCGTTGCACATTCTTTTAATATGGAACGTACATAAATGATGAAAAACTTCAGGTAGGACTTCAGACACAGCCTTAATCATGTCTTGCTCTCCATCTGTGATAATTGACGTAGGCCTTCTCCCCCCCATACATGACAACTTAGTTTTCAACATCCATGCATAATTTTTTCATGTTGAATCGACCAAGATACAATATCCAAAAATAATGGTTTGGTGATGGTGATTTACGCTAGTGAGGATGACAAGGGGCCTCCCATATTTATTTCTTTTAAAAGCCGAATAAAATGCAATGACATCATCGAAAATAGAGTAGTCAAAGCGACTAATTGATTATGCCCAAAATAGGTTACCCAATCGGTTGTCATCACATATGGATTTGTCTAAAAATTCCCAAATCAATAGACCTTTTTGACTGAAAATATAATTGCAAACCCTTAACGTCAACATCAATAATGTCACAATCTCATTCACTCTAGACATAATTGTACACATCCTTTCGAGTGAAACCCATCTTATCATAACCCCCAGATTGTTTCCCTAATAAATCAATTATTTCTGTAGTTCTTAATACACACCGTCTCAAAGCAGAGATTTCTAACTTTGCTAGTCCGTCCATCTTCCTATGTGTGGTCAAGAAATGCACATGTTCTCTTGGTACCAAATTATGGCTATGCTCTAAAACTAATTTAGTCACAACCTAAGTCTGTTTAGAACAATCATACTTTACGTGCAATTGAGCTGGACAATCTTCTCGTATATTGTCCCTTGGTGTTCTCTTTTTACCGGCTAGAGTCAACCATTGTTTGCTCCTTCTTCCTTCCTTTTGACACACTATTACTCGAATTCTAGGATCTCTTTTAACATTTATTTTTGCATTGACTGCTTTTGGACACCAAATCCACAATGTGATGCATATGCAAAATAAAATATTTATGCTTCATCGAGTGAAGAGAAATGCATTGCCATTATTTCTTCATAAGTCAATTTGGACAAATCTTGTAACTCATTATCACTAACATTAGCATGCTGGCATTCTACTTGTGCTAGACTATCATTAATGTTGCCAAAACTTGAAGGCACAAGGTCATCATCATCCATTTCATCATCTCCTTCTAAAGTATCTTCAGTACTGGACAAATCAAGATCGTCGAATTCAACCACACCTTTTCCCTTTGGAGTTGCCATCATGAAACTTTGCATAATCTATAAACAAAAACACAAAAATGGTAAAAACAAATATGAAGTGCACAAGCAAAGTATCGAGAAGTGCACATAATTTAATGAAGTTGATATCTGCATATCAACTTGCAAAATGTATCAAATTAAATCTAATATTTTAGATTTGGCAGTGCAAAAATGCAAATTCAGATGAAGTAATTTGATATATTATAGAATTTGCCCATTACATAATTTCCAGATAAAGTAATTTGATAATTTATTCCAAAATATAAATTCCAAACAATTATAATATGGCTTACAAGAATTTTGACTCAGAACATCATAATATTTACACAAAATTACAGAAACATGATTCAAAATCATAGAATATTAAACAAGTTTATGAGACGTCTGTTAAAATTTTGATATTTTTAGTGAAGACTCCATAAATTATTACCAAAATATCAGTAGTTAACATAATAGAATTTTTTGTCCAATTACTAGAATTATCATTAAGAATTTAAAAATATGTGCTGAATATTACATAACTCACATACATTTTCTGAAACTTTTAGTTATAATTATGATAATTTGATAAAAATTCTAAAATTTGGAAAATTAAATACTAGAATTTTAGTCAAAATACTGGAATAATCATTAAAAATTACATATTATATACTGAAACTTACACAATTTAGATAAATCTTCTAAAACTTTTAGTTAAAATTCTAATAATTTAGTTAAAAATTATGAAATTTGAGAAATAAAAATGCCCAAATTGACCTACTAGAATATTAGTCAAACTACTGGAATAGTAATTCAACATTACAAAATATTTATTGAAAATTACATAATTTACATTAAATTTCTGAAAATTTTAGTTAAACTGTAGATATTTACAGTTTGATTTTCAATATATGGGAAATGAAATAACAGAATTTGAGTTACTAGATTTTTTTTTATATAAATACAGGAATATTTATTCAAAATTACAAAATCGTTACTCAAAATTACACAATTTACAATGATTTTCTAAAACTTTAATTAAAATTCTAATTATTTGTTTTAAATTTCTGAAATTTCAAAAAAGAAATGCCAAAATTTGAACTACTAGAATAATAGTCAAAATATCAGAATAATCATTTAAAATTACAGAATATATACTGAAACTTACACAATTTAGATCAATGTTCTGAAACATACCAGAATGATTATTAAAATTTACAGAATTTTAACTAAAACTTACACAATTTAAATTAAATATCTGTAATTTTCAGTAACAATTTTGATAATTTTAGTAACAAATCTGAAATTTGAGGAAAAAAAATCAGGATTTGACTGACTCTAATGTTTTGTATAACTATCATAATTGTCATTCAAAATTACAGAAAATATACTTTATATTACATAATTTATAACCATTTTCTGGACTTTTAGTTAAAATTAAGTTACAATTTGAGTGAAAGTTCTATTATTGAAGATCCAAAATACCATAAATTCACATACAAGAAATTTTTTTGTCAAATTATTAGAATTTGTATTCAAAATTACTAAAACATATTTTTGGTCGTCATTAAACTTTCAAATTTTGTATTCAATATCTACTAAAACATCCGGTATCCAGTGAAACATTCAGAATTTATATGAAATTTTTGGCCATCATGAAACTTTCAGAATTTTTGGCATATTTTGTGAAACTTTCAAAAATTTTCTGAAATTTCTGAAATTTTATGAAAATATATTTTGCAATTATAGGAATTTTACATCATCTTATACATTAAATTATAAAATTAATTACATAAATATACGTACCTTAAATGTAGTTGCAATGCAAGACCTTGTTTCTCCAATCATAAATCCCTTAATATACTCACATTATTAACTCATTTGATTAACATGATTTTTGGGTGAACTTGGGAAGAGCTACAAGATGGCATATTGTATGTGTTTTTTTATTACAACTCATATTTATTTTACCGTTCATCTAGAAAAGATCACAATTCAACATATGCTAAACCCTACAATTCATTTAAAATTACAAGTTATACCATTTTTTTAAACTAAAGATTGTGAAGTATTAGGGATATATTTGTCAATTTTTTCTTTCATTTAATTTAACCCAACCACCAAAATTTAATGCAACTATCATAATCAATTTATGACACTATTTTACTTGTCATAATAAATACTTTCATAAACTTTTAGTTTAAATTAGGATAACTTGGTCAAACTACCGAAATTATCATTCAAAATTACAGAAAATCTATTAAATTTAACATAATTTACAAAGAAATTCTGAAACTTTTAGTTCGAATTCTGATATTTTGAGTGAGATTTCTGAAATTTCATAAATAAAATACTAAAAATTGACCTGCTAGAATTTTGGTTAAACTACCAGAATTATAATTCAAAATTCCAGAAAATCGACTGAAACTGACATAATTTACATCAATATTCTAGAAATTTTAGTTCAAAATTTTGATAGTTTGAGTGAGAATTTTGGAATTTGATAAATAAAATACCATAAATTGTCCTACTATAATTTTGGTCAAACTACTAGAATTAGCATTCAAAATTATAAAAATTCTATTGAAATTTACATAATTCATATCCTTATTCTGAAACTTTTGGTTTAAATTCAGATAATTTGAGTAAGATTTTTGAAATTTTAAAAATATAATTTCAGAATTTCACGTACCAAAATTTTTTGTCAAACTACCGGAATTATCATTCAAAATTACAGAAAATCTATTAAAACTAACATAATTTACAAAGAAATTCTAAAACTTTTAGTTCGAATTCTAATATTTTGAGTGAGATTTCTGAAATTTCATAAACAAAATACTAGAAATTGACCTACTAAAATTTTGGTCAAACTATCAAAATTATAATTCAAAATTACAGAAAATTGACTGAAACTTATATATTTTACATCAATATTTTGAAAATTTTAGTTCAAATTCTGATAGTTTGAGTGAGATTTTTAGAATTTGATAAACAAAATACCATAAATTGACCTACTAAAATTTTGGTCCAACTACTAGAATTAACATTCAAAATTACAAAAATTCTATTGAAATTTACATAATTTATATCCGTATTCTGAAATTTTTTATTTAAATTCAGATAATTTGAGTGAGATTTTTGAAATTTAAAAGGCAAAATTTTAGAATTTCATGTACCAGAATTTTTGGTCAAACTATCGAAATTGTCATTCAAAATTATAGAAAATCTATTAAAACTAACATAATTTACAAAGAAATTCTGAAACTTTTAGTTCGAATTTTGATATTTTGAGTGATGTTTCTGGAATTTCATAAATAAAATACTAAAAATTGATCTGCTAGAATTTTAGTCAAAATGCCATAATTATAATTTAAAATTACAAAAAATCGACTGAAACTTACATAATTTACATCACTATTTTAAAATTTTTAGTTCAAATTCTGATAGTTTGAGTGAGATTTTTTGAATTTGATAAATAAAATACGATAAAATTGACCTACTAGAATTTTTGTCAAAATACTAGAATTAGCATTCGAAATTACAGAAATTCTTTTAAAATTTACATAATTTATATCCTTATTCTGAAACTTTTGGTTTAAATTCAAATATTTTGAGTGAGATTTCTGAAATTTAAAAAAAATTTAAAATTTCACGTACCAAAATTTTTGGTCAAACTATCGAAATTGTCATTCAAAATTACAGAAAATCTATTAAAACTAACATAATTTACAAAGAAATTCTATAAGTTTTACTTTGAATTCTAATATTTTGAGTGAAATTTCTAGAATTTCATAAATAAAATACCATAAATTAACCTGCTAGAATTTTGGTCAAACTACTAGAATTATAATTCAAAATTTCAGAAAATCGACTGAAACTTACATAATTTACATCAATATTCTAAAAATTTTAGTTCAAATTCTGATAGTTTGAGTGAGATTTTTGGAATTTGATAAATAAAAATCATAAATTGACCTACTAAAATTTTGGTCAAACTGCTAGAATTAACATTCAAAATTACAGAAATTCTATTGAAATTTACATAATTCATATTCTTATTTTGAAACTTTTGGTTTGAATTCAGATAATTTGAGTAAGATTTCTAAAATTTTAAAAATATAATTTCAAAATTTCACGTACCAAAATTTTTAGTCAAACTACCAGAATTGTCATTCAAAATTACAAAAAATCTATTAAACTAACATAATTTATAAAGAAATTCTAAAACTTTTAGTTCGAATTATGATATTTTGAGTGAGATTTCTGAAATTTTATAAACAAAATACTAAAAATTGACATGCTAGAATTTTGGTCAAACTACCAGAATTATATTTCAAAATTACAGAAAATCGACTGAAACTTACATAATTTACATCAATTTTTTGAAATTTTTAGTTCAAATTCTGATAGTTTGAGTGAAATTTTTAAAATTTTGGAAATAAATTACCATAAATTGACCTACTAGAATTTTAGTTAAAATACCAGAATTATCGTTCAAAATTACATAAAGTCTATTAAAACTTACATAATTTACATCAATTTTTTAAAATTTTTAGTTCAAATTCTGATAGTTTGAGTGAGATTTCTGAAATTTAATACACAAAATATAACAAATTGACTTACTAAAATTTTTGTCAAACTACTAGAATTATCATTCAAAATTACAAAATGTATACTGCAACTTACATAATTTATATTAATTTTTTGAAATTTTTAGTTACAATTATGATAGTTTGAGTAAGATTTTCTAGAATTTAATAAACAAAATATCAGAATTTTATCTACTAGAATTTTTTATTAATCATCCAAAATTTTCATTCAAAATTATAAAAAGTTTACTGAAACTTACATAATTTACATCAATATTCTAAATGTTTTCCTTTAAATTCTGATAATTTGAGTTGACTTTTTGAAATTTGAGAAATAAAATACTAGAATTTGATCGACTAGAATTTTTGGTCAAACTACCTGGATTGTTATTCAAAATTTCATAAAGTCTACTAAATGTGGTATTAATGGAGACAATGAATTCTTTGTATCTGCACACTAATTTGACAAAGGGTACCCATAAAATTCTGAATTTGCGTAATATGAATTGTTTTGGAACGTATAAAGTTGCCTTTTTCATGGTATTGGACCCTCAAGGAAATTATAAAGACAAATCAAGGAATGCACGAAAGGTGATGTTTAAGTAGTGATATTTTCTTTAAACTAAGGCTGATTTTATGTAAAGAAAAATATAGTAAAAAATCTAAGTAAAAAGGAGTGGTGATGCTTAAATTGTGGATGCATATATTTTGGATAAGTTGTTAACTTTCTCTACAGATTTGGTGCTATATAAGCAGCCCTTATATGCAGAAAATAGATTGATGAGTTGGAGAGAAATGTAATATTGTATACAGTAAAAAATGAAGAAAAGAAAATTTCTATCTCTATTTTCTTATTGAAAATTCTGTTTTTCATTTTCTTCAAAATCTACTCTTTGAATCCTTATCTTTTGTTGTTTTATATTTCTTTGTTTTTTCTCTCCAACTCCAACAAATGGTATTAGAGCATTTATGCTCTTAAGGGTCTTGTTTTATAAATATCAAACTAAGTTTTTGTTTGGGTTCATCCTTTTGCATTGAATCTTTGCTCATCTCATTTCGAAGGCTGTGACATTTTTTTTTTATGAAAATGTTCTCTTTTATGCCACAAAATTAAATTCACTCCTCTGTTTCTGAAAGATTTTTTTTTTAAAATCAAAGATTATTTTGTTCTTTGTTCACCATCTAACTTTGAAGGCTTCTCATTTGTTTTTAAAGCTTCCTCATTTCATTAAGAAATTGTTGAAAGGGACCATCATGTCCTTAAACTGAAATGCCTGCAAAACTTTGATGAAGACCATCATGTCTCTAAACTGAAAATATAATGAAGACCATCATTTCTCTAAACTGAAAATGTGATGAAGACCCACTACAAGATTTTTCGCTAAATAGCGACGGAAAATTTCGTTGCAATTCCATTACTAATACCATTTGTAACAGATTTACGATGCAAAATTTTTCATCATTGAAAAGTTAGTCACAAATGTTAATGATGCAGAAAATATAATTGTTACTATATTAACGACTAAATTGTAACGAAAAAGTAGTTACAAATTGAGACAAAAAAATTAAAATGGGGAGAAAACTTAATTCCCCTAAAACCTAAATCATGCATAGATCACTAGGGCAGAATTTGTGTACCTGGCATCATTGTTTGTTGATTTTGTAGACAATTCTGGGGTTTGTCGCCTTCCAGGGGATACACACTTTAGGTTATGCGGAAGCAATACTGAAGGAACGTAATGTTCTCTAAAATTGTTATGTTCCCCCTGAGGCCACCCTTATTTATAACTGAATAAATTGATTAATTTCTATTTTTAGTCCTTCAACAAAATAGAAATTACTTAATGGTCTCTACACTTATAATTCTATTACGAGTGGGACACCTCAATAGTCAACAATCCTAATTTGATCAAAACTTTAATTTGACTATCTTAATTTGACTGCAATACACATTTAATATTTAAATATATTTAGCCCACACTTATGATTAATTAGAGGATTAATTTTAACAATATAAAATTAATTCTAACAATCTCCCACTTGGGCTAACATATATTAAATATAAATGTATATACCTTAATGAGCTCATAAAAGCAGTCATACTGAAGATGCCTCAAACAATCTTGTCCATTGATTATATCGATAAAGGACTAAAGGGCCAGTCGCCACATTCATCGCGACTCAAACCATCATTAATCACATTACCAATACTCTCAAATGACATAGATCAATAATAGGAGTGTAGCATGGAAACTATATGTAATGTGATCTAATCATGCCTGTTTCCAACTTGTCAATCTTAAGTGAGATTAAACATAAATATAATACAGAGTGTAAAACACATAATAAAATGAAAGAAAAACTCATTTTTCTGCAGAAACTGAATGTACTTTATAAAATATATCTAATGTCAAAGAGAGCATACATAAAACTTAATGCAAACTTAATGAACAAACTCCCACTGAAACTAAATAGTCTCAAATAATGTGACATCCATATGAGAAGTGTACTCATGAAAAACTTTTGGTATCACAGCCTTAGTGAGCAGATCCACAATCATGGAGTTCATTCCAATATGCTCTATGGATATCTGTCCACTCTATACTCTCTCCCTCACAGCCAGAAACTTTATCCCAATGTGTCTCGATCGAGAAGAGCTTCTGTTGTTGTTGGAGAATAAAACTGCTGAGTTATTATCACAGTATAACTTTAATGGCCTTTCAATGCCACTCACAATGCGCAGCCCTGTGACAAAGTTCCTCAGCCAGATTACCTGATTGGATGCCTCATAGCTTGCTACAAATTCTACTTCCATGGTGGAGGTAGCTATTAGAGTTTGTTTCACACTCTTCCAAGAAATAACACCACCAGCCAAGAGATATATGTAGCCTGATGTGGATTTTCTACTGTCTTGGCATCCAGCAAAATCAGAATCAGTATACCCAATGATCTCAAGCTAATTTGATCTCCTGTATGTGAGCATATGTCCCTTCATTCTCTGAAGATATCTCAAGACTCTTTTGGTTGCTTTCCAATGATCCATTCTTGGATTGCTGAGATATCGCCCTAACATGCCAACTATGAATGAAATATCTGGATGAGTGCAAACTTGAGCATACATCAGACTCCCAACTACTGACGCATAAGGAATCTTCTGCATCTCCTGAATCTCAAGTTCACCCTTTGGACACTGATCAAGACTGAATTTATCTCCTTTAGCAACTAGGGTATCAATTGGTCTACTGTTGTGCATACTAAATCTCTTGAGCACTTTCTCAATATAGCCATTTTGTGATAATCCAAGAATACCTTGAGTACGTTCTCGATGTATTTGAATCCCTAATACAAAAGAAGCTTCACCTAAATCTTTCATCTCAAAGTGTTTTGAGAGAAAGACTTTGGTCTCGTGCAGCAAGTCCTTACAGTTAGTAGCAAGCAATATGTCATCCACATATAAGATCAAAAAGATAAACCTACTCCCACTGAACTTGTGATACACACAATCTTCCACAGCATTTGTCTCAAAACCGAAAGAGACAACTACTTCATGGAACTTGAAGTACCACTGACGAGAAGCTTGCTTGAGTCCATAAATGGATTTCTTTAATCTGCATACCAGTCGCTTTGGGTCTCCAGACACAAAGTTTTCTGGCTGCACCATAAAGATGGTTTCATCAATGTCTCCATTGAGAAACGCAATCTTCACATCCATTTGATGTAACTCAAGATCAAAATGTGCAACTAGAGTCAAGATTGTCCTAAAAGAGTCCTTCGATGAAACCGGAGAGAAGGTCTCTTTATAGTCAATCCCTTCTTTCTGAGTGAAGCCTTTAGTTACAAGACGAGCCTTATATCTTTCCACATTACCATTAGAATCCCTCTTGGTCTTAAATATCCATTTGCAAGGTTTCTTTCCTTCAGGTAATGGGATAAGATCCCAAACTTGATTGTCTTGCATAGATTTATATTCTTCACCCATTGCCTCAATCCACTTGTGAGAGTTAGGATCCTACATGACATGATGAAAGCTGATAGGATCATCTTCCACCATGTCTACAGTGTCCTCATGTTCCTGAAGATATACTACATAATCATCTGAAATAGCATTTCTTCTCTCTCTAGTGGACCGCCTTAAAGGCACAAGTTCTGGCTCAAATTCTTGAGGTTGTTGAGCTTGTACTTGAGGAATAATAACTTCTTCATCCTGATGAGAAAGTTGTTCAACATTGTCTTGTATTGGAACTTGATGTGCTTCTGGAACAGTGACAGGCGTAGGAACCAGAACACTGCTAGGAGCAATGATGGGAATCGACACTGAGTGTTCTTGACTCAATCCCTCCTCAAAGATAATATTTCTAACCTTACTTCTCCCCCCAAACTCAACATCCTCAAAGAATTTTGCAATTCCAATCTCAAAAATAGATCTGGAAGTAGGATTATAAAACTTAAAACCCCGAGATCGCTCAGAATAACCAACAAAGTAGCTACTAACAGTTTTGGAGTCCAATTTTGTCTCATTAGGCCTATAAGGCCTAGCCTCAGCAGGACATCCCCAAACATGAAGGTGCTTTAGACTGGGCTTGCGTCCAGTCCAAAGCTCATAAGGTGTTTTTTGTAGCTGCTTTAGTTGATACTCTGTTAAGAAGATAGACTGCTGTCTTTAATGCTTCTCCCCACAGAGACTCAGGCAAGGAAGAATGACTAATCATACTCCTTATCATATCCATAAGAGTCCTGTTATGCCTCTCAGATACACCATTCATGCTGGGTGTACCAGGCATGGTGTATTGAGGGACTATACCACAGTCCTGCAGGAAAATAGCAAATGGCCCTGGACGTTGTTCACCTGAACCGTCATATCTACCATAGTACTCACCTCCACGGTCAGATCTAACAGATTTAATCTTCTTTTCGAGTTGGTTTTCAACTTCGGCCTTATAAGATTTGAAAATGTCCAGAGACTCAGATTTCTCATGAATGAGATATAGGTACCCATAACGTGAGTAATCGTCTATGAATGATATAAAGTATCTTTGGTCATTCCTTGTTGTTGTAGGGAATGGACCGCAGATATCCGTATGTATCAATTCTAAGACGTTCGATGATCTGTTGGCACCTAGTCTCTTTTGTTTAGTATGTTTACCTTTAATACACTCAACACAGGAGTCCAAATATGTGTAATCAAGTGTGTCTAGGATACCATCTGACACAAGACATTCTATTCTAGATTTGGATATGTGACCCAAACGTCTGTGCCAAAGTTCAGCTGAATTATCTATATTTCGCTTCCTTTTGGTACCTACAGCACTAACGTGCAGGGTTTCATTATAAGAATCATTAATATCCAACATATATAGATTATCACATGCATTTAAGAAGCCAGTACCAAAAATTTTTGAATCCATAGATAAAGTAAATGAATTATCTCCAAATGAACAAGTAAAACCAGATTTGTCCAAATAAGAAACAGAAATTAAATTCCGTCTAAATGTCGGAATAACAAAAGTATCTACAAGATCTAAAAAACATCCAGTTCTTAAACACAATCTATTATGCCCAATTGCCTCCACTTCCACTGGATCGCCATTTCCCACATAGACGTATCTTTCACCGTCAGTTGGCTTTCGGTAGCTCAGGCAATCCTGCAATGAAACACTTATGTCAGCGGTAGCACCAGAATCCATCCAACAAGTGTTTTTAGGAGCTGAAGTTAAATTAACTTCAGAACAGACTAAAACAAGGTACTTACCCTTCTTGACATGCCATGTGGCATATTTGGGACAGTCCTTCTTTAAGTATCCAGACTTGCTGCAGAAGAAGCATTTTAATTCCTTAGGCTTCTTTTGCACAGGACCTTTATCAGCAGTCTTCTTTCTTTTCTTATTCTTACCCTTATCTGCTGAAGAGACCAAATGAGCACTCTCTCTCTTAGTAGCCAACATCTTTTCCTCCTCATCCACACAATGAGCAATGAGCTCGTTAAGAGTCCATTTGCTCGGCTGGCAGTTATATAAAGTCCTGATCTGCCCATATTGTGGTGGAAGAGAATTCAAAGCTAGATGGACTAACAGGTCATCTGGTAAAACCAAATCCAGGACCTTTAGCCTCTTGGCTATTTGTGACATGCTCAGTATATACTCCTGAATACTACCATTGCCAGCATACCTTATGGAGGTGAGTTTTGCTAAAAGCGTCCCCACTTCGGCCTTGTCATTTTTGACATAGACCTTCTCCAGCTCAGCAAGATAGTTTTTAGCATTACTTTATTCAGCAGAAATAGCTCCTCGAACATGTTCTGGGATTCCCTGCTATGATCATAAGACCTAAGCGGTTAGAACGCTCCCACTTCTCATACTGAACCCTCTGAGCATCTGTGCTCACTTCAGTAAGAGGAACAGGTTCGTCCATCCTGAACGCAAGGTCTAAGTCCATACAACCTAGGGACAGTGAACCAAAGTTTGACCCCTCAAGCATAGGGACAGTGTTAGGATTATACGGCATACTAGCTGACATCATAGAAAGTGACAAAAATTAACATAAGCTCACTATCCACAAAATAAATGAAACAAACAATAATAGAGTTCAAATAATGGAAACAAGATACAAGCATAATATTAATATTTTCATCTTTGGATATAAAATATTAACTGTAATTGGCATCTCAATGCAACAATCAAATATTGACAATTCAATCCTGTCAAATATTAAACCTTCCTTTGGGCCGATTTATTATCCACATGGATGAAAACATAATAATTATCACATATTTATCACTGCACATGTATTCTCAATTCAGCCAGATAGCAACCTTCCTTTGGGCCGGTTTACTACCCGCAAAGAATTTTAATACACCTGTCTAATATTCCAAATAAATCAATTTACACAATAGAGGTCACTTTGGCGACTTTTTGCTTCAATTAATTTATTATTAAAAATATTAGACACAATCAGGACTAAAATACTAAAATTTAAACTCAATAAAATTCTCAAATTATAATAAATTGATTGCAATATTTATATTAATTAAATTTAAACTCAATAAAATAATTAAAATCAAATATTGCAATAAAAAATAAACTTTAATTAATTAAAAAAAAATTGGGCCAAAAATAAATAAACATAAAATTTTGGGCTAAAAATTAAATAAATTAAAAGTTTGTGGATGAAAATAGGATTTACAAAACTTTTTGGGTCAAAATCGAATTATTAGAAGTTGGAGGACCTGTTTGCAATATTAAAAATATATTTTATTTTCTGTTTTAGCCCGGTCCAGAGACGCGCGGTTCGCTTCTTCAAAACGCATCGTTCTGGCTCAAAACGGTGCCATTTTGAGCTAGGGCTGCACACTGCTCCAAACGTAGCGCTTTGGCTCAAAATGGTGCCGTTTTCGAGCTAGGTCATCGTCTCCAAACCGAAGCAGATCGCTTCGTCGCCGCCTGATCTTCAGCTTCGATTCAGAGCCACCCACCGCCGGTGACAACCTCCAGATGGTTGCTCGACCACCGAGCAATCTCCGGCCATCCTTTATCGACGATGAAACGCGAAGAATCGCCTGAAAATCACAAAAACCAAACTGCGATTTTTCTGGAAATCACTGCGATTTTGGAGATGAACCCCAGCTTCTCTCCGCCGTTCCCCATGGCCGGTGACCACCACATGAGGTTGTTAAACCTCCCTTACGCCACCGCCGGTCCAAATCCGATCAAAAACCTGTCAAAATCGTTTAGCCCAAAAATTTTCAAAACTGTTCTTTAAGAACACGAAGAACAGTTTCATTTTTTTTAATTTTTTTTAATTATTTCAAAAAATTAATTAAAAATTAAAAAAATTTGATTTCAGAAAAATATAGAAAATCCAAAGTTTGATTAATTCCAAAATCATCCAAATCCAAAAAAAAAACCCCAAATCGAAACTGTTCTTCGTGAAGAACAATTTCCAAATTTTTTTTTTAAATTAATTAAACTGATTAATTAACCAAAAACCAAATCAAACCAAAATTGATTTCAGATTACTAAATTCGATTCCAAATTAATTCTAAAAAATTACAATCACCGAATTAATTTTCTAGAATCAAAACAATAATCAATACCGCAATTTAATCGGAAAAACTAACAACCTAGCACAGGGCTTTGATACCAATTGAAAGGGGGAGAAAACTTAATTCTCCTAAAACCTAAATGTAATATCCCAAAGTATACCCTAAAAGTTTTGGCATTATTATTGTATTTGGATTTAATGTATATGTTTAAGTGGGAAGATTAAAGATGAGAAGAGAGATGTGTATATGTTGTATATATAGAGATATATACAACATATGCAAGTCAAATTATTAAATGGTCAAAAGAAGAAATAAGTGATTTTAATTAATTAGTGGAAAATGGAAAAAAAATTAAGTTAGTGGAAGAGGATTTTATAATATTTTAATATTATTTTTGCTTGGTGGAGGTTTAAAGAGAAGAGTTGACTTGGTTTTTGCCATTCATTTTTGTTCTTCTTTTCTTTTCTCTTTGGGTTGGCCGGCCATCAAAGAAGCAAGAGAGAAGTGAGTTTTTGATTTTTCCAAGCTTAAAATTGAAGGAGATTTCAAGTGATCAAGCGGGAAATTTAAGAAATTTCATTAACTTTGGTAAGTTTTCTCTTAATTCTCTTGTTTTATTTTAAGTTGTGTTTGAGTTTGGTGTTGGATTATTAAGAGCATGAATATGTTTGATGGTGGTGTGTTTGAGAGTGTTGGGTTTAATTGATTGTGATTTTGGAGTTGAAGGGAAGAATAAGAGTTGTGTTTATGTTATGGTTTTGAATTGGTAATTGATGTCAATATTGAGTTTGATCAATTATTTTTGGTAGATCTTCAAGATGTTTGTGTTTACTTAAGTTTAAAGCATAGAATACATGAGTTTGGTGCGAAACAGAAGCAAATTGGATGCCACGACCGTGGGGGTGTTAAGCAACTTGGACAGATTCATTTTCTAACCCACGCCCGTGGGGGTTGTGAGGCCACGACCGTGGGGTCCTAGAAAGTGGTTTGGCTTGTAATTTGTGATCTATGGGTCTAGTATGAGATTAATAGGTGAATAATTGCATTGGAATTCATGTGTATCTATAAATAAGTGTGTATTATTCCTTTTGGATTAGGTTGTGAAGAGGTTGAGTTTCCCTAACCTAAGTGTGGAGAATTCTTAGAAGAAGAAGTGTATAGATTGGTGTGAGTTGTTCTTGAGGTAAGTACAAACTTACATGGTTGCATACATTTTGTAATATCCCTATGTGTGCTTAGAAGTTATGATAATGTTGTTATTATTGAATTGAGTGTGTGATTGATAAGTGGTAATTATGTTCTTTGAAGAAAAGCATTGTGTAGAGTGAAGTGTATATGTTGTGTATATGGTCATATATATATAATATAAGTTGGTCAAAGGGCTTGGTCAAGGGAAGAGGATATTTTATTTGTGATTGTGAAATTACCAACATGGGCTTGTAAAAGACAAAGGTTTAGTTATATGGTTGAGGGTAGTTTAGTAATTTTCTTTTGGAAGGGTATTTAATGCCTATTGACTTTGTGTTTTCTTCATCATTTCTTCTTCTTCTTCTTGTTGATGGCCGGCTCACTCAAAGACAAAGGAAAGCAAGAGAGCAAGTGATGATTTTGGAATTTTAAGCTCAAAAGTGAAGGAAGATCTCAAGTATACAAGTTGGAATTTCAAGAATTTCATGATTTTAGTAAGTTTTCTCTTGTTTGCCTTTGTTATTTTTGAAGATGTGTGTGAGTTGAGTTAGGGTTATTGATAGTATGATTAAGTGTGTTGATGATTTGTTGATTAGAGTTGAAATTGATTTTAAAATAAGAAGTTAAATTGATGTTGGTGATGGAAGAGTAAGAGTTGTGTTTAGTGAATATTTTTCTGTTTTACAATTAGTAAAGGCTGTGACTTGTATGATTTTTAATTAATTATAGAAAAATGTTCTTGATGTGAATTTTTGATATGTTGTGCCTCTATGAGTCTAGAATGACTGAAAAATATGTTGATTCGATTTTGGAATGGTTATGAGTTTAGAAAGATTATTTTTATTAGACCTGTTCCAGCAGGTACCTTAACTGAGACAACTATATTTCGGGATTTTTAATAAAATGTAGAAAAATCATATCCAATTGAATTTTGGATATGTTGTTGCTTAGTGAGTCTAGTATTTGAGAAAAATAATTTGGAACCACGTTGATTGAATTTGATTTATGGAATTCACAAAGTTCAGAACTGCTGCCAGGATGCAGGGCAATTGGGGCAGTCTGGTTAGGTGAACTATTTGACCAAGATTTTGTGTTCAGTTTGATCTGAAATTTTTAAGGAATGATTTTAAGATACAAAAATAAATTCTGTAAAAATTTTAGAATTTTTAGTCAAGTAGAGTATTTTATACAATTTTTCAAAATAAGGATAAAATGGAGTCTAAAACCAGAATGTACTATTCATATGGTCATTTTGCTAATATTCCTTTTGGATTAGGTTGTGAAGAGGTTGAATTGCCCTAATTTGTGAAGTAAAGAACTAGTGAGTGGAGAAGAGTTTAGAGTGGTGTGAAATGTTATTAAGGTAAGTACCAATGTTGCATGATTGCATTGTTAATGCATATCACTAATGTATTTTGATGTGTTTATATCATTAATGATATGTATATATATAATTGTGTTATGGGAAAATGAAAAATGTGAATGATTTGATGAATATTAATGTATGAGAATACAATTGATTGAGTATAATTAAATAATGTTAGGTAAATTATTACATTGTTAATCTAATGTGACTTGTATAGTGTGAAAGAGAAGAGGATCATTCAACAAGGTATGAGCTATGCAAATTTATTATGATAAACACTTTTATGAAGAATTACTTTAATGTACTTTGTAATGTTATAGCAATGATGCTATATGTATAATGTGAATCATGTGATTGAATAATGATATGTTCATTTGGTTAATGTAATTGATGTTGAGTATTATAATGGTGATGCACATGATAATATATGAACAATACTATGTTTTGTGTATTATGAATCTTGTGAATTGTATTGTGCTATATGAATAAGGTACTTTGTAATGTTATAGCAATGATGTTATATGTATCATATGGATTGAGATATGATATGTTGTGAAGCCATTGTAATTGGCCATGATGATTCAAATGTGAGATGAAGCCATTGTGATTGGCTATGATGATCTAATTGAAAGAAATAAGGCATGTTTGCCTAGATGATAATGAACATTGAGATTGAAATTGATAATGAAACAATAAGTGAAATATGTGTTTAATGTGTTATTCAGTCTTCAGAGTTCTGGGTTTGGAGGCATGCCTATAAAATGAAAAAGGTAACAGTCTTGCCGGGTTGAGGATCTCTTCAAATTGAGTTGAATTGAGGTCCAAGAGACTGGGTCTGTTACACTATGAGAATTGTGAATATGAAATATATGATTGGTAACAGTCTTGCCGGGTTGAGGATCTCCTCATGATGAGTTGATGGTCCAAGAGACTGGGTCTGTTACACTATCCATGGATAGAAATATTGATATATGATGCCTATGGGCTTGATGATTATGATTATAGACCAAAGCAGTAACTCTGAACTCTGAATAACATAGTGGTGTCTGTTGGGCCCGAGTCTGTCTTTGTTGTCAATGTGATATACAAATGTTGAAAGAAGTGGATAATGAAATCTTTGGTATACTTCATTGGACATGTGATTGATGATATGTAATATGTGCATTGAAATATTGATTATGAGCACTAGTGATGAATCATCAATGTTGAATTGTGAATAAAGAAATGTTATGATTGGTATGATGTATAATGTGTGTATTAGCATTGATTGTGAATTCAATTGATGAATTGTGGTTGATGACAATGATTGTCTTAATTGGAAATGTGACTTATGATTAGTATGATGTATAATGTGTGTATTGAGATGTTGATTGTGAATATTAGTGATGGGTTGGACTTGGTAGAAATGTTATGTTTATATGTGTATAAGTTATGAGATTAGTTGAAAGATATGAAAGGTGCAAATGAAAGGGATAAACTTAATAAGAACTAAAAGTATATGGAATTGAGATATCTTTATATGTTAGTGTTTCCATGATATATGTTTGTATTTTATATTTGTACTACTAAGCTTTCGAGCTTAGCGCGGATGTATTATCGCGCAGGTAGCTTGGTGGAAGATATGAAGTCTTTTGGTATGCCACGAGAAGAGTAAGATTTTGTCGAGACCAACTAGAGGGTAATGCATACATGTATCCACTTTAAGTATGTTATATTATATGTATAAATGAAGTTTTGATAAAGACAATAATTTGTAAGTGTTCTTTAAATTGACCTATTATGGTTTGAATTTTGTTACAGGTATTGAAAGGTAAAAAGAAAAGTGGCATCCTTATACTTTATATACTTACTGTATGTATACTAGGTATATGTATAGTATTTATATGGAGTATTGGGGTGTTACAATTATTTTGGTATCAGAGCTTAGGTTCGAGATTCTCGGCCTAAGTAAAATTAAAAAGAAAAAGTTTTGAAACGCTTAAAATGAATTAAAAAGAAGAGTTTTGAAAATGAAATCTGTAATACATGCATATGCGTTCACACCTAGGTTGGTCTCGGAGGTGGCATTATATGATTTATAGTATATCTGTGTTATATGAGATGGATGTTAATGTGTGAATGATATGATGTTATGAGAAAATTGTTTTGTTGTAATGTGAGATGTTGAGGCATGATTACTTAACTTGCTTGTGAAAAAAAAATGAATTTTAAAAAAAATATTGATAAGTTTAATGAACGGACTTATATGTCTCCTGCGGAACCATGCGGACCCATTGGAATGGACAACCGACCTGGATGGGAAAAGGTATGTTACTGATAATGTTATACGTGCCTATCTGCCTCCTGCGGACCCTTGGGATTGAAGGGCAACCGACCTGGTTGGGGAAGGGTACGTATATAAAGTCATAGTTGTTGGCTATAATGATAAATTTAAATGAGTATAATGAATGATATGAATTTATATAAGTCTAATTGATAATTAAAAATGGAAATTTATGCAAGTAAAGTGAAGTGTTAAATGTGTTGAAGCATAAAGAAATGAAAAGGAAAATAATATTGAATGAGTTGATTAGTAAAGACAAGGTATGATTATTTAAAGTTTGGGGGATATATATAAAGTTAAGGTATTGTTTAAAGGAAAAAGAGATGATATTGGTTATGTAAGAATATAAATTGGTATGGTTATTTTAATGTAAACATTGTGAATTCAAGGTTAGAAATGTGAGATGCTTGGATATTGTGAAAGCTCATGGTAATGGTAATAATATGTGATATTTGAGATTTTTCGAAATGAGCTTAATAATTGAGGAAGAAATATGTGTTGATATTGCTTTATGATATATATATATATATCCGAGATGTTTTTAAAGTTGATTTTAAGAAAAGATGAGTTTGGTAAATTGAAGGTTTAAGCGAAGTAGTAAGTTGAAAAGTTAAAGTTCTACTAGAAACTGATAAAGATTGATTGGATATTGATGGTTTAATGTATATTCAATACCTGAGCCAGGTGAAATGATTAATATTGCACATGAAAGTATTATGAATTAAGTAATGTGATTGATGGTATGAGAATTTGTTTTGAAGTAAAAAGAGAAATAGATAAGCAAATGAAAAGGAGCTATTTTAAGTCATTTTATTGTAAAAAAAAAAATGGATATGGAAGTATATTAAATGTTTTTTTTTTTAAGATGAAAGTAAAAGAGATGTCACATTGGGAATGTGACCAAGATGGATGTGAAGTGTTATTATAGTCAGAATATATATTTGTAGTGTGATTAAATACTTTTTATCATATTGGAAAAATGAGAATAATAGTATTTAAAAGAAAGTGATAAACACTAAATTTGTAGTGAATGTATGAAAAAGGAAAATAAAAATCAGAGCATATAATTAAGTGTATAGGAGCTATTAGGCTCAATGTGTATATTATTAGGTGTAATGTACATATGTATAAATATATGAGTAAAATATATATATACGTTGAATGGTAAACAAACGGATATAAAGATGATATATTAAATACATTTCAAAATAAAGGTGAGAGAGATGTCACCTTAGTAAGGTGACTAAGAATTTGTGAAGTATTATTATGGTTAGGAAATATATATGTGTTGAGTTGATAAATAATTTAAGTTATGTCAAAAAGGGGTAAGAATGATGTTGATTAAGGAAAAGTAATAAATGTTAAATTGTGTTAAAGATATGTAAAAGAGGAATTATATATAATTGTATGACTATGTGTATACATGTATGGAAAATGTGGAATGAGCTTTTCGATATGAATGTAAATGAAAATGTAAGAAATGTGGAAAGCAAGTCATATTGTGAATGTGACCTAAGTATGTGAATGTGATATAATTATTTGTTTAGTGGTGTGGAGAATAATAGGGCATGTATCAGTGGATCTATGAAAGAATAGGTTTTAACCTATGTAGAGTTAGATTATGGGATGAAATGGAGAGTGAGAAAGGACTCAAGTAACATTAGAAGATGAAATTGTTATGATAATAACTGAGTTAAACTATCATATAATGTTTCCTGGATTAAGGATTTTGTTTGTAGAAATTCTATATGTATAAGTATATAATAAAAAGGAAAGTATACTGTATGAAAAGTGTTACAAGAGATAAATTAGAAGTGGAGTAATAAATGGAATTTGTATATGATTAAATGTTGTGTATAAAGATGTTATAGATAATATTGTTGATGTGAGTTAGACTAATGATAATCGTATGTTCAAGAGAAAATTTATGGAGATGGAGTTGAAATGTGTTAACTCTTGGTGTAGTAAAAGTGTGGAGAATGGATATATAATTCTTGTGATACAACTAAATAGTGTAATTAAAAAGTTTGGATACAGAATAATCGAGAAACAGTATTGATTTATGAGTTACAGGTGTGTGACCATTCATCTCCTATGGCTATATGATTTGGTTAGTATGTGTAGCCGGTTAATTTTAGTATCCATAAATTTGGGACTGAGACAATATGACTGTAGTACAAATTGGTGAGATTGAAAATTTTGTTTAAGAAGCATAGTTAAAAAGTTATTATAAGATTTGGTGGGAACTATACTAATATGATTTGAAGTGATTTGTTATCACAATAATTTGATTGAATATGGATTGGAAGAGATCAAGAAATTGTATATAAGTTTGCCCTAATTGAATTAGATCATATATACATATATGAATATGGTGCAATTTCATGATAAGTTAAATAAATTAATCATTGGATGGAATTGAACAAGATGGGAAAGTGGATATATTGTGTAAGATAAATCAATTGATCTGGATTGGATTAAGATTATGAATTATTCTTGAGATTTAATATCTATAGTTGTATTAAGAATGTAATTATTTACATGGCAATGTATATGATGTAAAATATTAAAGTGTGAATGGACATGAATGAATGGAGTAATAGTAGTTATAAAGCAGGATAAAAAGGGAAAAGATTGGTTATTTATAAAATAAGTTGAAAGGTAATGTATTAATATGTAAGTTAAGAGAAAAGCATGCTAAAGAGGTAACTCCATTTGTGGAAAATAAGGATCTTGTTATCCATTGAGGGATTGATAAATGTCTATTTAGACAATGATTGTAATGATGGGATAATTAATGCTAAGACATAACCAATGATTTTTAAGGTTAAAGTTAAAAGAGTAATCATAAAGAGATGAAGGAACAGTATATATTAAATATAAAGATTGGATGAAGTATAAGTGTACTATAAAATGATCTGATTCTGGTATAAAGATAGTAATAGGAAGTGTAATAAGTTCTTTTGAATGTTTGATCAATGAAGTAACAAGATATATAAACCTATAGAATGATGAGTTATGGAATTTAAAGAAGATTGTTGATTCTATAGGAAAGAGTTGAAGTTATATGATTTGGTGACATAGTAACTTAAACATATAATTAACTTCATATGGAAGTTAAGATAGTATGTTGTTAAGAATCAATTGTTACGATATTGATAATTTCGAGGACGAAATTTTCTTTTTAGAGGGGGAGAATTGTAATATCCCTAAGTGTGCTTAGAAGTTATGATAATGTTGTTATTATTGAATTGAGTGTGTGATTGATAAGTGGTAATTATGTTCTTTGAAGAAAAGCATTGTGTAGAGTGAAGTGTATATGTTGTGTATATGGTCATATATATATAATATAAGTTGGTCAAAGGGCTTGGTCAAGGGAAGAGGATATTTTATTTGTGATTGTGAAATTACCAACATGGGCTTGTAAAAGACAAAGGTTTAGTTATATGGTTGAGGGTAGTTTAGTAATTTTCTTTTGGAAGGGTATTTAATGCCTATTGACTTTGTGTTTTCTTCATCATTTCTTCTTCTTCTTCTTGTTGATGGCCGGCTCACTCAAAGACAAAGGAAAGCAAGAGAGCAAGTGATGATTTTGGAATTTTAAGCTCAAAAGTGAAGGAAGATCTCAAGTATACAAGTTGGAATTTCAAGAATTTCATGATTTTAGTAAGTTTTCTCTTGTTTGCCTTTGTTATTTTTGAAGATGTGTGTGAGTTGAGTTAGGGTTATTGATAGTATGATTAAGTGTGTTGATGATTTGTTGATTAGAGTTGAAATTGATTTTAAAATAAGAAGTTAAATTGATGTTGGTGATGGAAGAGTAAGAGTTGTGTTTAGTGAATATTTTTCTGTTTTACAATTAGTAAAGGCTGTGACTTGTATGATTTTTAATTAATTATAGAAAAATGTTCTTGATGTGAATTTTTGATATGTTGTGCCTCTATGAGTCTAGAATGACTGAAAAATATGTTGATTCGATTTTGGAATGGTTATGAGTTTAGAAAGATTATTTTTATTAGACCTGTTCCAGCAGGTACCTTAACTGAGACAACTATATTTCGGGATTTTTAATAAAATGTAGAAAAATCATATCCAATTGAATTTTGGATATGTTGTTGCTTAGTGAGTCTAGTATTTGAGAAAAATAATTTGGAACCACGTTGATTGAATTTGATTTATGGAATTCACAAAGTTCAGAACTGCTGCCAGGATGCAGGGCAATTGGGGCAGTCTGGTTAGGTGAACTATTTGACCAAGATTTTGTGTTCAGTTTGATCTGAAATTTTTAAGGAATGATTTTAAGATACAAAAATAAATTCTGTAAAAATTTTAGAATTTTTAGTCAAGTAGAGTATTTTATACAATTTTTCAAAATAAGGATAAAATGGAGTCTAAAACCAGAATGTACTATTCATATGGTCATTTTGCTAATATTCCTTTTGGATTAGGTTGTGAAGAGGTTGAATTGCCCTAATTTGTGAAGTAAAGAACTAGTGAGTGGAGAAGAGTTTAGAGTGGTGTGAAATGTTATTAAGGTAAGTACCAATGTTGCATGATTGCATTGTTAATGCATATCACTAATGTATTTTGATGTGTTTATATCATTAATGATATGTATATATATAATTGTGTTATGGGAAAATGAAAAATGTGAATGATTTGATGAATATTAATGTATGAGAATACAATTGATTGAGTATAATTAAATAATGTTAGGTAAATTATTACATTGTTAATCTAATGTGACTTGTATAGTGTGAAAGAGAAGAGGATCATTCAACAAGGTATGAGCTATGCAAATTTATTATGATAAACACTTTTATGAAGAATTACTTTAATGTACTTTGTAATGTTATAGCAATGATGCTATATGTATAATGTGAATCATGTGATTGAATAATGATATGTTCATTTGGTTAATGTAATTGATGTTGAGTATTATAATGGTGATGCACATGATAATATATGAACAATACTATGTTTTGTGTATTATGAATCTTGTGAATTGTATTGTGCTATATGAATAAGGTACTTTGTAATGTTATAGCAATGATGTTATATGTATCATATGGATTGAGATATGATATGTTGTGAAGCCATTGTAATTGGCCATGATGATTCAAATGTGAGATGAAGCCATTGTGATTGGCTATGATGATCTAATTGAAAGAAATAAGGCATGTTTGCCTAGATGATAATGAACATTGAGATTGAAATTGATAATGAAACAATAAGTGAAATATGTGTTTAATGTGTTATTCAGTCTTCAGAGTTCTGGGTTTGGAGGCATGCCTATAAAATGAAAAAGGTAACAGTCTTGCCGGGTTGAGGATCTCTTCAAATTGAGTTGAATTGAGGTCCAAGAGACTGGGTCTGTTACACTATGAGAATTGTGAATATGAAATATATGATTGGTAACAGTCTTGCCGGGTTGAGGATCTCCTCATGATGAGTTGATGGTCCAAGAGACTGGGTCTGTTACACTATCCATGGATAGAAATATTGATATATGATGCCTATGGGCTTGATGATTATGATTATAGACCAAAGCAGTAACTCTGAACTCTGAATAACATAGTGGTGTCTGTTGGGCCCGAGTCTGTCTTTGTTGTCAATGTGATATACAAATGTTGAAAGAAGTGGATAATGAAATCTTTGGTATACTTCATTGGACATGTGATTGATGATATGTAATATGTGCATTGAAATATTGATTATGAGCACTAGTGATGAATCATCAATGTTGAATTGTGAATAAAGAAATGTTATGATTGGTATGATGTATAATGTGTGTATTAGCATTGATTGTGAATTCAATTGATGAATTGTGGTTGATGACAATGATTGTCTTAATTGGAAATGTGACTTATGATTAGTATGATGTATAATGTGTGTATTGAGATGTTGATTGTGAATATTAGTGATGGGTTGGACTTGGTAGAAATGTTATGTTTATATGTGTATAAGTTATGAGATTAGTTGAAAGATATGAAAGGTGCAAATGAAAGGGATAAACTTAATAAGAACTAAAAGTATATGGAATTGAGATATCTTTATATGTTAGTGTTTCCATGATATATGTTTGTATTTTATATTTGTACTACTAAGCTTTCGAGCTTAGCGCGGATGTATTATCGCGCAGGTAGCTTGGTGGAAGATATGAAGTCTTTTGGTATGCCACGAGAAGAGTAAGATTTTGTCGAGACCAACTAGAGGGTAATGCATACATGTATCCACTTTAAGTATGTTATATTATATGTATAAATGAAGTTTTGATAAAGACAATAATTTGTAAGTGTTCTTTAAATTGACCTATTATGGTTTGAATTTTGTTACAGGTATTGAAAGGTAAAAAGAAAAGTGGCATCCTTATACTTTATATACTTACTGTATGTATACTAGGTATATGTATAGTATTTATATGGAGTATTGGGGTGTTACACATTTGCATGATTTTGAGACTTAACACATTTGGTTGTAAATGTGTTAAGTAATTTACTATATTGTTAATACAATTTGATTAATGTTATGATTTGTATAATGTGAAAGATATGATGATCATTCAAAATGTATGTGCAATGCAATTGGTTATGATGAATACTTTAATGATGAATTGCTTTAATGTGAATTGAGATATAATGAGATGTGATGCCATTGTGGTTGGCTATAATGATTCAAATGAAATAAGTGGGGCATGTTTGCCTAGATGATGATGAATTTAAAATATATGTCCAATGCAATTGGTTATGTATACTCTATTGATGAGATGTGAAGCCATTGTTGTTGGCTATAATGATGCAAATGAGATAATTGAGGCATGGTTGCCTAAATGATGATGAGAAAATGAGAATGAAATTGATAATAAAATAATGAATGAATTGTGTGTCTAATGTGTTATTCCATTTTCAGAGTTTTGTTGTTGGTGGCATGCCTAATGGTAACAATCTCTTGAAGCTAGGTTGGATTTAATCCTTGAAGCCAAGTTGGGTTGAAGTTTAGCATGCTTAACTCCCCTTGAAGCTTGGTTGGGTCTAGTCTAGGTTGGGTTTGGTTCTTGAAGCCAAGTTGGGTTGATACTTAGCATGCTTTGTTCCTCTTGAAGCTTGGTTGAGCCTAATCCTTGAAGCCTAGTTGGGATAATGATAATGATAAATGTGATAATTAAACCAAAACATTAACTCTGAAAGTTGAATGGCATATTAGTGTCTTTTGGGCCCATGCTTGTCTTTGTTTCAATGTGATTCATGAATGGTAAAACAATTGAATAAAATAATGGAATGTAGTGTTATGAAAAATATTAATATATCATTTATGAATATTGTCTTTATTGTTGAAATGTGTGACATTGGCATGGCATTGAAGCATATTGTTATTGTAGTTTATACCACTAAGCAGTTGGCTTAGCGTGATTGTGGTTCATCGCGCAGGTGCCAGGGTAGAACTAGAGAGTTTGTAACACCCCGATACTCCATATAAGTACTATACCTATACCTGGTATATGCACAGTAAGTATATAAAGTATAACGATGTCACTTTTCATTACAATTTAAAAACCTTTATCCAAGTTAAAACAATATTACATCAATTTAAAGAACATTTACAAAATCATTATACTTTCAAAGGTCTTATATATATATATATATAAGAATCTCAACTTTATCATAACTTCATTTATACATATAAATACACTCTTGTCAGAAATACATCATAATTAAAAGTTATACATGTATGCATCACCCTCTAGTTGGTCTCGACAAACTCTTACTCTTCTCGTGGCATAACGAAAGACTTCATATCTTCCACCTAGTCACCTGCACGATTACACATCCGCGCTAAGCCCAAAAGCTTAGTAGTACAAATATAAAATATAAACATACATTATAGAAATTCTAACATATAATGAAATATCACTTTCATATACCATTAATATCTTATCATGTTTTTCCTTTTGAATTGTACCTTTCATATATCTCGACTAATTTCATTTATAATATACATATCATTATCATCAATCATAATCCATCACTAACACTCACAATCAATATATCAATACACACATTACACATCATACTTCATAACATTATATTACTCACAATTCATCAATCATAATCCATCACTAACAAAGTCAACCATAGATCTCACTTATTTCAACATTTGTATATCATATTGACAACAAAGACAGACTCGGGCCCAAAAGACACTAATATGCCATTCGACTTTCAGAGTTAATGCTTTGGTTTTATTATCACATTATCATTATCCCAACTAGGCTTCAAGGATTTAGGTTCAACCAAGCTTCAAGGGGAACAAAGCATGCTAAGTATCAACCCAACTTGGCTTCAAGAACCAATCCAACCTAGCTTCAAGGGTTGTAACATCTCAATTAGGCTTCAAGGCCTTAGCCAACCTAACTTCAAGAGATTGTTACTATTATTAGGCATGCCACCAACAACAAACTCTGAAAATGGAATAACACATTAGCTACACAATTCATTTATCAATTTCATTCTCAATTCTCATCATCAATTAGGCAAACATGCCTTATGTCTTTCAATTGAATCATCATAGCCAATCACAATGGCTTCACATCACATTTGAGTTATCATAACCAATCACAATGGCTTCACATAATACATATATCATCATAGCCAAACACAATGGCTTCACATCACATTTGAGTTATCATAGCCAATCACAATGGCTTCACATAATACATATATCATCATAGCCAAACACAATGGCTTCACATCACATTTTATCTCAATTCATATTATACACTTCATCATTCAAGCATACATAATCAATTTCATTGCACATGTATCTTAAATTCATCGTCATCTAAACAACATGTCCCTCTATTTCATTTCAATCATTATTAAAACATTTATCATAATAAATTGCATTGCACATACCTTTTTGGATGATCATTATAGCTTTCACCTTCAAGAACTACTCCCATCAAGCTATACATAATTAATTACCTCATCATATCCTTCACATTTTACATATAGCATCATGGATATAACATTACAAAGTACATTATTCATATAACACATTACCATTCACAAGATTCACAATGTATATAATACATAACCTTGTTCATTTAGTATCATATGCATCATCAAATGTAGGTTCAATCTCAATCATGTAAGAAGAGCAAAAACCAAATACAGTAACCAACACACTCAAGGGACACGGCCAAGCTTGTGGCCGTGTCTCTCACCACCAAATCAAACCGAGACAAACACGGGCAAAGGACATGGCCGTGTCTCTCAACAAAAAATCAAGCAGTGGTGAACATGGGCAAGGGACACGGCCGTGTCCTCTCCAAAAATCACCCAACACGGCCAAATTTCCATGGACTTGGCCGTGACTCTCAAAAATACCTTAGGTTGGCCGTGTCTCTTCCTTGGTTTGGCTGTGTCTCTCATGTATAAAACACTAAACATAGCCAAAACTCCTTTGATTGAATTTAAACATATTAAGCACAACATAAACCCATTCAAATGGATGTAATCAAAGTCCTTAACACTTATTTTGCATGTTTATCACAATATACACATTAACAATCCATTTAATCATCTACCATTTCAAAACCCTAAAACCAAACATCACTCTTAACTTATTATCTTCAAACCAAAACCAACATCAATTCAACCTTTTTAACTTATAACCAATCTCAACACTTATAAACTCATCTCAAACACACCTATTCATAATCTCAACACGTCATAATCCCCCTCAAGCATAACTTCAAAAATAACAAAGATAAACAAGAGAGTACTTACCTTAAATGAAGAAATTTCACAAATCTTCAACCAAAACCTTTGATTCTTCCTTCAATTTGATTCTAGCATCAAGAACACCTCTCTTGCTCTCTCCTCTCTTGAATAGCCGGCACACAAAGGAGAAGAAAAGAAAAATAAACATAAGTCAACTTCTCTTCTTCTTTAAATCTCCACCAAGCAATTCTAACAAAGCAATTACCTAAATGCCCTCATCCATTTAACTTAACCTTTGTCACTTATATGCCCATTAAAGTAATTTCACATATCACACATAAATATCCTCTTCCATTGACCATCCCTTTTGACTAATGTATATGTTATATATATAACAATATACCCAACATATACACTTTCTCTCTACACATTACTTTCCTTTTTAAACAATACATAAACATTCTCTTTTCAATTTCTTTTCTTATCAACATAACATATACACATAATTCAAACAAACAACAATTGTATCCAAACTTCTAGGGCACACATTGAGATATTACAGAGTTCATCTAGACCGAGTCGAGTCTAGATTCTGAAGTGTTGAGTGTGGGCTTAAAGATCAGAGACGAACTGCCAAACATGTATAAATGTTATGTTTTGTAAAATTTTATTTTTTGATGTTTATGTATTTGTAAATACAGTTACATTTTCCGTTGCGTATTGAATTAACGTTTTATTAATTGTGTTTTATGATATAACTTAAATGTTTTAAGTTTGCTCATATTATTGTATAAAGGAATGATTTGTTTGTTTAGTAAACTGTGGCATTCCTATATTCAGTATATGTATATTACGATGGTGGTAGTGTGCGTATACGGGGTATAGAGGTGTTACACTAAATCATGCATAGATCACTAGATTATTCAAATTAAATTGCAAAGGGCAGAATTTGTGTACCTGACATCATTGTTTGTTGATTTTGGAGACAATTATGGGGTTTGTCGCCTTCTAGGGGATACACACTTTAGGTTATGCGGAAGCAATACTGAAGGAACGTAATGTTCTCTGAAATTGTTATATTCCCCTAGAGACCACGACCCCTTATTTATAACTGAATAAATTGATTAATTTCTATTTTTGGTCCTTCAATAAAATAGAAATTACTTAATGGTCTCTACACTTATAATTCTATTACGAATGGAATACATCAATAGTTAACAATCATAATTTGATCAAAACTTTAATTTGACTATCTTAATTTGACTGCAATACATATTTAATATTTAAATATATTTAGCCCACACTTATTATTAATTAAAGGATTAATTTTAACAATATAAAATTAATTCTAACAAAAATTACCCTGTTGCAAAGAAAATGGATGAAAACGAAGGATATCCGTAGTTATTAACGACGGATTTGTAACAACTTTGCGTTGCTAATTGTAACGAATTTAGAACTAGCTTTTTGTCTCTATCGACAATACTGTAGTCACCATTATTTTATGTTGCAATTTGTAACACACTGAGAACAAACTTTTTATTCCAAATTGTAACAAAATAACAGCAAAATGTTTTACAATTTGTTACGAATTTGTTTGTTACAAATTCGAAATAAGTTGAAATGGTTTTGTAACGAAAACCAAGTTGTAAAGAATATTACATTTGGAACAGTTGGCGACGAATTTGTAACAAATTTTCATAGAAAATTATAACAAATTCTGTAGAAGATTTGTTATAAATCCATGACAATATTAAATCTAATAATTATTTTTATTTCATATAATTATTATTTTATAGCTAAAAATTCATTCATTTAAAACATTCACAAAATAGAAATTTCAACATTTAATAAAATATAATATACCAATTCATACCAATCATATACCAATTCATACCAATTTATAGAATTCAAAATATACCGATTCATACCATATATATAATATGAAGATTAAGCTAAAAATCCTAAGTTTTTAATAATTCATTAAAAGCCAATCCTTAGCATTCAGATTAGCTCAAAAATCCCTAATACATAGAATATTAAGGTTTAATTAAAAATCCTGTAAAAAAACTCTATAATCTAGTAAAATCACTTGCTCTTGAAGATGAAGCATCACATTCTCTCACCATCTGTCTCTCCATCATCTGGCACCACTCATTTTGCATTCAACAAAATTCCTCACGCTCTTGTTCAAATAATCGGCGATCCTCCTCAATCCGTTGAAGCACATTACCTACTTGTGCTTGTACTTGGGCTTCTACTATCTCCCGATTAGCTTCATTTGATGGTTGGGCAGAACCTCTCATCAATGATATTGCAGAGCTATTGAAAGAATTAGGATAATAGTTCAAAGCCTGGGAACCTAACCCATATATCCTTCTTCTGTTTTGCCCTCCAACTGCCTCCAAATATACATCATTTATATCAACATTTGATGGCTCCGATGAGCCCTCTACTTGCAGTTGAGAAGCTTGAGCCATTAGATTCTCAACTCGATCCTATATTATGCAATACATAAATTAATTAAAAATGGAAAATAATTAAACAATAATAAAAATAAATTAATGAAATATATGTAAATATTTAATTTCAGAGACTTTACATGTCAACTAAATTTTCGTCCTTCTTCATATGCAATTTCTTAAATAGCTCCCATGAAGTTGGAGCTCGATGCAACTCTTCAGTCTAAAACATAATTATTATTATCAATTTTATAAATAAAATTATTAAATAATTTATAAATTTAAAATTTTATAAAATAATAATTAATTACCATCTGAAAAGCATGCTCCACAGTATATTTGGAACCGCCCATATGTCGTGCTACTCCAGTCCCAACTCCACCAGTCTCACTTCTCCTATTCCTCGATGCAGTACAAGAACGTTTAAGCCATACTTCAGATCTCCATCGAGGAATATAGGTAAGTCTCCGTCCTGCCTTCCTCCATTTACATAAAGTCTTGTTGTACTGATTACCTACAGTCTTGCTTCAAACTGCCTTAAATACTCCATCATCTCCTTCCGTCCACACATAGTTTTCCTGAAAAATTTTTTTAAAAAAAAGATATAAATAATATATATAATTTAAGTAATTAATTAGTAAGATATATATAATAAAAATATACATATACCATAAAATCCTGCCAGTAAAAATTCTTAGTCTCTGAAGAGACTTCTTTCCACGAGTATCCAGTTGGATCTTGTCTCTCCCTAGAAGTATCAGTGATGCAAACTGACACAGAATGGCCTTTAGAAATGAACCTATCAATCAATTTAAACATGTTTCAATCACATATTACATACAATCATCAATCAATTAAAACATATTATAATTACATATTACATACATTTATATCCACAAAAGTTACCTTCCACTGACAACTCGGATTGCAGTCCTGTTTGTGGTATTTGAACCAGCTACAGAACCAGTAGATGGCTCGACATGTAGACCTCCAGTTGGTTCAGTATCGTTTGGTTGAGTCAATGATGGTGGAGAATTGTTCTGCTCCACAGCTATACAAATTGAAAAAACACAATTAAAAACAAAATGCTGCTACTGCCCCCACTGCAACCATGGGTTTTTAAGCTCATGGATCTTTAAATGAATAATATTAATATCACAAACTGATTCAATAATGATATATCAATGATCTACTCTTGTTTCTAGATTGAAGATTAATAAATCTTATTAAGATAGTTTTTATTCCATATGGTTAAAACTTCATTCATGCTCATGATGAACAAAACAGAGGAAAAACAAACCAGAGGCAACTTATTTTATTTCATTACTAGATTGCTTGAGATTATAGTGGTTCAAATGCTAATATGTTGATTTATTTAAATTTTGGTTATACAAAGTAAATCTTAACTACACTATATATATATAATTCTCATAAGTTATGGAGTTTCATAGATGTATAAAAAAATAATACAGGCTACACTCATAGACCATAAAGATATTTAAAAAGTTTGTATCAATTTTCGAACCAACTCCTGCATTTTCTACCTTTGTCCACTTAGGTTAATGGTAAAGAATAGGTTTACTTTTTGTTTTGTTTTGCTGGCTAACAAGGAAAAAGAGAATATCTTTAAGTTGAGGGAGTGATTCCTTGGTTAGGTGTCGACATTTAGTTGCTTGCTTTAGATTCTCTAATATATCCAATGCAGTTGGGTGCTACAATGCTGATATTACCTTGTAGTTCTAATATCCGTATTTGTTTTTTTTTTTTCTACACATGTATCTTTTATGCTTACTGCACTTAAGTGCCAAATTATAATGAAATTGTACTTAAATTTTTTGTTAACCACACTTTTGGGAAAATTAATTTAAAATTTACAGGTCAACCAAAGATTTTATATAATTGCTTTAAGTGATTAAAAATATTTCTCATTTGGTTCAAAGAACAAATTCAGCTAAGACTTTTGGGCAAAAGAAAAAGGAAACCATTTTCAATCCCTTCATTAAACCATATCCAACCATTTTCTAAGAATTTTTATCTATACTTAAAGCCACTGCCAACATATGGAGAAATGATTTAAGATTCTGACTATAATGGTGAATTTTGTAGAAAAAAAGACCTCAGAACTGGTTAAGGTGGCAGATGAATCGAGATTTAGACTTCAATATTGGAATAACATTGGAACCGAGCAAGTAACTGCAGTAGCGGCTGCTGCTTATGAAATTTCAGTCTTGTCACAATAAATTTCAACAATAATTAGTCTTATTAAATCAAGAACTAAGATGTAAATTGCAATTTAGGGCACAGAGAGGGCCATTATCTAATTAATTATTCTTGGACATAAACTAGAATTAGATCTATTAAATGAGTTAAACAAAACATAGAAGATGGAAAAGCCATAGCATCTTGTAGAAGACAAACATAAACGAAAAGGAAAATGAAAAAACAGGAAAATTTTGGCTTTGGTATATATTATCAATCTTCTTCATCTTCCCCTTCTTCTTCTTCTTCGTCTTCTTCTCCTTCTTCTTCTCCTTCATCACTAGAACTTGATTCATTGTTTCATTCGTCATGTCAATTAAAGATTCTGTGTTGTCAGTTAATGGTTCGTACCTATTAAATGTTCTTTTATTATTAACATCAACAAGCTTGTATTGTTTGTGCATTCGTGTACCCAATTTGTCAGTAGGATCAAACCAAGAATATTTGAATAACACGGTATGCTTGAGTGGCAATGCTGGGTACTCCAATTCGACAATTTCTGACAAGCGTCCATAATAATCTAACTCATTTGCACTTAAACTACCTCCCTTAATGCATACACCACTGTTCATTGTAGCTCTATTTGAACCATATGCTTCACCGTGAACCTTATATCCGTTGACACAATATCCATTAAAAGACTTCACTTTATACAACGGCCCTTTTGCAAGGTCTTTCATAATAGGATTTTCAATGTTTGATGACGGATGATGTGCCTATAAGATTAAATTATGATTTTAAATTTACAAGTTTAAAAGACACAGATAACACAAATGACAACTATTTTACAACTTGCATATTTCTCAAACCAGATAGCGAATTCTTTCTCTAGTTTAGCATCAAATGTTGATCAGAAATTGATGATAAATTTCTCCTCACCTCATCTATGTATATACTACAGTTAACAAATTATGAATAATTATCTATATTTTACAATATATATAGGTAGATGCACTAAAAGATGAAGAGCTACTAGATGATCAAGATTACTTACTGGATATATAGCTTGACTTCAGCACAATTCAACAATACATATGTGCGAGCTGCATGAGCTGCATGATATTCTATATCATCTAATCGTCTAGATTTAGATCTTCCTATTGGGCGACCAAATTGATTAAATATAGAAATCATTCCTACCAATCCTTCATTGTCATCTACACCCCGATCATCATTTCTTGGCACCTTCCAATGCCTTGTATTCACATGTGGCTCAAAATTGTGTGCACAAAAGGATGAAGATTCCTCCACCAAATAATGCATTACATATCGAGCCTTCAACTTTAGCTTTGTTTCTCATATTATTTTTCAACTTGCGCAAGTATCTACATACTTTTATGTTATTAAGTATTAATAGTAATAAAAGAATAAATGATATACATTTGAAATTGATATTGAAAATTAAAAAATCTGTTTGTGTAAATACCTTTCAAATGGATACATCCATCGATATTGCACCGTACCAGCTACACGTGCTTCATATGCCAAACGGATAGGCAGATGTTCCATAGAGTTGAAAAAACTAGGAGGAAAGATTTGCTCAAGCTTACACATTATGATTGGAATATTATCCTCCATACGTCTCATATCTTCAATATTGATTGCGGTTGATATCAAAGATTTGAAGAAAATGCTCAACTCTGTCAACACCTGCCATACATTTGCTGGCAATAGTTCTCGAAAAGCGATGGGAATAAGTCGTTGCATAAATACATGACAATTATGACTTTTCATCCCATGAAATCTCAACATTCTCATATCAACACATCTGCCTATGTTTGATGCATATCCATCTGGAAATCTCAATTCTTTCACCCATTTACACAATGCTTCTTTTCCACTTTTAGAAAAATGATGTTCCGCTTTAAGATTCAAGAGTCTTGCTACTGCAGACAATTGAGAATGCCCATAATGATTTCCCGGCTAAACCTCCTGCTCTGCTGCTTTTAGCATGTCAAACAAAAGTTGTGCTGATGCAGTAGGAACATCCTCTGCATTATTGCACTCATAAGAAGGGCCGACAATATCAAAAACCATTGACTGAAATCTGTTATGTGTTGGTTGTTCATGCTGTTGATCCTCAAATACAGGTTCTTCCATATTACTTTACGTATCTTGTTGGGGCATTACATCATCTTTGGTTTTCCCATGATTATACCAGACATAATAATTCTCAACAAACCCATAAGTTCCCAAGTGTACTTTAACTTTATCTTCTTACATAAAATTCCGATTTCGAAACTTTCTATGATTACAAGGACAACGAATCTTGCTACCATCCATAAAATGTGGATTCTACTTTGCAAACTCAACAAAATGCTCAACACCCTCAATAAAATTAGGATTTAAGAATCCTTTCTCTCTCCTTAAATACATCCATTGACAATCTGGACGCATATTTTATAATTCTGACATTTATATCAAAATAAATCAATTTTCAATTAGTTATATGGTAGTATGTTATCATGTATTACATTTTGTTCAAAAAATTTATAACTATGCATCCTTATTGCTCCAAGAGTGTGGACCTACCCATTCGAGACTACATTTTCTATATCGCTATATGTAGACATATCCATAAAGCACGCATCGAAGAACAACAAGGGATGTATAAATTATGTACTCTTAAACTGTCAAATAATGATAATTTAGTAACATGCCGAGTTTAGACTTAGCATATCACCGAACGGGATATCTATTGTTAAACTTAAAAATAAATTATGATTTTTTACGTTGTTTTATTGTTATGGATGGAATTCAATTAATATGTTTTCTAACCTATTTGCATCATAAAATCAAATACGCCAATAGAGATTGAGGACAAACAATAAAGATGCTAGAGGAGATTTATTAAAAAACAAGAAAAAGAAAATGAAAAATTAAAATAATAGTAACAATAAAGTTTAAAATCTTGACTAATTTTGGTGTTAGATGCTGGTAGTTCGCTTCTATTTGTATTTTACCACAATTAATATCTTTGTAAGTTCTTTATAAGTGTGTTTAATTAGTATTGATGATTGATTAATTATTTGGAGTAAAAACATTATGGCTAGCCATTCTTGTCAAAGATTGTATTATGCTTAAAATATAGGCATTTAACGGTGGTTAATATTGTCTAATTGTAATGTTGGTGTCCAAGTGATTGTGGACACAATCTTTCTTGATCAATTCTTTTCATGTCTTTTATTCTTATTATTTATTTATTTATTTTAATTTTCCTCTCAGTTTTCAAAAGAAAAGCCAATTAATTAGTCGTTTCCTAACCTTAAGTTCTTTTACTCGACTATGATACTTGTTCATTTCTAGTTAAAATGTGCTGTGTTGGTCTTTCTTTTTTGTTATCACTTATAATAAATTAATTAACTTATCCATCTACTGCACAAAATCTCAATCAAATCCAAAAATTCATTTAAATGTATAGCTAGAGTTTTACATGTAAAGAAATAAATTTTGCAATCCACAAGTCACAAATTCATCAAGTCATATTTAATCACAAACACTTTAATCAACAATTAATGAACAAGTCACATTCATCAAATAAAACACTCCCAATATTTCCACCTTATACCATCAACTTCATCAATCAACAATTAATCCCAAGCACTTAAAATATATATAACAATAACTTATTTTAAAATAAAATAAAATTTAAAAGATACAAATTAGTTAATAAAACTTACAAATGGATATGCAATACTTGTGAAGTTATATAAAATTGCCAAAGTAAAACAGATCCTGTAAAAACAATGAAAGAAATAAACAAATTATTTATTAAAACAAATAATTGATTATACAGTGAATTAGTTCCACTACTAGCATTATTTAAAAGGGATGTTGTTTCGACTTTCTAGACTTCTCTTTCCTTTTAAAGAAAAAAATAATCTTCTTTAATTTGTTTCAATGGACAGAGATAGAAATAACTAGAGATTCTAATTTTAAGATGCTAAACCAATGGCAGAAGCTATATACACAGCAAAGTGTTTCTTTTTTTTTAATAATTAAGGTTCCTAAACCATATATGCTTATCAAGATATCATATAAATTTTTTGAAATTCCATAATTAACTATAAAAGATTATTTAAATAAAGATTATAATGACATATAACTTAAGATTTTATACATATTTTTAATTATAAATAAGAAGCCAAATAAGTAGACATTACATCACAAAGGAAAAAATCTTGATTAAGTGGATAATATGTGGACTATAAAATCAAAGATAGTGGAAATGGAGCCAACTTTAGCTTAAAAAAATATATAAAACAAGTTAGATTATAAAATCTGTCCCTTTGTCTATACTCTAATAAACAAACATTGCATGTATAAAGGATAAGACCAAAGAAAAGAAAACAAAGATAAGACCCACCATCATTATCATTGCCATAAAAAAGATCATTTCATCACTCTCATATGATCAACAACGACTCATACTTTGCAAATTCTAATTGTGGTCTTGTTGTAAAAAAAATGTATTATTATATGTCTGTAGTAGTGGATTTCAAAGATTTACCGGAGAATTTATGCATAAATAAAGAAGTATATGCAATGCAGATTTTGAAATTTAAAGCTACTGTCATGGAGTCACATGAAAATTTTAAAAATTTGCAGTTACTTATTTCTATATTAGAAATCAAAAAGGAAAGACAAAAAAAATCTCAAAACCTCATATAAAAACTAAAAGGACAGACAAAAGAAAAGCAAAGAAAGTACCAAACACCATAACCATATTGAAAAACTGACAGATAAATCTACTCTAATCATGACCACCAGCTACTGATTTATACTACCCAAACTCCAGCTGGTTGGTCATTAGATAGAAGCAAAAACCCATAAATCTAGTAGCAGAATTTAACTCAATTAGAGTTAGGTAGCCTTTACATTTTTTCCAACATCATAACACATTTGTATCACCAACACAGTACCATCTTTTCAAAATCCAAAGTGTTCAGCCAAGACGCTAAATTAAAATTGCAAAGATTAATTCTTCATCAGAGCTACTAACCAAACTAATTGGAGAATCATGAGAGAGATCTCCTCCAGTCAAGATATATGACAGTCCTCAAGGATTAAAATAATGGTATCAGGTCTTAATTAAGCATTTAATACATCAACGCCTGCTGTCCACCAAGACAGAACAACTCATACGATAAACTCTTCCCGTCCTTGTTTCACATCTCTTTTCACCACAGAGCAAATAAATTAACTTGCGACAAACCCCAATAACAAAAAGCAATCAATCTTAAGTCGTGACATACCCTAAAACCAATAATCTTAAGAAAACCCAAAAATCTAATAAAAAAGCAATTAATGCTGAATCCATAGAAAAAAAACAAATAAATTAAAGAAAACATTAAATAAAAGAAATAATACTTTCCCAAACTGACGATTGAAAACCAACAATGCTCTTCACTACCCAAATAATGAACTGAGAAGATGAAGAGAATCAAACAAGGAGAAGGAGAAGTAGATGGATAATCAGAGGAAGAGCAAGATAGAGATGGAGAATAGCAGTAAAAAAGGATGCAAAAGCCAGAGAAGTGTGGGGAAAACTCAAGCGGCGGGAAAGATAAAAAGATGGAGAGGGAAAAAATATCAGTGGGGTAAATATATATATAAGATTAACGATGACAAAAGATGTTACAATTGATTCATTAATTGTAACGCCAAAATTCATTACAAACTTAATTGCTAGAAGTTAACAACGAAATAAAAAATCTCTTCGTTAGTTGTAACAAAATTAAAAAATGGTTGGTATCTGTAACGGAAGTTAATCCGTCACAGACTTTTCTACATAATTAATTTTTTTCCATCCAAACATAACGACGTAAAAGTTATAACTGTCTCTATTAGTAACGCATCTAAAAATCCGTCTCTATTTATAACCAAAATATCTGGTTGCTATTTGGATTTAATATAAAAAATATTTATTTAGAAATGTTTCGAACGGTTTTATGTTTGTCTTTAATTGCGACAGAAATTTCTGTCTTAAATTAGTCGACATGTTCGCACCAACTTTGCACCATAATTTTGTCACAGGAGAGTGATTGTTATAAATTTCCATTACAACGGCGCCACAAATATGTTACAAGTTTATTACAAAATTCTTGCCGCCAATATTTTTGACAGTACTATTCATAGTTGTAAATATCTGTCGCTAATCAATATATCAGTTGCTAATATGTTACAAAGACGTTACAAATCTGTAATGAAAATTTTTGTTATAAATTTTCGACGCTAAAATGCAAAATGCTTGTAGTGATTTTCAAGACTTAAAACTGAAGATGCAGACCTTCATGTCTTTAAATTGAAAAAAAAAATGCAGACCTTCATGTCTTTAAACTAAAATATAAATATAGACCATTAAGTCTATAAACTGTAATTTAATGAAAAGTTGAAGGGACCATCAAGTCCATAAACTGAAATGTTGTTTTACTCATGATTTGTTTTGTATGTTGAAGGGCCATGAGCCATATTTCTGAGTTTGAAGAAATATGAACACTCTCAATGAGTCACTTATGAGAAGGAGCCTTCTTGCCGGTAAAGATGCAGCAAAAAAATAAAAAATAAAAAATTGCTTGAAAAAAATGTGTTCCAGCAGAAAAAGAAAATTAAAATCTTTGAAAATGTTGATCCAAGTAAAAAAGAAAAAATTGCAAATTTGAAGAGCTTGTGCTGATGACAAGTCAAAAAAGATGAAGGCTTGTAAAGAAGACTTTCAAGGCAGTAGAAATTCAATCTCCAACAAAAATTTCATCAAGGAGGAGATTTGCTCTCTAAGATTGAAGGTTCAAGATTGAGAAAGAACTTGAAGTGCTTAAGAAAAATATCAGAGGAGTGTTGAAGTAGTGATATTTCTTAAACTAAGGCTAATTTTATAAAGAAGATTATAGTCAGAGATCTGCTTAAAAAGGAGTAGTGATGCTTAAATTGTGGATGCATGTCTTTGGAAAAGTTATTAAATTTCTCTACAGATTTGCTACTATATAAGTAGCCCTTATATGCAGAAAATAGATAGATGAGTTGGAGAGAAATGTAATATTGTATGCAATAAAAAAATGAAGAAGAAAAGAAAGAAATTCTCTCTGTTTTCTTATTGAACATTGTTTTTCATTTTCTTCAAAACCTACTCTTTGAATTCTTATCTTTTGTTGTTTTATATTTCTTTCTTTTTTCTCTCCAACTCCAACTAGTGAGTTGAGCCAATTGCATTGGGATTTGTTCTACTAGTTTATTCTATGACAGCTCCAAAGACTCAAGTTGTTTCGGGTTCGCCAAGGATAAAGGAATTTGACCAATGAGATTGTTGTTTGAAAGATTGAGAGAATAAAGCTCTCTTAAATTTCCAATGGCGTGTGGAATTTCTCCATGGAAATGATTACTTGAGAGATCAATGGCAACCAAAAATTCCTGGATCCTTTTATAGTGTTGGTTTATCCAACCCATTAAAATGAAAATAATGGGTTTGGTGAGTATGCAATATTTGACTAGATGAAAGAAAAAAAAAGAAAAATATTTAAGACATTTTTATTGTTTTAGCCACCATTAGAATAGTAAAAATTAGACACAAGTTAAGATGTTTACACATATTAGAAGGCCTATAAATAGCCATCTTCTATTTACTTCAAAACACACAAGTGAAGAAACAAGAGAGAATAAAAGAAATAAGAGAGAAGAAAAATATTTCAAGTAGTTTAATTTTAGAGAATTATTCTCTAGTTTCTTGGTGTGATCATCTAAAAGAGTGAAAATTTTACTAGAGAGATATTTATGTATTATCTTCATTATTGGTGATCTCAAGTGTGGATTACTTGAGTAATTATTGTACTTGATTTCTTTTAATTAGTGAATTTTATTTTGGAGCTTGTCTTGTGATTTTTCCCTTTGCACTAGAGGGTTTTTCATGTTAAATCTTGGTCTCTTATCTCTTGTGGTTATTCTTTATTTTCTATTATTTTGCATTGAATTACACAATTAATTATTTGCTAAAAACCCAAAAAATGATATTAGAGCTTGATTCTTTAGGTGTAAAATTAATTATGTAAATTAAAATGAAGGAATTCATAGGCATCATGATTAAATTGTTAGCTTCAAATTATTTAATTTGGAAGTCGAAGATGGAGGACCTTCTCTATTATAAGGACTTGCATGATCCTATAAATTAGGATCTACTAAGCCAAGTGAAAAATCAGATGATGATTTGGAGAAGGTGCATGGAAAAACTGTTGGTACTATTCGACAATGGGTAGATAATAATGTCTACCATCATATAAACAAAGAAGTTGATGCGAAGAAATTATGGAAAGATTTAGAAACCATGTATGAGAGGAAAAGTACTCAGAATAAAGCTTTTTCCATTAGAAAGCGTGTGAATTTGAAGCTAAGGGATGGGCGATCAATTGCAGAACACTTGAGTGAGTTTCAAGAATTAGTAAATCAATTGAGCATCGTGAAGATAGCCCTAAATGATGAATTACAATCATTATTGCTCTTGAGTTCCTTGCCAGACAGTTGTGAGACCTTGATGGTATCTCTTAGTAACTCTGCTTCAAGTGGCATTTTATCTTTATCATCGGTAAAGGACAGTCTTTACAATGAGGAGAATAGGAGAAAGGATATAGGCATTGATACTTCACAGGCTCTTATTACAACCACAGAGAGTAGGGGCAGAAGTAAAAGCAGAGGTCCTAAAGGGCATTATAAATCTAGAGGCAAGTCACAATTGAAAGTGAAATTTAGTTGTTATCACTGCAGCAAGGAGGGGCATATGAAAAGAAACTGCAAAGTTTGGAAAAGAGAATAGAATGATGAGAAAAATCAAAAGAGGGTGGATGATTAAAATACCACTGCAACTATAGTTGATGATAATGAAGAGATTGTTGTTCTCTCCCTTGTTGAGGAGCTTGACAAAGTTACTAATTGTGATATGGAGTGGGTTGTTGATTCAACAGCTGTAACACCCCCATACTCTATATAAGTACTATATATATACCTAGTATATATGCAGTACTATATATAAGTACTATATATATACCTAGTATATATGCAGTACGTATATAAAGTATAAGAATGTCACTTTTCATTTCAGATTAAAAACCTTCACTCTAGTTCCAAAACATAATACATTTATACAAATTTAAAGCACATTTACAAAATCATTATACTTTCGATGATCTTACATATATATATATAATGATCTTGTCTTTATCAAAATTCATTTATACATATGAATACATGTTTATCAAAATACACATAATTAAATTGTACATGTATGCACCACCTTCTAGTTGGTCTCAAAATACTCTTACCCTTCTCGTGGCATAACGATTTGACTTCAGATTAACCACCTACTCACCTACGTGATTTACACAACCGCTAAACTCGAAAGCTTAGTAGTACAAATAAATATTATAAACATACATTACAGAAAATCATACTCATATGTTAACTTCATGTATCATTATTATCTTATCATGTTTTCCCATTTCAATTACAATCTTCATATATTTCCACTAATCTCATAATTTATATAGACGTACACATATATCATTTCAACAAACCACAATTCAATGACTAATCAGAACATTCATGAAATAATACTCATAATTTCCACATCCATATACATATTACATATCATATTATATTTTCATAATCTCATCATTCAGCATAGTTTCTCAAGCCACATTCATTTTCAGTGTTTTGCTTATATATTGTATTCTTCTCATTCCATAATTATCATCATATATCTCATAACATTATATCTTATTCCATAATTCACATTAAAGCAAAGACAAGCATGGGCCCAAAAAGAATCTAATATGCTATTCAAAGTTCAGAGTTACTACTTTGGTCCATAATCACAATCATCAAGCCCGTAGGCGATATATACACATTTATCCATGGATAATCAACTAGATTTGAGATTACGACCCGGTCTTTTCACTCAATCTAGCTTTAAGAATTTATTTTTGAGGCTTACAACCCAGTCTTTTCACCCCAAAAATATCATATTTATCAGCTGGACTCGGCTTACGACCCGGTCTTTTCACCTATCCAGTGATTCATAGGCATGCCGCCAAACTTAGAACTCTGAAAATTGAATAACATATTAAGCACAAAATTATTTCATTTATCTCTTTATCATCCTCTTTCTCAATTCATGTCTCATTTCATATTCCATAATCAAATAGGCAACCATGCCCCAATTATTTCATTTGCACTATCATAGCCAACAACAATGGCTTCATATCTCATTATATCTCAATTCACATTAAAGCAATTCATCATTAAAATATACATAACCAAATGCATTGAACATACATTTTGAATGATCATCATTTCTTTCACATTATGCAATTCAAAACATTAATCAAATGTATTAACGATGAAATATATATTACTTAACACATTTACAATCAAATGTGTTAAGTCTCAAAATCAGGTAAATGTATGCAACCATGTAAGTTTGTACTTACCTCAAGAACAACTCACACCAATCTATACACTTCCTTTTCCAAGAATTCTTCACTATATGGATTAGGGCAACTCAACCTCTTCACAACCTAATCCAAAAGGAATAATACACACTTATTTACAAATACACATGAATTCCAATACAATTATTCACCTATTAGTCTCATACTAGACTCATAGATCACAAATTATAAGCCAACACAACTAGTTAGGACCCCACGGTCGTGGCCTTACAACCCCATGGCCGTGGGTTAGCAAACGAATCTTCCCACTTTTCTCTAAACCCCCACGGTCGTGTCCCTCACTTGCCACGACCGTGGCACTCATTTTCCACGATCGTGGCATCCATTTTGCCTCTGTTTCGGACCAAACTCATGTATTCTGTGTTTTTAACTTCAATAAACACAAACATATAGAAAATCCAAGATAATAATTGATCAAACTCATAACATACATCAATTACCAATTAAGCTAACACTTATATAACTTCAACATATCATAATAATAATCATTATATACATCATCCATGTATCAATTATTCAATTCCCCAACTCATTTATATTAAACCCTTACTAAACAATTTCTACAATCCATCATCATCCTCACAAATAACCATATTATCATCATCTAAATACCAATTCAACATATATACTTCAATCTTTCATTATCATCATCTTCACACACTAACCACAATCAATAGAACTTAACACAAAGAAATGAACACTTACTTGAATATTTTGCCAAATCTTCAATATCCACCTTCAATTCTCTCAAAACCCTTATGAATTTGATGTGTATGTAAATAAAATCACATCTCTCTCTCTCTCTCTCTCTCTCTCTCTCTCTCTCTCTTTCCACGTTCAAGAACAAGAAAAAAAAAAGAAGAAGAAGAAAGAAAGAAAATCTTCTTTCTTTATTCAAACTTACCTTATATATATATATATAATAATATAATAAAATATCCCAAAAATCCTCCACCACAATTTTTATTCTTCCCTTTGACTTTCTTTACTTCTTTTTCTCTTGTCATTATTATTATTATTATTATTATTATTATTATTATTATTATTATTATTATTACTTACTTACTTACTTACTTACTTACTCTTCCTACACCAATATATACATCATGTATATGTGATGTATATGTGGATATATGTATATGTCTTATATATTGCTTTTATATTTCCCACATTTTACAATTACAATATATACTTATCATTCTTCATACACCTCTATCTCTTATAATATTTTCTTTTAATTAATTTATCTTCTTTTCTCTTTCCATTAAACATATACATTAAATCCAAATACAACAAAAATTCCAAAACTTTTAGGGTATACTTTGGGATATTACAACAACATCATACCATGCTACATATGTCTGTACTGTGTACAAAGTAGGTAAGTTTGGTAGAGTAAAAATGGATAATACCAGCTATACAGATATAGTAGGTATTGATGATGTCTGTGTTTAGAAAAATGTTGGTTACATGTTGACTCTAAAGAATGTGCGACATGTACTAGATTCACGCCTGAATTTGATTTCTATTCATGTCCTGCATCTAGATGGTTATTATAATATCTTTGGTGACAAAAACTGAAAACTCACCAAAGGTTCAATTGTGGTTGCTAGAGGTAGATTGTGCTACATACTCTAAAAGAATCAAGTAAAGATGATCAAATGTGTGCTGAATACAGTTGAAGATGATACTTCGCCAGACTTCTGGCATAAGAGGCTAGCTTATATGAGTGAGAAAGGGTTGCAAATTTTGGTAAAGAAGTCTCTCATTCTCTTTGTGTAGACCCTTGATTTTGACCCTAGCTAGTCCAATCCTAATTAAAGAAGGTCTAAGTCATGATCGGTCCATTCTTAATTAGCTTAATGCTACCTTAAGCTTTTAATTAGATTGGTCCAGTTTTATAAAGCCTAAAATAAGTCCAGTTCAATTTTTAAAGCCTTGAAATGGTCCGATTTGTGATTGAAACAAGTTTGGTTCCATATGGATCATGCCATATGGAATTAGGCCTGTCCAATTCGATATGGATGGTCCATATCAAATTAGACCATGCCTAATTCGATATGGACCATGTCCATATTGAATTAGACTTACTCTAATTTGACATGGACAAGCTCCATATCGAATTAGAGTTGATCTAATTCGATATGAAAGCCCATATCGAATTAGATCAACTCTAATTAGATATGGAGTTTGTCCATATCGAATTAGGTTGATTCTAATTTGATATGGAGCTTGTCCATATTGAATTAGACTTGCTAATTCGATATGGACTTTGGTCCATATTGAAATAAACTTGTTTTAATCCGATATGATCATGGTTTCACTCGAATTTAAGAGGATTTAATTCAATATGCTTTAGAGTAACCATGCTTAAATAGGAAATTAAGACTCGGTTAAAAGATTTTAACCTAATAGAGGATTTAAAAAGAGTTAAAGGGATTAGCAACACAACACCAGCAAGAATTATCAATAAACACAGAGCAATTGGCAAAGCAATAACCATCAACACAATACACCAAAGGCAGTAACCACTGTCTTTATTTTGCTCAGCTAGAGTTCCAAATTAGTGCAGGTAGTAGCTTGAATTAACGTATAATTTGGTGGAGCCTTCAATGCAGGTTTTGTCTTCCAAACTCTTTAAAATCATAGCAAGTCATGTTTATTAATATCATAAAGTTCATACTTACTGTGGCTTAGTTTAAATATGTCCAATGAGCTTTATTTAATAATACTATCAATTTATATCTACTGTATCTTCATTTAAACACATTCAATAGCCATGTCTCGTGCCATTATTTATCAAAAATCAATATTAAAAAGGTCTTAAAGTTTTTACAGCAACCAAATTTTTATCAAAACCATAAACCCATTTTTCAAATAGTAAAGTCCTGATTCTTTTTTCTAAAACCAAAACCCTAAACTTGTTTTCCAAATATTAAAACCCTAATTTATGTAATTCCTAAAAACCCTAATCCTAAACACCTAACCTTAATCCATAAATATCTAAAACCGTAAAACCCTAATTTCCAAGTTAAAAATCTTAAAACCCTAATTTTCATACCCAAAAGTCTAAAATCCTAATTTCCAAACCAAAACCATAATTTTATTTTCAAAACCTTAAAACTATATTTTTAAATCTTACAAACCCTAAGTTTAATATGTAAACACTGATTTTGCATATTTAAAGCTTCAAACCCAAGTTTTGATTATTTAATTTGTTACATGCTTTTATGATGGATAATTTATTTTATTCAGTTTATAATAGATGTTTTGTTTTTAGTTGCTATGTTTGAATGATTTAATTTATTTGGTTAATTATTTTAATGTTGATTATTTTGATTTTAATGATGTAAAAGGTATATTTCTACTTCGTGGGTACCTCATTTTTTAAATTCAATGTAATCTAATTTCTTTTGAGTTTTTGGATTAACGTAAAGGACACGTTTTTACTAAATGATGGGTGTCCTATTTTATTTAGTTTTGGACATTGGACATTGTAAAGAGCATGTTTTCATCGTATATGGGTGTCCATTTATTGTTTTATTTGAACTTATTTTGATTTTAATACAATGATTATTTATTTTGACAATTGCATGTAATATGGATGACATTTCAATAAGTTAAGAATTTAATAATATTTAGATCTGAAAAGGAGGCCGATTTCAATGAACCGGGCGTTATGGGGGTGCTGGGTCATTCTCACCTTTCCCATACGTATCCAACTTTCTAAACCAATAGGGGGTTGGGGATTCCTAAGGAATCGAGTCATCCACCCCTTTCTTTTCCCAGCTTATCCGGGTGGCAACTCCATTTTCTCCTGGTTTAGGCCCATGTTCTCTAAGGCCCTGAGCCTAACAGTGCCTAAGTCCCAACAACCATTCTACATGAGAGTGGGGGCAAAAATCTCCACTCACAGTGGGGACTCCACTGGGATAAGAGGAGTTGATTCTGCTGGTATTTATATTCTTTTATTGTTTCTTATTATCATATTATCCATTGCATTATTTAGATTGCATTGTGTGCATGAGTTAGGACGTCCACGTAACCCATATTGTATTATATAAGGGATACCATACTTTCACTCAAGGTATGGAGTTCGAGCATGGCATAACCACTCATATCCTTGTACCTTTTGGTATATACTTGCTATGGGAGCCTAAAACTTTTTAACCCAAAGACTAAAGCTCATGTAATTGGCCTAGTTACTTTCCTTAGGTTTTTACCCAAATGCTTGTTATTGATACATCTTGGTTTGAACCATGACTTATCTGGTTTGTTCTTTCTCTAATATGACCTAATTATATTGTAAGCTCAAAATGTTTTTTTCCTTTAAGACAAAAAGATCAAAACAAAATTTTTAAAAATTTATTTTCTAGCTCACAGTCCAAATACAAAGCCCAAGATTCATTTTTAAACAAATATTTTTACAATGGGCTTTGAAAACAAAACTGCATTCAAATTACAACTTTTCTTAAATGAGCCTATAACTATTTAGGTCAATTATGGAATACCAAAAATCAATTATAGGCCTAATTTCTACTATAAATTGTTGATCATAGGCTTGTTTATGGCATGAATCATTAGTTATTTTTCGAAATAGGAAATTTATTTATAATAAACCCTTTAATTTAGTTTTAATCCATAATATAGCATAAAAGCAATTTTTAGTTGATTCAATGGATTAAGGCGTAATTAATGGGAGCTATCATGGACTGATTTCTAAGTTTGAGAATACAACTATTGGTTACACCATCCAAGTGAATTTTTTCAAAAATAAGATATCCCAAGTTGATATTTTGTTGACCATATACCTAGAAAAAAGACTTGCCATTTGCGTGTAGAAGATATAAGGTTGGAAGAAATGTCCTAATTATCTTTATTTGTATGTTACTTGTGCATCCATGCATATGTGCTGTAAGTGGGGATTTTCGCCCCCACTCCCATGTGAAATGGTTATTGTGACTTCGGCACTGTTAGGCTCATGGCTTTAGAGAATACGGACCTAAACCTGGAGAAAATAGAGTAGCCACCCGGACGGGTCAGGAAAATAGAAAGGGGTGGATGACTTGATTCCTAAGGAATCTCTAGCCCCCTATTGGGTTCGAAAAGTTGGGGATACGTATGGGAAAGGTGAGAAATGGCCCAGCACCCCCATAATGCCCGGTTCATTGGAACCAACCTCATTTTCAGGTCTAAATATTATTAAATTCTTAAATATTATAAAATCATCCATACTACATGTAATTATCAAAATAAATCATCATTGATAAAATAAGATAATATAGTACATCATGAAATAACATGGGTACCCATCCTTAGATGGAATCATACCCTTACAATCTTTAAATGTTCATAAAGAAAATAAATAAAATAGAACACCCACCCAAAGGTGGAAACGTGTCCCTTACAATTGTCCTAAAGTCTTTAAACAAATTGAATTACATAAACCAAATAAACAAGGCACCTACACTAGATGGAAACATGCCTTTTACAAATCTATTTAAAAATACATATAAATCTAAGGAAAAGAATAAATCAAAGGAAAAATAATACAACATATATGAAAATAATTGAATAATTAAAAAGAAAATACACAAACAGATCTTAATATTATCCATTAAAGAAATATAGGGTGTGACGACTAGGGTCGCGCTTAAGGATATAGTTTTGTTAGGGAATTAGGATTTCTATGTAAGCTAGGGTTTTATGTTTATAGAAATTAAGATTTTGTATTTTAGGTAAATTAAGGTTAAGGGTTTGTGAGAATTAGGGTTTTGAAAAATTAATATTTTATGGTTTCAAAAACAAACAATTGCTTAGCTACTGTGATATGATATTTAAAATAATTTGATTAAACAGATTACTTATGATGATAAAATAAATATTGGACTTAAACTAGTGGGTAGTTGGATGGTTAAATGAGTTTACTGGATATTTTATAAAAGAACTGAATAATGAATATCAAAGTAAAATATTTCGACGAAATAATTTAGGATGAGCTACTGGAGCTTTAAAAAATATTAGATAAAGAGTTTCAAACCTCCGTTTGTTAATTCCACCAAAATTAAACGTTGATACAATACTCTTGCCTCGTAACACCCCTATACCCCGTATACGCACACTACATACTACTACACCTGTAATATATGTATACCGAATACAGGAGTGCCACGGTTTATACTAGATAACCCAATTTTTCTCTTCTGCAATAATATAAGAAAACTTAAAACACTTCATATTATATTATAAACTATACTAGATAAAACATTTATTCATTATGCAGCGAAAAATGTAGTGGTATTTACATATATAAATACATCAAAATCCATGTTTACAAAACATAAAGTTTATACATGTTTGGCAGTTCAACTCTGATCTTTAAGCCCACAATCAACACTTCAGAGTCTAGACTCGACTCGGTCTAGATGAACTCTCTGGTTCTACCTTGTCACCTGCGCGATGAACCACAATCGCGCTAAGCCAACGGCTTAGTGGTACAAACCACAATAACACTATGCTTTAATGTAATGCCAATGTCACACATTCATATTTAATAAACAATACATAAGAATATCATATTTCAAAACCTTACATTAAATCTTATAATTCATTTGTTTCACCATTTATGATTCATATTTAAACAAAGACAAGCATGGGCCCAAAAGACACTAATATTCCATTCAACTTCCAGAGTTATTGTTTTGGTTTAATTATCACATTTATCATTATCCCAACTAGGCTTCAAGGATTAGGCCCAACCAAACTTCAAGGGGAGCGAAGCATGCTAAGCATCAACCCAATTTGGCTTCAAGGACCAAACCCAACCTAGCTTCAAGGGTTTGTAACATCTCAACTAGGCTTCAAGGACTAGACCCAACCAAGCTTCAAGGGGAGTAGAGCATGCTAAACTTCAACCCAACTTGGCTTCAAGGATCAAGCCCAACCCAGCTTCAAGAGATTGTTACTATTAGGCATGCCACCAACAACAAAACTCTGAAAAGTGAATAACACATTAGACACACAATTTTTTTCATTATTTCATTATCAATTCCATTCTCATTTCCTCATAATCATCTAGGCAAATATGCCCCAATTATTTCATTTGCATCATTATAGCAAACAACAATGGCTTCACATCTCATCATTAGGGTATACACAATCAATTACATTGGATATACAATTTGAATGATCATCATATCTCTCACATTATAAAATTCATAGCATTAATCAAATGTATCAACAATGTAATAGACTACTTAACACATTTACAACCAAATGTGTTAAGTCCCAATGTCATGTAAATGTATGTAATAATGTAGGGTTTGTACTTACCTCAAGAGCAACTCACACAACACAAAACTCCTCTTCCAAAAATCCTCGACACTTGGATTAGGGCAACTCAAACTCTTCAAAAACCTAATCCAAAAGGAATAATACACACTCAATTAAAGATACACATGAGATAATAAGGCTAAGAACCAACTAGGGCAAATTCTACACATGACACGCTCAACAACACGGGCGTGTACCTGACCGTGCCCTAAAACCACAACACAGAAGCTTTGACACGCTTAGAACCACGGGCGTGTCACTGAACGTGTAATACATTCTGTCTCACAGAAACATTGACACATCCAACAACACGGGCGTACTCATGGCCGTGTCAATTCTTCACCAACACAGTAGATATGACACGGACGTTCAATAACACGGGCGTGTTACTGGCCATGTCAATGCTACTACAACACAGAAACTATGACACGCTCAGTGGCATGGGCGTGTCATTGGTCATGTCACCCATCCAGAAAATAGAATCATTGACATGCCTAAAGACCTGGCCGTGCTCATGGGCGTGTCAGGCCAAAAATCCTGATTCCGGTAACAACAACAACACATCCAACAAACTCTTACTTCCACTATCTTCCACTCCAAACAAACTTAAGTAAATACACACATAAACCAAAATAACTTGCAAAAATGCCAAAACAATTCAAAACATACATCAAACACCACTTTACAACCATCACATACACACAACTCAAACACAACACTTACTCTTCCAACACCAAACTTAACTCTATCTCTTCAATCAAACTCCAAATCAAAATCAAATAAACAAAATACTCTCAAACACCCCACAATCAAACATACTCATACCATCAATAATCAACCATCAAACTCAAATACAACTTAAAAGAAAACTAAGGAATCAAGTGGAAACTTACCAAAAATGATGAAACTTCTTAGATTTCCAACTTGATCACTTGAAACATCCTTCAATCTTGAGTTTGAAAAATCAAAAACTCTCTTCCTCTCTTGCTATTGTTATACCCGGCCAACAACAATAAAAGAAGAAGAAGAAGAATGAATGAATGGCAAAGTCAACCGCTTCTTCTCTTTAAACCTCCACCAAGCAATTAAATATTAAAATAATCAAATAACTTCATCCACTCACTAATTCAATTTTCCATTTAATTAATTTAATTAATTTAAAATAATTAATTAATCTTCTTTGACTTGTATATGTTGTATATATCACTATATATACAACATATACACTCTTCCCTTACCTCATTTCTCTTTCCATTTAAACATATACATTTAATCCAAATACAACAATAAAATATTCCAAAACTTTTAGGATATACTTTGGGATATTACATGCCTGCACCAACTTGGAACTCTTGGTTGAATAAAAACCAAGACAGTGAGCCTTTGCCTTTTTGATAACGTTCTCTGTGTTTAATAGTTGCTTTTCCTTTTCTCTATCAAAATGTTGCTCTGTGAGGTTGCTAATCGTTACTGAAAGTTACTCAATTGTTGCCGAAGTCTGCTAAAGTTCCCCCAAAAAAGTCCCCTCTGAAGGTTTTAAAATCTATATTTATATGAGCATGCTAGGTTAACATCATGAAACCTTTCCATTTTAAAAAATGGATTCCTGATGCATATCGAATTAATGATTTTAAAATTCAACATAAGCCGCCAGCATGTCAGATTAAAACCAAGGCAAACCGAGACCATATCAAATTAAATTGACTCTAATCCGACATGGAATAAAAGTCCATTTCAAAATTGGCAATCAAATTTGACATGGAGTACCCAAAAATTGCCCCATATCGAAGTGGGGGAGCCCCATTTCAATATGGGGCTGCCCCATATCGAAATGGGGCTTCCCAATTTGATATAGGACTATCCCATATCGAATTGGGGCATCCCAATTCGATATGGGCTGTGCCATATTGAGTTTGGAGGCCTAGTTTGACTTGGATACACCCCCGAATGCCCTGTCATCAAATTAGACCTGATTGAACCTTCAAAACAAACCTCTTTAGGGTTTTAAAGGTTCAACCATTATACCATCTAATCAAAAGGTTTATGACTTAGGCAACGGACTAGTCAGGGAAAAAATTAAGGGTTTATAGTTTTATACATGCATTGCATCACATTCACATTAATTCTTTATGGCTCACAGACCTAGAATACAATAGTTCAAGGACATACAACATCCTGACCTACGTCAATGACTCAGAGTTCAGTAAAGATACAGTTAATTTCACTCCCAAAACCATGAATCTCGACCAAGTTTAGAATCTGGTAAATGAAGTTCTTGCATCCAAGATGGAAGAGTTAAAGGGGGCCCTAGCTGAGACCGTGAGAAATTAACTTGCCACACTATTGGAAGGAAATTTTGTTGAAGCATCTGCTAGTAACAACAAGCCAAAAGATAAGGGAAAGGCTAAGGTAGTCAAAGCAGTCTCTAATGAAGAAAAGAAGCTATGGATGATGATGACTGGGAACAATACTTTCAAGATCAACAAGAGGATAAGAAATAAAATAAGACTACATAAAAGAAAGCTGAATCTGCTGATGTCAAGAAGATGATTGCTGATCTAGAGAAGAAGTTTAAGAAGAAGCTGAAGGTTGAAGAGGTGTTGAAAGTGGATAAGTTATTTGAGCAATATGAAGAAGTTCCTTACAAGTTCAAGATGCCTTCTTTTGCTAGGTACAATGGTACAAGGAATCCTCACTTGCATGTTAAGTAGTATATAGAGCTACTAAGGCTCAAACTCTAAGGTATTTCATGCTCTCATTGGATCCTGTTGTACAAAACTGGTTCAACACCTTAGAGGAAAGTACCCAAAAAGATTAGAATATACTGTACAAAGCCTTCATTCAGCAATATGGGTACAATATCAAATTGGAAATGACCCAGATGGAGGTGGAAATAATCAGACAGAAGCAGAATAAGAATTTTATTAACTATATAAAGAGGTGGAGGAATAAGGCTACACTACTTAAAAAGAGGCCCGATGAGTCTGACCAGATTAGGATGATAGTGAGAGGTGTCCTACCTAATCTGCGTGAATGAATGTCTCACACTCTCATGAGAGATTTCAAAGATCTTCTCCAAGCTGGCTTGCAAATAGCAAAATGGGAAAGAGAGATGAATCATTTTTGTGGAAGAAGGAGTGATAGGGGAAGTTATTAGTTTGGCGGGTCAGGGTACACAGAAGTTAGTGGATGTCAATGTAATAATTGGTTAAGAAAATAGAAGACCATTTTCAAAGTTGGGGAAACCTCTGTCTTGGATTTTTAATAAGTTGCAGAAGAATGGGCTATTACAGCCATTGGCACCCCGACCTTTGCCGAATCCTCTATCATCAAAGTTTGATGCCACAGCCTTTTGTTAATTCCATCAAGTGCAAGGCATGAGATAGATAGATGTGTTCACTTAAGGCATGAGATCCAAGACTTGATTGACAGTGGCAAGCTGCCTGAGCCCGATAAACCCAACACTAAAAGCAATCTATTGCCTAAGTTTGGAAGAGTGCCACTGCCAACGACCTTCATGACAGAAGGAGGATTGATGGAAAGTTCTGTCTTGTCATCTTTTCAAGATATAGATGGAGAAACTACTAAGTAAGTGGTTGCTAGTTTTGGCCCTTACATGTCTAAGTAGATGAAGCAATTTTTGACTCGTTCTCAACAAACTTCCCTCAACTTGTTTGGTTTTTGTTTCATTATGTTTCTTTAATGTTTTCTAGAATAATTTTGTTTTTCAAATTAAGATTGTTTGAATAAATTACTTTCATCAAAATTTTGTTGCTCTTTGTTCATTTTGGTGCTCAACCAATGATGAATCTAGCTTGGTATTTATAAATTAGTGTATCTATGCATCATGGTTTGAATGACTTTACTAGGTGAGGGAATTGTTCTATAGTATTGAGCTGTGTATGGTTACTTAAAGAGGGCTCCTGCATAATTATCTTTGTTTAGGTCCTAGTCAATCTTAGAAATGCTTTGATGAACTTTCGAGGCAAAATTGAACTCTACTTATTTGAGGGATAGATGATCTAGGCATTATTTGGTGTGTCAACAACTAGTATACACCCTGTTAATATCAATCCCTAGCTTATCCCTTTGAGCCTTCATTTAATTTTAGCTTATTTTTATTGGCTTGTAAAACCTGATAACCTACCTTGAGTTGTTATGACACTTATGACAAGTTTGATGATCACTGAGCTATCAAGAAAAGATTGAGGAAAGGGATGTTCAGTCAAGATTATAAGGTAGTTAAAGTTTACATGAACTAAATCAAATATCACAGACTTATTGAGATAAATTTAGGGCAACAAAGGATTCATCCTCACTGAAGCAGACTTATGCCACTCCACCCATCCATTATCAGAAACACAAGTTGGTACAAATGAGACAACTCTTTTAGAGCTAGGACCTAAAAAAAAGTAAAAGAAGTTAAAGTAAAAAAAAAGAAAAAAAAAAGCAAAAGGAACGAAAAATAAAAAAGAAAAAAAGAGAAGAAGAAAAATAAAAGAAGAAGAAAAGGGAAGAATAATAGGGTTTTAAACTTTTTGCAAAAGCAAAGGTCATCATAATCAAATTCAGATTTCTACCAAGAATATAAGCTCCATCTTTTCATGAAGCAAGATTTCAAGTTCTATTTTTCATAAAGTAAGATAATAAGATGCACGGAAGGTGAAAATGGAACCTCTAATAGTATACAGTTCCAACAAGAAGTTTATAGTATGAAGATTTGTTAACAATAGTTTATAGTGTGAAGGTTTGTCAGTAGTGTCATATCCCCTCTAATTTACAAATGGCCTTCATCTAATCCATGTCCCTTATAGACCCCATTTTAAGCCTATTAAAGATCTGTTGATCTCTCTTGGTAGGTAGAGTCCATTAGTGGTGATAGTTTGAATAAGCATGTATATGTGATAGACAATATTTTAACTCAATAAGACCTTTGGCTAAGTGATGTGCATATGCTTATTTGAAGTGCAACTGTTCTTACTCAAAATGATTCCCAAGTTCAGTGTCAATAGACCTCAGGGTTGTTATGTTATATATATGTTAATTTGAAAAATCTAGCCTGGAGGTCTATTGACACCGATTTGATGAAGCTAAAATGTGATTGAAAATTTTTAAAAATTAAAAAAAGAGGTATTTTTTTGTTACATGAGCCTTCAGGCTTAGGGAAGTGTGTTGCATTGTTAAACCTTAAAGGAAATATTGGGCAAATGAGGATTATTTGCAAAGTCATGAAGAAGTTACTAACCGATGTGTTGAATCATGGGTTGAAATGGCATCTCCTATGCTTCTAACTACACTGCCACTACTCATGCTTTGTACTTGTGGAAGATAAAGCCATAGCTATGAAGTCTTCTATTATTTTAACAAGCATCTAGAAGGAACCAATGAGAGTGTTTCGGTTGACCACCTAGGTTTGTGAGTCAGTAGAACCACTATAAGTATCATCCATGCATATCATGCATGCATACATGAGCATATCACATCGCATTTTGTTGTCTTATGTTACATATTCTTTGTCAAAGTGAATAGCAAACATCCTATGAAGTAAATAATCAAAAGCATATATGAAATCAGGGGGCATGAAAGGGCCATTGTAAAAGAAAGAAGAGATGTTGCTTGTATAAGGAACTAGACAATACACAAACATCAATCAAAGTCTATATGAAAAAACCATTGGTTTGAGCCTACACAGGGGGTAAAACTTTTCCTTTTCAATTTTTGAGCCTACACAGGGGGCAAAGTGAGGATATGAGGACTGGCTAAAGAATAGCTGAATTTTTTACAAAAGTGCAAAGTGAAGAATCCATTTAAAAATGGAACAAGAAGAAAATCAGAACTCTCAAACGAATGAAGATACAAAAGATAAAAGATCAGGACAAAGGTCCAAGATAAAGATCATATCAATCCAACTCGAAGAGATGAAGTTGAGGCAATACAAAGGCTATCTAGAAGAATAGGGAATCAAGTTAAAGATTCATTTCTGTCAAGGCAGACATCTTTAAGCGAATTAGTTGAAGCATCCATTGCCCAACCTATATTGGATTTGTTGAAGTATCCTGACGGCATAGCTTTTCTTGATATGTTAAAATATCCAAGTTTGTTTCTAGTGAGATATTAGAGTCGCTCACTATCCTACCAAGATATTAGAGTCGCTTGGTGGTTGTCATCGGGATATTAGAATCGCTCGATGGCTGTTTTCACTCACCAAGATATTAGAATCGCTTGGTGATTTTATTGAGATATTATATTCACTCGATAAACCCATTGCGATATTAGAGTTGCCCAATAACCCATTGAGATATGAGAGTCGCTCAACATTTTTGTTGCTTAGTCATTATGATATTAGAGTTGCCTCATGAACTCTTTGGGATATTAGAATTGCCCAATGACCCGTTGAGATATTAGAGTTGCTCAATTTTTTATTGTCACTTGGTGGATTTCATCAGGATATTAGAGTCACCCAATAATCCATTGAAGTATCCAATCTTACCTCGAGTCCAAAACCCAATCAAACCAATATTGGGTCTAGAACCCAACCTAACCAACTTTGGGTCCAAAACCCAAAACCAATCTTGGAGAAAAAACCAAAATCAATCTTGAGTACAGAATCCAAATTCAGTATCGGGTTTGGGTCTAGAACCCAAATACATTCTCGGGTCTAGAACCCAAACAAATCTCGGGTCTAGAACCCAAAACCAATCTCGGGTCCAAAATCCAATCCAAACCAACCTCGAGTCCAGAACTCAAATTCAGTATTGGGTCCAGAACCCAAAATAACCTCGGGTATAAAGCCCAAATCCAATCTCAGATCTATAACCCAAACCAATCTCAGGTCCAGAATCCAAAATTGATCTCGGTTCCAGAACCCAACCCAACCAACCTAGGGTCTAGAACCCAAAACCAATCTCGGGTCCAGAATCCAACCCAACCAATCTTGGATCCAGAACCCAAATCAATTTTCGGGTCTAGAACCCATCCAAAATTAGCTCAAAGTCATGTTGCTTTTCACTTTCTAAATAAATTCATGATCGTTTAAGCAGGGGGCAAACTGTAGACCCTTGATTTTGGCCCTAGCTAGTCCAATCCTAATTAAAGAATCATGATCGATCCATTCTTAATAAGCTTAAACCTACCTTAAGCTTTTAAATAGATTGGTCCAGTTTTATAAGTTCTAAAATAAGTCTGGTTCAATTTTTAAAGCCCTGAAATGGTTCAATTTGTGATTGAAACAAGTTTGGTTCGATATGGATCATGCCATATCAAATTAGGCCTGGCAATTCGATATGGATGGTCCATATGGAATTAGACCATGCTTAATTTGATATGGACCATGTCCATATCGAATTAGAGTAATTCTAATTCGATATGGAAGCCCATATCGAATTAGATCAACTTTATTTCGATATGGAGCTTGTCCATGTTGAATTAGGTTGATTCTAATTTGATATGGAGCTTATCCATATCTAATTAGACTTACTAATTCGATATGGACTTTGGCCCATGTTGGATTAAACTTATTTTGATCTAATATGGTTACGGTTTTCCTCAAATTTAAGAGGATTTAATTTGATATGCTTCAGAGTAACTGTGCTTAAATAGGAAATTAAGACTCAGTTACAAGATTTTAACCTAATAGAGGATTTAAAAAGAGTTAAAGGGATTAGTAACACAACAGCAACAAGAATTATCAATAAACATAGAGCAATTAGCAAAGCCACAACCATCAACACAATACACCAAAGGCAGTAACCACTGTCTTTATTTTGCTCGGCCAGAATTCCAAATAGGTACAGGCAGTAGCTTAGATCAACGTATAATTTAGTGGAGTGTAGACCTTTGATTTTGTCCCTATCTAGTCTTATCCTAAGTAAAGAAGACCTAAGTCATGTTCGGTCCATTCTTGATGGGTGTCGAATCCACCAAAAATAATAAACCTGCTCTTCCTACAAAAGAAAACTTGTAAATAGGGTGAGAAGGGTCGAACCCAAGGGACTAGCCTTGCCCAAGGCTAACCAGAACTGACACCTGCTGTGAGTGAAAATTAAAAATAAAATGGGGGAAATAGCTTAGGTAAAAAGGAACGAAATTAAATAGCAAAATTAATTAAGAAATAAATTAAAACAGCAGAAAATAATTAAAACTTAAAATCAATGGAAGTGAACTCAGTCAAGGACGATTCGCAGTGTGAAGTTCTCACGGATTGATCACGGGCTAAAAATAATCTTTTTAATTCATATTCACAGACAAGTTATAGCCTTCAAGCTAGCGTCTCCGACCAATCTTTCCGTTCAGAATAGGTTAAGCAAGACATAGCGCTATGAATAACCCCTAACCAATAAACAACCCTAATACTAGCGACAGGATTTAATTTATTGATTGCAATGAACACTAGAAAGACCTTGCCCTAACCAACAAACCTACTAGCGAGATTCATTTAGATTAGATCATACAATTACTTAATATAACCCAAAAGGTTCTACCCAATCAAATTATATCAATTGCCACTTGTATCAATTCGAATAAACAATTACGGATTTAAGCTCATTGCTTAGCTCTATGTATCCTATCAATTAATCAATTGGCCAGATCAATCAACTAATAAAAATACATTAAGGATGGATTTTCCCAATAAGCCACAGTAAGAGTATGAATGCAAAAGAATCAAAAAGAATAATTAGGCATAATCAAACCTCACAATCTTAAGAACTTCAACCTTGAATTAATCCTTGACTGAAATAAAGAGTTTAGCCACACATGGCCATGGAAGAACAACAAAAATTCTGCAAAAGAATGCTGAAATTCGTATTAATCAAAGAGGAGGCAAAAAGTCTCCTCCCAAAACCCTAAAAATAACTTAAATACTTCATAAAGGGTGGGGCCAACCTAATATAGCAAAAAGGCCCACTAAAAACTACTTAAATCCTATTACAATTCAGTTTAGAAGTCCTCCAATACAACTAAATCATATGGGCCTGTCACTTAATTAAATCAGCCCGTTCAGGTCTGCTTGGCCGTTAGCCTTGGGCAAGGCTAAGGCCTCTACTGCCAATCTGACAATCTGTCACAAAGAAAATTCAGCTTCATGTCCTTTGCTCCAATACTTCCAATCCAGCTCCAAATAAGCATCTTTATTGCAAATCCACCGTTCCTGTCCAGAATAATAAAAACCAAGTAAAAGCTCTTCTTTTCAATGTGAATAACATCAATTAAGCACAAAAACAAAGTAATAAACATGTTGGATTTGCAGCCTATCAAATATCCCCACACTTATCCCATGCTTGTCCTCAAGCATGACTCAAAACTCAAAATCAATCTATATAGGAGACCACATACTTCGCCTAAGAACCCAATCAAACACACATAAGCTCCCCAAACAACTCAACATCGCAATTAAGAATCCAACCATCAACATCATTCCATCATTATGAACTCAATTGAAAAAGGTTACACTAAGAATTCTTAAAACACGCACACACACATTCGAAGTTTGAATCAACAAGTGTTTTATCGAGCAAGTAACAAAACATATAAAAACATTTTCATAGCTTCTTTAAAACAGAATTAAAGAACAACCATAGGCTCCCCTCAAAACTCCCTCTCCACTAATGTAGGTCAAGTCTCAACCAAAGATCATTAGGTCTTTACATGGGTTAGGCTAGGTGATGGTTACAAAAGATAGGATAATGTAAGGCTAAGAATAACAAGAAAATAAGTCTTTTACAATTAATTTCAAAAGAACAATGCACGAACTAACTAATGGCGACAAATGCGACTTAAACCAGAGAAAAGCTTAAACTAGAGAAAAACTAAAACTGAAATTGAATACACTTTTTTTTTCTTTTTTTTTCTTTTTTGATTTTTTTATTTCATTTTTCTCTCTTTTTTTTATTTTTTTTTCATGGAAGCTAAAATATCACATGACTATTTACAACCATCTCAAAACCCATAAAAACTTTAAACACAAGTCAAAAGGACTATTTATTCTCACAAACTATACTCAAATCAATGACATTAAGCAAAAATATAATTGCGCCAATTCTTAATAACTTACACATGTGCAAGCTTAACAATGACTAAGAAGACTATTTTCTTGTTCAAGGGTGGTAGGCAAAGGCTTTTTAGTGTATATGGTTATATTGTGGGCTATGAAAAGAATTTAGAGTACGCATTTAGCATACTTCGTAGGCTAGAAGGGGTGAAAAGAACGGTAACGTAAAGGTAGGAAAAAAAAACGTAGAAGGAATGATGAATCGACCAAAAGAACACCTAAATCATCTCAAAAGTCGAGACTCGCCTAGGATTTCGCCTCAAGGGAGCGTAGAAAAAAGTTCTAGTGTTCGGAAGCTATCCTAAATTTTGGCTTTGGAAATTGCTCTCAAAAACACTTATCGAAAGAAACTAAGTTTTGAAAAACAGATTTTTAGAATTCAAAGTGTAACAGCTTGCAATCAAAGTTTATAAGTGCAGTGATGGTTAATCTCAAGTTAGAGTTCTCGCTTACTAGTCTTGTCATTCAAGGTTCCCATATGTGTTCAACTAGGTTACAAAGGCAAATTACTCCTCTCTAGAATTTCCTAAAAGCTCTAAATCATATTCAAGGACACAGTAAACCCATTGAGTAAATCCCAAAATCAGCATATAGTATCAACCAAATAAAAATTTTACTCAAAAATATCATGGGACAAGTGTCTTAACTTCTAACTCATTAAACACAAACTGAACAGCCAAGTTTTATTTGAAATTAAGCATATGGCAGCAGCAAAAACACATGAAAAATTAATCAAATGCCATTCATATAGTTAAAAAACTTGACCAAAACGGAGCATAACCAAAGAACAAAATAATGGCAGCAGCTATTAATCAATAGAAAGCTCAAAATTTCAGCAATATAACATCAAAATTTCAGCTGCTCAATCACATAAATCAGTCCCAAAAATTGCAGAAATTTCAGTTGTCTCAATAACATAAATCAGTCCCAAAAATTGCAGCAAAAATATTCTCATATCAAATCCCCTCCCCACACTTATTTCACACATTGTCCTCAATGTGGACATATCACAATGAAACACAAATGGAGGATCTCAAGCAAATAAAATTAAAAGAGAGTAGGAGTTAAGAAGTACTGCCCTGTTGGTGTTTTTGGGTTGTTGTGATTGCTTATAAGCAAGCTTCATGGGTGGTGGATTAGGAGTAATTTTTGTTCGAGCCATATGGCAGAATTACTGAAGTGATTACCTGCAAGAGTTAAGTTCAAAAAGCAACCAAAACAAACAACGAACAAGCACAAACAGGCGCAACGATAAGCAAGCTCCATGTTCAACAAAAACTCTCAGTGGAACCAATCTGAATTGCAAGGTACAGCAGCGACTAGATAAAGATGAGAACAATCAAACTTCATAATGCAATATCAACTAAGTTCCAAGTTTAAAACAACCAAGCATGAGATAGTTATAAAGTGTCTTTGAATGCAGAATTTCTACCTCAAATCAAACCAAACTCATCATTGTTGCTCAATACCAGCAATAAACATTGTAAATTCATTCAATTGATTCTCATTACGGCAAACCAAAAGTGAACTTAACTGTAATCATCAAATCTTATTCTAACACAGTGTCAGCATCCAAAAATTCACAATATTCAGCTCATCCATAGCAACTAATCTCAATACTCAATAAAAATGTCAACAGTTTGGCCTCCAAACACATTCAATTTGCTTATCAAGGAAAACAAAACTCAGATTTCAGAATACCCATGGGAGAGTGACGAAGAAAGAAGAAAAAAAAATAGATAAATTAGAAACTCACCTGAAACGCAGGAAGCGGGAGGTCTGGAATTTTTTCTTCTTTCTTTTTTTTCTTTCGGGTCAGCAGTGCTGTTGATTTGAGCAAGAGGGAGTGTCGCAATTTCTGGGTTGCAATTTCTGGGTTGGGATTTCTGGTGCAATTTCTGGTTGCAATTTCTGGGTTGCAATTTCTGGTTTGCAGTTTCTGGTTTACAATTTCTGGGTTGCAGTTTCTGGGTGTGCAATTTCTGGTTTGCAATTTCTGGGTTGCAGTTTCTGGGTGTGCAATTTCTGGTTTGCAATTTCTGGGTTGCAGTTTCTGGGTGTGTGATTCTTTGGTGGTGGGTGGCTGCCGAAAGTGAGGGATTGAGATGCTGGGGTTTTGGTTGAAAGGGAAAAGGGGCTGCTGGATTTTCGAAAATTGAAAGGGAAAAGGGGCTGCTGGAGACCTTTGAACGGGAGAGAGAGATGAATTAAATACCTGCTGTAAAAAGATAAAAATAAAAATAAAAATAAATAAGTAAAACCAAGGAAATAATTGTAATAAAATTAAAACACTTCATAAAAAGGTAAGGTCTATTTATTTTAACTGCCTAGCAATATATTCACCATGAAAGACCATTTTAACTGAACCTTACGCAGACATTAGACAGAAAAATGAATGCCAAGGAAGAAGACGACACTGTTCATGGCAAAATTTTTTTTTAAAACAAGTGCAGGAAATTTAAATAAAAAGAAACAAAAACATAAAATTTATTAGGCTTGGACAAGCCTAGCTGGGTTGCCTCCCAAAAGTGCCCTTGTTTAATGTCTTAGGCTCGACATTCTAGAATTTTCAACCGAACTCCGTCGGGGTTCCATAGGCAGCATGTCTTGCCCTTCTACACGCATCTTTGTACTCATTGCACACCTGAATTAACCTCTTTCCTTGCCCACTACTTAAACCTTTGGGCACTATCAAAGCAATTGGGTCTTCATCATCAATAAACAAATATTTTAAGCGATTCGGCAATCGCCTCAAACCCAATTTCATTGCCTTCTTCTCATTCTCAACCTGCAACTTCTCATCAAACAAAACTTTTTCTTTGAACTTATTAGTACAATCAATATCAGAATTATTGTATGAAACCACATTTAACTCACTTTTATCATTCAATTGAGAAGAGTTTTCAATACCAGACTCAACATTAGATATAGCATTCACATTTGACACAACACTAACATCCTTAACTTCACTATACATATTAAATTTGACAACTTCACTGTCCAGCTCCATGGTAAGAATACCATCAAAAACATCAATTTTAGTTCTAGCTGTCCTAAGAAATGGTCTCCCTAAAATGATTTCAGAAGAATTTGAGGATTTAGGATCCTTCATATCAATAACATAGAAATCAGCAGGGAAAATTAAATTATTAACTTTCACTAACACATCCTCTAGCACCCCTTCTGGATAGATTACGGACTTATCCGCCAATTCAATGCAAATACTAGTTTTCTTTAAAGCACCTATATTCAAAGAAGAGAAAGTAGACAATGGCATAACATTAATTGAAGCACCTAAATCACACATAGCTTTCTTAAATTGCACATTGCCTATTCTACATGGGATAGAAAACATACCCTCGTCCTTGCACTTCGGGGGAAGCTTTCTTTGTAAAATAGCAGAGATATTCTCCCCCACACTTACCTTCTCATCACTAGCTTGCTTTCGCTTACTTGTGCAGAATTCCTTCAAAAATTTTGCATAACGAGGTATTTGTTTAATTAAGTCAAGTAAGGAAATATTTACCTCGACCTTGCGAAAGACTTTAAAGATATCTTTCTCTTCTTGTTCCTTCTTGCATTGCTTCAACCGCTCGGGAAAAGGAGGTGGAATGACAATTGGTTCGGACATCCATCCTTGCACTTGCTTGGTAGGCTCATCCTTCAAAATCTCAACCTCTTTTTCATCTTCTTCCTTGGGCCTGCTGCTGTTTTTCTTTGGAGCTGCTGTTATATTTAGCTCTTTTCCACTACGTAAAGTGATGGCACTTACGTTCTCCCTCGGATTGACAATAGTTTGAGAGGGAAGCTTCCCTTGCGTTTCCAATCTGCTCACGAAAGAGGCTAGCTGGCTGATTTGGCTCTCCATATTTTGGATGCTCTTCTTTGTTTCGCTTTGAAACTCTTGCATGTTTTGCTGGAATGCTTGTTGGGTAGTGGCAAGTGATCTAACTATGTCTTCCAAAGACATGTGTGAGTTGGAAGATTGTTGAGGAGGTGGCCTAGCTTGCTGAAAATTTTGCTGCCTATTCCCATAGTTAAGATTCGGGTGCCTCCTCCAACTATCATCAAAAGTGTTGGAGATGGGAAAGTTGGATCTTTGAGGCTGCCCGGAAAAACCTCCAATAGCGTTGACTTGCTCTTGACCCTCTTGCCAAGATGGACATGCATCGGTTGGGTGGTCATAAGAAGTGCATGCTTCACACGCTCTTTTATGACTATTAAGTCCTGCAGCAAAATTTTTAATCACAGAAGTTAGCTCATTAAGTTTAGCTTCAACGGAAGAATTACTTACCTGATAGAGCTTGCGTGATGGCTCTTCAATTTGTCCAAATTGTTGCGTGTTTGCAGCCATGGTTGATATGATCTCTCTTGCTTGGGCTGGAGTTTTGTTAACAAGAGCTCCCCCACTTGCAGCATCGACCATTTTCCTTTCTATATCTAGCATCCCTTCATAAAAATACTGGAGAAGTGATTGTTCGGACATCCCATGTTGTGGGCAGTTTGCACACAACCTCTTGAATCTCTCCCAGTAATCATGAAGACTTTCTATATCTTTTTGTTTGATCCCACTAATCTCCCTACGAATGGTGGCTGCTCTAGAGGCGGGAAAATACTTATCCAAGAATGCATGAGCCATCGCGGGCCATGTGGTTATAGAACTTGGTGGTAAGTTAAGTAACCATTCTTTAGCAGCGTCTTTAAGTGAAAACGGAAATGCTCTCAACTTAATTTGCTCTTCCGTCACCCCTTGAGGCTTCATACTAGAGCAAACTCCATGGAACTCTTTCAAAAAGTTGTGTGGGTTTTCAGTCTTCATCCCATGGAAAGTAGGTAGTTGATGAATCAAACCCGATTTCAGCTCGAAAGGCACCTCCAAATTCGGATAAGTGATGCACATAGGCTGCTGCTCTACAGGGGCAGCTTGCAACTCTCGAACAGTGCGGTTATCAGCCATTTCTTCTTCTTTATCAGATTCTAGTAAAACTTTTTCTTACTCGGAACTTTCTTCTTCAGATTTGGTTGAAGAACCAAACAAACCAGCAGCTGGACCTTCTGGATCAGTAACGGAGGTAGATTATGCCCACTTACGTTCCTTTGCTTGTCTCCTCAACGAACGGGCTGTCTTCTCTATCTCAGGATCAAATGCTAATGGCAAATTTTCAGATCTAGTCATCCAAAAAGATAATAAACAGTAAAGTTAACTAGTCCCCGGCAGCGGCGCCAAAATTTGATGGGTATCGAATCCACCAAAAATAATAAACCTGCTCTTCCTACAAAAGAAAACTTGTAAATAGGGTGAGAAGGGTCGAACCCAAGGGACTAGCCTTGCCCAAGGCTAACCAGAACTGACACCTGCTGTGAGTGAAAATTAAAAATAAAATGGAGGAAATAGCTTAGGTAAAAAGGAACGAAATTAAATAGCAAAATTAATTAAGAAATAAATTAAAACAGCAGAAAATAATTAAAACTTAAAATCAATGGAAGTGAACTCAGTCAAGGACGATTCGCGGTGTGAAGTTCTCACGGATTGATCACGGGCTAAAAATAATCTTTTTAATTCATATTCACAGACAAGTTATAGCCTTCAAGCTAGCGTCTCCGACCAATCTTTCCGTTCAGAATAGGTTAAGCAAGACATAGCGCTATGAATAACCCCTAACCAATAAACAACCCTAATACTAGCGACAGGATTTAATTTATTGATTGCAATGAACACTAGAAAGACCTTGCCCTAACCAACAAACCTACTAGCGAGATTCATTTAGATTAGATCATACAATTACTTAATATAACCCAAAAGGTTCTACCCAATCAAATTATATCAATTGCCACTTGTATCAATTCGAATAAACAATTACGGATTTATGCTCATTGATTAGCTATATGTATCCTATCAATTAATCAATTGGCCAGATCAATCAACTAATAAAAATACATTAAGGATGGATTTTCCCAATAAGCCACAGTAAGAGTATGAATGCAAAAGAATCAAAAAGAATAATTAGGCACAATCAAACCTCACAATCTTAAGAACTTCAACCTTGAATTAATCCTTGACTGAAATAAAGAGTTTAGCCACACATGGCCATGGAAGAACAACAAAAATTCTGCAAAAGAATGCTGAAATTCGTATTAATCAAAGAGGAGGCAAAAAGTCTCCTCCCAAAACCCTAAAAATAACTTAAATACTTCATAAAGGGTGGGGCCAACCTAATATAACAAAAAGGCCCACTAAAAACTACTTAAATCCTATTACAATTCGGTTTAGAAGTCCTCCAATACAACTAAATCATATGGGCCCGTCACTTAATTAAATCAGCCCGTTCAGGTCTGCTTGGCCGTTAGCCTTGGGCAAGGCTAAGGCCTCTGCTGCCAATCTGACAATCTGTCACAAAGAAAATTCAGCTTCATGTCCTTTGCTCCAATACTTCCAATCCAGCTCCAAATAAGCATCTTTATTGCAAATCCACCGTTCCTGTCCAGAATAATAAAAACCAAGTAAAAGCTCTTCTTTTCAATGTGAATAACATCAATTAAGCACAAAAACAAAGTAATAAACATGTTGGATTTGCAGCCTATCAATTCTTAATAAGCTTAAACCTATTCTAAGCTTTTAATTAGATTGGTCCAACTTTATAAGGCATAAAATAAGTTCGGCTCAATTTTTTAAAGCCCTAAAATGGTCCAATTTGAGATTAAAGCAAGTTTGGTTTGATATGGATCATGCCATATCAAATTAGGCTTGTCCAATTTGATATGGATGGTCCATATTGAATTAGAGCATGCCTAATTCGATATGGACTAATTCAATATGGACCATGTCCATATCGAACTAAGGTGATCCTAATTCGATATGGTGCTCCAAATCGAATTAGAATCACTCTAATTCGATTTGAACCTTGCTCCATATCGAATAAGTTAAATTCTAATTCAATATGGTGGTCCATATAAAATCAGATCACTCTAATTTGATATGGATCTTGCTCCATATCAAATTAGTTAAAATCTAATTTGATATGGGGATTGTCCATATCGAATTAAACTTTCTAATTCAACATGGACTTTTTTCCATGTCGGATTAAACTTGTTTTAATCCGACATGGTCACGGTATATGCTTCAGAGTAACAGGGTTTAAATAGGAAATTAAGGCTCGATCATAAGATTTTAACCTAATGCATTTACTATAAATAGAGGATGAAAAGAAGAGAGAAGGGATTATAGACCCTTATTTTTTTACCAAGTCCAGTCCAATATTTTAAAACAGTGTGAAAATAATTTTTATAGTATTTATTATTTATTTTAATATTTAATACATATTTTAATAATATAATATTTATTTTAATAATATAATATTTTTTATGATTTATTTTAATAATATAATTATTTATAAATATTTATTCTAATATATAATAATTACTATTTATTTTAATATAATATTTATTATTTAATGCATTAAAAGAAAAAAGGGAAATTATAAATATTTATTTTCAATATAATATTTATTTTAATAATAAAAATAAAAATAAGAAAATACCAAAAAAGATAAAAATAAAAAATCAGATGACTCGGCGAATCTCGCAGTTATACTCATCAGCGCGCCCCAGCACCCCAGCAATCCTCGTCAGCACAACGCCCCAGCACTCCAGCCCTTGGCAGTACGTTGGCCGATTTTTACCAAAATCTTATTTTACTCGATTTTTAAATTTTATTTCCTAAACAGTTTTTTCCTTAATCAACTAGTATTAAGTTTTTGATTTTTCTATAAATAAGAGGTTAAAAGAATTATTCAGGGACTCTTTCTTCGGAACTTGGAGAGGCAGAGACTCTAGGATTTTGACTTCCTTTTGAAATGGTAAAAAGCAACACAGAGGGATAGAAGCAAGAAGAGTTCCACCCCACCAACACTTTAATTGTTCTAAGCAAATTCAAAGTTTGGTTCAAGATTGAGCCTTGGTGGTTCAAAGGTAGGTTTAGCTTCTCAATCTAAATTATTTATTCGGTATTTGCAAGTCATCTTTTAGAATATGATCATAGTAGTTTATTTATCAAAATCTTGTTTCATGCAATAGCTTAATTATCAAAACCTCAATTACATATTTTTAAATACCTCAAAACAATAATCTGTTTTCTCAAACCCTAATCAATACAGTAAGCCTTAAACCTAGCAATTATTTTCATAGAAATTATTTCATAAACTTTGATTTAAATTATACAGTGGTCGTAATTCTTTATGAAAAATAATGATAATGTTTGTTCTATAAATCAAACCCTATTTTCTAAATATAAAACCCTAAAATCCTAATTTTTAGACCTAAACTCTCTAAATCCTAATTCAAGATGTAAACCTAAATTTATATATTTATTGATTTATTTATGTTAGATGCATGTTTATTATATGCTTTGATTGATGGTTTATTTAATCTATGATGAATGGTTAATTGTTTTCATTGGCTTGTTTGGTTTCAAAAATCTTAAGAGGCATGTTTCCATGTTGTGTACCTCATGTATTGAGCATCATGTAATTTAATTTATGTCAAGTTTTGTATCAATGTAAAGGATACGTTTCCACCAATTGGTGGGTATCCTATTTTATTTATTTTCTTTTAGACATTGGACAATTGTAAGGGCATGTTTCCATCCATGGATGGGTGCCTATTTATTTATTTTGTTTGAACATTACTTTGATTTTAATACAATGATGCTTTTGTTTTAATGATTGCATGTAGTATGGATAATATCATTATATTTAAGAATTTTATAATATTAAGACCTAAAAAGTAGGCCGGTTCCAATGAACCGGGAGCTATGGGGGCACTGGGCCATTTCTCACCTTCCCCACGCTTATCCAACTTTTCAAACCCATTAGGGGGTTATGGATTCCTGAGGAATCGAGTCATCCATCCCTTACTTTTTCTCGGTACATCTGGGTGGCAACTCCATTTTCTCCAGGCTTAAGCCCGTGTTCTCTAAGGCCCTGAGCCTAACAGTATCGAAGTCGCATGAATCATTCCACATGGGAGTGGGGACGAAAATCCCTGCTCATAGTGGCAACTCCACTGGGGATAAGAGAAGTTGATTCCGTTGGTCTTTATGTTATTTTATTCTTTCTTATTATGTTATTATCCATTGCATCATTTAGATTGCATTGTGTGCGTGAGTTAGGACGCTTGTGTTGTAACACCCCTATATCCCGTATACGTACCAAGCATGCTTAAACGATCGTAATATACGTATACTGAATATAGTAAATGCCACAGTTTAAGAAGAAAACACAACAAATATCTTTGTAAATAAATGAAACCGAACTCAACATTTAAAAGAACTCCAAAAGACACCATATATAAAAATGTTTATCAATTCACAGCGGAAGTTATTACAAATATGTTATAAATCAAAGTTTACAAAACATAGAATATATATATACATGATTGGCAGCTCTTCTCTGATCTTTAAGTCCCAAAAGAAAAATCCTCAATGTCTAGTCTCACTTGGTCTCGAGGAGCTCTCAGGTTCAACTCTGTCACCTGCGCGATCAAACACTATCGCGCTAAGCCATCGGCTTAGTAGTACAAAATATACCAACATTATACCTTAAGGCAAAGTAATGTTACACATCTAAATCATAAAGTTAACATCATAAGTGAAAAGCTAACATCATACCTTTATATTTCATAAACCATACACATAGAAGCACATCACATTACCACATCATACTACATTCAATGTCATAACAATATTCATATTACATCTTCATAGTTCCATTGATTTTACCATTTAAGAATCACATTATATACAAAGACAAGCATGGGCCCAAAACACTCTAATATGCCATTCAATTTTCAGAGTTAATGCTTTGGTTTTATTATCACATTTATCATTATCATAAACCCAACTAGGCTTCAAGGATTAGGTTCAACCAAACTTCAAGGGGAACAAAGCATGCTAAGTATCAACCCAACTTGGCTTCAAGAACCAACCCAACCTAGCTTCAAGGGTTGTAACATCTCAATTAGGCTTCAAGGATCAAATCCAACCTAACTTCAAGAGAATGTTACCAATAGGCATGCCACCAACAACAAAACTCTGAAAATGAATAACACATTAGACACACAATTCATTTATTATCTCATTATCAATTCCATTCTCCATCCTCATAATCAATTAGGCAGACATGCCTTATGTCTTTCAAATGATTCATCATAGCCAATCACAATGGCTTCATATCATTTCATATCTCAATTCATATTATACATATAGCATCATTGGTATAACATTTCAAAATACATTATTTACATAACACATTACCATTCACAAGATTCATCATGCACATAATACATAACCTTGTTCATATAGTATCATATGCATTATCAAATGTAAGTTCAATCTCAATCATGTAAGAGGAGCAAGGAAAAATCACAGTGGCCAACACACTCAAGGGACACGGCCAAGCTTGTGGCCGTGTCTCTCAACCAAAAGCAACAGAATCAAACATGGGCAAGGGACACGGCCGTGTCTTCTCCAAAATTTATCCAACACGGCCAAATTTCCTAAGACTTGGCTGTGTCTCTCAAAAATCCTTAGCTTGGCCGTGTCTCTTATGAACAAAAACCCTAACCATAGCCAACACTCTTTTGATTGAAATTAAACACATTATGCACAACATAAACTCATTCAAATGGATGTAATCAAAGTCATTAACACTTATTTTGCATGTTTAACACAATATTCACATAAACCATACATATAATCATTTACCACTTCAAAAACCTAAAACCAACTTCACTCTTGATCTTTCACCATCAACATCCACTTAACTCACCATCTTCAAAACAAAACAAAACCAACACCAATTCAATTTCTTTTAACTTACAATCAATTTCAACACTTGTAAACACATCTCAAACACACCAAATCATAATATCAACAAATTATAACTCATCTTATACACAACTTCAAAATAACAAAAGGAAACAAGAGAGTACTTACCTTAAATGAAGAAATTTCACAAATCTCCAACCAAAACCTTTGATTCCTCCTTCAAATTGAATTTGAATTAAACAAATCTCACTCTTGCTCCCTTCCTTTGAAATGGCTGGCCAACATATGGGAAAGAGAAGAAGAAATGAAGAAAAATCAAATTATCATCTCTTTAAATCTCCACCATGCATTCCAAAAAGGAAAATTACTTAAATGCCCTTTTCTATTTATTCACATATCCTTTAAATTCTTGCCCTCTTTAGTAATTTCACACATCCCAAATTAAAATATCTTCTTCCCTTGACTCTCCATTTGACCAACATATATGTTATATATATTAACATATATACAACATATACATTCCATTAACACAATCATTTCCTTTGCAAAAACATATGTACATTAAATTCAAATCAAACAACAATTGTATTAAAACTTCTAGGGCATACATTGGGATATTACATGTGTTACCCGTATTGTGTCATGTAAGGGATACCATACTTTCACTCAAGTTATGGAGATCGAGCATGACATAACCACTCATAGCCTTGTACCTTTCGATTTATACTTGTTGTAGGAGCATAAAACCTTTCAACCCAATGACTTAAGCTCATGTAATTGACCTAGTTGTCTTCCTTAAGTTTTTTCCCAAAATGCTTGTTGTTTGACTATGGTTAATTTATCTTGGTTTAAATCATGGCTTATTTGGTTTGTTCTTTTTCTAATATGACCTACCTATATTATAAGCTCAAAATAAATTTTCCTTTAAAATCCAATAGACCAAAACTATTTTCAAAACTTTTCAAAATGGTCTTTGGACATAAAAACTTTTAATGGATCAAAAATTCTTTTTCACCACATAACCCAAGTTTGAAGCCCAAAATTCATTTTTTCTAAAATATTTTTATGGCTTTAAAACAAAACCATGTTTTACTTCATTACAACTTATTTAGGTCAATTATGAAAATTCAAAAAATCAATTGTGAGCCTAGCTTATACCAAGAATTATTAATCATGGGCATGTTTTTGGCATGAATCACTAGTTACTTTTTCAAATAAAGAAATCTCTTTATGATAAAACTCTTAATTTAGTTTTAATCCAATATACCATAAAAGCTATTTTAATTGAGATTCAATGGATTAAAGCCTAATTGATGGAAATTATCATGGACTGACTTCTAAGTTTGAAAATATAACTATTGGATAAATCATTGGAGTGAATTTTTTTAAAATAAGATATCCCATGTTGGTATTTTGTTGACCATATATCTTGAAAAAGAGACTTACCATTCGTGTGTGGAAGATATAAGGTTGGAAGGAACATCCTAATTATCTTTCTTTGCTTGTTTTTTGTGTATACACGCATACATGCATACACACATTGCATTACATGGCATTGATCTTTTCTAACTCACAGACCTGGAGTACGGCAATTCAAGAGTATACAATGATACCACCTACAACATCAATTTAGATTCAAGTGCTTCATTGGAAGGATGGATGCAAACCAGCTAAGGGACATAGTCGATGAAGTTGTCAAAGGTAGGATGGTCAAGCTACGAGATCAATTGGTTGAAATTATGAGGACCCAGTTGATTGAAATTCTGGACATCATCAACAATGCTAATGAGGCATCTCCCATTAACATAAAGAAGAAGGGAAAGGCAACATTAATAAGGAACATGTCTATTGATAGAGGTCAAATGCAAAATGAGGGTTCAATTCCTATTCTACAAGACCAGCCGAACCATGTGCTGTCTAAGTGGAGCAATAAGGGTGGCTACCACTCCAGTGGAAAAAGTCAAAGAGAAAGAGGAGGTGTTGAGAAAAATATGACAACTGAACTAGCAAAGAAGTGTAAATTTTTAGACTTAAAGGAGCCTTTGTCAAAGATGTTAGAAAATCTAATGAAGATGGATTTGCTACAACCATTGACACCTCAGCCTCTACACAAGTCTCTACCATTAAATTTTGATGCCATGGTCTTCTATCAATTCCATCAAGTCCAAGGGCATGAGACTGATAAATGTCTTTGATTAAGGCATGAGATATAAGATTTGATTGACAGTGGAAAGTTGCCTAAGCCTGATAAGCCCAACACTAAGAATAATCCTCTGCCTAAATTTGGAAGGGCACCACCGGTTACAACCTTCATAAAGAGTTTTATCTTATCATCTTGTGATGATATGAATAGAGAAGCTGCTAAAGATGATGTGCTACTAAGCAAGCTTGGACTAACTGTGAATGATGAAGCAATGCTCCTTGATGATAAAAAATCCTTGCCTATGATATGTCTAAATAAATGAAGTATCTTCGACTCCTGCTCAACAAAATTCCCTTAGCATGAAGTGTTACCCTTTTTATTTTGCTTTCTTTAATATTTAATTGGAACAATTATATTTTTTAAATTAAGATTATTTGAATAAATTACTTTTATCAAAAGTTTTGTTGGTATTTGTTCATTTTGGTGCTCAACCAATGATGAATATAGCTTGATATTTATAAATTAGTATATCTATGCATCATGATTTGAATGACTTTACTAGGTGAGGGTATTGCTCTATAGCATTGAGTTGTGTATGCTTACTTAGAGATGGCTCCTGCATAATGACCTTTGTCTAGCTCCTAGTCAGTCTTAGAACATGCTTTGACGAACTTTCGAGGCGAAATTGAACTCTGCTTATTTAAGGGAGAGATGATCTAGGCATTGTTTGGTTAGCCAACAACTAGTATTCACTCAATTAAATATCAATCCCTAGTTGTCCCTTTGATCCTTCATAAGATTTCAACTTTCTCTTTATTGGCTTATAAGCCCGATGACCCACCTTGAGCTGTTGTTACACTTTTGGTAAGTCTTATGATCACTAAGGTGAAGAGGCAAAGAAGATCAAAGAAAGGAATGCATAGTCAAGACTATAATGATAGTTGAAGGACACCTAAATTAGACCTAATATCATGGACTTATTGAGATAAAGTCAGGACAACTAAGTGTTTATTCTCACTAAAGTAGACTCACTCTATTCCACTCATCTATAGTCAAGACAATTCTTCTGGAATTGAAACCCAAAAAAGAAGAAGAAGAAGAAGAAGAAGAAGAAGAAGAAGAAAAGAAAAGAAAAGAAAAGAAAAGAAAAGAAAAGAAGCAAAAAGAGAAAGAAAAAAAGAAAAAAAAAGAAGAAAAAGAAAAAAAAAAAAAACCCAAAACGGTTCAGAAAGCCAACCAAGTTCTCTATTACCTAAAGAAGCAAAAGACTTCCATTTGGTTTATAAGGACAATTTGACTTGAATTGATCCAACCCAACCAAAGATTCAAGAAAAATCAGAGAAAAGGAGAACATCTAGTTTTTGAAAGTCCTATACTTGACAGTCCTATATGAAAGAAGGACAAAATGATGAAAAGCTAAAAATGAAAATATAAAGAAAAAAAATAAAAAAGAAGAAAAGAAAAGGAATGTGGGTACCAAATTTTTTGCAAAGGCAAAGACTGTCCCAATGAAGATCTAGATTAATGTCAAGAAGATAGAAGAAAATTGGAGTCTAGCAAGATTGCTCCCAGCTGCCTATGGCTCCAACAGAAGGTTGTGGTGTGAATGTTTGTTAGCAGTGTCACATCAGTTCTCATCTCAAATTGGCTTCATTTAGCCCATGTCCCCTTATAGACCCCGTTTCAAGCCTATTAAAGACATGTTGATCTCTCTTGGTAGGTAGAGTCTATTAGTCGAGATAGTTTGAAAAAGCATCCATATGAGATAGACAATATTTAAAATCAATGAGACCTTTGGCTAAGTAATGTGTATGTGCCTATCTGAAGTGCAACAATTCATACATACCATGCATACATGAGCATATCATACTGCATTTTTATGTTGTGTTATCTATTCTTAGTCAAAAGTAAATAGTAATACTCCATGAAGCAAACATGAAGCGGGTATGGAATTAGGGGGTATGGAAGGCCCACTGCTTGAGGAAGCTCTACTCATTTTGGAAAAGAAGAAATGCATGCTTGTGTGAAGAACTAGACAACAAAAACATCAATCAAAGCCTATATGAAAAAATCTTTGGTTTGAGCCTACACAGGGGGCAAAGTCTCTCTCTTCAATTTTTAAGTTTATGCATGTACAAAAAATTTGCAGACTCACTTTCAATATTTTTGCCATACAGGGGGTAAGGAGAAGATATAAGGAGCCAGCTAAAAAATGGCTAAATTTTTTGCAAAAGTGCAAAGGATTTTGTGCAAAAGTTCAAAGGAAGAACAAAGAGAATGGAAAAAAGAAGAACACTAGAACTATCAAAAGAATGAAGATGCAAAAGACAAAGGATCAGTCCAGCTAGAAGAGCTGAAGCCAATATAGTATAAAGTTTAAAAGGATGAAGATCCAATTTAAAGGGTGAAGACCCGAAGTCCAAAGGATGAAGATCCAATTTTGAAGGGCGAAGACCCAAATTCCAAAGGATGAAGATCCAATTTCAAGGGTGAAGACCCGATGTCAAAGGATGAAGATCCACTTTGAAGGGTGAAGACTCGATGTAAATGATGAAGATCCAATTTCAAAGGGTGAAGACCCAAAGTCCAAAGGATGAAGATCCGTTTTGAAGGGTGAAGACCTGATGCCAAGGATGAAGATCCACTTTGAAGGGTGAAGACCCGATTTCCAAAGGATAAAGAGCCATTTTGAAGGGAGAAGACCTGAAGTCCAAAGGGTGAAGACCCATGACCAAAGATGAAGATCCAAGGTCCAAGGATGAAGATCCATTTTGAGGGTGAAGACCCACAATCCATTAAAGAAAGGAACAGCCGGTTAAGCCAGAATTCTCAACTAATAAAAGGTCAGTCAAATCTAGTCTCGGGTCTAAGTACCCAAATCAAATTTAGTGTGAGCAGAGATTTTTCTTCCCACTCCCGGTGGAATGGTTCTTGCGACTTCGGTACTGTTTAGGCTCGGGGCCTTAGAGAACACGGACCCAAGTCCGGAGAAAATGGAGTAGCCACCCGAACGGGCCGGAAAAAAGAAAGGGGTTGATGATTGGATTCCTAAGGAATCCCCAACCCCCTAATGGGTTCGGAAAGTTGGGTATGTGTGGGGAAGGTGAGAAATGGCCCAGCACCCCCACAACGCCCGGTTCATTGGAACCGGCATCCTTTACAAGCTTTAATATTATAAAATTCTTAAATATAACAATATTATCCATATTACACACAATAATTAAAATAAAGCATCGATATTTTGAAAATCAAAACAATGTCCAAGCAAAATAAATAAATGGACACCCATCCAAAGATGGAAACATGCCTTTACATCATCCATGTCTAAGCTAAATAAGACACCCACCGTGAGGTAGAAACATGTCCTTTACATTGGTCTAAAATATAAAAGCAATTTAAATTATATGATATTTAACTAATGAGGTACCCACAAAGTGGAAACATACCTCTTACAATATTTGGAAATAAAAAAATAAATCGATAAAAGTAAATAACCATTCATAATAAATAAGTCATTCATCAAAGATATTAAATATCAATCAAAATAGAAAGTAAACATCCATCCATGATAAATTAAATAAATCAATCATTGAACTTAAATAAATCAAAGCATATAATGAACTACACAATCAAATCTAAAAATAAATAAAGCAAGTAAAGATACAAATTAAGGCTACTTCTTCTATTTAAGATTCTTTATTTAGAGTTTTGGAATTTATTGGTTTAAGCTTCTGTATGTTTTAAGGAAATTAAAATGGATTAAGATTTTACAATTTAAGAGATTAATAAGGTTCTTTGATTAACCAAACTAGGGTTTGAGGGGTAAAATCATGAAATTAGGGTTTGGATATTAAAACATTAGGATTATGATTTATGGTTACTAGATTATTATTTTGGATTTACTATGTTGAATTTTAATATTTAGGTTTATAGGGTTTTAAGGTTTTAAGGATTAGGGTTTGGGAAAATTAGGGTTAACGTTAGCTAGTTTAGGGTTTACTATTTTGGGTTTTGAAGTTGAATTAGGGTTTTTAGTGTTTCGGAGAATGGATTTGATTTTAGAATTTGGAAAAACAATTTATAGTTTTATGATGCTTTATGAAAATAAATAAACGATTTAAGGTTTATAGAAACAAAAAAGATATTTTTTAGGGTTTTTGGAAAGAAACAGATTCAATTTAGGGTTTTGAAAAATTGGAAAGCAAATTAGGATTTTGGTAAATCTTGAAGTGATTTAAGGTTTTGAAAAGTTAGAAAGTAGATTAGGGTTTTAAGATTTTGAAGAAACAGAAACAACAATTTTTTAATCTTGAGTGATGAAGCTACTGTAAAGAAAAATAAATAAAGAAATTCATACCTTCGTTTGTTGGTTCCACCAAAAATTATTTCTTGGATGAACAAGAACAAAGGAAAGATGGTTGCCTTTGATGGATTGAATTTGCTTGTTTGCTTCTCTCAAAAAGTCCGATTGATTCAAAGTTTTTCAATTCACTCGATTGTCCCTTTTTTCCTCCTGAATTTTGATCCCTGATTTCACCTCCCCCTGCTGTGTTGTTTTAGTCCTTATTTATAGAAGATTTTTATGATTAATTTTAGTTATTCACAAAATCTAACATTAATTAAGAAAAGGAAACCGAAACCTAATTGTATTTGGTTTTGAAAAAATTTGCGTCGGAAAAATTTCGCTGGCGAAAAAAAATTGCTGCGGAAAAATTACGCTGACGAAAAAGCTGCTGCAGGTGGGTGTGGGCTGCTGGCGAAAATTGGCCTGCGGGCCATTTCGCCGCAACCTTTTTCGGCGACGAAATTTTTCGTAGCCGATTTTTTTATTTGTTTATTATTATTATTTATTTTTTATTAATAAAAATTAAATACTAAAGCAAATATTATTTAATTAAGATAACAAAAATTGTTTTAGACTAACAAAATTATTTTTGGACTAATTAAAATATATTGGACCGGACTGGGTCAAAAATTAAGGGTCTACAGTTTGCCGCATCTGAGACTTTAGTGAAAGAGAGTGAAAAGCAATAAGATTTAATTTTTGAGATGGTTGAGGTTTTGGGTTCTGGACCTGAGAGATTTGGATACTCGATCCTAAACTAGACTTGGATACTCAATCCTAACTGAATTCAGATACTCGATCCTAACTGGATTTGGATACTCGATCCTGGATTGGGATACTTGATCCTAAACTGGATTTGGATACTCGATCCTAAATTGGATTGGGATACTCGATCCTAACTGGACTTGGATACTCGATCCTAAACTGGATTTGGATACTCTATCCTAAATTTGATTGGGATACTCGATCCTAACTTGGATTGGGATACTCGATCCTAATTGGACTTGGATACTAGATCTTAAACTGGATTTGGATACTCAATCCTAAATTGGATTTGGATACTCGATCCTAAATTGGATTTGGATACTCGAACCTAAACTGGATTTGGATACTTGGTCCTAAATTGTATTGGGATACTCGATCCTAACTTGGATTGGGATACTCGATCCTAGCTGGACTTGGATACTTGATCTTAAACTGGATTTGGATACTTGATCATAAATTGGATTGGGATACTCGATCCTAACTGGACTTGGATACTCGATCCTAAACTGGATTTGGATACTCGATCCTAAACTGGGTACTTTCACTCGAGATTTGAATTTGATTTGATTGACCTTTTATAAGTTGAGGATTCTAGCTTAACTTGTTGTTCCATTCTTTTGTTCTTCCTTTCGCAAAAATTCTGCTATTTTTAGTTGGCCCTTATAACTTCTCCTTGCCCCCAGCGTGGCAAAATACAAGTGAGTTTGAAAATATTCAATATATAAACTTCAAAAAAATTGAAAAAGGAGAAACTTTGCCCCCTGTGTAGGCTCAAACCAAAGATTTTTTCCATGCAAGCTTTGATTGATGTTTTTTCCATCTAGTTCTTCGCACAAGCACGTGTTTCTTCTCTTTGCAAAATGACTGGAGCTTCCACAAGCGAATAGGCTTTCTGTGTCCTCTTGATTCAATATCTTCTTTTGATTCTTTACTTCACAGGGTGTTTGAGTCGTTCCATCGACTCACAGATTGAGGTGATTAGCAGAAGTGTTCTCCTTGGTTCCGTTTCAACGCTTGTTCAAGTCTTGCATTGGAATGATCGAAAGCTTTGCATTTGTGGCTTTTATCTTCAAGATGTTGAAAACATGAGTGGTGGAGACTCTAAGCAGCAGAGTCAGGGATGCATCCATTTCAAACTATATTTCAACATGTCGGTTGGTAGTTTCTTCACCACCTTGCCAATGATCATTTTCTTTGCCCAATATGTCCTTTGGAGGTTCAACGTACTTCCCTTAACTTGAAGGTTTTGTATGACAAAACATTTTTTTTTTTGGTTTTTTGAATTTTGATTTTGAAATAAAATGTTGGCTTTGCCAAATTAATGACAATGTACCTCAGGACTTGATTTTCCAAATTAACATATCTATAACATAACAAACTCTAGTTACCATACTAAACTCGAGAATCATTTCTATTTAAGCAAGAATTGTTGCACTTCAGATAGGCACATACAAACTACTTGGGCAACGGTCTCATTTGAGTTTAAATACTGTCTATCTCATATGCATGCTTATCCAAACTATCTCCACTAATAGAATCTACCTACCACGAGAGATTAACAGGTCTTTGATAGGCTTGAAATGGGGCCTATGAGCGATATGGGTTAAATGAAGGCCATTTTAAGATAGGAGCTGAGTGACACAATGGACAAACCCTAACACTATAAATTTCTTATTTGAATTTTAGGCAGCTTGGAGGCAATCTTGCTAGACTCCAAATTCCTTCTATCTTCTTGGCATTAATCTGGATCTTGATTAGGACAGTTTTTGCCCTTGCAAAAAGTTTGGTTCCCAAATTTGTTTATTTTCTTCTTCTCCCTTTTCTTTATTTCTTTTACTCTTCCCTTTCTTTGAGCATTTTATCATTTTGTCCTTCTTCCTTGTAGGACTGTCAAGTACAGAACTTTCAAGAACTGAACGGTCTTTCTCCTTTTTCTTTGATTTTGATTGAATCTTTGGTTAGGTTGGGACCAATTCAAGTCAAAATATCCTTATAAACCAAATGAAAGCCTTTTGTTGTCTTAGGTAAAAGAGAACTCAGTTGGCTTTTTGAACCGCCTTTTTAGGTTTTATCTTTTTTCTTTTCTTTCTCTTTTTCTTCTTTTCTTTTTTCTTCTTCTTCTTTTTTCTTCCTTTTTTTCTTTTCTTTTGTTTTGTTGTTTTTTTATTGTTCTAGCTCTAAAAGAGTTATCTTGTTTGTATTAACTTGGGCTTCCAATAATGGACGAGTGGAGTAACATAAATCTTCTTTAACAGGGATAAATCATTTGTTACTCTGATGTTCATGTTGTCTTGATATATTGGAGATATTAAGGGAACTTCAACTACCCTTATGGTCTTGAAAACTTCAACTACCCTTATGGTCTTGAAAACATCAACTACCCTTATGGTCTTGAGAACTTCAACTATCTTAATGGTCTTGAGAACTTCAACTATCCTCATGATCTTGACTAATCATTGCTTTCTTTGATCTTCTTGCCTCTTTATCTTAGTGATCATAAGACTTGTCAAATGTATCATAACAGCTCAGGGTAGGTTTTTGGGGTTTGTTAGCCAATGAAAAGAAAGCTAAAATTTTATGAAGGCTCAAAGGGACAACTAGGGATTGATATCTAATTGGGTGGATACTAGTTATTGGCTCATCAAACAATGCCTAGAACATCTCTCCCTTAAATAAGCAGAGTTCAATTTTGCCTCGAAAGTTTGTCAAAGCATGTTCTAAGACTGACTAAGACCTAAACAAAGATAATTATGTAGGAGCCCTCTCTAAGTAAGCATACACAACTCAATGCTATAAAGCAATTCCCTTATCTAGTAAAGCCATTCAAGTCATGATGCATAAATATATTAATTCATGAATTATCAAGCTAGATTCCTCATTGGTTGAGTACTAAAATGAACAAATACCAACAAAATTTTTGATAAAAGTAATTTATTCAAACAAATTTAATTTTGAAAAACATGATTGTTCCAATTAAATATTAAAGAAAGTAAAATTGAAAAGCAACATTCAAGCTAAAGAAAGTTTGTTGAGTTTAAGATTCTTTTCATTTCACATCTTCAATATTTCCATCTTGAAAGGATGATAAAATAAAATCTTATTCCAATCCTTTTCCCACCATGAAGGTTGCTGGTGGTGGCACTCTTCCAAATTTAGACAAAGGGTTATTCTTGGTATTGGGCTTATCCGGCTCGTGTAGCTTACCACTATCGATTAGGTCTTGGATCTCATGCCTTAGATGAGCACATTTATCTGTTTCATGCCCTCGCATTTGATGAAATTGGCAGATGGCCTCGACATTGAAGTTTGGTGGCAGTGGATTATGTAAAGGTCGAGGAGCTAATGGTTGTAACAACCCTTTCTTTTGCAGCTTGCTAAAAACCCAAGATAGATGTTTCCCCAATTCTGAGAATTGTCTTTTATTTCCTTGACTAGCCACATCAACTTCTTTTTGCGTGCTTTGATTGCTAGGCTGATAATTCCCTTTCTCATTCCTTCTGATTGAAAAGCGATTTTTCTCCCTTTCCCACTCTTCAATTTGTAGACCAGCTTGGAGAAGATCTTTGAAATCATGGATGAGTGTATGAGACATCCTTTCACGAAGACTAGGCAGGACACCTCTCACGATCATCCTTATTTGATCAGATTCATCGGGCCTTTTCTTGAGCAAAGCAGCCTTATTTCTCGACCTTTTCACATTGTAATATCCCAAAGTGTGCCTTAGAAGTTTTGATATAATTGTTGTTTTATTTGGATTGAATGTATATGTTAAATTTGAAAGAGAAAAGAATTTAAGAGAGAGTGTATATGTTGTATATATGGAAATATATATAACATATACACAAGTCAAATAAGAAAGTCAAAAGAAGAAGATATTTATGTTTATTATTGTTGAATTAATTAATTAATGGAAAATAGAAATTTAGATGAGTGGAAGAGAGAAGATGGATTATTTTAATATTAAAAATACTTGGTGGAAAATTGAGAGGAGACTAAATATTTGACTTTGATTTATTTTACTCTTCATTTTCTTCTTTTTCTTTTGGGTTGGCCGGCACACCAAAGACACAAGAGAGCAAGAGAGGTTTTGATTTCTAGGATCAAATTGAAAGAAGATTTCAAGAAAACAAGTTAGAAATTCAAGAAGTTCAACATTTTTGGTAAGTTTTCTCTTGATTTCTCTTGTTCTATTTGGAATTTTGTTTGAGTTTGATGGAGTGTTGTTGATGGTTGGAGTGTGTTTGTGTATGGTGTGTGTAAAAGTGTTGAAATTGAATTAAAGATAAGAAGTTAGGTTGGTGTTGGTGATGGAAGAGTAAGAGTTGTGTTTAGCGAAGTTGAAAGCATAGAATACATGAGTTTGGTACTTTAACCATTGAACTCCTTTTGAAATTTTTCTGTTTTACAATTAGTAAATGCTGTGACTTGTATGCTTTTTAGTTAAATATAGAAAAACGTTCCTGAAGTGAATTTTTGATATGTTGTGCCTCTATGAGTCTAGAATGACTGAAAAATATGTTGATTTGATATTGGAATGGTTATGATTTTGGAAAGATTATTTTTATTAGACCTGTTCCAGCAGGTACCTTGACTGAGACAGCTATCTTTCGGTATTTTTAATAAAATGTAGAAAAATAATATATAATTGAATTTTGGATATGTTGTTGCTTAGTGAGTCTAGTATTTGAGAAAAATAATTTGGAACCACGTTGATTGAATTTAATTTACGGAATTCACAAAGTTCAGAAACTGCTGCCAGGATGCAGGGCAATTGGAGCAGTCTGGTTGGGTGAACTATTTGACCAAGATTTTGTGTTCAGTTTGATCTGAAATTTTAAAGGAATGATTTTAAGATGTAAAACTAAATTCCGTAAAAATTTTAGAGTTTTTAGTCTAGTAGATTATTTTATACAATTTTTCAAAATAAGGATTAAGTTGAGTCCAAAACCAGAATTTACTATTCATATGGTCATTTTGCTAATATTCCTTTTGGATTAGGTTGTGAAGAGGTTGAATTGCCCTAACCTAAGTGTTGAGGATTCTTGGAAGAGTAAGTGTATAGATTGGTGTGAGTTGGTTTTAAGGTAAGTACAAACTACATTATTGCATACATTCATATGATGTTGAGACTTAACATACATTTGATTGTAAATGTGTTAAGAAATCTAATGCATTGTTAATGCATATTAATAATGTATGTTTGGTATAATGTGAATGTTGTGATGAGCATGTAAAATGTGTGTGTTAATGCCATCGGTTATATACACTTGAGTGATGAATTGATTAATGTGATTTGAGATATAATGAGATGTAAAACCAATGTGTTTGGTTATAATGATGTAAATAAGATGGTTGAAGCATATTTTCCTATATGATGATGAAATGAAATATGGAATATGAAATGTGAAAGATATGATGATTGTGTGCCTAATATGTTAATTCAATTTTCAGAATTCTGGGTTTGGCGGTATGCCTATGAATCACTGGATAGGTGAAAAGACCGGGTCGTAAGCCGATTCCAGTTGAAAAATGTAAAATGATAAATGTGAAATATGATGTTTTTGGGGTGAAAAGACTGGGTCATAAGCCTCAAAAACAGTAACAGTCTAACCGGGTTGAGGATTTCCTCGGTTCTAACCGGGTTGAGGTCCAAGAGACTGGGTCTGTTACGCTATCCATGGATAGAGATATAAATATATTGCCTACGGGCTTGATGATTGTGATTATGGACCAAAGCAGTAACTCTGAACTTTGAATAACATATTAGTGTATTCTGGGCCCATGCTTGTCTTTGTTTTCAATGTGAATCATGAATGTTTTGATTAATTTTTAAATAATGTAAGATTGTGAAATATAATATTCTTTTGAATTGTTTATGAAACTTGATTGTGTGACATTGGCATTGCATTGAGGCATAATATTATAGTTGTTTGTACCACTAAGCCGTTGGCTTAGCGCGATTGTGGTTTATCGCGCAGGTGACAGGGTGGAACCGGGGAGTTCCTCTAGGCCGAGTAGAGTTTAGATTCTGAAGTGTGAATAGTGGGCTTAAAGATCAAAGACTGACTGCCAAACATGTATAAACTTTATGTTTTGTAAAATTTGAGTTTTGATGTATATGAATTTGTAAATATTGTTACTTTTCGCTGTATAGTGAACAAATATTTTATCTACTGTGTTTCATAATAAACCTTTACTTTATTCTGTACTAGAAGTGTAAATCCTTTTTGCAGGTTGTAGTTGAGGTTATAAGGGGAATTTATTGGGAGTGTACTAAGAATGATTTTGTTTGCATTGGTTTGTGTAAAAATGTTTTCAAAAATCAGAAAAAACCAGTTTTGTCGACACTTGGGACTCAATTTCTAGGCGAAACTATGGCAAAATTTCTGTAAAAATCGGAACTAAAATTTAACTAAGTAAAATTGGTAGCAATTTTTGGATAGTGTGGCGCCTCTACTCAGCTTACACAGGTAGGTCGGGAAGGGGTGTTACAATTTTTGGTATCAGAGCCAAGGTTTGAGATTCTCAACCTAGGTGAATTGTAAGAAAAAGAATATTTTGATTTTAAAAGTTGGTTTTTGAATAAAATACATGTCTTGGTATGGCAGTCTTTGATCTTTAATGAGGAATATTCTGCTGTGTTTGCAGATATAGGTAGTAATGGAGTCCCATTCACGTCAGACTATAGAAGGAAGTGCTGAGAGTGTAGCTCCAGAAGAGAGTAGAGATGGAGCTAGAGTTGAGAGGGTTAGTGAGGCACCTGTTTCTGTGCCAGAGAGATCAGCTGCAGAGGAGGTTCCGCCGGGTTGGCTAAGGCATGTGATAGAGCTATTGCGGCCAGCTCCAGTGCAGCCCCCACCACCACAGCCTCAGGTGCCGGTAAGACATTATGATAAGTTGAGAAAATATGGGGCTGAAGATTTCTTGGGCACTACCGATCCTGCAGTGGCTAAGTAGTGGTTGGATAAAGTGCAGAGAATATTCATCCAGTTGCAAACTACTTCAGATGAAAAATTTGACTATGCCAGGTCCCTCCTACGGAAAGATGCCTATGACAGGTGGAAGACGGTTCCTCATGCCATGGATGATCCACCTACATTATCCTATGGTGATTTTCTGAGGGAGTTTGAGCAAAAATATACTCCGAGGGAGTATAAAGATATTAAGAAGATGGAATTCCTGAATTTGAGGCAAGACAACCGGACGGTAACAGAGTGAGTATATCCGGTTGAGTTGATATGCCGGGGGAATTATTTCGGATGAAATAGACCGGTGCCAAAGATTTGAGGAGGGATTGAGGCCCTCTATCATGTGCATTGTGACTGGTTCCCGGTACCAGGATTTTTCTCAGCTTATTGCAGCAGCTAGAAGTGTTGAGAGAGCATAGGGCATTGCAGCAGCTGCTACTGAGGAAGAGACCAGGGTAAGGAGACCCCAGTTTGAGGCAGGGTCTTCATCTATGAAGAGGGGTCGAGGAGGTTTTATTCCGAGAACCAGTAGAAGCCAGAGACAGTCAGGCAAATCAGTTCAGTATCAGAGGCAGAGGCCGAGACCGACAGTTTCTGTAGCTAGTGCCCCGACTCCAGTGATTCAGAGGTCTACTCCACCTGTATGTGAGCATTGTGGTAAGACCCATGGGGATGTTTGTTGGAAGATTGGTGGATCAGCTGGGTGTTTTAGATGTGGGTCACCAGCTCATTTTGTTAGAGATTGTCCTGAGATGCAGGAGTATAGGCAGGCTGATACTGCAACTTCTCTACCTAGTGTCAGCAGAGGTGGTCGAGGGGGCAGAGGTTTCAGTAGAGGTGGTAGACCTAGGTTTTGTTAGAGAGGAGGATCTTCATCCAGGGGCAGCAGGCCAGATGAGGTCGGATCTTCTCAGAGAGTATATGTGATGCAGAGGTAGCCGGATGCTTCAGTAGTTATAGCGGGTACATTTTCTTTATTTGGCATTTCAGTACTTGCTTTGATTGATCCAGGATCTACTCATTCATACATAAGTGCATCTATCTTGCCTGTGTCTGAATTGCATTCTGAGTCCTTAGGATTTGATGTTTTGGTGACAAATCCTTTAGGGCATAGTGTGGTTGTTAGCAAGGTGCATCGAGATAGTGCTGTAGTGGTGCAAGGTGAAGAGTTTCTTGGAGATTTAATTGAAATGCCTTTTAAAAAGTATGATTTGATCTTAGGCATGGATTGGTTGTCTAAGCATGGAGCTGTGGTGGATTGTCAAAAGAAATGTGTTACTTTGAGAACTGGTGATGGTAGAAGTATATTAGTATCTAGTGAGCAGAGACAACTTGCATCCCTGTTTGTATCAGCTGTAACAGCTAAAAAATTGATTAGAAAAGGGTGTGATGCTTATCTTGCTCATGTTGTGGATACCAGAGTAGTGGGTTTTCAACTTGATAGTATACCCACAGTTGCGGAGTTTCCAGATGTTTTTCCTGAGGAGTTGCCAGGGTTACCCCCTGAGAGAGAGGTTGAGTTTGGTATCGAGTTGTTGCCTGGTACCACTCCCATCTCTATTACTCCATATCGAATGGCACCTGTTGAATTGAGAGAGTTGAAAGTGCAGTTGCAGGAGTTGTTGGAGAGAGGGTTTGTTCGCCCTAGTGTTTCACCGTGAGGAGCTCCTATTTTATTTGTGAAGAAGAAGGATGGTACTATGAGGTTATGCATTGATTATAGGCAATTGAATAAGGTGACTATCAAGAATAAGTATCCTTTGCCCCGAATTGATGATCTCTTTGATCAGCTGAAGGGAGCAGCAGTATTTTCCAAGATTGATTTGAGATTAGGGTACCATCAGTTGAGAGTCAGAGCTGAAGATGTTCCTAAGACAGCTTTTCGTACAAGGTATGGGCATTATGAGTTTTTAGTAATGCCTTTTGGATTGACGAATGCACCTGCAGCTTTCATGGATTTGATGAATAAGGTGTTTAGGCCCTATCTGGATCAGTTTGTGGTGGTTTTCATCGATGATATTTTGGTGTATTCACGTAATGAGGAAGAACATGACAAGCATCTGTGAATTGTGTTACAGATCTTGAGAGAGAAGCAGTTGTATGCTAAGCTGTCAAAGTGTGAGTTTTGGCTTGACCAAGTAACTTTTCTCGGTCATATAGTTTCAGCAGATGGTATAAGAGTCGATCCAAGTAAAGTTGAAGCTATTTTGAATTGGAGTCCACCAAAGTCAGTGACTGAAGTTAGAAGTTTTCTGGGTTTGGCAGGCTATTATCGAAGGTTTGTGAAAGGTTTTTCTTTGATAGCTACTCCACTCACCAGATTGCTTCGAAAGGGAGTTAGATTTGTGTGGACAGATCAATGTCAAGCTAGTTTTGATCAGTTGAAAGAAATGTTGACTCAAGCTCCTGTTCTTACTTTGCCTGTGGAAGATAAACCATATGTGATTTACAGTGATGCTTCACATAATGGTTTAGGATGTGTTTTAATGTAAGAGGGTAAAGTTATAGCTTATGCTTCTCGGCAGTTGAAGCCGCATGAGCTTAATTATCCGACGCATGATTTAGAGTTGGCAGCCATAGTGTTTGCTTTGAAGATTTGGCGACACTACTTGTATGGGGAGAAATGTTTTATCTATACGAATCATAAAAGTTTGAAATATTTAGGTGTCCAGAGGGAGCTGAATCTTCGGCAAAGACAATGGTTAGAGCTGATCAAAGACTACGACTGTTTGATTGATTATCATCCTGGTAAGGCAAATGTAGTTGCTGACGCCTTGAGTCAGAAGTCTCTGGCAGGTTTGGCTGTTTATTCGCTCTCGTTGCTTGTTGAGTTGAGAGCGTTACATGCTAGTTTTGAAGCATGTGATGATGGTGCATTGTTGGCTCAGTTGCAATTGAGACCAGTATTGTTGGATCAGATTAAGGAGGCTCAATTGACAGATGAGAAAATTCAGAAGATTGTTTCAGATTGCCAAAATGGGGAGAGCCGAGATTTCTTTGTGAGAAGTGATGGTAGCCTTTGGTTTAAGGATATATTGTGTGTTCCTGATAATGATAGTTTGAAAAAGGTTATTTTAGAAGAAGCACATCAGTCGATTTTTGCTATACATCCGGGAAATACAAAGATGTACCATGATTTGAAACAACATTATTGGTGGTCAGGTATGAAAAGAGACATAGCGGAGTTTGTATCCAAGTGTCTCACTTGTCAGAGGGTGAAAGCTGAGCATCAAGTTCCAACAGGGTTGCTTCAACCTTTATCAGTGGCTGAATGGAAATGGGAGAGAGTGACAATGGATTTTGTGTCTGGTTTACCATTGACACAAAGGAAGCATGATGCTATTTGGGTGATTGTTGATAGATTGACAAAGACAGCTCATTTTCTTCCGGTTCGGATGGACTATTCACTTGAGAAGTTGGCTGAGTTGTATATTAGTGAGATAGTGAAGTTGCATGGAGTTCCAATTTCTTTAGTGTCTGATCGAGATCCTAGATTTACTTTGAGGTTTTGGAAGAGTTTACATGGTGCTTTGGGTTCTCAATTGCACTTTAGCACTGCTTTTCATCCGCAGACAGATGGGCAGTCAGAGAGAGTGATACAGATTATCGAGGATATGTTGAGAAGCTGTGTCATTGATTTCTCTAGAAGTTGGGATAGATTTTTGCCACTTGTAGAATTTGCTTACAACAACAGTCATCAATCCAGTATTGGAATGGCACCATTTGAGGCATTGTATGGAAGAAGATGTAGAACGCTTTTATGTTGGAATGAAATTGGAGAGGGCAAGTTAATTGGTCCTGATCTGATTAAAGAGACTGAAGAAAAAGTGAAGATGATTCGGGATAGGTTGAAAGCAGCTTCAGACCGACAGAAGTCTTATTCAGATTTGAAGAGGAGAGACATAGAGTTTGATGTTGGAGATAAAGTATTTTTGAAAGTGTCTCCTTGGAAAAAGATATTGAGATTTGGTCGAAAAGGGAAGCTGAGTCCTCGTTTCATTGGACCGTATGAGATATTAGAAAGAGTTGGACCAGTTGCTTATCGTCTTGCTTTGCCGCCTGAGTTGGATAGAATCCATAATGTCTTTCATGTTTCTATGTTGCGAAGGTATAGATTTGACCCATCTCATGTTTTACCAGTTGAATCTATTGAGGTGAGTCCGGATCTAACTTTTGAAGAAGAACCAATTGCTATTTTGGCACATGAAGTGAAAGAGTTGAGAAATAAGAAAGTGCCACTTGTAAAGATTCTTTGGAAGAATCATGGTAGAGAGGAGGCAACTTGGGAGAGTGAGCAAGCGATGCGAGATCAGTATCCTCAACTGTTTCAGACTTGATATCAGGAAATTTCGAGGACGAAATTTCTTTTTAGAGGGGGAGAATTGTAATATCCCAAAGTGTGCCCTAGAAGTTTTGATATAATTGTTGTTTTATTTGGATTGAATGTATATGTTAAATTTGAAAGAGAAAAGAATTTAAGAGAGAGTGTATATGTTGTATATATGGAAATATATATAACATATACACAAGTCAAATAAGAAAGTCAAAAGAAGAAGATATTTATGTTTATTATTGTTGAATTAATTAATTAATGGAAAATAGAAATTTAGATGAGTGGAAAAGAGAAGATGGATTATTTTAATATTAAAAATACTTGGTGGAGAATTGAGAGGAGACTAAATATTTGACTTTGATTTATTTTACTCTTCATTTTCTTCATTTTCTTTTGGGTTGGCCGGCACACCAAAGACACAAGAGAGCAAGAGAGATTTTGATTTCTAGGATCAAATTGAAGGAAGATTTCAAGAAAACAAGTTAGAAATTCAAGAAGTTCAACATTTTTGGTAAGTTTTCTCTTGATTTCTCTTGTTCTATTTGGAATTTTGTTTGAGTTTGATGGAGTGTTGTTGATGGTTGGAGTGTTTTTGTGTATGGTGTGTGTAAAAGTGTTGAAATTGAATTAAAGATAAGAAGTTAGGTTGGTGTTGGTGATGGAAGAGTAAGAGTTGTGTTTAGCGAAGTTGAAAGCATAGAATACATGAGTTTGGTACTTTAACCATTGAACTCCTTTTGAAATTTTTCTGTTTTACAATTAGTAAATGTTGTGACTTGTATGATTTTTAATTAAACATAGAAAAACATTCTTGAAGTGAATTTTTGATATGTTGTGCCTCTATGAGTCTAGAATGACTGAAAAATATGTTGATTTGATATTGGAATGGTTATGATTTTGGAAAGATTATTTTTATTAGACCTGTTCCAGCAGGTACCTTGACTGAGATAGCTATCTTTCGGGATTTTTAATAAAATGTAGAAAAATAATATCCAGTTGAATTTTGGATATGTTGTTTCTTAGTGAGTCTAGTATTTGAGAAAAATAATTTGGAACCACGTTGATTGAATTTAATTTATGGAATTCACAAAGTTCATAACTGCTGCAAGGATGCAGGGAAATTGGAGCAGTCTGGTTGGGTGAACTATTTGACCAAGATTTTGTGTTCAGTTTGATCTGAAATTTTAAAGGAATGATTTTAAGATGTAAAACTAAATTCTGTAAAAATTTTAGAGTTTTTAGTCTAGTAGATTATTTTATACAATTTTTCAAATTAAGGATTAAGTTGAGTCCAAAACTTGAATTTACTATTCATATGGTCATTTTGCTAATATTCCTTTTGGATTAGGTTGTGAAGAGTTGAATTGCCCTAACCTAAGTGTTGAGGATTTTTGGAAGAGTAAGTGTATAGATTGGTGTGAGTTGGTTTTAAGGTAAGTACAAATTACATTATTGCATACATTCATATGATGTTGAGGCTTAACATACATTTGATTGTAAATGTGTTAAGAAATCTAATGCATTGTTAATGCATATTAATAATGTATGTTTGGTATAATGTGAATGTTGTGATGAGCATGTAAAATGTGTGTGTTAATGCCATTGGTTATATACACTTGAGTGATGAATTGATTAATGTGATTTGAGATATAATGAGATGTAAAACCAATGTGTTTGGTTATAATGATGTAAATAAGATGGTTGAAGCATATTTGCCTATATGATGATGAAATGAAATATGGAATATGAAATGTGAAAGATATGATGATTGTGTGCCTAATATGTTAATTCAATTTTCAGAGTTCTAGGTTTGGCGGCATGCCTATGAATCACTAGATAGGTGAAAAGACCGGGTCGTAAGCCGATTCCAGTTGAAAAATGTGAAATGATAAATGTGAAATATGATGTTTTTGGGGTGAAAAGACTGGGTCGTAAGCCTCAAAAACAGTAACAGTCTAGCCGGGTTGAGGATTTCCTCGATTCTAACCGGGTTGAGGTCCAAGAGACTGGGTCTGTTACGCTATCCATGGATAGAGATATATATATATATTGCCTACGGGCTTGATGATTGTGATTATGGACCAAAGCAGTAACTCTGAACTTTGAATAACATATTAGTGTATTCTGGGCCCATGCTTGTCTTTGTTTTCAATGTGAATCATGAATGTTTTGATTAATTATTAAATAATGTAAGATTGTGAAATATAATATTCTTTTGAATTGTTTATGAAACTTGATTGTGTGACATTGGCATTGCATTGAGGCATAATATTATAGTTGTTTGTACCACTAAGCCGTTGGCTTAGCGCGATTGTGGTTTATCACGCAGGTGACAGGGTGGAACCGGGGAGTTCCTCTAGGCCGAGTAGAGTTTAGATTCTGAAGTGTGAATAGTGGGCTTAAAGATCAAAGACTGACTGCCAAACATGTATAAACTTTATGTTTTGTAAACTTTGAGTTTTGATGTATATGAATTTGTAAATATTGTTACTTTCCGCTGTATAGTGAACAAATATTTTATCTACTGTGTTTCATAATAAACTTTTACTTTATTCTGTACTAGAAGTGTAAATCCTTTTTGCAGGTTGTAGTTGAGGTTATAAGGGGGATTTATTGGGAGTGTACTGAGAATGATTTTGTTTGCATTGTTTTGTGTAAAAATGTTTTTAAAAAAATCAGAAAAACCAGTTTTGTCGACACTTGGGACTCAATTTCTAGGCGAAACTATGGCAAAATTTCTGTAAAAATCGGAACTAAAATTTGACTAAGTAAAATTGGTAGCAATTTTTAGATAGTGTGGCGCCTCTACTCAGCTTACACAGGTAGGTCTGGAAGGGGTGTTACACACATAGTCCACAAAATTCTCATTTGGCCGTTGCCTAATGGACTCTACTTCCATTAAGGTAACTTCCATCTCAACATTATACCTATATTGTTGTAGGAAGGCTTTGTATAGCAGATCCCAACTCTTTTGTGTTTCTTCTTCCAAGGTATTGAACCAATTGTGGACAACAGGGTCCAATGAGAGCATGAAGTACCTTAAAGTTTGAGCCTTAGTAGCGCTGGCAGACTGCATAGCAGTGATAAACTGCTTTACATGGAGGTGAGGATTTTCGGTTCCATCAAACTTCGCAAAAGATGGCATCTTGAACTTGTATTGAACTTCTTCATCTAGCTCAAATAGTTTGTCGATCTCGGACATTTCCTCGATTTTCAGTTTTTTCTCAAATTTCTTTTCTAAATCAGCAATCATCTTCTCAACATTAGAAGTTTTGGTCTTTTTAAAAGTTACCTTCTCAACAACCTTCGACTCTTTTTTGTCCTGAGGATCTTGGTAGTATTGAGGCCAATCATCATCATCAATGATCACCTAATCAACATCAAAAGCTACTTCACCAACTTTAGCCATATCTTTATCCTTTGGCTTCTTGGAACTAGCAGATGCTTTGGCATTATTTCCTAAAATTGCAGCCAATTGGTTCTTCACGGTCTCAGCCATGGCCTCTTTTATTTTTTCCATCTTGGCATTGAGGGCATCATCCACCATTCTTTGAATTTGTTATGGATCCATTGTTTTTGGTGCGCAAGTGATTGAGTCGTTGCTAGATTCTTTGCTTCTGGCGTAGGTCGGATTGTCGTAAGCTTTTGAACTATCATAATCCAGGGCTGTGAGCCAGAAAGGATTAATGATATGAGATGCAAATGTATGCATGTATGCATGTATATAGGACGTTCCTTCCAACCTTATAACATCCACACACGAATGGCGAGTCTCTTTTCCTAGGTAAATGGTTAACAAAATACCAACATGGGGTATCTTGTTTTCGAATAGTTCCCTCGGACTTTTCAACCAATAGTTATATTTTCAAAAATGGAAATCAGTTCATAATAATTCCCATTAATTAGGTTTTAATCCATTTAACCTACTAATGTAGCTTTTATGCTATATTGGATTAAAGCAAAATTAAAAGGTTGATTATAGATAGATTTCTCACTTGAAAAAGTAACTAATGATTCATGCCAAAAACAAACCCATGATTAATTACTCTTAGTATAAACTAGGCTCACAATTGATTTTTAATATTTCATAACTGACCTAAATATTTTGCAAGCTCTTTGTAAGAAAAGGATAATTTTTTTTCTAAGCCCATTGTAAAAAGATTTTTAGAAAAAATGAATTTTGGGCTTTACATTTGGGTTATGAGCAAAAGAATTTTTTAATTTGTTTTTAGAAAAGTCTTATGTCCAAAGACCATCTTGAAAAGTTTTGAAAATAGTTTTGGTCTTTTGGACTTTAAAGAAAAATTTATTTTGAGCTTACAATGTACTTAGGTCATATTAGAAAAAGAACAAACCAAATAAGCCATGATTTAAGCCAAGATAAATTAACCATAGTCAAACAACATGCATTTGGGGTAAAAACCTAAGGAAAGTAACTAGGCCAATTACATGAGCTTTAGTCTTTGGGTTAAAACAATTAGGTTCCCATAGCAAGTGTATACCAAATGGTACGAGGCTGTGAGTGGTTATGCCATGCTCGATCCCCATACCTTGAGTGAAAGTATGGTATCCCTTACATAATATAACACGGGTAACACGGGCGTCCTAACTCACACACACGATGCAATCTAATATGATGCAATGGATAATATCATTATAAGAAAGAATAGAATAATATAAAAACCAACGAAATCAACTTCTCTTGTCCCTAGTGGAGTCGCCGCTGTGAGCAGGGATTTTTGCCCCCACTCCCAGTGGAATGGTTCTTGTGACTTCGGCACTGTTTAGGCTCAGGGCCTTAGAGAACACGGACCTAAGTTCGAAGAAAATGGAGTCACCACTCGGAAGGGCTGGGAAAAAGAAAGGGGTGGATGACTGGAATCCTAAGGAATCCCCAACCCCCTAATGGGTTCGGAAAGTTGGGTACATGTGGGGAAGGTGAGAAATGGCCCAGCATCCCCACAACGCCCGGTTCATTGGAACCGGCCTCCTTTACAGATCTTAATATTATAAAATTCTTAAATATAACAATATTATCCATATTACACACAATAATTAAAATAAAGCATCGATATATTGAAAATCAAAACAATGTCCAAGCAAAACAAATAAATGGACACCCATCTGAAGATGGAAACATGCCTTTACATCATCCATGTCTAAGCTAAATAGGACACCCACCGTGAGGTAGAAACATGTCCTTTACATTGGTCTAAAATATAAAAGCAATTTAAATTACATGATATTTAACTAATGAGGTACCCACAAAGTGGAAACATACCTCTTACAATATTTGGAAATAAAAAATAAATCGATAAAAGTAAATAACCATTCATAATAAATAAGTCATTCATCAAAGATATTAAATATCAATCAAAATAGAAAGTAAACATCCATCCATGATAAATTAAATAAATCAATCATTGAACTTAAATAAATCAAAGCATATAAAATAAATCAAAGCATATAATGAACTACACAATCAAATCTAAAAATAAATAAAGTAAGTAAAGATACAAATTAAGGCTATTGCTTCTATTTAAGATTCTTTATTTAGAGTTTTGGAATTTATTGGTTTAAGCTACTGTATGTTTTAAGGAAATTAAAATGGATTAAGATTTTACAATTTAAGAGATTGATAAGGTTCTTTGATTAACCAAATTAGGGTTTGAGGGATAAAATCATGAAATTAGGGTTTGGATATTAAAACATTAGGTTTATGATTTATGGTTACTGGATTATTATTTTGGATTTACTGTGTTGAATTTTAATATTTAGGTTTATAGGGTTTTAAGGATTAGATTGAATTAGGGTTTTTAGTGTTTCGGAGAATGGATTTTATTTTAGAATTTGGAAAAACAATTTATAGTTTTATGATGCTTTATGAAAATAAACAAACAATTTAAGGTTTATAGAAACAAAAAAGATATTTTTTAAGGCTTTTGGAAAGAAACAAATTCATTTTAGGGTTTTGAAAAATTGGAAAGAAAATTAGGGTTTTGGTAAATCTTTAAGCAATTTAAGGTTTTGAAAAGTTAGAAAGTAGATTAGGGTTTTAAGATTTTGAAGAAACAGAAACAAAAAATTTTAATCTTGAGTGATGAAGCTACTGTAAAGAAAAATAAATAAAGAAATTCATACCTTCGTTTGTTGGTTCCACCAAAAATTATTTCTTGGATGAACAAGAACAAAGGCAAGATGGTTGCCTGTGATGGATTGAATTTGCTTGTTTGCTTCTCTCAAAAAGTCCGATTGATTCAAAGTTTTTCAATTCACTCGATTGTCCCTTTTTTCCACCTGAATTTTGATCCCCAATTTCACCTCCCCCTGTTGTGTTGTTTTAGTCCTTATTTATAGAAGATTTTTATGATTAATTTTAGTTATTCATGGAATCTAACATTAATTAAGAAAAGGAAACCAAAACCTAATTGTATTTGGTTTCAAAAAAATTTGTGTCGAAAAAATTTCACTGGCAAAAAAAAAAACTGCTGCTGAAAAATTGCGCTGGCAAAAAAGCTACCGCAGGTGGCTGCGGGTGAAAATTGGCCTGCAGGTGATTTCGCCGGAAACCTTTCGTGGCCGATTTTTTTTTATTTTTTTATTATTATTATTTATTTTTATTAATAAAAATTAAATACTAAAGCAAAAATTATTTAATTAAGATAACAAAACCTGTTTGGACTAACAAAATTATTTTGGACTAATTAAAATATATTGGACCGGACTGGGTAAAAAATTAAGTGTCTACATTTAGTCTCAAGTCTAAGTACCCTGTAACATCTCCTGACAATTCTCATTAGAACTATCAAACAATATTACTAGATATACTGTCAGTACTCAAATCAATTCATTTACAAAGTTCTCTTCCAACTATCAAAAATTTTCAAATATTAATACAATTTGTATAATTCAACACTTACAAATTCAACATTTAAACCAATCTTCGATATCTCTAATAATCCAAATACTAATTATAAATCAGATAACCATCATAGGTTTGTCAAATCAAATAAATATATATACTACATTGCTTTATTTGATAATCATTCACTAGAATTCTCAAAACTTCATCCATTAAATACATATATTCCTTTCATGTTTACAAATTTATACAATTTGTCAAATAGCCAAACTAAATTATATATATACATTTCATAACTTATGAGTACAGTATATAAAAGATCTCTATATGTACTATAGATAATTTTCTGAGATCCTTAATTCCACTTTTTAACTTGCTCCGATGACCTGATACCTGCGTGTCACAAAACAATTCTAACATGCTAAGCAAAGCTTAGTGGTGCTTGTATAAACATATTTTGTCACTTAATATTAAAGAAAAATACTTATGGTAATATAGTAATAACACTTAGTTTTAAGAAATATTTCAATATATTAACTATTTTCAATAATAAACCAACATAATATTTTGATTATATAAAATAATATCTTTAACTCTATAAAAGTCGTCATGTTATACTATACTTTCAGTATTGCAAATTTTCTCTTAATGAATCATTTTATTTAAGACTTACTTTCTCATTTGATAACCTTGCTCACAATACGCTTATTTTGTTTTTAAATAAGTCTTACTTTTCAATTTCACATATAAGATAATTTCATTCAATCTATAATTTCCAGCACTTAAATTTAATAATGTACTTTGGGGCACTTTGTATCTTATACCATTATATACACTTTCAATCATCACCACACTTATAAAGTTATTGATTAATTCAATAACTTGAGCATAACATTTCTATTCCTTTTATTAGAACTTTCACTTGTAAATATTAATATATATATTACCATTCACTTTCACATTGTAACATAGTAAGTCAATTTCAAGTAATTGACTTATATTATTATTTGCATTTCTTCCATTATTCACAACTATCATATTCACATATATTTTCAATTTAGATATCTTCATTAAATATGCTCATACATACTGGACTCAGATCATAGGTTTGGATAATAGGTTAGTGTAGCAATTTTTATGCCAAGTCTCAAGATTATATATAATGGCAATTATGCCCACTGTCACTGATGACACAATGTGTCCATTAATGGCACAAGATGCCCACTATCACTATGGCTATTTTTCCTCTGGTTAGCCATTTAATCCAAAGGTAGATCTAAAATCAGTATGATTTGGGCATTTTATTAGTTTTGATAGACATTGAATTGTGTATATCAATTCAATGGTACAATACTTTTATCAACATTTAGTATTATATATATTTATCTCATATCCAAAGTTTATCACTCTTTTCCATACTTTTAATACATACACATGAATTCTCAACACAAAAGTAAGAAACATAAACATATTAGCCTCATACTAAGTCGGTATATCAGAAAATACAAGCCAAAAACATCATACAGGTAACCCACGGCCGTGGCGTCTCAACCCCACGCCCGTGAGATGCAAAATAAAACTTTAATTCACTTGTTGAAGACAATTTAGGGGAAAGAGTATTGAACACGACCAAGTTATGTTCAATGACTTGGCCATGTCTCTCATCAATGAAAAATGAAAAATTTTGACAGCATGTGACACACCCACTGACTTGGCCGTGTCACTGCCCATGTCACTAGACACACCCACTGACTTGGCCATGTCAGTGGCCGTGTCTTTCATCAAAGAAAATAGAAATTTTTGATAGCATGTGACACACCCACTACCTTGGTTGTGTCACTAACTGTGTTACTAGACACACTCACTGACTTGGCCATGTCACTGGCCGTGTCTCTCATCAAAGAAAATAGAAATTTTTTACAGCATGTGACACACCCACTGACTTGGCTGTGTCATTGCCCGTGTCACTAGACACACTCACTGACTTGGCCATTTCACTGCCCGTGTCACTAGACATACCCATTGACTTGGCCATGTCGTTGGCAAAAATTACATATTTTTACACACCCAACCATATAAACTTAAACATATTCAAGATCTATGATAAAAATAAATCAAAAACTAATTTTTTAACATAAAAAGAGTCTATATCAAATACTCTACTCAAACATCAATTAATTAATCTTTAACCATCACTTATAGCTAAAAACAACATCAAACCACTCATTTCTTATAAAGATTGAATTAAAAATCATACTCATCACTTATATGTTCCTTTAAATTCATTTTTCACTCATCAATCCATTTAACCAATACTTTTAAGTAACAATTCATTATAGATAACTCAATCAACCAATTCAAACATTAAATTCATAAAAATTCATATATTTGCAAATTATAATACATAAGCACATACCTCCTTCACAATCCCTCTTCTTCTCCCTTTTCCTTCTTTTTCTTTGATCACTTGTTGATAATATCACCTACTCTAACTAATTCTCTTAAAAATATTATTGGAAAAGATATATTTTCCCTTAATTCTTTTATGAAAGGAGGAAGAAAATAGAGAAGATGGTGATGGTGGAGGAAAATAGTGTGGGAGATGGAAGAAGAAATGAGAAGTTTCCACACACACACATGTACACATATATATATAGTTTAATCAAGTGAGGGAATGCTCATAATAACTATGGTGCACTCTCATTCTTAACCGTTGATTCTAAATCATGTTTTAGTCTTGTAAAACCATAAAAAAAAATAATTTCTTCAGTAAATTTTGAGATATACTATTCACTAATCTCTGCTTATAGTATTTATCCACATTATTTTTATCACTATACATTATCCATTATCAATATTAGTTAAAATGTTCCATGTTTAAAATCTTAACCATTACATATCCAGCCTCAGGTCCAAGTATCCAAATCAAAATCAATCTTAGGTCCAATTACCCAGTCTCGAGTCCAAGTACCCAAATCTTTTTAGAGTCCAAAACTCATTTCTGGTCGAAAACCCAAATCTTTTTTGAGAATTCACCCTCATTCAAAATCTACTCAAAATCATGTTGCTTTTCACTCTCTTCTACTGAAGTCTCAGATCGTTCAAGCAGGGGGCAAACTATAGACCCTTATTTTTTTACCAAGTCCAATCCAATATTTTAAAACAGTGCGAAAATAATTTTTGTAGTATTTATTATTTATTTTAATATTTAATACTTATTTAAATAATATAATATTTAATTTAATAATATAATATTATTTATCATTTATTTTAATAATATAATTATTTATAAATATTTATTTTAATATATAATATTTATTATATATTTTAATATAATATTTATTTTTTAATATCTTAAAAGAAAAATTATAAATATTTATTTTAAATCTAATATTTATTTTTAATAATAAAAATAAAAATAAGAAAATACCAAAAAAATACAAATAAAAAATCGGATGAATCGGCGAACGACGTGTCGCGCGGCAGCGGCCGCATGGCAAGCCAGTTCGGCCTGCGGCAAATCTCGCAGCAATCCTCGCCAGCACAATGCCCCAGCTCCACAACAATCCTCGCCAGTACAATGCCCTAGCCAACAATCCTTGCCAGCGCAATGCCGCGGTGCCCCAGCAGCCCATGACAGTGCGTTGGCCGATTTTTGCCAAAATCTTATTTTACTCGATTTTTAAATTTTATTTTCTAAACAATTTTTTTCTTAACCAACTAGTATTAGGTTTTTGATTTTTCTATAAATAAGAGGTTAAAAGAATTATTCAGGGACTCTTTCTTTGGAACTTGGAGAGGCAGAGACTCGGGGATTTTTGGACTTCCTTTTGAAACGGTAAAAAACAACACAGAGAGACATAAGCAAGAAGAAATCAACTTCCAACAATTGTGCAAACAATTATTCCACCCCACCAACACTTTAATTGTTCTAAGCAAATTCAAAGTTTGGTTAAAGATTGAGCCTTGGTGGAGCCTTTAAATGCAGGTTTAGCTTCTCAATCTAAATTATTTATTCAGTATTTGCAAGTCATCTTTTAGAATATGACCATAGTAGTTTATTTATCAAAATCTTATTTCATGAAGTAGCTTAATTATTAAAAGCTCAATTACATATTTTTAAATACCTCAAAACAATAATCTGTTTTCTCAAACCCTAATCAGTACAGTAAACCTTAAACCTAGCAATTATTTTCATAGAAATTATTTCATAAACTTTGATTTAAATTATACAGTGGTCATAATTCTTTGTGAAAAGTAATGATAATGTTAGTTCTATAAATCAAACCCTATTTTATAAATATAAAACCCCTCTCTAAACCCTAATTTTATTCAAGAAATCCTAATTCAAGATGTAAACCAAAATTTATATATTTATTGATTTATTTAAGTTAGATGCATGTTCATTATATGTTTTGATTGATGGTTTATTTAATCTATGATGAATGATTTATTTTATAATGAATGGTTAATTGTTTTCGTTGGCTTGTTTTGGTTTCAAAAATTGTAAGAGGTATGTTTCCATGTTATGGGTATCTCATGTATTGAGCATCATGTATTTTAATTTATGTCAAGTTTTGAATCAATGTAAAGGATATGTTTCTACCAATTGGTGGCTATCCTATTTTATTTATTTTCTTTTAGACATTGGACAATTTTAAAGGCATATTTCCATCCATGGATGGGTACCTATTTATTTATTTTGTTTGAACATTACTTTGATTTTAATACAATGATGCTTTTTTTTAATGATTGCATGTAGTATGGATAATATCATTATGTTTAAGAATTTTATAATATTAAGACCTGAAAAGGAGGCCGGTTCTAATGAACCGGGCACTGTTGGGGTGCTGTGCCATTTCTCACCCTCCCCACGTGTATCCAACTTTCCGAACCTATCAGGTGGTTGGGGATTCCTTAGGAATTGAGTCATCCACCCCTTTCTTTTTCTCAGCCCGTCTGGGCGGTGACTTCGTTTTCTCTGGGCTTAGGCCGTGTTCTCTAAGGCCCTGAGCCTAATAGTACCAAAGTCATAAGAACCATTTCACATGGGAGTGGGGGCGAAAATCCCCGCTCACAGGGATTAGCAACACATCAATTAACAAGGAGCAACCAAGCATTAGCAATTAGCAAGGATTATCAAAATATAAAGAGCAACCATCAAATACACAATATTATGAAATTCATAAAACAAGGTAGTAGCTACTTTCTTTATTTTATTCAGCCAAGAGTTAAAGATTGGTGCAAGTAAAATTTTGGATCAACGATTAATTTTGGTGGAATCAACAAACGAATGTACGTTATCTAAATATAATTCATTTAAACTCAATACAAGAAGCTTTGGTGATGTTTTTTTTTAATATTAATCATATTTATTCTTCATCCAAAATAACTCCAGTAGCTTAGACATATCCAATATATATTCATTAGTATATAATCATTAGTTTAAACACAATGTTAAAACTCAATGTTTATCATTATCCCATGCAAATATTTATCAAAACTCAATGTTAAGTGGCTTTAAAATTCTTACAGTAACTAAACTTTTACCAAAACCCTAATCTATTTTTCAAATACCAAAACCCTAAATTTGTTTTCCAAATACCAAAATCTTAATTTAAATTTCTAAAATCCAAAATCCTATTCTATTTTCTGAATGCCAAAACCCTAAATTTGTTTTTCAAATACCAAAATCTTAATTCAGCTTTCTAAAATCAAAAACCATATTATGTTTTCTGAATACCAAAACCCTAATCATGTTTTATAAAACTAAAACCTAAATCCTAAACCTATAAAATCCTAAAACCATAATTTTCAAATCAATACCCTAATTTCCAAATTAAAACCTTAAAACCCTAATTCCTAAATCAAAACCCTAATTACTAAATTAAAACCTTAAAAACCATAATCTTGTTTTCAAAATCCTAAAACCCCAATTTTAATCCATAAACTCTAAGATCCTAATCCTCATACTAAAACCCTAATTTTTATCCTAAAAATCCTAATTTAATCATAAAAATCTTAAAACCATCTATAAACCCTAATTTAAGATGTAAACCCTAAATTTGTATATTTGATGCTTAATTTAAGTATTAAAACCTAGATTCAATTATTTTATGCGTATGATGAATAATTTATTAATGTTTTATTTGTGATGGATGATTTGTTCTATTTTTACTTATAGAGAGTTTTTGAATGATTTAATTTCTTTTAGTTAATTATTTAAGCTTTAAAAATATAAGAGGTATGTTTCCACTTTGTGGGCACCTCATTTATTAAATTCAATGTAATTTTATTTATTTTAAAGTTTTGGATTAATGTAAAGGGCATGTTTCCACCAAATGGTGGGTGTCCTATTTTGGCTAGTTTTGGACATTGGACATTATTGTAAGGGCATGTTTTCATCATATATGAGTGCCCATTTTTTTTTATTTGTTGGGACATTCTTTGATTTTAATACAATGAATATTTATTTACTTTAATATGTATGTAATATGGATGATATTTCAATAAGTTAAGAATTTAATAATATCTAGACTTGAAAAGGAGGCTGGTTCTAATGAACCGGACGTTATTGGAGTGCTGGATTATCCTTACCTTTCCTATACATACCCAATTTTTCAAACCCAATAGGGGGTTAGGGATTCCTTAGAAATTGAGTCATCCACCCTTTTTTGTTTTCCTAGTCCGTTAGGGTGGTGACTCCATTTTCTTTGGATTTAGGCCTGTGCTCTCTAAGGCTCTGAGCCTAACAGTGCCGAAGTCACAAGAACCATTCCACATGGGAGTGGAGGCAAAATTCCCCACTCACAGTGGTGACTCCACTTGGGATAAGAGAAGTTGATTCCATTGGTCTTTATATTATTTTATTCTTTCTTATTATGATATTGTCCATTGCATCATTTAGATTGCATTATGTGTGAGTTAGGATGCCCGTGGAACCCTTGTTGTGTTATGTATGGGATACCATTCTTTATCTCATGGTATAGAGATCAAGCATGGCATAACCACTCATAGCCTTGTACCTTTTGGTATATACTAGCTATGGGAGCCTAAACTTTTCAAGCCAAAGACTAAAGCTCATGTAATTGGCCCATTTACTTTCCTTAGGTTTTTTTTTACCCCAAATGCTTGTTGTTTTACTATGATTGATATATCTTGGTTTGAACCATGGCTTATTTGGTTTATTCTTTTTCTAAATATGACTTAATTATATTGTAAGCTCAAAATAATTTTTATCCCTTTAAGTCCAAAAGACCAAAACTATTTTTTAAATTTTCAAGATTGTGTTTGGACATAAAGTTTTTCTAAAAAGGGTCAAAAATTATAATCTCCCTCATGACCCAAATATAAAGCCCCAAAATCCACTTTTAAACAAACCTTATTATAATGGGCTTTGAAACAAAATTATTTTTTTCAAATTACAACTTTTCTTAAACGAGTTTACAACTATTTAGGTCAATTATGGAATATCAAAAATCAATTGTGGGCCTAATTTATACTAAGAATTATTAATCATGGACCATTTTTTTTGGCATGAATCATTAGTTGTTTTTCCAAATAGAAAATCTATTTATGATAAACCCTTTAATTTAGTTTTAATTCATAATATAGCATAAAAGCTATTTTTAGTTGATTTAATGGATTAAAGCTTAATTAATGTGAATTATCAGGGATTGACTTCTATGTTTGAAAATACAACTATTGGTTAAAACTGTCCGAGTGAATTTTTCAAAAACAAGATATCCCATGTTGGTATTTTTTTGACCATATACCTAGGAAAAGAGACTCGCCATTCATGTGTGGAAGTTATAAGGTTGGAAGGAATGTCTTAATTATCCTTGATTGTTTATTATTTATGCATACATGCATACATGCATTGCATTATATGGCATTGCTCCTTTCTAGCTCACAGACCTAGAGCATAGTAGTTCAAAGGCATACTACAATCCAACCTATGCCAGTGATGTAAAATCTAGTAACGACTCAATTAGTGTGAGTGGGGATTTTCGCCCCCACTCCCGGTGGAATGGTTCTTGCGACTTCAGCACTGTTTAGGCTCGGGGCCTTAGAGAACACGGACCTAAGTTTGAAGAAAATGGAGTTGCAATCCGGACGGGCCGGGAAAAAGAAAGGGGTGGATGACTCGATTCCTAAGGAATCCCAACCCCTTAATGGGTTCATAAAGTTGGGTACGTGTGGGGAAGGTGAGAAATGGCCCAGCACCCCCACAACGCCCGGTTCATCGGAACTGGCCTCCTTTATAGGTCTTAATATTATAAAATTCTTAAATATAATAATATTATCCATACTACACACAATAAAAAGAAAGCATCATTGTATTAAAATCAAAGCAATGTCCAAACAAAACAAAATAAATAAATGGACACCCATCCAAGGATGGAAACATGTCCTTACATCACATGCCTAGATAGGACACCCACCAAAAGATAGAAACATGCCCTTTACATAAGTTCTAAAATAGAAAAGCAAATTAAATTACATGATGTTTAACTAGTGAGGTACTCACCAAGTGGAAACATACCACTTACAACTTTTGGAAATCTAAATTGATTGATAGAAGTAAATAATCATTCATCAAAAGTATTTAAATATCAATAAAATAGACATCCATCCATGATAAATTAAATAAATCAAGTATTGAAATTAAATAAATTAAAGCATAAGAGATAAATCAAGGTATAAGTAAATATAGAATTGAATAAAGCAAATAAAAGTTCAATTATGGCTACTGTGACTTTTTATGGAATTAAAGGTTTTATGTTTTAAAAGATTGGTAAGATTCTTTGATTAACCAAATTAAGGTTTGAATGATGAAATCATGAAACTAGGGTTTTAAACACTTTAAAATACTTTAATTTGTGATTTTTGGATTATTGAACTTTAAGCTACTGTGTAATTTTTGAGTTTTTATGTTTTTTTAATGTTTTAAAAGGATTAGGGTTCATAAAAATTATGTTTTAAGGTTTTAAAAGGATTAGGGTTCATTATTTTAGGTTTAAAAGTTGAATTTTGGATTTTAGGGTTTTAGAATTTGGATCACGGGTAATGAAGAATTTTTAAGGTTTTAGAAATCAATTTGATATTTAATGAAGTTTTATGAATTTAAACAAAAGATTGAAGTTTTTATAAGTAGAAAAGATGTTTTTTAAAGGTTTTTTTGAATGAAATAGAACCTACTTTAAAATCTTAAAAGAAACAGAATTTGATTTTGGTTTTGTTGAAAAATATGTTCAATTAGAGTTTTAAGGTTTTTAAGAAGAAAAAATAATAATTTTAAGTCTTTTTAGAAAAGAAGGTCACATTTTTAGAGTTTTAACTTTGGAAAACTAAATTAAAGCTCTAAGATTTTTGATTTAAAAAAACCCTAATTTCATAGGTTAGCTACTGTGAAAACATAAATCAAAAAGAATTTAACATACCTTTTTTTGTTGAATCCTCCAAAAACAATTCTTCTTGGATGAACAAGCTCCAAAGACAAGCCTTTTTTGCCGTTGAATTCCTTAATTCGTGCTGTTGCTGCTTTAAAGATCAATTGAATTGAGTTTCCCTTTTCCTTCACTGATTTGGTTTCAAAAAATCAAGCTACTGCCTCCTTTTTTTTTTCTTTTTGCCTCTATTGGTCCTTATTTATAATGGTTTTAGGTTGTTTATTCCTAATTACACACGGCGAGTAATAATAATAATAATAAGAAATTAAAACCTAATTGGATTAGGTTTCAAAAAATTTGCGTCGAAAAATTTTACGTTGGCAAAAACTGTGGCAGCCGGGCCCTTGGCTGGGGCTAGTGGGCGTGCCAGCCCGCAAGAAATTCCTGCGGGAAGTTATTTCATCCACAGGATTTTCCTATGGGCGAGTGGCAGGAATTTCCTGCGGGCGAAATAACTCGCCCACAGGAAAATCCTGTGGGAAGTTATTTCACCTGCAGGAATTTCCTGCGGGCGAAATAACTCGCCCCCAGAAAATTCCTGCGGGCGAAACACCTGCAGGCCTGCGGGTGAAGTGCTAGGCCTACGGGCGTGCCGCCCGCAGGAAATTCCTGCGGGAAAAATGCGCACAGGCCCGCACGACAGCTTTTTGCCGCCGTTTTTTTTTACTCTGATTTTATTTTTTATTTTTTATTTTTATTTGTTTATTTTCATTTTTTTATTAATAAAAATTAGATACTAAGGTAAAATTTACTTAATTAAAATTATTTTGGACCAATTAGACAACAAAAATCATTTTGGGCTAAATAAAACATATTAGATTGGATTGGGTCAAAAATTAAGAGTCTATAGTTTGCCCCCTGCTTGAATAATTTGAAACCTTAGTGAAAGAGAGTAAAAAGAAAAAAAATACTTAATTTTTTGAGATGGCGACTTGTTTTGGGTACTTGGACCCAATTTGAGTTCTGGACTCACGGAAAAATTCTAGGTTCTGGACCTGAGGAAAATTTGGGTTCTTGACCCGGTTCGAGTTCTGGACTCAAGGATAATTCTAGGTTCTGGACCTAAGCAAAATTTGGGTTCTGGACCCGGTTTGAGTTATGGACTCAACGATAATTCTAGGCTCTGGACCTAAGAAAAATTTGGGTTATGAACCCGGTTTGAGTTATGAACTCAATGATGATTCTAGGTTCTGGACCTAAGGAAAATTTTGGGTTCTGGACCTGGTTCGAGTTCTGGACTCAAGGATAATTCTAGGTTCTGGATCTAAGGATGTTCTAGGTTCTGGACCTAAGGAAAATTTGGTTCTGGACCCGGTTTGAGTTCTGGACTCAATGGAGATTCTAGGTTCTGGACCTAAGGAAAATTTAGGTTCTGGACCAGGTTCGAATTAATTTTAAGCTAATTTGGGTACTTGATTTAGGTACTTGGACCCGAGATTAGGTACTTGGACCCGAGCTTGGGTACTTGGACCCGAGCTTGAATTGATTTTGGGTACTTAGACCTGGGATTGGGTACTTGGACTCGGGATTAGGTACTTGGACCCGAGCTTGAATTGATTTTGGGTACTTGGACCCGAGCTTGAATTGAATTTGACTAACCTTTTAGTTGGGAAGTCTGACTGCTCTGGCTGTTTTATGCATTGTGATTCTTCACCATCAAATTGGATCTTCATCCTTTGAGACCGGGTCTTTATCCTTGAAAATGAATCTTTATCTTTTGACATCGGGTCTTTACCCTTGAAACATTGATCTTTATCCATTGAAGGTCGGGTCTTTACCCTGGCTTCAGCTCTTTTAGCTCGATTGATCTTTCATCTTTTGCATCTTCATTCTTTTGAGAGTTCTAATTGTTCCATTCTTTTGTTCTTCCTTTTTGCAAAGATTTAGCTATTTTTAATTGGACCTCATATCCTCTCCTTGCCCCTAATGATTTTTCTATGCGGACCCTGATTGACGTTGTTGTTGTCTAGTTCTTCGCACAAGCACGTACTTCTTCTCTTTGCAAAATTACTGGAGCTTTCTCAAGCAATGGGCTTTTCATGCCCCCCTGATTTGACATCTTCTTTTGATTCTTTACTTCGCAGGGTGTTTGCTGTTCATTTTGACAAGGAATAGACAACACAAGACAAGAAAGTGCGATGTGATATGCTCATGTATGCATGATATGCATGAATAATACTTACAGTTGTTCCATCGACTCACAGACTGAGGTGATCAACATAAGTGTTCTCATTGGTTCCTTTTTGACGCTCGTTCAAGTCTTGCATTGGAATGATCAAAAGCTTTGCATTTATGGCTTTTATCTTCAAGATGTTGAAAACATGAGTGGTGGAGATCCCAAGTTGCAGAGTCAGGGATACATCCTTTTTATATTTCATTATGTCTGCTGGTAGCTCCTTCATGACCTTGCCAACAATCATTTCCTTTGCCTAATATGTCCTTTGGAGGTTCAATATACTTCCCTTAACTTGAAGGCATCGTATGACAAAAACATTTTTTATTTGATTTTTTGAATTTTAATTTTGAAATCAAATGTTGGCTTTGCCAAATTAATGTCAATGCACCTCAGGACTTGATTTTCCAAATTAACATATCTATAACATGACAACCCTAGTTACCGTACTAAACTCGGGAATCATTTCTATTTAAGCAAGAATTGTTGCACTTCAGATAGGCACATACACATTACTTGGCCAAAGGTCTCATTTGGGTTTAGATATTGTCTATCTCATATGCATGCTTATTCCAACTATCTCCACTAATAGACTCTACCTACCAAGAGAGATCAACAGGTCTTTGATAGGCTTGAAACGGGGTCTATAAGGGACATGGATTAAAGTGGAGGCTATTTTGAGATTGGAGCTGGTGTGACACAATGGATAAACCCTCACACTACAAATTTCTTGTTGGAACTTTAGACAGCTTGGAGGCAACCTTGCTAGACTCCAAATTTCTTCTATCTTCTTAGCATTAATTTAGATCTTGATTAGGACAGTTTTTGCCCTTGCATAAAGTTTAAGACCCAAATTTGTTTCTTTTCTTCTTCTCCCTTTTCTTTCTTTTTATTTTTCTTACTCTTCCCTTTCTTTGTCTTTTTGTCCTTCTTTCTTGTTGGACTACAAAACTTTCAATTTGTGGTCTTCCTCCTTTTCTCCAATTTTAATTGAATCTTTGGTTGGGTTGGACCAACTCAAAAAAGGTCTTTATGAACCAAATAGAAGCCTTTTGCTGCTTTAGGTAAAAGAGAACTCAGTTGGCTTTTTGAACCATTTTGAGTTTTTTTTTACTCTTTTTTTCTTTTTCTTTTCTTTTTCTATTGATTTTTTTCTTTCTTTCTTTCTTTTTTTGCTTTTGGTTCTAGCTCAAACAGAGTTGTCTTATTTGTACCAACTTAGGCTTCCAATAATGGATGAGTGGAGTAACATAAATCTTATTTAATAGGGATAAATCATTTATTACTTCAATGTTGATGTTGTCTTGGAGATATTAAGGGAACTTTAACTACCCTTAGTGTCTTGAAAACGTCAACTACCCTGAGGGTCTTGAAAACGTCAACTACCCTTATGGTCTTGAGAACTTCAACTATCTTCATAGTCTTGACTATTCATTTCTTTCTTTGATCTTCTTGCCTTTTCACCTTTTTGATCATAAGACTTGTCAAAAGTATCACAATAGCTCAAGGTAGGTTGTTGAGGTTATATGCCAATAAAAAGAAAGCTAAAATTTTATGAAGGCTCAAAGGGACAACTAGGGATTAATATCTAATTGGGTGGATACTAGTTGTTGACTAATAAAACAATGCCTAGATCATCTCTCCCTTAAATAAGTAGAGTTCAATTTCACCTCGAAAGTTTGTCAAAGCATGTTCTAAGACTGACTAGGGCCTAGACAAAGGTAATTATGCAGGAGCCCTCTCTAAGTAAGCATGTACAACTCAATGCTATAGAGCAATTCCCTCACCTAGTAAAGTCATTCAAGTCATGATGCCTAGACACATTAATTTATGAATTATCAAGCTAGATTCCTCATTGGTTGAGCACCAAAATGAACAAAGACCAACAAATTTTTTGATAAAAGTAATTTATTCAAACAAATTTAAATTTAAAAAACACGATAGTTCCAAAATATTAAAGAAAGTAAAATTGAAAAGCAACATTCAAGCTAAGGGAAGTTTGTTGAATTGGAGTCAAAGACACTCCATTCATTTAGACATATCAAGGGCAAGGATTTTTTCCATCATTAAGGATCATGGCTTCATCATCCATAGTTAATCCGAACTTGTTTAGTAGTACATCATTTTTAGCAGCTTCTCTATCCATATCCTGATGGGATGACAAGATAAAACTCTTCATGAGGGTTGCAAGCGGTGGCGCCCTTCCAATTTTAGGCAGAGGATTATTCTTAGTGTTGGGCTTATCAGGCTTAGGTAGCTCACCACTGTCAATTAAATCTTGGATCTCATGCCTCAATCAAGTACAGCTATCGGTCTCATGTCCTTGAGTCTGATGAAATTCACAAAAGGCTTTAGTATTAAATTTTGGAGGTAAAGGATTCGGCAAAGGTCGAGGGGCCAATGGCTGTAATAGTCCCTTCTTTTGTAGCTTGTTGAAGACACAAGACAAAGGCTTCCCCAGATCTGAAAATTTACGCCTCTTTGCTGGTTTAGTTGCTGCATTTTCCTCAACACCTCTTCTTTTCTTTTGATTTTGTTCATTGGGGTAATAGCTGCTCTTAATGCTCCACTTAGATAGCACATGGTTCGGTTGGTCTTGTAGAATAGAGATTGATCTCTCATTTTTCATTCGATCTCCATCAGTAGACATGTTCCTTCTTAATGCTGCCTTTTCCTTCTTTCTTATGTCAATGGGAGATGCCTTATTGGCATTGTTGATGATTTCCAGAATTTCAATCAACTGGGTCTTCATAATTTTAACCAATTGATCTCGTAGCTCGGCCATCCTAGCTTTGACAACTTTATCGATTATATCCCTTAGCTGGTTTGCATCCATCCTTCCTATGAAGTGCTTGAATCAAAATTGATGTTGTAGGTATCGTTGTATGCTCTTGAATTGTTGTACTTCAAGTCTATAAGCCAGAAAGGATCAATGATATGAGATGCAAATGTATGCATGTATGCATGTATGCACAAACAATCAACGAAGAAAGATAATTAGGACGTTCCTTCCAACCTTACAACATCCACACACGAATGGCGAGTCTCTTTTCCTAGGTATACGGTTAACAAAATACCATCATGGGGTATCTTGTTTTCGAATAATTCCCTCGGACGTTTCAACCAATAGTTATATTTTCGAAAATGGAAATCCATTCATGATAATTCCCATTAATTAGGTTTTAATCCATCCAACCAACTAAAGTAGCTTTTATGCTATATTGGATTAAAACTAAATTAAGAGGTTTATCATAGATAGATTTCTCACTTGAAAAAGGTAACTAATGATTCATGCCAAAAACAAGCCCACGGTTAATTTTTTTCTTAGTGTAAACTATGGCCATAATTGATTTTTTGTATTTCATAATTGACCTAAATATTTTTGCAAGCTCTTTGTAAGAAAAGATTGGGTGAAAATAGTTTTGTTTCTAAGCCCATTGTAAAAGATTTTAGAAAAATGGATTTTGGGCTTAGTATTTGGGCCATGAGCCAAAGAATTTTTGATTTGTTTTTAGAAAAGTCTTATGTCCAAAGACCATCTTGAAAAATTTTGAAAATAGTTTTGGTCTTTTGAATTTTGAAGAAAAATTTATTTTGAGCTTACAATATACTAAGGTCATATTAGAACAAGAACAAACCAAATAAGCCATGATTTAGACTAAGATAAACCAACCATAGTCAAACAACATGCATTTGGGGTAAAACCTAAGGAAAGTAACTAGGCTAATTACATGAGCTTTAGTCTTTGGGTTAAAAGGCTTAGGTTCCCATAGCAAGTATATACCAAATGGTACGAGGCTATGAGTGGTTATGCCATGATCGATCTCCATACCTTGAGTGAAAGTATGGTATCCCTTACATAACACAACACGAGTCACACGGGCATCCTAACTCACACACACGATGCAAACTAATACGATGCAATGGATAAAATCATTATAAGAAAGAATAGAATAATATAGAGACCAACAGAATCAACTTCTCTTGTCCCCAGTGGAGTCGACACTGTGAGCGGGGATTTTCGCCCCCACTCCCGGTGGAATGGTTCTTGCGACTTCGGCACTGTTTAGGCTCGGGCCTTAGAGAACACGGACCTAAGTCCGGAGAAAATAGAGTTGCCACCCAGACGGGCCGGGAAAAAGAAAGGGGTGGATGACTCGATTCCTAAGGAATCCCCAACCCCTTAATGGGTTCGGAAAGTTGGGTACGTGTGGGGAAGGTGAGAAATGGCCCAGCACCCCCACAACGCCTGGTTCATCGGAACCGGCCTCCTTTACAGGTCTTAATATTATAAAATTCTTAAATATAACAATATTATCCATACTATACACAATAAAAAGAAAGCATCATTGTATTAAAATCAAAGCAATGTCCAAACAAAACAAAACAAATAAATGGACACCCATCCAAGGATGGAAACATGTCCTTACATCACATGCCTAGATAGGACACCCACCAAAAGGTAGAAACATGCCCTTTACATAAGTTCTAAAATAGAAAAGCAAATTAAATTACATAATGTTTAACTAGTGAGGTACCCACCAAGTGGAAACATACCTCTTACAACTTTTGGAAATCTAAATTGATTGATAAAAGTAAATAATCATTCATCATAAATAAATCATTCATAAAAAGTATTTAAATATCAATAAAATAGACATCCATCCATGATAAATTAAATAAATCAAGTATTGAAATTAAATAAATTAAAGCATAAGAGATAAATTAAGGTATAAGTAAATATAAAATTGAATAAAGCAAATAAAAGTTCAATTATGGCTACTGTGACTTTTTATGGAATTAAAATAAATTAGGGTTTTATATTTTAAAAGATTGGTAAGACTCTTTGATTAACCAAATTAAGGTTTGAATGATAAAATCATGAAACTAGGGTTTTAAACACTTTAAAATACTTTAATTTGTGATTTTTGGTTTATCGAATTTTAAGCTACTGTGTAATTTTTGAGTTTTTATGTTTTTTAATGTTTTAAAATTATTAGGGTTCATAAAAATTATGGTTTAAGGTTTTAAAAGGATTAGGGTTCATTATTTTAGGTTTAAAAGTTGAATTTTGAATTTTAGGGTTTTAGAATTTGGATCACGGGTAATGAAGAATTTTTAAGGTTTTAGAAATCAATTTGATATTTTATGAAGTTTTATGAATTTAAACAAAAGAATTGAAGTTTTTATAAGTAGAAAAGATGTTTTTTTTAAGTCTTTTTGAATGAAATAGAACCTACTTTAAAATCTTAAAAGAAACAGAATTTGATTTTGGTTTTGTTGAAAAATATGTTCAATTAAAGTTTTAAGGTTTTTAAGAAGAAAAAATAATAATTTTAAGTCTTTTTAGAAAAGAAGGCCACGTTTTTAGTGTTTTAACTTTGGAAAATTAAATTAAAGCTTTAAGATTTTTGATTTAAAAACACCCTAATTTCATAGGTTTGCTGCTGTGAAAACATAAATCAAAAAGAATTTAACATACCTTCTTTTGTTGATTCCTCCAAAAATAATTCTTCTTGGATGAACTAGCTCCAAAGACAAGCCTTTGAATTCCTTAATTCGTGCTGCTGCTGCTTTAAAGATCAATTGAATTGAGTTTCCCTTTTCCTTCACTGATTTGGTTTCAAAAAATCAAGCTACTGCCTCCTTTTTCTTTTTTTGGTTCTATTGGTCCTTATTTATAATGGTTTTAGGTTGTTTATTCCTAATTACACACGGCAAGTAATAATAATAAAAAAAAAGAAATTAAAACCTAATTGGATTAGGTTTCAAAAAATTTGCTTCGAAAAATTTTGCGCTAGCCAAAACTGTGGCAGCCGGGCCCGTGGCTGGGGCCAGTGGGCGTGCCAGCCTGCAGGAAATTCCTGCACGAATTCCTGCGGGCGAAATAACTCGTCCGCAGGAAAATCCTGCGGGAAGTTATTCCTGCGGGCTGGCACGCCCACAGGAAATTCCTGCGGGTGAAGTGCTGGGCCTACGGGCGTGACGCCCGTAGGAAAAACGCCTACAGGCCCGCACGACTGCTTTTCGCTGTCGATTTTTTTTCCGACTTCGATTTTATTTTTATTTTTATTTTTATTTTTTATTTGTTTTTTTTTATTTTTTATTAATAAAAATTTGATACTAAGGTAAAAATTACTTAATTAAAATTATTTTGGACCAATTAGACAACAAAAATCATTTTGGGCTAAATAAAACATATTAGATCAGATTGGGTAAAAAATTAAGGGTCTACAATTAGCTTCTCACCAAAAGCAATGGAACCTGAATTAATTCAAAAGATAGTGGATGACGCCCTTAATTCCAAGATGGAAGAACTAAAAGGGGGTCCTGGCTGAGACCTTGAAAAGCCAAATGGCTGCACTTTTGGGGAACACTGCTAAGGCATCTGCTAGTACTAAGAAGTAGAAGAACAAAGGAAAGGCCAAGGTTATAGAAGTAGCCTTTGATGATGACAAAGTTGATGATGATGATGATGATTAGGCTCAATACTTCCAAGATCCTCAAGATAAGAAGAAAGAGCCACAGGTTGTGGAAAGATCAACTGTGGAAAGATTGAAACTTTACATGTGGAGAAGATGATTACTAATTTGGAGAAGAAGTTTGAAAAGAAGTGTTGCGCTCGAATTAACTCTACCACAAAGCGTCACTCGCAAGTATACGAGGTAGCTGTAGCAAAGCTGATCGCCCCAAGGTCGTCTCACAAGGAAGCTAAAGTGGCTAATTGATTATCAAATTATAATTAACAAGTAATGAAGAAATTTAAATTATTAACTAATGAAGAAGATTGATTGAAGTTTAAAACGAATAAAAGTAAATTAAACTGATGTTTTGATTCACTTGATAGAAAGGTCTAGGGTTTGCACTTCTCTACTACTTATATGTATGAACAGTTATTCCTCTTAACTAATTTAATTTCAAAGATTAAATCTCAAACAACTTAATTAATCGAGTCAAGGAAATAAGCTCTCGCATTCAAACCTTTTTCAACTAATCTTGTTATAATTGAAATAATCTTTTTAATAGGTTATATCTCTAATTCACCTAAGTCCTTAATTGAATTGTTCCAGTATTAGACTTCATCTCTCAATCCATCATCTAATACCTAAAACACATAATTGGTGGCCAATCAATTATATATTAACAATATTTCATTCAATCAAGGCTAAAGAAATTATTAGCTAAGAGAATAACCAATTCATACAATCATAGCAGATCCATACAAACCCTAGACTAGATCAAATTAGTTCATCATGCTATCAAACATACTCATCTCATTAATGTTCAAAGAAATCAAATTAGAAATGATAATATCCATTAATACAATTTCAATGAAAATAAAGAGAATAAGTTCGAGAACAAAACCAAGTTACAAACTCTTTGAAGCTTCTGAAGAATCTCTTGTTCAAATCTTGCAAGAAGGATGTATCAATGGCTAGAACAATCTAATCTAAGCTAGATTAATCCAAAGTGTAATCAAAATCAAAGAAAACAAAGTTAAAACCCTAACTTCACTCTCTGACGGCTCAATTCAATCTCCAAATCGCCAACCCTTCAACCCTAGCTTCTCTTTTCCTTTTATATGAAACGTCCGCTTTAAAAATTTGCTACGCCTTTGGTTCATGAGGGGAACTGCCAAGTTGGATGTGACTTGGCCGTGTGGGTGGTCTTTGGAGGGACACGGCCACTGACTTGGTCGTGTCCCTTGCCTGTGTTTGCTTCTGTGAAGATTTAGTCTTCTTTTGCTTTGGACTTTAGTGAGACACGACCAAGTTGAATGTGACTTGGCCGTGTTGAGCTTCTTTGGAGGGACACGGCCACTGACTTGGCTGTGTCCCTTGCATGTGTCACCTACTGTGAGAATTTCTTCTTCTTTGCTTGGGATTTAAGTGAGACACGGCCAAGCTTGAGCAACTTGGCTGTGTCTGGGCTTCTTTGGAGGGACACGGCTAGTGACTTGGCCATGTCCCTTGAGTGTGTCCATCTCTATGTCTTGTGGCTTCCTTTTAGCTTGATATGGGACACGGCCAGTGACTTGGCCGTGTCCTCTGCATGTGTCAGCTACTGTCCATTTTTCTTCTTTTTAGTTCCTTGGCTGTTTAACCTAAAACAAAACTTCAAACAAACTTTAAACAAGAAGTGAATAAACAATAACCAACAAAACATAAACACCATACTAAAAACTAGATAAAAAACGACATAAACACTGAAAATAAACTAAAACTAACAAAATTAATGAAAACACTAAACAAACCGATAAAAACTAAAAAAATACCTAAATAAAACAATAATTTTCATAATAAACAAGACACAAATCTATAACAAAAACTAATAAAACAAGAAGCTGAAAATTGAAGAGATGTCAGAGGTGGAAAAGCTTTTTTTAAGAAGATGAGGAAGTCTCATACAAATTCAAGATACCTTCTTTTGCTAAGTTCAATGGAATTGGCAACCCTCATCTTCATGTCGAGCAATACATCACTACAATGCAATCCACCTTAGCAACTAAGGCTCAAACTCTAAGGTGCTTCATGCTTTCATTGGATCCTGTTGTGCAGAATTGGTTCAACACTTTAGAGGACAACACACAAAAGAATTGGGATTCATTGTACAAGGCTTTCATCCAACAATATGGGTATAACACTGAATTAGATGTTACACTGATGGAAGTTGAGTCAATCAGGCAAAAACAAAATGAGAACTTTGTTGACTATGTAAAGAGGTTGAGAAACAAAGCTGCATTGCTCAAGAAAAAGGCTAGATGAGTCAGACCAGATTATAATGATTGTGAGAGGGGCGCTACTTAATCTTCGTTAAAGGATGTCCCACACCCTGATTAGAGATTTTAAGGATCTCCTTAAAGCTGGCTTGCAAATAGAAGAATGGGAAAGAGAGAAGAACCATTCTTCTTCAAGGAGGAACAAAAAAGAGCATTATCAGTCTGGCAATCGAAGCACACAAAAGGCAGTTGACGTTAATAAAACTGGTTAAGGAGGAAGGAGGCATTTTTTGAAATTGGGAAAGACACTGTTTTGGGTTCTCAATAAGCCACAAAAGAAGGGACTGTTACAACCCTTGACTCCTTGGCCATTACCAAATCATCTACCACCCAACTTTGATGCTAAGGCATGTTGCCAATTCCACCAAATGCAAGGGCACGAGATGGACAAATGTTTGAGATTGAGGCATGAGATCTAGTGTAACACCCCTGTACTCCACATACGTACACCACATACGCCCACACAACATGTGATATATGTATAGAGGATATAAGGGTGTCACAGTCTTCTTTTTAAATAAACCAATCTTTAAAATTTTATCATCAAATCAATGTAAATCAATCTAAGCAAACTTAAAATATTTAATCGTATATTATAGAAAATAATAGATAAAACAATCCTTACTAAAATACATATTCATATATCTTTATTACCCCAAAAGTTTATCCAAAACATTAGTTTAATAAGCAGCGGAAAATACATATGTATATATCAAAATCAATATTTACAAAATTATAGAGTTTATACATGCTGGCAGTTCGTCTTTGATCTTGATGTCCACAACTCAACACTGCTCTCATAAACTCAAGCCTAGACTCTACTCGGTCTAGTTGAGTTCTTCGGCACAACCAGATCTACCCTGTCACCTGTGCGATGAACCACAATCGCGCTAATCAAAAAGCTTAGTGGTACAAACTTTGATTCAATATAGATCAATGCGAAGCTAATGCACAATACATATGAATATATCAACTCATTACATTATAACTCAACATATTAATCATTTGCATCACATTTCATAATTCACATTTAAGCAAAGACAAACATGGGCCCAAAAAATATCTAATATGCTATTCAAAGTTTAGAGTTACTGTTTTGGTCCATAATGACACCTTGTGTCTAGCCCCGTAGGCAATATATATATCCATGGATAATATAATAGCCCCAGTCTCTTAGACCTCAACCCGGCTAGACCCTTAGGCCCCTATATCTTTTCCTCAACCCGGCTAGACTGCTATAGTTTTTGAGGCTTACGACCCAGTCTTTTCACCCCAAAAACATCACATTTATCAGCTGGGCTCGGCTTATGACCCGATCTTTTCACCTGCCCAGCAATTCATAGGCATGCCGCCAAACCCAGAACTCTGAAAATTGAATAACATACTAGGCACACAACTTATTCATTTATCTCATTATCAAATACTTTCATAATTCATTTCTCATAATCAAACTAGGCTCATTGCCTTATTATATCATCATTTTTTCTCACCTTTATCATTCTTCTCTTTTGTATCAATATCAATTTGTTACATTATAATTTCACATGTCTTACCACATTATTCCATATTTCTTTTCATATGCACTACATTACTCAATTGCATTGATACATCAACATAATTCACATCATGCATATTGTAGAACCTTAATTTTTACCCCAATTTGATATGGTCCTAATTAAAGGATGCCAAAATAAATTTTATCCGACTTTAAATATATAAACCTAGTTTATAATTTTTAAAAGGAGTCGGTTTGGATTAAAGAGGCATATATTTGATTGTAAAACCCTAAAACCAAGTGTAATTGGCCCAAATTAAAATTTTTTGGTTCATAAGTTAAAAAAAGTCAGAATAATTTAATTGAGGCCGGCTTAGAGACATTAGCTTGCTTCATGTTGACCTTGGCAGCCTAAGATCGACATGAGCCTGCCTCATGTCAACTTGGGCAAGCTAGGTCGACATGAGCATGCTTCATGCCGACCTTGGGAGGCTAGCTCGACATGAACATGCCTCATATCAACCTTGGCAACCCAGGATCGACATGAGCATGCCTCATGTCAACATGGGCAGCCCAAGGTCGACATGAGGTTGGTCTCATGTCGACCTAGGGCAACTAGGTCGACATGGGTTCAATATGTATCCTAATTCAACAAGAATTTGTTTTAGGGACTGTTTTATATTAGGTTAAGGATTCTGAGTGAGTTTCGGATATAAGTAACAATGTTTTAGAATTCATATAGGGGGAGAAAAGATTAACAAGGTAACATTAAGAGGGGACGGCAAGGAACATTAACAAGATAGTAAAGAGACGGCAACAAATAGAAAAGATTAGCAGCAAACATTCATCAGTAATCAATCATTCAAAGACAGCAACACTGTCTTTGTTAATTGTTCATCCAGAAGTTAATTGTGGAGCAACCAACGAGTGGAGGTTTGATCTTTAATTATGAATTATTTATGTTTACAGTAATTTTGTTTCTTTGATTAATAAGAACATGCATGCAGTAACTTTGAACACATAGTAGCTTGATCTTTGAACATGCAGTAAATTGTTTTTTTCGTTTTAATAACTTTAATCATTTGTTTTGGTTTTTGTTTTAATAACTTTAATCTTTTGCTTTAATTATCACATTGATAAATTGGTATTCGTAATCCCACTGGCATATTTCATAAAGCATAAAACTATTCAGTAGTCAACAATTAATTGTTAAAATCCATCTTGTTTACTTTAACTTCGAGAACCGTATGTTATTTCATTAAAACTCAAAATCTTAAACTATTTTTATCCAAAAGCCTAAACCAATTCATTATTAAACTCCAAAATATCGATTATTTTTCCAAAACCTTAATTTATTTTTCCAAATCCAAAATTGTTTCTTTTTAGGCAGTAAGCTAATTCCAAAACCCTAATTCCAAAAACCCTAATTCCAAAACCCTAGTTTCAAAAACCCTAAAAATCCTAATTTCAAAACCTTAATTATAAAACTTTACTTTCTAAAACCCTAAATTTTGAAACCCTAAATTCAATTGATAATTCTTTAAAACCCTAAATTTATATATTTATTGCTTTATTTAATTTTAGATTTGATTATATAATTTATTATATTTTTTGATGGTTGATTTATTTAATTTAAATGCTTGATTTATTTAATTTATCATGGATGGATGTTTATTTTATATTTTGATTAATAGCTCTGATGAATGATTTATTTATGGTGAATGGTTATTTATTTTATCAATTTATTTAAATTTCCAAATGTTGTAAGAGGTATGTTTCCACTTGGTGGGTACCTCATTAGTTAAATATCATGTAATTTAAATTGCTTTTCTATTTTAGAACTTATGTAAAGGATATCTTTCTACGTTTCGGTGGGTGTCCTATTTAGGCATGGGATGTAAGGACATGTTTCCATCTTCGGGTGGGTGTCCATTTATTTGTTTTGGTTGGACCATGCTTTGGTTTTAATATATTGATGCTTTCTTTTAATTATTGTGTGTAATATGGATAATGTTGTTATATTTAAGAATTTTATAATATTAAGACCTGTAAAGGAGGCCGGTTCCAATGAACCGGGCGTTGTGGGGGTGCTGGGCCATTTCTCACCTTCCCCACACGTACCCAACTTTCCGAACCCATTAGGGGGTTGGGGATTCCTTAGGAATCGAGTCATCCACCCCTTTCTTTTTTCCGGCCCGTCCGAGTGGTGACTCCATTTTCTTCAGACTTAGGTCCGTGATCTCTAAGGCCCCGAGCCTAAATAGTGCCAAAGTCGCAAGAACTATTCCACTGGGAGTGGGGCAAAAATTCCCGCTCACAGTGGCGACTCCACTGGGGATAAGAGAAGTTGATTCTGTTGGTCTTTATATTATTCTATTCTTTCTTATAATGATTTTATCCATTGCATCATCTTAGATTGCATCGTGTGTGTGAGTTAGGATGCCCGTGTTACCTGTGTTATGTTATGTAAGGGATACCATACTTTCACTCAAGGTATGGAGATCGAGCATGGCATAACCACTCATAGCCTCGTACCATTTGGTATATACTTGCTATTGGAACCTAAGCCTTTTAACCCGAAGACTAAAGCTCATGTAATTGGCCTAGTTACTTTCCTTAGGTTTTACACCAAATGCATGTTGTTTGACTATGGTTAATTTATCTTCGCTTAAATCATGGTTTATTTGGTTTGTTCTTTTTCTAATATGACCAAGTATATTATAAGCTCAAGATAAATTTTTCTATAAAGTCCAAAAGACCAAAGCTATTTTTAAAATTTTTCAAGATGGTCTTTGGACATAAAACTTTTCTAAAAACAAATAAAAAATTCTTTTGATCATGGCCTAAATACTAAGCCCAAAATCCATTTTTCTTAAAATCTTTTTACAATGGGCTTGGAAACAAAATTATTTTCATCCAACCTTTCTTAAAAAGAGCTTGCAAAAATATTTAGGTCAATTATGAATTACCAAAAATCAATTGTGGGCCTAGTTTACACTAAGAATAAATTAACCATGGGCTTGTTTTTGGCGTGAATCATTAGTTACCTTTTTCAAGTGAGAGATCTATCTATAATAAACCTCTTAATTTAGTTTTAATCCAATATAGCATAAAAGCTACTTTAGTTGGTTGAATGGATTAAAACCTAATTAATGGGAATTATCATGGATTGATTTCCATTTTCGAAAATATAACTATTGGTTGAAATGTCTGAGGGAATTATTCAAAAATAAGATACCCCGTGTTGGTATTTTGTTAACCATATACCTAGAAAAAGAGACTCGCCATTCATGTGTGGATGATATAAGGTTGGAAGGAAACGTCCTAATTATCCTTGTTTATTGATTGTTTATGCATACATGCATACATGCATATATTTGCATCTCATATCATTGATCCTCTCTGGCTCACAGCCCTAAATTACAACAGTTCAAAAGCTTACAACAATCTGACCTACGTCGAAGACGAAGAATCTAGTAATGACTCAATCACTTGCTCACCAAAAGCAATGGAGCCCGAACAAATTCAAAGAATGGTGGATGATGCCCTTAATGCCAAGATGGAAGAAATAAAAGAGGCCATGGCCAAGACCATAAAGAATCAACTAGCTGCAATTTTAGAAAATCATGCCAAAGCATCTGCTAGTACCAAGAAGACAAAGGACAATGGGAAGGCTAAAATTGGTGAAGTAGCTTTTGATGATGATAAGGTGGTCATTGATGATGATGATTGGGCTCAATACTACCAAGATCCTCAAGACAAAAAGGAGCCAAAGGTCGTTGAGAAGGCAATTATTGAAAAGACTGAGACATTCGGTGTTGAAAAGATGATTGCTGATTTAGAAAAGAAATTTGAGAAGAAATTGAAAACCGAAGAGGTGTCCGAGATCGATAAACTATTTGAGCTAGATGAGGAGGTCCCCCATAAGTTCAAGATGCCATCCTTTGCAAAGTACAATGGTACTGAAAATCCTCATCTCCATGTGAAGTAGTAAATCACTGCTATGCAGTCTGCCCGAGCTACTAAGGCTCAAACTCTAAGGTACTTCATGCTCTCATTGGACCCCATTGTCCAAAATTGGTTCAATACCTTAGATGATGGAACACAAAAGAATTGGGATTTGCTATACAAGGCCTTCATCCAGCAATATGGGTATAATGTTGACTTGGAAGTTACCTTAATGGAAGTTGAGTCCATTAGGCAACGGCTAAATGAGAATTTTGTGGACTATGTGAAAAGATGGAGAAATAAGCCTGCTTTGCTCAAGAAGAGGCCCGACGAATCTGATCAAATAAGGATGACCGTGAGAGGCTTCCAGTCCAATCTCTGTGTAAGGATGTCTCACACCCTTATAAGGGATTTCAAAGATCTTCTCCAAGCTGGTCTACAAATTGAAGAATGGGAAAGGGAGAAGAGTCATTTTGCAACAAAAAGGAGTGAGAAAGGGAACTACCAGTCGGGCAATCAAAGCACACAAAAAGAAGTTGATGTTAATACCACAAGTTAAGGAGGAATGAGGCAGTTTTCAGAATTAGTGAAGCCACTTTCCTGGGTTCTCAATAAGCTACAAAAGAAGGGATTGTTACAACCCTTGACTCCTCGTCCTTTGCCTAATCCTCTTCCACCTAACTTTGATACTAGTGCATTTTGCCAATTCCATCAAAGGCCTGGACACGAAATGGATAATTGTATGAAGTTGAGGCATGAGATCCAAAATTTAATTGATAATGGAAAGTTGCCTGATCTAGATAAGCCCAATACCAAAGGTAATCCATTTCCAAGGTTCAACAGGGTGCCACCACCAATAGCCTTCATGGTAGGAAAAGAATTGGAAGAAGATTTCGTTTTATCATCCTTTCAAGATAGGGATATTGAAGATATGAAAGGAAAAGAAGCTTAAACTCAACAAACTTTCCTTAGCTTGAATGTTACTTTTCAATCTTACTTTCTTTAATATTTTGGAACTATTGTGTTTTTCAGATTTAAAGTTGCTTGAATAAATTACTTTCATCAAAATTTTTGTTGGTCTTTGTTCATTTTGGTGCTCAACTAATGAGGAATTTAGCTTGATGTTTATAAATTAATGTGTCTAGGCATCATGACTCGAATGACTTTACTAGGTGAGGGAATTGCTCTATAGCATTGAGTTGTGTATGCTTACTTAGAGAGGGCTCCTGCATAATTACCTTTGTCTAGGTCCTAGTCAGTCTTAGAACATGATTTGACAAACTTTCGAGGTGAAATTAAACTCTGCTTATTTAAGGGAGAGATGATCTAGGCATTGTTTGACGAGCCAACAACTAGTATCCACCCAATTAAATATCAATCTCTAGTTGTCCCTTTGAGCCTTCATAAAATTTTAGCTTTCTTTTCATTGGCTTACAAACCCCAATAACCTACCTGAGCTGTTGTGATACTTTTGACAAGTCTTATGATCACTAAGATGAAGAGGCAAGAAGATCAAAGAAAGCAATGATTAGTCAAGATCATGAGGATAGTTGAAGTTCTCAAGACCATGAAGATAGTTGAAGTTCTCAAGACCATAAAGGGAGTTGAAGTTATCAAGACCATAAGGGTAGTTGAAGTTCACTTAATATCCCCAAGACAACATCAACATTGGAGTAACAAATGATTTATCCCTGTTAAAGAATATTTATGTTACTCCACTCATCCATTATTGGAAGCCCAAGTTAGTACAAACAAGACAACTCTTTTAGAGCTAGAACCAAACAAAAAAAAAAGAGAGAAGAAAAGAAAACAAGAGAAATGAGAGCAAAGATAAAAGAAGAAGAAAAGAAAGAAAAGAGAAAAGAAAAGAAAAAAGAAAAAAGAAAAGAAAACCCAAAATGGTTCAAAAAGCCAACTGAGTTCTCTTTGACCTAAGACGACAAAAGGCTTCCATTTGGTTCATAAAGACATTTTTACTTGAGTTGGTCCAACCTAACCTAAGATTCAATCAAAACCAAAGAAAAAGGAGAAAGACCATTCAGTTCTTGAAAGTTTTGTACTTAGCAGTCCTACAAGAAAGAAGGACAAAATGATAAAAGAAAGGGAAGAGTAAGGAAAGAGAAAGAAGAGGGAAGCGTAAGAAAAATAAAAGGAAAGAAAAGGGAAAATAAGAAAAGAAATGAATTTGGGTCTTAAACTTTTTGAAAGGGTAAAGACTGTCCTAATCAAGATCCAGATTATTGCCAAGAAGATATAGAAGGAATTAGGAGTCTAGCAAGATTGCTCCCAACTGCCTAAAGTTCAAACAGGAAATTTGTAGTGTGAGGGTTTGTCCATTGTGTCACACCAGCTCCAATCTCAAAATGGCCTTCGCTTAAACCTGTGTCTCCCATAGACCCCATTTCAAACCTATTAAAGACCTGTTGATCTCTCTTGGTAGGTAGGGTCTATTAGTAGAGATAGTTTGGATAAGCATGCATATGAGATAGACAATATTTAAACTCAATGAGACCTTTGGCCAAGTAATGTGTATGTGCCTATCTGAAGTGCAACAGTTCTTACTTAAATAAAAATAATTCCCAAGTTTAGTACGTGTTGATTCTATAATTTAACATGTAATTAAATTTAGTAAAATAGAACAACTTACTTGTTGTTCTTCCTCCTTGAATGTAATTGATTTGTTACAGGAATTATTGTTATTACTAGAATAACAATTCAAACTTCACAATCTAAAACCTTTTTATCCTCTTGATCTTTCTCTTCCTTTTATTTGATACACAAAAAAATGTTATTCCTTTTTCTGTTGCATGTATATGTTATATAAATGGAAGTTACATGGATTTTGTAACTTCTCCAAGTAACCACCTTAGTATAACCGATCAGGCGCAAATAATCCTTTCCTTGGTAACATAGCATGTAATCTGAAGTTCCTTTCAGATAGCGCAAAATTCTTTTGACTGCCATCCAGTGTTTTTGACCAGGGTTCGATTGATATCGACTGACCAATTTAACAGCATAACATATGTCGAGATGTGTGCACATCATTGCATACATCAAACTACCGACAGCACTGGCATATGGTACTTTGGACATTTTCTCTTTTTCTTCTTGAGTCTTGGGATGCATATCACGACTTAAGCTCAAGCTTTTTTCTACAGGGGTGTCCATTGGCTTGCAATCATGCATGCGGTAATGCTCCAACATCTTTTCGATGTAAGTCTCTTGAGATAAACCCAAAAGCCTTCTAGCGCGATCTCTTATGATCTTTACACCAAGCACAAAGTAAGCTTCACCCATGTCCTTCATTTCAAAGTTTGATGATAACCATTTTTTAGTAGTATCAATCAACACTTTATTATTCCCAGCTAAGAGAATGTCATCAACATACAAAGACAGAATTACAAAACCATCTTCGGATCGTTTTAAATACACACAATGGTCTTCTTCCATCATTTTAAAACCATCCTTGATGATAGCATGATGAGATTTAATGTTCCATTGCCTAGAAGCTTGTTTAAGACCATATATAGATCTTTTGAGCTTGCAAACTTTGTGCTCATTTCCTTTAGACTCAAAGCCTAAAGGTTGATCCATATTTATCTCTTCTTCTAGTTCTCCATTGAGAAATGCAGTTTTTACATCCATTTGGTATAATTCTAAGTCCATATGTGCAACAATAGCTAGGATGAAGCGAACTGAAGGAATCCTCACAGCTGGTGAGAATGTGTCCTCATAATCAATTCCCACTTTTTGGGTATAGCCTTTTGCTACTAAGCGAGCCTTATATCGTTCTATTGACCCATCTGCCTTATGCTTAATTTTTAGAATCCATTTATTTCCAATAGATCTTCGTCCTGACAGTAAATCAACCAAATCCCAGACTTGATTGGTTTTCATAGACTCCATTTCTTCTTCCATAGCCTTATACCATTCCTTAGCTTTAGGACCTGACAAAGCCTCTTGAACTATTTTAGGTTCTTCGTCATCCTGTGGAGCAATCATAAATGCTTCCCCCTCAATCTCAAATTGACGACGGGGAATTCATTCATGAATGCTTCGGCGAGGTTGAGATTGTTCATGATTTTGCTCTTGTGGAGCTCGATCAGGTACAATGTCGCTCCCTCTAATCCCAGGAGGATTTTGAGTTTCCTCTAATTCCTCGACTGCGTGATTTGGGGTGCCTTAACCAACATTTTCCATTTCATAAAAACAAAAATCCTTATTAACCTCACCTCTAGTAGGAAAGTCCTCTTCTAAGAACACGACATCACGTGACTCAATTTCTGTCACTCTCTCATCAGCTTCTTCACCAATAAACACGAATCCTTTGGAAAGCTCAGAGTATCTTATAAAGATACATTTCTTCCCCCTCGGACCGAGCTTCCCATGTTGATGGGTAGTATTATGAATGAAAGCTGCACACCCCCAGGGATGCAAATTACCTAAATTAGGTTTTTTGCCATTCAACAATTCATATGGGGTGGATATGACAGATTTGGAGGGCACACGATTAAGTATATAGGCTGCAGTTAACAAGGCATCTCCCCAAAAGGAGATTGGTAAGTTAGCTTGCGCCATCATTGACCTAACCATGTCCAAGAGGGTTCTATTTCTTCGCTCTGCAACACCATTTTGTTGCGGAGTATAAGGAATAGTTAGTTGTCTAGCTATACCCTTTTCATCACAAAATGCTTTGAATTGTTTAGAGATATATTCACGGCCTCGATCAATCCTTAAAGCCTTGATGCTTGTGTTTAATTGATTCTACAACAGTTTGGTGTAACGAATGAAGCACTCTAATGCTTCAGATTTGTGTGAGATCAAATAAACATAACCAAAACGAGTGAAATCATCTATGAACGTGATGAAATAGGAGGCACCATGCCTTGCCCTCACATTCATGGGGCCACATATGTCTGAATGGATAAGCTGTAATGGACTTATGGCCCTTTTAGCTTTGCCAAATGGTAATCTAGTTGCTTTTCCAGCTAGGCAATGCTCACATGTGGGCAATTCAATTTTGGCAATAGATCCTAAGAGACCTTCTTTTGCCAACCTATTTAGGCGATCTTGCCCAATGTGTCCTAATCTAGCATGCCACAATACATTTTCATTACAAGAATTAGAACTGGAATTTTCAACAACATAGATAGAAAAATTAACGTTAGTGGTATCTAATACCATAAAACCATTCAACAAATAACCAGAACCATAAAAAATTTTGTCCAGAAATATCTTAACACAACCTTCGCTAAATAAAATACGAAAACCAAAGTTTAGTAGAACAAGAACAGAAACTAGATTTTGCTGAACTTTAGGAGCATAGAGCACATCATGGAGATAGAGGGTGCGACCAGCCTGCAACACTAGCTTGCAGGAACCGATCCCAAGCACTGCAGCGGAAGTGTTATTTCCCATGAATATACTTCTAGATCCTTTTGGAATTCGACGAAATTCCACAAAGCTGTTTCGAACCCTTGCTATGTGGTCGGTTGCTGCTAAGTCTACAGTCCAAAAAGGAATAGTTTCAACAAGCATTAAGCAACTACTAACATACAAGTTAGAGGGATGAGATTGGTCAAACAATACCTTTGACTCAGTGCAATCATGAGCAAAGTGACCAGGTTTGCCACAATTGAAACAGTTGTTATTTTTCTTTCCACTAGAACTGGCTTGATTTCCTTCTTTGCCTTGTTGGGAACCTTTACCCTTTCCACTTTTGCGTCCAGAACCTTGCATTCCTCGCTTTTTAGTCTCCATCATATATGTCTCCTCATTAGGCTTTTCAGCGAGAAGACGATCTTCTTCAAGCTCCACATGACGAGCGACATCATCAAACGTTTTGATGTTGTCGTTGTGGGTAAGGTTAACACGCATGTGTTCCCAAGAACTTGGCAAAGAGTGTATTACAGCTTGGACTTGCTGCTCATCAGTCATATCATGCCCAGCAGCCCTCAATTTACTTATCATGTTCGACATGGTGGTTAGATGCTGCCTCATAGAATGATTTTGGCGCTTCTTATAACCATCGAACTTGAGGATTAACTGACGTAGTCTGGTAGTTGAGGTTCCCCCATATTGAACCTTCACAACATCCCAAACTGCCAGAGCTGTTCGATGCTTCTCAAAACGCAACATGATATCATTTCGCATACTGCTCAGCATCAATATGCGAGCCACACGATCCTTGCTCTTATAAGCTTGATATGTCTCCATATCACGCCTATGTTGAGCAGTGGTCCCATGCTCAGGCTCAGCCATAGGTTGTATTATTGTTTCCAGCATGTCTTGCTCCTCCAAGAGATACTGAATTTTTCGATGCCAAACATCGTAGTTTTTTTCATTCAGTTTATCTCCCTGGTTTAAATCAACGACAATACTTTTTGTTGCAGCCATTTCAACTATATAAACACAATTACCAAAATAGGATCAAGTACAATTTTAAAACGATATTATTGTCACTACGTCTTAGATTAAACAAATAATAATTTAACTCATGCAATAGAAATGAAAATAATGTAAACATTTAATCAATTTCTATTTACATAGACTTTGTTATTATTGTAAATCTAAACAAGCACATTAATTTCTAGTTATTAGCATTATCTAATAACTCCCACTCAGAAAAAAAATATTTTCACAATAAAATAAAATTTCATTTATGAAAGCATTCAAACAGTAGTATTAATATCAACACTACACTACTATGGTACATAATCAGGATCTCTAATTATATCATCAATATCAGTCTCATTATCAGAGATGTCACCAAGCTCATAACTCTCGAACCATGGAACAAATCGTGCAGCAGGATCCAAAAATCTTGTGCTACGCCCAGTGCGTCGTATACCCATAGAGGTATATAAACGCTCTCTCTTAAGCAGCATTTCGTCAGCGAGAGTATTGAAGTCCGAAGTACTCAGCCTTTGCTTCAAATTGTGGCTAACTTTGCCCCATTCAGCAGGCAGAGAGTCAAGCACAATCTGAAACTGTTGTTCGAGGTAGAACTCATGCACACCAGTTATCCTCAGCATGTCAAACCAATTATGCATATAATCAATATGGTCTAATATGCGGTGGCTTGTTTTTTTTTATAGTGCAAAATACAATCAATCATTAATTGTCGATCCATTACAATAAAATAACCCGTAATTATCAATTTATATAGTATATAAATGAAATTATAGCAAATCATCTATTTTCAGTAGCTTAAAAAAAATTAGAAAAATTACAAAAAAATAGGAAATTAAAAAATAAATATACTAGAAAAAACGGGATTCCAATCGGACATCACACGCGCCCACACTCTCCAACTGAAAATGGATGGTCAAATCACAGCGCGTGTAATACACGCGTTGCGTCCGTGAGTGGTTAAGGTCAAACAGCAAAAATTGAGTTGGTTCAAACCGATCCAATCAAATCGGACCAAACCAGGTTTGAACCAAAATCAGTCCAACCCAAAAATCAGTCCGACTGAATAAACTGGACCGCTGATCCATCCAGCCTCACTGCCGGCGCGTGCATCTCACGCGCCGTTCCGGTCCTCTTCTCCGGCGAGTATAACTGTTTCTGTCCATTTTTCCGGCGAAATTTCAAAAAACCATAACAATTCACATACATGTCCAAAAATTACAAAAAAATACTCGTTGGAAAGCTTGTGACGAGTACTTTAACCAGAAAATATAACATTGAACATATAATGTGAAATTGGCATTCGAATTTCAGAGAGAATCTACTGCATAAATTTTTGAAAAATGAAAAAATTTCCAGAAACCTATTTTAAGTTTCTTAACCCACCATTGCATTCAAGGGCACTTAATAACATGCTATTATGAATTTAAACATACTATGCTCTGTTACCAATGTTGATTCTATAATTTAACATGTAATTAAATTTAGTAAAATAGAACAACTTACTTGTTGTTCTTCCTTCTTGAATGTAATTGATTTGTTACAGGAATTATTGTTATTACTAGAATAACAATTCAAACTTCACAATCTAAACCCTTTTTATCCTCTTGATCTTTCTCTTCCTTTTATTTGATACACAAAAAAATGTTATTCCTTTTTCTGTTGCATGTATATGTTATATAAATGGAAGTTACATGGATTTTGTAACTTCTCCAAGTAACCACCAGTTGGTTACTTGGGAAGCAACCCATCCAAATGGGTGTGTCTACCCATATATATATATATATACACACTAATAGTACGGTAACTAGAGTTGTCATGTTATAGATATGTTAATTTGGAAAATCAAGTCCTGAGGTGCATTGACATTAATTTGGCAAAGCCAACATTTGATTTCAAAATCAAAATTTAAAAAAAAAGAAGGGTATTTTGTCATACAAAGCCTTCAAGTTAAGGGAAAAGGGAATGATTATTGGCAAGGTCATCAACCAACATGCTGAAATATAGTTGGAAATGGATGCATCCTTGACTCTACAACTTGGGGTCTCCACCACCCATGTTTTCAACATCTCAAAGATAAAACTCATAAATGCAAAGCCTTCTGTCATTTCAAATGCAAGACCTGAACAAGCGTCAAAAGGGAAAGTGAGAACACTTCTGCCGATCACCTCGATCTGTGAGTCGATGGAACAACTGTAAGTATTATTCATGCATGTCATGCATACATGAGCATCACACTTTCTTGTCTTGTATTGTCTATTCTTTATCAAAGTGAGCAGCAAACACTCTGTGAAGTGAAGAATCAAAAGAAGATGTCAAATCAGGGGGGTATGGAAAGCCCATTGCTTGAGAAAGCTCCAGTAATTTTGGAAAGAGAAGAAATACGTGCTTGTGCGAAGAACTAGACGGCAAAAACATCAATCAAAGCTTGCATGGATAAAATATTTGGTTTGAGCCTACACAGGGGGCGAAGTTTCTCCTTTTCAATTTTTTGAGTTTATATACAAAATATTTTTAAACTCAAATATTTTGCCACACAGGGGGGGGGGCAAGGAGAGGATATAAGGTCCAATTAAAAATAGCTAAATCTTTGCAAAAAGGAAGAACAAAAGAATGGAACATTAGAATTCTCAAAAGAATGATGATGCAAAAGACAAAAGACCAATCCAGCTAAAAGAGCTGAAGCCAGGGTAAAGACCAGACCTTCAATGGATAAAGACCCATGTTTCAAGGGTAAAGACCCAATATCAAAGGATGAAGATCCATTTGCAAGGGTGAGGACCCGATGTCAAAAGATGAAGATTCATTTTCAAGGATGAAGACCCGATCTCAAAGGATGAAGATCCATTTTGAGGGTGAAAAACCACAATGCATAGAACAGCCGGAGCAGTCAAACTTCTCAACTAATAAAAGGTCAGTCAAATTCAATCTCGAGTCCAAGTACCCAAATCAACTCAAGCTCGGGTCCAAGTACCCAATATCGGGTCCAAGTACCCAAATCAAATCCAATCTTGGGTCCAACTACCCAATCTCGGGTCCAAGTACCCAATCTCCGGTTCAAGTACCCAAATTAATTCAAGCTCGGGTCCAAGTATCCAATCTCGGGTCCAAGCACCCATTCTCAGGTCCAAGTACCCAAATTAAATCAATCTCGGGTCCAAGTACCCAAATCGAATTCAATCCAATCTCGGGTCCAAGTACCCAATCTCGGGTCCAAATCAAATCAATCTCGGGTCCAAGTACCCAAATCAAATCAATCTCAGGTCCAAGTAACCAAATTAAATCAATCTCGGGTCCAAGTACCCAAATCAAATCAATCTCAGGTCCAAGTATCCGATCTCGGGTCGAAGTACCCAATCTCGTGTCCAAGTACCCAAATCAAATCAATCTCGGTTCAAGTACCCAAATCAATCTAGGGTCCAAGTACCCAAATCAATCATTCTCGGGTCCAAGTACCCAAATCAAATCATTCTCGGGTCCAAGTACCAAAATCAAATTCAAGCTCGGGTCCAAGTACCCAAATAAAATTCATTGTAGGGTATAAGTGCCTAATCTCGGGTCCAAGTACACAAATCAATCTAATCTCGTGTGCAAGTACCCAAATCCAATTCAATCTCGGGTCCAAGTACCCAAATAAAATTAATCTCGAGTCCAAGTACCCAAATCAAATCCAATCTCGAGTCTAAGTACCCAATCTCGGGTCCAAGTACCAAAATCAAATCAATCTCGGGTCCAAGTACCCAAATCAAATCAATCTAAGGCCCAAGTACCCGATCTCAGGTCAAAGTACCCAATCTCGGGTCGAAGTACCCAAATCAAATCAATCTCGGGTCCAAGTACCTAAATCAATCTCAGGTCCAAGTACCCATTCTCGGGTCCATGTACCCAAATCAATCATTCTCGGGTCGAAGTACCCAAATCAAATCATTCTCGGGTCGAAGTACCCAAATCAAATTCAAGCTCGGGTCAAAGTACCCAATCTCAGGTCCAAGTACCCAAATCAAATTCATTGTCGGGTATAAGTACCTAATCTCGGGTCTAAGTACCCAAATCCAATTCAATCTCAGGTCCAAGTACCCAAATCAAATTCAATCTCGGGTCCAAGTACCCAAATCAAATCAATCTCGGATCTAAGTACCCAAATCAAATCCAATCTCAGGTCTAAGTACCCAAATCAAATCAGCCTTGGGTCCAAGTACCCAATCCTAGGTCCAAGTATCCAAATTCAATCTAGTCTCGGGTCCAAGTACCCATATAAAATTCAATCTCGGGTCTAAGTACCCAGATCAAACCCAAAACAAAACATCAACCATCTCAAAAATTAACTCTTATTGTTTTTCACTCTCTTTTGTTGTAGTCTCAGATCGTTCAAGCAAGGGGCAAACTGTAGACCTTTAATTTTTACCCCAATTTGATATGGTCCTAATTAAAGGATGCCAAAATAAATTTTATCCGACTTTAAATATTTAAACCTAGTTGATAATTTTTAAAAGGAGTTAGTTCCGATTAAAGAGACATATATTTGATTGTAAAACCCTAAAACCAAGTGGAACTGGCCCAAATTAAAATTTTTCGATTCATAAGTTAAAAAAGGTTAGAATAATTTAATTGAGGCCGGCTTAGAGACATTAGCATGCTTCATGTCGACCTTGGCAGCCCAAGATCGACATGAGCATGCCTCATGTCGACTTGGGCAAGCTAGGTCGACATGAGCATGCTTCATGTCGACCATGGGAGGCTAGGTCGACATGAACATGCCTCATGTCGACCTTGGTAGCCCAAGATCGACATGAGCATGCCTCATGTCAACTTGGGAAGCCTAAGGTCAACATGAGGTTGGTATCATGTTGACCTAGGGCAATTAAGTCGACATGGGTTCAACCAGAATTTGTTTTAGGGACTGTTTTATATTAGGTTAAGGATTCTGAGTGAGTTTCAGATATAAGTAACAATGTTTTAGAATTCATAAAGGGGGAGAAAAGATTAACAAGGTAACATTAAGAGGGGATGACAAGGAACATTAACAAGATAGCAAAGAGACGGCAACAAACAGAAAAGATTAGCAGCAAACATTCATTAGTAATCAATGCTGTCTTTGTTAATTGTTCATCTAGAAGTTAATTATGAAGCAACCAACGAGTGGAGGTTTGATCTTTAATCATGAATTATTTATGTTTACAGTAATTTTGTTTCTTTGATTAATAAGAACATGCATGCATGCAGTAACTTTGAACACACAGTAGATTGATCTTTGAACATGCAGTAAATTGTTTTTTTCGTTTTAATAACTTTAATCGTTTGTTTTGGTTTTTATTTTAATAACTTTAATCTTTTGCTTTAATTATCACATTGATCAATTGGTATTCGTAATTCCACTGGCATATTTCATAAAGCATAAAACTATCCAGTAGTCAACAATTAATTGTTAAAATCCATCTTGTTTACTTTAACTTCGAGAACCGTATGTTATTTAATTAAAACTCAAAACCTTAAACTATTTTTATCCAAAAGCCTAAACCATTTCATTATTAAACTCCAAAATATTGATTATTTTTCCAAAACCTTAATTTATTTTTCCAAATCCAAAATTGTTTCTTTTTAGGCAGTAAGCTAATTCCAAAACCCTAATTCCAAAAACCCTAATTCCAAAACCCTAGTTTCAAAAACCCTAAAAATCCTAATTTCAAAACCTTAATTATAAAACTTTACTTTCTAAAACCCTAAATTTCGAAACCCTAAATTCAATTGATAATTCTTTAAAACCCTAAATTTATATATTTATTACTTTATTTAATTTTAGATTTGATTATATAGTTTATTATATTTTTTGATGGTTGATTTATTTAATTTCAATGCTTGATTTATTTAATTTATCATGGATGGATGTTTATTTTATATTTTGATTAATAGCTCTAATGAATGATTTGTTTATGGTGAATGGTTTTTTATTTTATCAATTTATTTAAATTTTCAAATGTTGTAAGAGGTATGTTTCCACTTGATGGATACCTCATTAGTTAAATATCATGTAATTTAAATTGCTTTTCTATTTTAGAACTTATGTAAAGGATATGTTTCTACCTTTTGGTGGGTGTCCTATTTAGGCATGGGATGTAAGGACATGTTTCCATCTTTGGGTGGGTGTCCATTTATTTGTTTTGCTTGGACCTTGCTTTGGTTTTAATATATTGATGCTTTCTTTTAATTATTGTGTGTAATATGGATAAAGTTGTTATATTTAAGAATTTTATAATATTAAGACCTGTAAAGGAGGCCGGTTCCAATGAACCGGGCGTTGTGGGGGTGCTGGGCCATTTCTCACCTTCCTCACATGTATCCAACTTTCCGAACCCATTAGGGGGTTGGAGATTCCTTAGGAATGGAGTCATCCACCCCTTTCTTTTTCCTGGCCCATCCGGGTGGTGACTCCATTTTCTTCAGACTTAGGTCCGTGTTCTCTAAGGTCCCAAGCCTAAACAGTGCCGAAGTCGCAAGAACCATTCCACCGGGAGTGGGGGCGAAAATCCCCGCTCACACATATCATAACATATAACTCATTCATCAACAATGTATCAATTAACTTAACACATTTCTCAACTAAACGTGTTAAGTCCCAATGTCATGTAAATGTATGCAATCATTCAAAGTTTGTACTTACCTATTAAAGAAACAACACCACTCTATCAGCTTCCTCTTCCAAGATATCCCTCAAACCTTGGCTAGGGTAACTCAATTCTCTTCAAAACCTAATCCAAAGGTGATTATAAATACTCACTTAGTGTTACACATGAGAAAATAAGGATAAGAACTATCTAGGGCAAACTCTACACTTGACATGCTCAACAACATGGGCGTGTCCCTGACCGTGCCCTAAACCCACAACACAGAAGCTTTAACATGCTCAGTAACATGGGCGTGTCACTGCACGTGTCAATTCTCCTTCAACATAGAAGCTATGACACTCTCAGTTACATGGGCGTGTCACTAGACGTGTCAATCTCTTAACAACACAGAAGTAGTGACACGCTCAGTGACATGGGGGTGTCACTGGACGTGTCACTAGCCCAGAAAATAGAACCAACGACATGCCTAAAGACATGGCAGTGCTAATGGACATGTCAGGCCAAAATCACTGAAATTGACACTAAAATGCCACATCCAACAAACATCTTTCTTTCACCCTTTTCCACTCCAAACAAACTCAACCGAAACCATTAAGATACCATAATAAACTTGTATAACATCAAAACAACTCAATAACATGCTTCAAAACACAATCACAACCATATTTTACAACTCAACACATACACAATCCACAACTCTTATTTTCTTCACCAAACTTAACATTTAATTCAATTTCAACAATAAGCATTCCAAAATTTTAGGGTATCATTTGGGATATTACAATACTCCCCCTCTATAAATAAATTTCATCCTCGAAATTACCTGATCTCAAATCTGAAACAGCTGGGGATACTGGCCTCGCATCACTTGCTCACTCTCCCAAGTTGCCTCTTTCTTATCATGAATCTTGGGTTATTTTGTTTTTGTTTAATTTTTTTGGTGTTTTTTGGAACAATTATGTTTTTCAAATTAAAATTGTTTGAATGTATTACTCTTGCTACATTTATAAATTGTTGGTTTTTAATATTTTGGTGCTCAACTGATGACGAATCTAGCTTGATGTTTATAAATTAGCATATCTATGGATCATGATTTGAATGATTTTACTAGGTGAGGGAATTATTCTATAGCATTAAGATGTGTATGCTTACTTAGAGAGGACTCCCGCATAATTACTCTTATCTAGATTCTAGTCAATCTTAAAACATACTTTGATGAACTTTCGAGGCAAAATTGAACTCTACTTATTTAAGAGAGAGATGATCTAGGCATTGTTTGGTGACCCAGCAACTAGTATCCACCCTGTTAATATCAATACCTAGTTTGTCCCCTTGAGCCTTCATGAGTTTTAGCTTGCTTTTTATTAGCTTGTAAACATTGATAACCTACCTTGAGTTGGTGTGATACTTATGATAAGTCTGACGATCACTGAGCTACCATGAAGCAAGAAGATCAATGAAAAGAATATTTAGTCAATACCATAAGGATAGTTGAAGTTTGCCTGAACTAGACCAAATATCTCAGATCTATTTTATCATTGAGATGAAATCAAGGCAATGGAAGAATCCATTCTCATTGAAATAGACTCGTGCTCCTCCATAGTCAAAAGAATATGACAACACAAATAAAACAACTTTCTTAGGGCTAAGATAAAAAAAAAACTTGCTAGGTTGAAAACCCAAAAGGGTGACCTAGGTAAATTATAGCAACTCTCTAGTACTGAAAAACTGAAAGGATGATTCACAAAGCCAACAACAGAAGACTTCTACTCAGTCTATGACTTTAATTGGCCCAACCCAAACAGGGACTCAGCCAAAATTAGAGAAAGACCATCTAGTTCATGAGACCCATCAGACCTCCTAGTTAGTAATCTTGAAAGTCCTGTACTTGACAGTCCTGCATAGAAAAAGGATAAAATAATAAAATGCTAAAATGCTAAAAGAGGGAAAAGAAAAGGCAAAGAAACAAAAAGAGAAACAAAAAATAAAAAAAAACAACAAAAAGGGGAAATGAATGAGGGTCTCAAACTTTTACAAAGGCAAAGACTGTCCTAATTAAGATCCAGATTAATGCCGAGAAGATGGAAGAGCATTTAAAGATCTATCTTTTCATGCTCCTAACTGTCTAAGATTCCAACAAAAAGTTTGTAGTGTGATGTTTTGTCCATAGTGTCACATCAACTCCAATTTACAAATGGCTTCCTCTTAACCCATGTCCTTTATAGACCACATTTAAATCTTATTAAAGACCTATTGATCTCTCTTGATAGGTAGAGTCTATTAGTGGAGATAGTTTAAAGAAGCACACACATGAGATAGACAATATTTAAACTCAATGAGACCTTTGGCCAAGTAATATATATATGCCTATCTAAAGTGTAATAGTTCTTGCTTAAATGGAAATGATTCCCAAGTTTAGTATGGTAACTAGGGTTGTTATATTATAGATATATTAATTTGAAAAATCTAGTCCTGAGAATGACACTGATTAGAAAAAGTCAAAATTTAAATAAATTAATAACTATTTTTTGATGCGTAAACCTTCAAGTTAAGGGAAGTATGTTGCACCATCGAACTTTGAAGGTACATTGGGCAAAATAAATGATTATTTGCAAGTTTATGAAGAAGCTACCAACTAACATGCTGAATCATAGATTGAAATGGATGTATCTTTAACTATGTTGCTTGGGCCCCACCACTCATGTTTTCAACATCTTGAAGGTAAAAGCCATAAATGTAAAGTCTTCTGCTATTCCAATGCAAGGCCAGAACGAGCATCTGGAAGAAATTCAAGGGAACACTTCAGCTGATCACATCAGTCTGTGAGTCAATGGAACCATTATAAGTATTATTCATGCATATCATGCATACCTGAGCATATTGTAGACCCTTAATTTTTGACCCAGTCTGGTCTAATATTTTTTATAGTCCAAAATAATTTTTGTAGTATTTTAATTAAATAATATTTATATTTATTTATTATTTATAATTTTTTAAAAAAAAGGTAATATTAGTAAAGTTAAAAAATAATAAATAAATAAATAAAAATTTGCGACAAAAAATTTTCGTCGTCAAAAGTGAATTGGCTGGCCCGCGCCCCAGTTTGCTTGCAATTTTCGTGCTGGCCCGCAGCAATTTTTTTCCCAGTGCAATTTTTTTCAGCGCAGTTTTTTCAAAACCGAATTCTATTTGGTTTTGATTTCTTTTTCTAAATGGTTTTTATTTCCTTAGACAATTAGAATTAGGTTTGGATTTTTTTCCTATAATTACCACATTAAAACACTTCAGAATGGACTTTGGGAAGACCGAACTTAGATCTTTCAAAAAAAAAAGAAATTAGAAACCAATCTTGAGACTCTCAAAAATTCTTTCGGCCAAAAGAAAACCCTAGCAAGAAAGGAGAAATTCAAGAGACAGCAACCAAAGGAGGCAATCAATCGTTCCAGATTGCTTTGCTCAATCAAAATAAATTTGAAGCAAGCAACAGCTTGGTTCAATTTCTTTAATTTCGTGGAGCCTTCAAATGTAGGTAAATTGCTCTAACTTCAGTTTATTAAATCATTAATCATCTTCATCCTTTAAGCCATCATCACACTGCCTTAGTTATTTAATTCTTCCTCCAATTTAGTTTAGGCAGTAGCATGAATTAATTCATACAATACTTAAGATCTTAATTAAAGTAAATAATATAATCATTCAACACAAATCTAATTTCATAAACCCTAAGTTATTCAAACCCTAAATTGTAATTAACTTTGATTTCAAACCTTCACAGTAACTATTTTGTTATAATTTTATTCAGTGAGCTATTTTGATCTTTCAACAATAAATTTGGTTTTCTATATTTGTTTTACCTAAAAATACATAAGTAGTTGATACAATCAATACTAAAAGCACACTTAACTTTGATTACGGTGAAGCATCAAATTCTAAATTCAAAATCATAATCTATAGATTCAAGATTTCAAACCATAAAACCCTAATATCTTAACCGTAAAAGCCTAAAATTTTAATAGCCTTGAAACATGTTTTTCAAATTTAAAATCCTAATCACACCTTTCTAAAAACCAAAACAAAAATCTGTTTGCTTAAAACCCTAATTAAACCTATTTTTTTAAAATCACAGCAACATTATTTTCCTAAAAACATCTAAAACCCTAAATCTTTAAAACATCCAGTAGCTATGTTATTACTTTAAAATATTTCTCAACTAATTAAACTAGCATATGCAAAACCCTAGTTATTAAACATAAAACCCTAGAAACCCTAATTGATGCATGAACCTCTAAAGTTAATATATTTACTGTTTTATTTAAATTGGATGAATGTTTATTATATATTTTGATTGATGTTTGATGTCTTTGATGAATGATTTATTTATGATGAATGGTTGTTTACTTTTATTGATTTATTTTGATTTTAAAATATTGTAAGAGGTATGTTTCAATATTTTTGGGTACCTCATGTCGTGAGCATCATGTAATTTATTTTATTTTAAAGTTTTTGGGCCAATGTAAAGGACATGTTTCCACCTTTCAGTGTCCTATTTAGTTTTAGACATGGACAATGTAAGGACATGTTTCCATCCTTGGATGGGTGTCGATTTATTTACTTTGTTTGGACATTGCTTTGATTTTAATATAATGATACTTTATTTTAATTATTGCATGTAATATGGATAATATCAGTATACTTAAGAATTTTATAATATTAAGACCTGCAAAGGAGGCCGGTTCTAATAAACAGGGCATTATAGGGGTGCTGGGCCATTTCTCACCTTCCCCAAACGTACCCAACTTTCTGAACCTATTAGGGGGTTGATGATTCCTTAGGAATCGAGTCATCCTCCCATTTCTTTTTTCCAGCCCTTCCGGGTGGCGACTCCATTTTCTCCAGGCTTAGGCCCTTGTTCTCTAAGGCCCTAAGCCTAAACAGTGCCAAAGTCGCAAGAACCATTCCACCAGGAGTGGGGGCAAAAATCCCCGCTTTTGCAGTGGCGACTCCACTAGGGATAAGAGAAGTTGATTCCATTGGTCTTTATATTATTCTATTCTTTCTTATCATGATATTATCCATTGCATCATTTAGATCGCATCGTGTGCGTGAGTTAGGACGCCCGTGTTACCCGTGTTGTGTTATATAAGGGATACCATACTTTCACTCAAGGTATGGAGATTGAGCATGGCATAACCACTCATAGCCTTGTACCTTTTGGTATATACTTGTTATGGGAACCTAAGCCTTTTAATCCAAAGACTAAAGCTCATGTAATTGGCCTAGTTACTTTCCTTAGGATTTTACCTCAATTGCATGTTGTTTGACTATGGTTAATTTATCTTGGCTTAAATCATGGCTTATTTGGTTTGTTCTTTTTCTAATATGACTTAAGTACATTGTAAGCTCAAATAAATTTTTCTTTAAAATCAAAAAGACCAAAGCAATTTTTAAAATTTCTCAAATTGGTCTTTGTATATAAGATTTTTCCATAAACAAATTCTTTTCATGACTCAAATACAAAGCCCAAAATCTATTTTTTCTAAAATCTTTTTACAGTGGGCTTATAAGCAAAATTATTTTCATCTAACTTTTTTCTTACAAAGAGCTTGCAAATTATTTAGGCCAATTATGAAAATACCAAAAATCAATTGTGAGCCTAGTTTATACTAAGAATAACTAATCATGGGCTTGTTTTTGGCATGAACCACTAGTTACTTTTTCAAGTGAGAAATCAATTTATAATAAACCTCTTAATTTAGTTTTAATCCAATATAGCATAAAAGCTACTTTAGTTGGTTGAATGGATTAAAACCTAATTAATGGAAATTATCATGAACTGATTTCCATTTTTGAAAATATAACTATTGGTTGAAACGTCCGAGGGAATTATTCGAAAAATAAGATACCCCATGTTGGTATTTTGTTAACCATATTACCTAGGAAAAGAGACTCACCATTTGTGTGTGGATGTTATAAGGTTGGAAGGGGCATTTTACTTATCTTTGTTTATTGTTTGTGCATACATGCATACATTTGCATCTCATATCATTAATCCTTTCTAGCTCACAGTCCTGGATTACGATAGTTCAAAAGCCGACAACAATCCAACCTATGCCGGAGATGAAAAATCTAGCAACAACTCAATCATTTCTCACCAAAAGCAATAGAGCCCGAACAAATTCAAAGAATGGTGGATGACACCTTCAATGCCATGATGGAAGAAATAAAAGAGGCCCTGGATGAGTCCATGAAGAACCAATTGGCTGCAATTTTGGGAAACAATGCCGAAACATCTGCTAGCACTAAGAAGCCAAAGGACAAAGAGAAGGCTAAAGTTGGTAAAGTGGTTTTTGATTATGATAAGGTGATCATTGATGAGGATGATGATTGGGCTCAATACTTTCAAGATGTTAGTAAATCGTGAAGAATCTGCAACCCTTGCCGCAGCGGAAAACAAAAATTCTTTCTATTTACTCACAGGATCCATGTGATCCATTCAGTTCGATAAAAGAGATTCAAAACTAACCTTTTTGTGTAGCTTCAAAACGATTGACAGATGCTGCCTTCTGAAGACGAACACCCTCTAACGAAATCCACACAAACGTACGTCGGTCTGAGTGCTAGCTCACCAACGGCAGTGGCTGAACCTTTTCAAAACGAAACTAGGGTTTTTTAAGTTTTTTTTTCTCTTCTTACGTTTTCTTTTGCAAAACGAATAATTAGATCATAAAACCTCCAGTCCTTTTAAAACCGTTTTAAAAGACTTCTTTTTATCAAAACCCTAACTGTCCATATCCCATATGGACCCACGTTTTAATAATTATTATCTAATAATAATTATTATAACAATATTATTATTAATATCTAATAATAATAATAATACTAACAACAATAATTAAATATAATTATTATTATTTAAGTACAGCCTACGTTCTATGTGTGTGACCCGATAGGCTCATATTAATTGGTAGTGTATTTCAATCTCTATTGAAATGCACAAATCATAATTGGCCTCTAGCAAGACATTACGACTACCCAATTAATCATGAGAATCATTATAAATGAAAAACCTGAAATAGTACATGCATTAATCCCTTTGTCACACGATATCTAGTTTGAACATAAGTCATAGTAAATGTCATACTTATATTGTCCAAACTTATGATTACTCGATCTCCAAGTTAACTGATAAACAAATAAGATTGATCTTATATCAACTTATTTGAGCATGGCCATGCATTTCTCAGTTACACTTATCGAGGGGCCCAGAAGATATCTCTCTCATAGAGAGGGACAAATTCCATCTTGATTGTTCATTTTCCTCTACATAATTTATATCATGTTCAAGCATAACCTTTATAATTATCTAGTTACAGATAACGTTTGATCATGTTAAAACATAATATTCCTTATGTTGGAAACTATGACAATCTCAAGTCAAAGGATTAAATGAAAACTATTATGAGATACACTTATGACATTAAACCATGAAGTGATATCTGTGTGGGTCTATCCAATACACTGTTCTCTAACATGTATCCATAATATTGATTTGTATCTTCATACCTATAATCATCTTATGATTATCAAATCAATATTACACTAGTTATATTTATTATTATCTCCATAACAATAATAAACCAGGGATATAATCATTATTATATATAACATGCAAACATAACAATGATAATAAAAACTTCTTTATTAATAACAAAATGAATAACATTAAGGTCCAAATCAATGGCCTAGGGCATATACACTAACAGTCTCCCACTTGCACTAGGCCTAGTCTAACAAATATCTCATGCCCATAGACCTAGTGTGCTGATCATGCTTGACCCGCGAGAGAGGCTTTGTCAATGGATCTGCTATATTGTCATTTGTGTCAACTTTGCATATCTTGATATCACCTCTATCAATGATGTCTCGAATGAGGTCAAATCACCTGAGTATGTGCTTAGATTTTTGATGGGACCTTGGCTCTTTTGCTTGCGCTATGGCACCATTGTTGTCACAATAGATAGCCATAGGATTAGCAATGCTAGGCACCACTCCAAGCTCAGTGATGAATTTCTTCAGCCAAACTGCTTCCTTAGCAGCATCTGATGCTGCTATATACTCAGCTTCTGTTGTAGAATCTGCTACTGTGCTTTGCTTGGAACTTTTCCAAGTAATGGCTCCACCATTCAATGTGAATACAAAACCAGACTGCGATTTGTAATCATCTATATCAGTTTGGAAACTAGCATCTGTGTAACCATTTACAACTAGTTCATCTTCCAAACCTCCATAAACTAAGAAAACATTCTTAGTTCTTCTTAGATACTTAAGAATGTTCTTAACAGCTGTCCAGTGACCCTCACCAGGATCAGCTTGATATCTACTTGTTATGCTTAAAGAATATGAGACATCAGGTCTAGTACATAGCATGGCATACATAATAGATCCAATAGCAGAAGCATAAGGGATCTTATTCATTCTATCTCGCTCCTCAGATGTCTTAGGACATTGATTCTTGCCAAGATGAATACCATGTGACATAGGCAAGAATCCTTTCTTGGAATCTTGCATACTGAACCTCTTCAACACTTTGTCAATGTATGTACTTTGACTTAAGCCAATTATCCTTCTAGATCTATCTCTATAGATCCTTATACCAAGGATATATGCAGCCTCTCCCAAGTCCTTCATTGAAAAAGAATTCCCTAACCAATCTTTAACCTTTTGTAAAGTGGGGACATCATTTCCAATGATCAATATGTCATCTACATATAGGACTAAGAACACGATAACACTCCCACTAAGCATCTTGTAAACACATGGTTCATCTTCATTTTGAATGAAACCAAAGTTCTTAACTGTTTCATCAAAACAAAGATTCCAGCTTCGAGATGCTTGCTTCAATCCATAAATGGACCTTTGAAGCTTGCAAACCTTCCCAGAATTCTCAGGATTTACAAAACCCTCAGGTTGTGTCATGTACACATCCTCGAGTAAATTTCCATTAAGGAAAGTGGTTTTGACATCCATTTGCCATATCACATAATCATAGTATGCAGCAATGGCAAGGAGAATCCTAATAGATTTAATCATAGCAACTGGAGAAAAAGTTTCATCATAGTCTATACCATGTGTTTGTTTGAAACCTTTAGCAACCAACCTTGCTTTATAGGTTTGCACATTTCCATTAATGTCAATTTTCTTCCTGAAAACCCATTTGCAACCAATAGTCTTAATACCTTCGGGAGGATCAATTAAGGCCCAAACTTGGTTGTCAAACATGGACTGCATCTCAGAGTTCATGGCTCCAAGCCATTTCTCTGAATCTGGACCTGACACAGCTTCAAGATAGGTAGTTGGTTCATCTTGATCTATGAGCAAAACTTCACGACTTTCAGTCATGAGAAATCCATATCTCTCAGGCTGATGACGTGGTCTATCAGATCTGCGCAGAACTTGTGTAACATTTTCAGTTTCCACAATGACTTGTGGTTCTGAAACTGTTTCTACAGGCGGTTCAATATCTTACTGTGGTTCTATAAATTCATCTAATTGAACTGTGCTCCCACTAGTTCTTTTAGAAATGAATTCCTTTTCCAAGAAGGTTCCATTTCGAGCAACAAACACTTTGTTCTCAGATGGAATATAGAAATAATATCCTTTAGTTTCCTTAGGATATCCCACAAAGATACATTTAGCAGATTTTGGAGCTAACTTATCTGAAACTGGTCTTTTCACATAAGCCTCACAACCCCAAATCTTAAGAAAAGACAAACTAGGTGTTTTGCCAGTCCATATCTCATATGGTGTCTTTTCAACCGCTTTAGATGGTACACGGTTTAAAACAAAAGCAGCTGTCTCCAAGGCATAACCCCAAAATGATAATGGAAGATCTGCTTGACTCATCATAGATCGAACCATATCTAATAAAGTTCGATTTCTTCTTTCAGAAACACCATTCCACTGTGGAGTTCCTGGAGGAGTTAATTGTGAAACAATTCCATAATTTCTTAGATGTTCGTCAAACTCTTGGCTCAAAAATTCACCACCTCGATCAGATCGAAGTGCCTTAATAGTTTTACCAAGTTGATTTTGTACTTCATTTTGAAAAGTTTTGAACATTTCAAAAGCCTCATGCTTATGTTTCATTAGGTAGACATATCCATACCTACTGAAATCATCAGTAAAAGTAATGAAGTAATTATATCCTCCTCTGGCACTAATGCTTAATGGGCCACATACATCTGTATGTACTAGTCCTAGCAAGTCATTAGCCCTTTCACCTTGTCCGGTGAAAGGATTCTTTGTCATTTTGCCAAGTAAACAAGATTCACATTTATCAAATGATTCAAAATCAAATGAATCTAATAATCCATCTTGATGGAGTTTAGAAATGCGTCTCTCATTTATATGGCTAAGACGACAATGCCATAAAAATGTAGGGTTTAGGTCATTTGGCTTAATTCTCTTAGAGTTTATGTTATAAATATGATTCTCCCTAGAATCATCTAAGTCAAGGACATAAAGGCCATTAAAAGATCTTGCAATACCATAAAGCAAATCATCTTTATCAAAAATAGAACAGGTCTTATTTTTAATTAAAAATGAAAAACCTTCATCATCCAAAACTGAAACTGAAATAAGATTCCTACTCAGAGTAGGAACATAATAGCAATTGTTCAAATTTAACAAAAAGCCATTAGGCATATGAAGTTCATAAGATCCTACAGCTAGTGCAGCAACTCTTGCTTTATTCCCAACTCGTAGGTCAACTTCGCCCCTTTTCAGTGATCTACTCCTTTTGAGTCCCTGCACATTTGTACAAATGTGAGAACCACATGCAGTATCCAATACCCATGAAGTAGAAGCAGATAAGTTAATTTCTATAACATATATACCTGAAGACGTAGTCGCACTACCCTTCGATTTCTTCAATTCAGCCAAATAAAGTGGGCAATTTCTTTTCCAATGCCCAGGCTCCTTGCAATGGTGACAAGTTCCTTCCTTAGGAACAGGTGCCTTGCATTCTTTTGGCTTTGGCTGTCCCTTAGGCTTTGTAGCAACTGTTGCTTTACCCTTTGCCTTGCCTTTTTTCTTCATAGGCTTACCCTTATTGACATTCAATACATGGGTAGCCTTAGTGGGCCTTTTAATATTCCCTTCAGCAGTTTTGAGCATACCATGTAGCTCAGGAATGGACTTTTCCATGTTGTTCATATTATAGTTCATAACAAAATGTGAAAAACTGCTGGGCAAAGAATGAAGGATCAAATCAGTGGAGAGTTCTAAACTCAAGGGATATCCAAGTCGGGCAAGGTGATCAATGTAGCCCTTCATTTTCAAAACATGAGCGCTAACCGATTCGCCCTCTGACATCTTGCAGTCAAATAATGCAACAGCAGTGTCGAATCTATCCTGCCTAGCTTGCTGTTGGAAAGCTTGTTTGAGATGGACACTCATCTCATAAGCCTCCAAGTGTTCCAGATCCTTCTGAAGTTCTGGACACATAGTAGCAAGCATAAGACATCCAATGTCATTGGAATCATCCATATGCTTCTTATGCTTGTTCTTATCAGCATTAGAAGCATTAGCAGGAGGTGGCTCAGGGACAGCTTCATCAAGCACATAGGACTTCTTTTCTTGTTTGAGAACAATTCTCAGGTTCCTAAACCAATCAACAAAATTAGTCCCATTCTCTTTCAGTTTTTCCTTCTCAAGGATGGATCGCAGTGATAAAGTGGAGTTATTGTTGGTAGCCATTTCAATCTACAAAATATGCAAATTTTAATTAATAAAAGGTGATAAGTAATTAAACTCCCACTAAAATATAACCCTCAATCATCACAATGACATTTTAGTGGGCTAAGATCCAATTTTTACTTAATATTAAGTCAGCTTTGGCATGACACTTAAAATCAAGTTATTATGGTAGGTAACCCATTACCAATTACATCAGATGTAACTCTTAGATAATATGGGATCATGACATCATATGTCATAGCATGTTATACCCCATCTAATGCCTTAGGCCCAAAACCATTTTGATAGCCTAATTAAGTCTAACCAATTTTAAACGCATGAGCAGCACCATTACTCATCATATCTTGCTAGGATAACCTAAAGTACTTTGCTTTGGCAAAATCTACATTTAGGTGATCTTAGCCTTGATAAGTGTTTAAGACATGGATGGCATTAAAACTTAGATTAATAGTGAGGGTTCATTCCATTTAATTTTTTTTTTTGAAAACATGTTAAAATTGACATTTATATATCATATCCTATATGCATACATAAACTATCAAACATGGCATCTCATACATATTTGATAAAAATAAACGTGACATAGCATGGCCAAACTAGATATGATCTTCATGAGACCAAATGAAGATCATATAGGCAACCCTAGGTGAAAAGAAAACCTATCTATTACAACATTTGCAATAGTACATTTCTTCATATCTTGAAAGGCAACTTCATCTCCATGGAATTTTCATCTTCTTCTCCAAGCTTGAGTCTTCATTATTACATTAATAATAAAAACTAACTACTAAACTAGTAATTATAAAGTTACAAAAATAAACGACACGCAGGCCGTATTTATAAAAAATTAAGATATAAATAAACCAATCACATAGGTCATAAGGCCATGCTATGCACCATGCCAAGACATCAAACAAACATAACATATTCATCACTAACATGTTAAATAGAAACAAATATATTGACATTCTTAATGTCGCGGTAACGAACTATAGGGCGCGAACATACGGTGGTCCCGCTAGCCGGTTAGCGGGCGGGGCTCCCGCTGGCCGGTCAGCGGGCGGGGTTCCGAAGGGGCAGCGCCCCTGGGGGGGGTCGAGGGGCAGCGCCCCTCGAAGCTAAACAGAATCATTAATCCAATTAATTATTTTCTGTCAAAACCCTTATTCTGTAATCATATTAAACAGAATATAATAGTAATCTATTAATCATATTAACAGAGAACTATTACCAGAAACCTTAGAAACGATTTACTCAATAATCATATTAATCAAAATCGAAATCTATGTATACATTCAATATGAATAAACGAATTGAATTAATCATATTAACCCTAATTCGAAACCATAACAGATCGTATACCAACCCCAATTTGATTTCACAGAATTGTATCTTATACAATTGGTCATCTTTGACATCATATATCAACAACAATTTATGTTATATCTCATATAACAGATTCGAATCATCATCAAATGATAAAACGAATCCAATCATGCCATTCGAAAAACAATAGATCATATCAACACATCAACATGGTATATTTCGAATTAAATGGAATCAACAAGAGGCTCTGATACCACTGTTAGTAAATCGTGAAGAATCTGCAACCCTTGCCGCAGCGGAAAACAAAAATTCTTTCGATTTACTCACAGGATCCATGTGATCCATTCAGTTCGATAAAATAGATTCAAAACTAACCTTTTTGTGTAGCTTCAAAACGATTGACAGATGCTGCCTTCTGAAGACAAACACCCTCTAACGAAATCCACACAAACGTACGCCGGTCTGAGTGCTAGCTCACCAACGGCAGTGGCTGAACCTTTTCAAAACGAAACTAGGGTTTTTTAAGTTTTTTTTTCTCTTCTTACGTTTTCTTTTGCAAAACGAATAATTAGATCATAAAACCTCCAGTCCTTTTAAAACCGTTTTAAAAGACTTCTTTTTATCAAAACCCTAACTGTCCATATCCCATATGGACCCACGTTTTAATAATTATTATCTAATAATAATTATTATAACAATATTATTATTAATATCTAATAATAATAATAATACTAACAACAATAATTAAATATAATTATTATTATTTAAGTACAGCCTACGTTCTATGTGTGTGACCCGATAGGCTCATATTAATTGGTAGTGTATTTCAATCTCTATTGAAATGCACAAATCATAATTGGCCTCTAGCAAGACATTACGACTACCCAATTAATCATGAGAATCATTATAAATGAAAAACCTGAAATAGTACATGCATTAATCCCTTTGTCACACGATATCTAGTTTGAACATAAGTCATAGTCAATGTCATACTTATATTGTCCAAACTTATGATTACTCGATCTCCAAGTTAACTGATAAACAAATAAGATTGATCTTATATCAACTTATTTGAGCATAGCCATGCATTTCTCAGTTACACATATCGAGGGGCCCAGAAGATATCTCTCTCATAGAGAGGGACAAATTCCATCTTGATTGTTCATTTTCCTCTACATAATTTATATCATGTTCAAGCATAACCTTTATAATTATCTAGTTACAGATAACGTTTGATCATGTCAAAACATAATATTCCTTATGTTGGAAACTATGACAATCTCAAGTCAAAGGATTAAATGAAAACTATTATGAGATACACTTATGACATTAAACCATGAAGTGATATCTGTGTGGGTCTATCCAATACACTGTTCTCTAACATGTATCCATAATATTGATTTGTATCTTCATACCTATAATCATCTTATGATTATCAAATCAATATTACACTAGTTATATTTATTATTATCTCCATAACAATAATAAACCAGGGATATAATCATTATTATATATAACATGCAAACATAACAATGATAATAAAAACTTCTTTATTAATAACAAAATGAATAACATTAAGGTCCAAATCAATGGCCTAGGGCATATACACTAACACAAGATCCTCAAGAAAAGAAGAAAGAACCGAAGATTGTTGAAAGATCAGCTATGGAGAAAACTGAAACTTCTAATGTTAAAAAGATGATTGCGGACTTGGAAAAGAAATTTGAGAAGAAGTTGAAAACCGAAGAGATGTCCGAGATTGACAAATTATTTGAGCTAGATGAAGAAGTTCCGTACAAGTTCAAAATGCCATCCTTTACAAAGTTTGATGGAACTGAAAATCCTCACCTCCATGTGAAGCAGTATATCACTGCTAAGCAGTCTGCCCGAGCTACTAAGGCTCAAACTCTAAGGTATTTTATGCTCTCATTGGATCCTGTTATCCAAAACTGGTTCAATACCTTAGATGATGGCACACAAAAGAGTTGGGATCTGCTATACAAGGCCTTCATCCAACAATATGGATACAATGTCGAGATGGAAGTTAACTTAATGGAAGTGGAGTCCATTAGACAAAGGCCAAATGAGAACATTGTGGACTATGTAAAGAGATGGAGGAACAAGGCTTCTTTGCTCAAGAAGAGGCCCAATGAATCTGATCAAATAAGGATGATTGTGAGAGGGGTGTTGCCTAGTCTTCGTGAAAGGATGTCTCATACACTCATCTGTGATTTCAAAGATCTTCTCCAAGCTAGTCTGCAAATCAAAGAATGGGAAAGAGAGAAGAATCACTTTTCAACAAGAAGGAACGAGAAACAAAACTATCAGTCTGGTAACCAAGGCATGCAAAAGAAAGTTGGTGTTAATGCTACTAGCCAAGGAATAAGAAGGCAGTTTTCAGAATTGAGGAAATCGCTTTCTTGGGTTCTCAATAAGCTACAAAAGAAGGGATTGTTACAACCCTTAAATCCTCGTATTTTGCCTAACCCTCTCCCACCTAATTTCGACACTAAGGCATTTTTTTAATTTCATCAAATGCAAGGGCATGACACAGATAGATGTGTGAGGTTGAGGCATGAGATCCAAAATTTGATTGATAGTGGGAAGCTGCCCAAGCCCAACAAGCTGAACACTAAAGACAATCCATTACCAAGGTTTAATAGAGTACCACCACCGGCAACCTTCATGATTGGAGGAGGTTTGCATGAAAGTTTTATCATGTCTTCTTTCCAAGATGTGGGTGGAGAAGCAAACAAAGAAGAAGAGGTATTTAGCGAAATTAAACAAGTTATGGTGGGTAAAGAAGTAGCAATTTGTGTTGAGAATGGGTTTTGGGATTCAAGTGATAGTGATGATGATCTTGTACCCAAGAAGGAGGAATGGACCTAGTCTGAGCTCGAAGAAGATGAAGTAATGAGCACTAGATCCGATAAGCCTTATGCAAGGTCACCGCTTAAGGAGGTAGAAGTTAATAAAGGAAAGGAAGCTGAAGTAGGGAACAAAGAAGAGGAAGATGATACCGTGCTCAAGCAATTGAAAAGAACCCAATCAAGTGTTAGCATTTAGGATTTATTGGCTACTTCTAAAAAGCACCGAGAAACTATAGCCAAGGCCTTGGCCAGCATGCCAATTTCCACCTCCATAACACTGAAGGAGCTGATCAACTTCATAAAAATTGAAGGAGTAATGAAATGTGAAGATATTCAAGAGAAGAGCAAAGTTAATGTGGGAGTGGTATCTTTCTCAGATGCGGATTTACCGAAAGAGGGGAGAGATCACATCTGCCCTCTCTTTATCAAAGGGGAAATCAAAGGAAAAAGGACTCCAAATGTAATGGTTGATGATGGGTACTCCATAAATGTTTGTCCACTTAAAATATTGCCAAAGCTAGCTATGTCAACAAGGGATCTAAACCCAACCGAGGTAACCATTCGGGCTTATGACAACACCAAGAGACATGTCGAAGGAACTTTCAAAGCTGCTATCAAGGTTGGTCCAATTGAATCTATAATTGAATTTGATGTTTTGGACATACCTATTACCTTTGCCTTACTCTTGGGATGACCATGGTTTCATCCTCTTGGTGGAGTTCCTTCCACCCTTCATCAAAAGATTAAGTTCCCTAACGGAGATGACACAGTGGTCATCGAGGCCGAAGATAATGAGTTTGTTAATGCTCTAATGGTGGAGAGGCCTCTCAATGGTTTCCAAATAGCTGTAATTTTTGATGGTGAAGTAGTGGACTCTAATGTCTTGAACATGATGAAGAACATGAGCTACCTTCCCGAAGCTGGTCTTGGAAAGGGCAAGGCCGGTTTGATAAATCTTCCAGATTTCAAAACTCAAACATCCAAGAAAGGGTTGGGATATGATGAAGCCAACAAAGATGTCCAGCCAAAGAAGAATGAGAAGATGAGCTTCTCGCGACTTGAAAAAATCTTTGTCAAAGCTCTAGACATGGGACTACTCCAAGGAAAGCCCGAGCCAATCATGTTCATAGGAAAGTTGATCCCGGGTTTGAAATTTTTACTGATGTTGCCGAGCTAGTGGAGGAAGTGAAGAAAGAGCTCACCCTGCCAGCCAACAAGGAGCCCAATCCAGAAGAAAAGAAGGAAGCTATCTTGAAAGCTGAGAAGACTCTAGAGGAGATTGCTACCCTGGTTGAAGAAAAGTTTGAAGATATCCTGCCTTATGATTTTGAGAACAATGATTTTGATTTTGATTTTAATTTTTCTGCTTTGTATGAGGATGATGATGTTTTCTTTTCCAAGATGAATGCAATAAAGTCAAAATTTTCTTACTTATGTGATGCTTCTCCTGATGGTTACATACATTCAAATAACGGTTACATGAGCATCTTTAATATTAATTCTGTTGATACACAATCATTAAATTTGGGAACAACCGAAAATCCTAAAAACATTAGCATACCATCCGACCTTACTCTTGATGAGAGAGAGAGATTTGAAAAAATATTTAAAAAATATGAAGAAGTATTTGCTTGGTCTTATGAGGATATGCCTGGAATAGATCGAGACATAGCCGAACATCTTATTCCTACTTACACTCACATGAAACCTGTCAAACAAAAGCTTAAGCATTTGAGGCCAAAATGGGCTAAATTGGTTAAAGAAAAGGTCACTAAAGAAATACAAGTAATGTTCCTTAAAGTGATAGAATATCCAGATTGACTAGCCAACATAGTACCCGTGCCAAAGAAAGATGGAAGAATAAGGGACTATAGAGATTTAATCAAGGTTTCCCCTAAAGATGATTTTCCTTTACCCCATATAGATGTCCTCATTGATAGTGCACCCTCTAGCATGCTACATTCATTTGTAGATTTTTCGAATACAACCAAGTATTAATAGCCCAAGAGGATAAAGCCAAAACTACTTTCATTACTATATGGAGTATATTTTATTATAGGGTGATGCCGTTCGGATTAAAGAATGCTGGAACAACCTACCAAAGGATGGCCACCACATTATTTTATGACATGATGCACAAAGAAGTCGAAGTATATGTTGATGATATGATGGTGAAATCAGGTACAAGGGAACAACACTTCCAAAATTTAGAATTATTCTTTGATAGAGCATTGAAATATAAGCTAAGATTAAACCCGAAGAAGTGTGTGTTCGGGGTTACCTCAAGCAAATTGTTGGGACATGTGATTGGTCCAAAGGGCATTGAGATTGACCCTGACAAAGTTAAAGCAATCAGGGATATGCCAGCCCCTAAGACAGAGAGAGAAAATAGGGGATTCATTAGTAATTACAATACATTAGCAGGTTTATAGCAAAGCTCACAACAATCTGTGAACCTATCTTCAAATTGCTTAAAAAGAATCAGCCAATCCTGTGGAATGAAGAGTGTCAAAAGGCCTTTGAGTGAATAAAAGAGTATTTGCTGAATCCACCTATTTTGAAACCACATAAACCCGATAAACCCCTATTACTATACTTAGCAGTAGAAGAAGAGTCAGTAGGAGCTATGCTAGCCCAAGCAGATGAGTCAGGGATTGAGCACGCAGTCTACTATTTGAGTAGAAAGCTCCTACCTTATGAAATTAAGTATAGTATCATTGAAAAGACCTGTATAGCTGTGGTTTGGTCTTCTAAGAAGTTGCAACATTACTTTCAATCTTATAGTGTGCAAGCAATTTCCAGGTTGGATCCAATGAAGTACTTAAGGGAGACACCCTCTTTGATTGGGAAGTATGGGCGATGGTTGATAATATTGGAAGAATTTGAGATTGAGTATGTAACCAGGAAAACAATCAAAGGTAGAGCAGTGGTAGAATTCCTGGCCCAACAACCATTACCGGATAGCAAAGAGGTAGTCTTGAAATTTTCGGATGAACATTTAGAGGCCATTGAAGTATAAGGATGGAAAATGTATTTTGACGGAGCAGTAAATAGGAAAGGAGCAGGTTTGGGGGTCATATTAGAATCGCCTAAAGGGGAACTTATCCCTTTAGCCAAAAAGTTGAAATTCAGGGCAACCAATAATATGATGGAGTACGAAGAATGTATCTTTGGTTTGGAAACCCTAATGATTATGAAGGTGGATAAGGTGGAAGTTTTTGGCGATTCATTGCTAGCAGTATCCCAAGTAAATGGAGAGTGGGAGTTGAAAGAAGAGAAATTAAAATCATACCACCATTACTTGACCATGATGAAGAAGAACTTTAAGGAGTGCAGGTTTATACACCTACCAAGAGAAGAAAACCAGATGGCTGATGCCCTAGCCACATTGGCTTCGGTATGGGAAAATCTTGTCAACTTGTTCCTCAAGCCTCTGATTTTGACCAGTTCATCAACTCCTTGCTTTGAATATGAGACAGTCATGGAAACTGATACAGACCATAATGCATGGTATGATACTATAAGATGATTTTTAGAGGAAAGGGAATACCCGTTGGGGGTAACAAAGAAAGAAAGAAGAGCCATAAGGCGGTGGTCTTTGCAGTACATCACCTTCCATGGAGAGTTATATCGAAGTTGGCCTAATGGGGGTGCATTTGAGATGCTTGAGGAAGCCTGAAGTGGAACACATCATGCCAAAAATACATGCGGGAAGTTGCAGCCCACACATGAGTGGTTTAGCCCTAGTTAAGAAGATAATTCGACAAGGTTACTACTGGCTGACCATGGAGAGAGATTGTATTGAGTTCGTAAAGAAGTGCCAACAATGTCAGATGTATGGTAACTTGAATCATATGCCTCCTGAAGAATTGCATTCTATGTCTTCACCTTGGCCCTTTGCCACATGGGGTATCGACATTATAAGAGAGATACATCCGACAGCCTCAAACAGTCACCATTTTATTATAGTAGTGGTAGATTATTTTTCAAAATGGGTCGAAGCCGAATCCTTCAACAAATTGGGGGCAAGTCAAATGGCTAGATTTATTGAAAAGAACCTCATATGCAGGTATGGGGTCCCGCACAGTGTGATATCAGGCAATGGGGTATAGTTTCAAGGAGCAGTTAAGGACTTATTCTTGAAGTACCAAATCCATCATTACCAATCCTCTCCTTATAGACCAAAGGCTAATGGTGTAGTAGAAGCAACAAAAAAGACAATTAAGCAAATTTTGTCCAAGATGACCAAGACATACAAGGATTGGTCAGAGATGGTTCCTTTTTTTTTCTTGTGGGGATATAGAACAAGTGTGCTAACATCGACTGGAATGACACCGTTCTCTTGGGTTTACGGGATGGAAGTAGTGTTGCCAATTGAAATTGAGATCAAGTCGTTAAGAGTGGTCCTGGAAGCTAAATTGCCTAAAACGGAATGGGTAGTGAGCAGAAATACACAGTTAGCTTTACTAGAGGAGAGAATGTTAAAAGCACTATATCATCATCAACAGTATCAAAGGAGGATAGCTCGGGCTTACAATAGAAGGGTTAAGATCATAAAACTCAGAGTTGGGGATTTTGTGTTGAAACAATGTAAGCCTAATGTATCTGATCCAAGAGGGAAATTTAGGCCTAGCTAGGAAGGGCCATATGTTGTGAAACAAGTCATGAACAAGGGTGTAGTGATGTTATCAGACATGGACGGGAATGAGTTTAGTGAGCCAGTGAACATTGAAAGGTTGAAGAAGTTTTATGGATGAAAAAAAAGAGCTCGCAAGGTTCAAAACCCAAAAAGGGCGGCCTAGGCAAAAGTCAGAGCAATCCGCTAGTTTTGAAAACCCGAAAGGGCGGACTAGGCAACAATTAGGGCTAAATAAGAGAAAATCACCAATTAGAAAACCCGAAAGGGCTAGTTGGCAACAGGAGTGATCTTGTGTATGCTGGCTTTATGTTTGGTTGTTCCCCAATTTAATAAAACAGAATTAATATTAAAATTATTCTATGTGCACTGTTATAAGTATTTGACCAGATATGGATGAAATAAATAAACACAATAGCAAAAGGTGATGACAAATTATAAAAGGAAAAGAAACATGTCTTATTATTACTTTTATCATTTTTTCATCCTAACAATACACTTTCTAAAGAAATTGACAAATGTAAAATCTATGGCAGACGATAAGTGTAATGTACAGGCCAGCTTTGCTTCAGCCGATCCAAATAGGCTTCAGTCAGAAATGGCATGTCTAAATCAGGAGTGAATTCAGAACCTCAGGGCCCTGCTCCATACTGATGGTCAAGCCGATGAGGATCATAGCAAGTACCTCGATGAAGAGCAGCAAAAGGAACATACATCAAGTATGTTCGCATGGTGATATGAGAAATCTTCCACCAAGGTACTAACCAACGGATGTTGACTTCAGCGCGTGAGTGGATCCAGTCAACCCAGTCAACATATGAAGAAGCAGGATGGAGTAGTTTCCTAGCAGAATGATGTCATGACAGATATCTGGCAAAATCCATAGATGGAGCATCAAGCAAGCAGAGACGCTCCTGAAGCCAAATCTGTGAGAAAAAATTAAAAAATAAATTTTTTTTAAAAAAAGGGGTCCGCTAAGTTGAAAACCCGCAAGGGCAGCTTAGGAAAAATTAGGACAGCTCGCTAGTTTCAAAAACCCGTATGGGCAGACTAGGCAAAAATTAGAGCAATAAAAAAATAAAAATAAAAATAAAAAAATAACAAAAAAAGAAGAAAAACCTAAATTGAAAACCTGAAAGGGCAGTTTAGGTAATTACCTGAAGCAACAATTGACTCTCGGTCAATTTCTTTGATAATCCCGATTTAAGTTGGTCTAATACAACTAAAGTCTCAACTAAGATCATGGGTATCAGCTGTGAGTGGAGATTTTTGCCCCCACTCCCGGTGGAATAGTTCTTGCGACTTCGGCACTGTTTAGGCTCGGGGCCTTAGAGAACACGGACCTAAGTCTGGAGAAAATGGAGTCGCCATCCGGACGGGCCGGGAAAAAGAAAGGTGTGGATGACTCGATTCCTAAGGAATCTCCAACCCCCTAATGGGTTCAGAAAGTTGGGTACGTGTGGGGAAGGTGAGAAATGGCCCAGGACCCCCACAACGCCCGGTTCATTGGAACCGGCCTCCTTTACAGGTCTTAATATTATAAAATTCTTAAATATAACAATATTATCAATATTACATACAATAATTAAAATAAAGCATCGACATATTAAAAATCAAAACAATGTCCAAACAAAACAAATAAATGGACACCCATCCGAGGATGGAAACATGCCCTTACATAATCCATGCCTAAATAGGACACCCATCGAAAGGTAGAAACATGTCCTTTACATTGGTCTAAAATATAAAAGCAATTTAAATTACATGATATTTAACTAATGAGGTACCCACCAAGTGGAAACATACCTCTTAGAACATTTGAAAATCTAAATAAATCGAATAAATGAATCATTCACCAAAGACATTAAACATCAATCAAAATATAAACATTCATCCATGATAATTTAAATTAATTAAGCATTGAAATTAAATAAATTAACAAAGCATTGAAAATAGGTTAAAGCATGTAATATACTACATAATCAAATATAAATTAAATATAGCAAGTAAAGATTCAAATTAGGGTTACTGTTTCTATTTAAATTTCTTTAATTAACATTTAGGGTTTTGGAATCTTAAGATATTATTATTGTTATTTGTCTAGGCTACTATAAGTTTTAAGAGAATTGAAAAGGATTAGGGTTTTATAATTTAAGAAATTAGTAAGGTTCTTTGATTAATCAAATTAGGGTTTGAGGCGTAAAATTATGAAATTAGGAAAATTTAAGTTTTAGATTAATTGGTTTTGGGTTTACTGTTTGTATTTTGAATAATAATAATGGAAGTAAAACATAAAGATTTATAATGCATAAATAAATAATGACCCAAACCCATACGGCGGTCCCGCTAGGGTTTAAAATTAGCTTCTAGGATTATAGTTTCGATGTTGAAAATTAAGATTTAGGGTTTAAGATTTAAAAAATAGGGTTTTGAAATTGGAAGAAACTAGTGTTATTTTTAAAAGAATAATACTTACTGTGTAATTTTGGAAAGAAGGATTAATTAGGGTTAAAGCTTTTGATTCTTAAAAATAAGGCTACTAACTTTTTGGAATAGAGATTAGGGTTTTAGGAATTGATAAAATGATTTAGGGTTTTTGAAGTTTTTGGAGACAAAAGAAACGATTTAAGGTTTCTATGGTTTTTGAAAACAAAAGAAACGAATTAGGGTGTTTGGAGACAGAAGAAACAAATTAGGGTTCTTAGGTTTAGAAGGAACGTTTTAGGGATTTAAGGTTTAGAAGAAATAGAAGAATGATTTTTAGGGTTTTTGGAAATAGAAGAAATGATTTATTAAAGCTACTGTGAGAAAATAAAGAAATTAGAGATTCAAACCTTCGTTCATTGGTTCCACCAAAAATTGCTTCTTGGATGAACAAGTACAAAGGCAAAGTTGCTGCCTTTGATGAATCGTTGATGGCTTTGCTTGTTGCTCCACTCCAATCTGAAGTCCCAAATTCCAGCCCGATGTTCCAAAGTTTTTCCTAAGTCCGATTGTTAATCTCCAAAAATTCCTCCTAAATTTCCATCCCCCTCTGTGTTGTTTTTTAGTCCTTATTTATAGAAGATTTTGATGATTAATTTCACTTGTTCAAGGAATCTAATATTAATTATGAAAAAGAAATCGAAACCGAATTGAATTGAATTTGGTTTCGAAAAAATTTACGTCGGAAAAATTTTACTAGCGAAAAAAAAAATTGTTGTGGAAAAATTACGCTGGCAAAAAAGCTGCCGCAGGGGGTAGCGGACTGCGGCGAGCGAAATTGCCTGCGGGCCATTTCGCCGCCCCCCTCTTCGGCGATGAAATTTTTCATCGCCAATTTTTGTTTTTTTATTTTTATTTATTTATTTATTTTTATTTTTTTTAATTATAAAAATTAAATACTAAAGCAAATATTATTTAATTAAGATAACAAAAATTGTTTTATACTAATTAAAATATATTGGATAACAAAAAATTATTTTGGACTAATTAAAATATATTTGACAGGACTAGGTCAAAAATTAAGGGTCTACACCAGCGATAAACCCCCTTCCATTTGGTCCATGATATCCAATACTCGTGGATCAATATCGCCACCAGAAGAAACAGGCAAGAATTGGCCAAGCAAGCATAGACAAAGCATATGTCCCCATGCCTTAGTAGGTGCCAAATGAGAAAGGCAAAAGTCAATTAAGGGACCAAGTAGAATTTTCGCACCTCTCATCAACTATAGAACTTTGGACTTTGAAATTTGAAATAACATCTGCATCTTTTGTTGAGTCTTGGAAATCAATATAGGTAACGCCATTTGTTGATTGCTTGGATATCAAAGGATGGCCTCAAATTCTTCAATCAAGGGACATATTTCAAAGCCATTAATCTTAAATGTCCTAGAATTCACTAGAATTCATATTCCAAAAAAAGCCATGGCATGTAAAAAAGAATGGTCTAATTTAATATTTTGAAAACACTTCAAAGTATCAATTTTTGACCAAGGTATTTATTTCCAATGAATGGAATTCATATTTTTAAATAGAACTCTTATTTTCTTCAAATTGAGTTCGGTCATTGTTGACAACTGAAGGAAAATTGGAATTGTTAAAAGGAATTTTTACGTTGAATTAGAAAATCTATTCACTTCTGGAAAAGAATCATGGCGTGAAAAGAGATTTATATGGGATGATTGACTATTCCAAAATTGACAATGAAAAGTGTGAGACCGAGATGCCCGAGGATAGGAAATTGGTGACGAAAAGGTTTTGAGTTGCCACGTTGCCTTTGGTTTTGTAAATTGGTGCTACTATGAAACTATTGAATGTGAAAAGAAAAGACAAATAATTGTAGCGTATCAATAATAATGATGATAAAAACATCAAAAAAAAAGAAGAAAAAAAGTTGCAGTAAAAATAAAAATTATATATCATCATTATTATTTTTATCATTATACTTATTATACAATATTTTCTCAATTGATACAATACTCATAGATCACTAAGAATGAGGTGGTGGGTCATGATCAAACAAGGCCTTCAAAAAGTCATCTCCTATTGAAGGAGGCATATCACCCATCCCGAGTCCACCCGAAGTAGGAGCACCTAAATCTCTATTACCTTGGAATTTATATCTATAACGGTCCTCATCCAAAGTAGACGAAAGGATCTCATGGTCATCAGCTTAGGGGCCTCTAGATGAAGAAGCACTAGGATCTCTCATCCCTTGAAACCGAAAGTCTCAAAAATCTTACTCTAACTGGTGATATAATTTTTCAAAATGGGCAACCTATTGAAGATTAGTAGCCAACTCTTCTTGAAGCTTTTTGTTCTGTTCCTCAAGCATCCGTTGTGAGCCAAAAAGGAAAAGAGTAAGAGCATACATAATCATGCATACATGTAGCACAAATTATCATGGAACAAGAAAACCTACTAGGTAATTCATATCAACGCCCTGTGGAGGAGATGGCATGTCCGATTGATTAGAATGAGCAAATGGAGGAGCAGTAAAAGAAGGTCCAGCTTCATGACCAAATGAGCCAGCAGCCTACAACAATCATTAAAAAAAGTCAAAACAAGTTAAGAAAGAAGCGATTGCAATGGAAAAATGGTAAAAGTTTACCTGAGAAATGCTAGCCCCGACACGCGAGATAGACTCTCTTCTCTCTCCATGATATTCCTCCTCATCTTTATCCTCATTTTCCTCGAGAATCTCCCGTACACCCACAAGAGATACATCAAAGTTCAAGAGTCCTATTTGAATAAATTGGGTATAAGATGCACTCGGTGGATAGAGAAAGGTTTCAACATCATAACCGTGCCGAGCCAACCACCATGCATTCTCTGGCATTGATGTGATATTTAAAGTATACTTTAGGCAACTCATTGAGATCCTCCACTGCTCAGAACTAAGAAACTACTCATATACTCACTCCCTAAGAAACCAGCCACTAGACACAGGGCCGGCAATGACTCGGTGAGTATGTTGAAAGGGCAATGTGGCATTCATGGAGGAAGTCCAGTTTGTCCATTCTTCTGTGTTCCACCAGGAAAAATTGTCCTACAAAATGACATAATGTAAGTGGACTTTTATATAAATTTTAAAGTATACTAATGTTGTTTTACCTGGCCCCAGATTAAGCAACTCAAGAGATAGCGTTGGGTGTACACATGGTGATTGCCGGAAACTTCTACACGATCTGACAACCTAAAATTCAATCTTGGATACCCAACTCTCTCTCGGGAAATACCAGGCACCCTCACAAGATTATGCTCATATGCCCATGCCTACAACAATAATAAAAAACAAATTCATGCAAGAATAAGAATGGAATTGACATTTGTGGAAGAAGAGTACCTCGACAACCACCATAAAGCCAACAAAAGACTTCTTATTTCTACAAATCTTATCAAGTCCATGGTAAAGACAGGCAAGGCCAGCTTCACCCCAGCCACAAAGCAGTACCATATGCATATTAGTAAGGGCCCTCAACACTGGCAAATGGATGACAGATTCGGTGCTGCATAAAATGGTCGACCCGAGCATATATAGTAAAAATCCTCGAGCATATTGTTTGGCTGGTTTCCTATGAACCCATCCTTCGTAGTTCATCCAATAACTCCAAATCGGCTCAATTTTTATCTTGAAAGGCCCTTTAAATGATGGTTCCATACCGATTAACTATTGCACTTCTTCGAATGTTAGAATATCATTGGTAAGAGGGACCAGAAGGCCATAGTACGGGATACCAGTTATGGGTCTATAATCGACTGGGCCAATGGTCATTTCTCCTATAGGTAGGTGAAAAGTATGGGTCGTGTCCATCCACCGCTCTAACAATGCTTGAACTACACTCTTGTCTATCGGACACTCCTCGGATTGTAATTGCAAGATGAAGCTTTCAAAACCGCAATCTCGGATAATCCGTTTTACCCAAGAAGGTGCTACATCATACCATTGTCGGGCTTTATAGACACACCCTCCACCCTGGATAATGCAAAGATCACGCTAACACGGAGCCAGGTAAGTTAACACAAGGTAAGTATATCATCATATCAATACCACTGATTTTTAGGCTAAATTTATTTATGTTTTATTTTTAGTCTATATATTTACTTGTTTGTTAAATTCTTAAATATATTCATCTAATTAATTTATTTTTACTAAATCTTAATAAAAACAAAAACAAAAATAAAAGGCAAAAAAAAAAGAAAAAGAAAAAAACACAAAAACACAAAAATGAAAAAATGATTTGCTATTAAAATAAATAATTGAATTATTACCTTGGTTTTTTTATTTGAACTGTGATGAAGCTGCATCCCAGCTAGTAGACTTATATTTCCATTTTCATGCCGCCGAATAAACTCCAATAACTCAGCATTATATCGAGTTCCTACTCTTGAAGCATGCATTTTCTCCTAAACTCTATGTTAAACTCTCTAAACTCTCTGATTTCAAAATGTATAAGTATGGATGAAATGAAGAAATGAACTGAGGTTTATATAGAAAAATTGCAAAGGAAAAAGATAAAAATAAAAAAGAGAAAAACAGTATTCTCATGAAAAAAAAAGAAAAAAAAGTAAATGTTACTATTGATAAATAATAAATGAATAGTTAGTGAATAGTAAATAAATAGTGTATAAATAGTAACTACACAGTGAATAAATAGGAAACTCAATTATTCAATTCAATTATTTAGAAATTTACGTGCATATAAATATTTTTGTACTTTTAAAATATTTTTACGCGCAGGGGGCAAGAAGATATGGGCATGGTAAAAATTAGCTAAATTTTTGCAAATTCCTTTAGAATCCTACTAACTACAATTATTTTTTGCAGATAATCAAAATCTCTCTTAGCTTAGGTCTAGAACCTAAATTCTCTCTTAAGTCCAGAACTTACTTCGGGTCCAGAACCCAAATTATTTTTAAGTTCAGAACTTAGCTTAGGTCCAGAACCTAAATTCTCTCTTAAGTCCAGAACTTACCTCGGGTCCAGAATCCACATTATTTTTAAGTCCAAAACTTAGCTTTGGTCTAGAATCCAAATTTTTTTTAAGTTCAGAACTTAGCTTAGGTCCATAATCTAAATTCTCTCTTAAGTCCAGAACTTAGCTCAGATCCAAATCCTAAATTATTTTTAAGTCTAGAACGTAGCTCGGGTCCAGAACCCAAATCTCTCTTAAGTCCAAAACTTAGCTCGGGTCCAGAACCCAGATTACCCTTAGGTCCAGAACTTAGCTCGAGTCTAGAATCCAAATTTTTCTTACGTCCAGAACTTACCCCGGGTCCAGAACCCAAATCCTGAATCTAGCTCGGGTCCAGAACCTAAATTATTTTTAAGTCCAGAGCTCAAACCAACCTTGGGTGTCTAGTATGGCTCCAAACCAAGTCAAAAATCATATTGCTTTTCACTCTCATTTGCCATAGTCACAGATCGCTCAAGCAGGGGGCAAACTGTAGACACTTAATTTTTGACCAGTCTGGTCCAATATTTTTTATAGTCCATAATATTTTTTGTGGTATTTTAATTAAATAATATTTATTTTTATTTATTATTTACAATTTTAATAAAAAAAAAGGTAATATTAGTAAAGTTAAAAAAATAATAAATAAATAAATAAAAATCAGCGACAAAAAAATCGGCGATGAAAATTTTTCGTTGCCGAAAGTGAATTGGCTTGGGCCAATTCGCAGCAGAAAATTCTTGCGGCGAATTGGCTGGCCTGCGCCCCAGTTAGCTCACAATTTTTGTGCTGGCCCACAGTAATTTTTTCACCAGCACAATTTTTTCCAGCGCAGTTTTTCTGAAACCGAATTCTATTTGGTTTTGATTTCTTTTCCTAAATGGTTTTTATTTCCTTAGATAATTAGAATTAGGTTTGGATTTTTTTCCTATAAATACCACATTAAAACATTTCAGAATGGACTTTGGGAGACTGAACTTAGATCTTTCAAAAAAAAAAAAGAAATTAGGAACCAAACTTGGGACTCTCAAAAATTCTTTCGGCCAAAAGAAAACCCTAGCAAGCAAGGAGAAATTCAAGAGACAGCAACCAAAGAAGGCAATCAGTCATCTCCAGATTGCTTTTCCCAACCAAAATCAAATTTGAAGTAGGCAATAGCTTGGTTCAATTTCTTCAATTTGGTGGAGCCTTCAAATGTAGGTAAATTGCTCTAACTTCAGTTTATTAAATCATTAATCATCTTCATCCTTTAAGCCATCATCACACTGCCTTAGTTATTTAATTCTTCCTCCAATTTAGTTTAGGCAGTAGCATGAATTAATTCATATAATACTTAAGATCTTAATTAAAGTAAATAATATAATCATTCAACACAAATCTAATTTCATAAGTCCTAAGTTATTCAAACCCTAAATCGTAATTAACTTTATTTTCAAACCTTCACAATAACTATTTTGTTATAATTTTATTCAGTGAGCTATTTTAATCTTTCAATAATAAATTTGGCTTTCTATATTTGTTTCACCTAAAAATACATAAGTAGTTGATACAATAAATACTAAAAGCGCACTCAACTTTGATTACGGTGAAGCATCAAATTCTAAATTCTAAATCATAATCTATAGAATCAAGATTTCAAACCATAAAACCCTAATATCTTAACCGTAAAACTCTAAAACTTTAATAGCCTTGAAACATGTTTTTCAAATTTAAAATCCTAATCACACCTTTATAAAAACCAAAACAAAAATTTGTTTGCTTAAAAACCTAATTAAACCTATTTTTTAAATCACAGTAGCATTATTTTCATAAAAACATCCAAAACCCTAAATCTTTAAAACATCCAGTAGTTATGTTATTACTTTAAAATATTTCTCAACTAATTAAACTAGTATATGCAAAATCCTAGTTATTAAACATAAAACCCTAGAAACCCTAATTGATGAATGAACCCCTAAAGTTAATATATTTACTGTTTTATTTAAATTGGATGAATGTTTATTATATATTTTGATTGATGTTTGATATCTTTGATGAATGATTTATTTATGATGAATGGTTGTTTACTTTTATTGATTGCTTTTGATTTCAAAATATTGTAAGAGGTATGTTTCCATATTTTTGGGTACCTCATGTCGTGAGCATCATGTAATTTATTTTATTTTAAAGTTTTTGGACCAATGTAAAGGACATGTTTCCACCTTTCGATGGGTGTCCTATTTAGTTTTAGACATGGACAATGTAAGGACATGTTTCCATCCTCGGATGGGTGTCCATTTATTTGCTTTGTTTGGACATTGCTTTGATTTTAATATAATGATGCTTTATTTTAATTGTTGCATGTAATATGGATAATATCGTTATACTTAAGAATTGTATAATATTAAAACCTATAAAGGATGCCAATTCCAATGAACCGGGCATTATGGGGGTGATGGGCTATTTCTCACCTTCCCCACACGTACCCAACTTTTCAAACCCATTAAGGGGTTGGGGATTCCTTAGGAATCGAGTCATCCACCCCTTTCTTTTTTCCGACCCATTCGGGTGGTGAGTCTATTTTCTTCAGGCTTATGCCCGTGTTCTCTAAGGCGCCAAGCATAAACAGTGCTGAAGTCACAAGAACCATTCCACCGGGAGTGGGGGCAAAAATCCCCGCTCACACATATCATAATGCATTTTGTTGTCTTGTATTGCCCACTCTTTGTCCAAATGAATAGCTAAACACTGTGAAGCAAACATGAAGCAGATATGGAATTAGGGGGCATGGAGGGCCCATTGCTTAAGGAAGATCCAGTCACTTTACAAAAATAGAGATGTGTGAGCGGGGATTTTTACCCCTACTCCCACGTTGAATGGTTCTTACGACTTCGACACTGTTAGGCTCAGGGCCTTAGAAAACATGGGCCCAACCCTAGAGAAAATGGAGTCATCACCTGGACGGGCTGGAAAAAAGAAAGGGGTGAATGACTCGATTCCTAAGGAATCCCCAACCCCATAATGGGTTTGAAAAGTTAGGTACGTGTAGGGAAGGTAAGAATGACCCAACACACCCACAATGCCCGATTCATTGGAACATGCCTCCTTTTCATGTCTTAATATTATAAAATTCTTAATTAATATAATGTTATCCATGCTACATGCGATCATAAGAAAAAATAATTACTTTATTAAAATCGCAATAAGTTCAAACAAAACAAATAAATATTCACCCATCCATGGATGGAAACAAGCCTTTACAATTGTCCAATGTCCAAAAGAAAATAAATAAAATAGGATACCCACAAATTTCTGGAAATGTATCCCTTACATTGATTCAAAATGTGACATAAATTAATTTACATGATGTTCAATTCATGAGGTACCCAAAACATGGAAACATACCTCTTACAACTTTTTAAACAAAAAATAAATCAGTGCATTCAAACATTCATCATAAAATCAAGTAAGAATAAATCATCCATTAAGACATGTAATAAACTATTCATCAACATATATCATAAGTATGCATTTAAGCAATTAAACATAGAAATTTAGGTTTTATACTTCCATTAGGGTTTCTTGAGTGAAATTAGGGTTTAGAGAATTCTTGGTCTAAAACTTAAGATTTTAGGGTTTCAAAAGTTTTGTGAAAATAATATTAAGGTTTAGGGTTTAAGTAAATAAGATTGGTGCTTATGAAAATAAGATTAAAGCTTAGATTTTTGGAAGGATTAAGCTACTGGATAATTTGGAAAACAGAATTAACATTATTATTATTATTATTTAATAAAACTAAGCTACTGTGAAAGTTTTGAAAAAAAAAAAAGAAGAAAGAATCAATTGGGGTTTAACTAAATTGTATTTTAGGTTGAATTAAATCAACTTATTTAACTTTTATAATAAATCACAACCAAACTTTATTTGCTACTGGACTAAAAAACTATAATACAGTGTTATTGGAATTAAATCAACAACTTCATGCTACTGGATTAAAGAAATTACAAAATACTATAAACTTAAATGAAGTAAATACAAAATAGCACATCTTTGTTTGTTGGCTCCACCGAATTTAAAGAGTTTGAATCAAACTCTTTATTTGATTTTTGCTACTGCTTGAATCAAGTTATTTCTTCATTTGAACTTTGGCAATTTGGCAATTGCCTTGATTGTGGTTACTGCCTCTTGTTTTGAGTTTTCAATTTTTTATTGCTATTTTTCTTTGTTGCCGTCCAAAAATCAAAAGTCCAAAGGTCCTTGAATAAATTTCCAAAAGGTCTGAATAATTGCTAAAGCTCCTTGTCCTTGTGTTTAATATTATTATTTATAGGAATTTAATGAAAAAAACCTAGTATGTTAAGGAAAATAAAATATGTTAAGGAAATAAAATTAAAACCGAGCTTAATAGGATTTGCAAAATCGACAGGCTCGTTAGCACATGGGCCTGTAGGCTGTGAGCACTGGGCGCTGGGGCGAGCTGCAGGCTAATTGCATGTGCACTGCTGCAAGGCTGTTGGGCCAATTGCGCATTGCTGCGAGGATTGGCGCTTGGCAACTCCGAGGATTGGCACTGGGTGGTGAGCGAGGGCTACTGGGCATAATTCGCCGCAGGCCAAGCCTGTGGCGAATCGGCGTGCCACGCCAGCTATCGCTCGTCGCTCCCCGATTTGTTCAATTTTTATTTTTTTATTTTTATTTTTAAAAATAAACATTATATTTAAAATAAATATTTATAATTAATTATATTATTAAAATAAATAATAAATAATAAATATTATATTTAAGAAATAAATAATAAATATTATATTTAAGAAATAAATAATAAATATTATTATAAAAATAAATATTATATTGTTAAATAAATAATAAATACTACAAAAATTATTTCAGACTATTTTAAAATCTTTGGATTAGACTTGATCAAAAAATAAGGGTCTATAGTTTGCCCTCTGCTTGAACAATATGAGACTTCGGTAGATGAGAGTGAAAAGCAACATGATTTTGAGCAGATTTTGGATGTGGGTGGATTCTCGAAAAAGATTTAGCTACTTGGACCCAAGAATGAATTTAATTTGAGTACTTACACCCGAGATTGGGTATTTAGACCCAAGACTGAATTTAATTTGGGTACTTAGACCCGAGATTGGATACTTGAACCCAAGACTAAATTTGATTTGGGTACATGGACCTGAGATTGAATTTGATTTGGGTACTTGGACATGAGATTGGGTACTTGGACTCGAGACTGGGCACTTAGACTAAAGACTGATTTTGATTTGGGTACTTGGACCCGAGACTGAATTTGATTTGGGTACTTGGATCCGAGACTGGGTACTTGGACCCGAGACTGAATTTGATTTGGGTACTTGGACCCGAGACTGGGTTTAGATCCAGGACTGAATTTGATTTGGATACTTAGACCCTAGATTGGGTACTTGGACCCAAGACTAAAATTGATTTGGGTACTTGGATCCCAGACTGGATACTTGGGACCAAGACTAAATTTGATTTGGGTACTTAGACCCGAGATTGAATACTTGGACCCGAGACTGAATTTGATTTGGATACTTGGACTGGAGACTGGGTACTTGGACCCGAGATTAAATTTGATTTGGGTACTTAGACATGAGAATGAATTTGATTTGGTACTTGGTCCCAACACTGGATTTGATTTGGGTACTTGGACTCAAGACTGGATTTGATTGACCTTTTATCAGTTGAGAATTCTAGCTTAACTGCATGTTCCAATCTTTAATGGATTGTAGGTCTTTACCCACCTAAAATGGATCTTTATCCATTGGGAATTGGGTCTTTACCCTTGAAATATGGATCTTTATCCATTGGAGATCGGGTCTTTACCCTTGAAACATAGATCTTTATCCATTGGAGATCAGGTCTTTACCTTTGAAACATGGATCTCTATCCATTGGAGATCGGGTCTTTTCCTTTGAAACATGAATCTTTATCTATTGGAGATCGAGTCTTTACCCTAAAAATATGGATCTTTATCCATTGGAGATCGGGTCTTTACCCTTAAAACATGGATCTTTATGCAATGGAGATCGGGTTTTTACCCTTAAAATATGGATCTTTATCAATTAGAGATCGAGTCTTTACCCTGGCTTCAGCTCTTCTAGCTGGACTGATCTTTTGTCTTTTGCATCATTTTTTCTTTTGGGATTCTTACTTTCTTCTTCTTTTGTTCTTTTGTTCTTTTTTTTTTTGTGAAAAATTTAGCTATTTTTTAACTAGCTCTAATATCATCTCCTTCCATCTCCTTGCCCCCTACGTGGAAAAATATTGAAAATGAGTCTAAAAATATTTTGTATATGCATAAACTCAAAAAATTGAAAGGACAAACTTTGCCCCGTGTGTAGGCTCCGTGAGTGGGGATTTTCACCCCCACTCCCGTGTGGAATGGTTATTACAACTTTGGCACTATTAGGGTCAGGGCCTTAGAGAACACGGGCCTAAACTCAAAGAAAATGGAGTCACCACCCCGATGCACCAGGAAAAAAAGAAAGGGGTGGATGACTCGATTCCTAAGAAATCCCCAACCCCTTATTAGTTTCGGAATGTTTGGTACATATGGGGAAGGTGAGAAATGGCCCAGCACCCCCATAATGCCCAATTCATTAGAACCGGCCTCTTTTTCAGGTCTTAATATTATAAAATTCTTAAATATAACGATATTATGCATAATACATGCAATCATAAGAATAAACAAATACTTTATTAAAAATCATAGCAATATTCAAACAAAACAAACAAATAGGCACCCATTCATGGATGGAAACGTGCCTTTACAATTATTAAATGTCCAAAAGAAAACAAATAAAATAGGATACCCACCAATTGATGGAAATGTATCTTTTATATTGATCCAATATTTAAAATAAATTGAGTTACATGAAACTTAACAATTGAGACACCTAATCATGGAAACATACCTCTCACAATGACTTTAAAACACCCCCCGAATGCCCTAACATCAAATTAGATCCAATCAAATTTTCCAAACAAACTTATTTATGGTTTTAAAGGTTCCACCATTGTACCATATAATCAAAAGGTTTATAACTCAGGCAACAGACAAGCCAGGACCAAAATCAAGGGTCTACAGTTTGCCCCCTACTTGAACGATCTGAGACTTCAGTAGAAGAGAGTGAAAAACAACATGGTTTTGAGTAGATTTTGGATGAGGATGGGTTCTCGACCCGAGGCTGAAGTTGGCTTGGGTTTTGAACCTGAAATGAGTTCTAGACTAGAAAAATATTTAGTTTGGGTACTTGGACTCGAGACTGAGCACTTAGACCCGAGACTGAAATTTTGGGTTCTCAACCCTAAATTAGATTTTGGGTTCTCGACCTGAAATTGGATTTGGATGCTTGATCCTAAATTGGATTTGGGTGCTTGGCCCAACACTAGATTTTGGGTGCTTGACTCGAAACTTAATTTTTGGGCTCTCAACTCGAGGCTAGATTTGGGATTCTCGACTCGAAACTAAATTTGGATACTTGACTCAAAACTAGATTTTGGTTCTTAACCCGAAATTGGATTTTGGATTCTTAACCCGAAATTGGATTTTGGGTTCTCGACCCAAAACTAAATTTTGGGTGCTCGACCCAAAACTGGATTGGGTACTTAGACCTAAAACTGGATCCAAATACTTGACCCAAAATTGGAATTGGGTTCTCGACCCAAAATTGGATTTTGGGTTCTCAACCTGACACTAGATTTTACTGACCTTTTATCAGTTGAGAATTTTGGCTTCCTTCTAACCAGCTGTTCCATTCTTTTTGTTCTTCCTTTTGTAAAAATTTTAGCTATTTTTTAGTTGGCCCTCATATCTTCTTCTTGCCCCCTGCGTGGCAAAATATTGGAAAGTGAGTTTAAAAATATTTTGTTCATGCATAAACTAAAAATTTGGATCTTTAGACCACCTTATGCGAGAGTGTCCCCAGTGAATGCAGAATTGGCCTAGGGATACTGAGGGATCGCAAGCGGCAGCAGGTCGAGGCCGAGGCAGAGGTAGGAATGAAAATCCATCACGTATGCAGTCTGAGACGGTGAATCGACCAGAAGCGAGGGCTCCTGCTAGAATGTATGCCATGAGGGGGCGAGAAGATGAAGAAGCGCTAGACGTGATTGCAGGTCAGTTGTCTATGTTTGGAGTTTCGCTTTACGTTTTAATAGATCCAGGTTCTTCCCATTCATATATGTGCACGAAAAATGAAAAACTTGGGAACCTAAAGGTAGAACTAGAGGAAGAGGGAGTATTAGTTACTAGCCCATTAGGGAGTGAGGTGATTATGAGGAAGGTAGTGAAAGATTGCCCCATGGAGAGTTACACGGACATATCTTTCGGGGAGACTTATTTGAACTACCATTTCAAGAATTCGACGCTATTCTTGGGATGGATTGGTTGGCCAAACACGATGCACTGGTTGACTGTAAATGGAAGAGAGTTACTCTGCATACTGCAGACGGCGATGAAGTGACCTTAGTAGGAAAGAGGAAGGACTATCTAACTAACATCATTTCCGTCATGACGGCTAAGAGGTTAGTGCAAAAAGGTTGCAAGGCATACCTAGTATGTGCATTAGGAGCAAAAGAAGAGGCACCAAAGCTACAAGATATACCTACTGTGTGTGATTTCCCCGACGTATTTCCTCATGATTTACCCGGATTACCACCTAAACGAGAAGTGGAATTCACCATAGACGTGTACCCCGGGAGCTGCACCAGTATCTATCGTACCTTATCGAATGGTGCCAGCAGAGCTAAAAGAACTAAAGGTACAGCTACAGGAACTTTTAGATAAGGGATTCATTAGGCCAAGCGTGTCACCATGGGGAGCGCCAGTATTGTTCGTGAAAAAGAAAGACGGATCCTTAAGGTTGTGTGTAGATTACCGTCAACTCAATAAGCTTACCATCAAGAACAAGTATCCGCTACCTCGCATAGATGATCTGTTTGATCAACTCAAAGGTGCTGGAGTCTTTTCAAAAATCAATCTACGATAAGGTTATCATCAATTGGGAATCAAAGATGAGGACATACCAAAAACCGCATTCAGAACTCGCTATGGACATTATGAATTCATTGTTATGCCTTTCAGATTAACGAATGCACCTACAGTATTCATGGATCTGATGAACAGAATCTTCCACTCGTATTTGGATCAGTTCGTGGTTGTATTCATTGACGACATATTGGTGTATTCAAAGAATCGAGAGGACCATGATCGTCACCTTAGGATTGTTTTGCAAACCCTGCGAGAAAAGTAGTTATACGCTAAATTCAGCAAATGCGAATTTTGGTTGGAAGAAGTAGCCTTCTTGGGACATATTGTATCAGTAGAAGGAATAAGGGTCGATCCCAAGAAAATAGAAGCAGTATTGGAATGGAAGCCACCTAAGACAGTAACGGAAGTCCGTAGTTTCTTGGGGTTAGCAGGATATTATCGGAGATTCGTCAAAGGGTTTTCCATGATCGCCGCACCTATGACCAAGCTACTTCAAAAGAATGCCAAATTCCAGTGGACCGACGCTTGCCAACAGAGTTTTGAAAGGCTGAAGCAAAAACTTACTGAAGCGCCCATTCTTACACAACCCGAATTAGGAAAAGATTTTGTGATTTATAGCGATGCATCCCACATCGGGTTAGGTTGCGTATTGATGCAGGAGGGCAAAGTCATTGCGTATGTCTCTCGACAGCTCAAGCCACAAGAAAGGAATTATCCCACGCATGACTTAGAACTAGCAGCGATTGTTTTGGCCTTCAAGACGTGGAGGCACTACTTATACGGGGAAGAGTGTTATATTTATACGGATCATCAAAGCCTGAAGTATTTGCCCACACAGAAAGATTTAAACCTGCGACAGCAAAAATGGATGCAATTGCTAGCCAACTACGACTATATGATTAACTATCACCCGGGCAAAGCAAATGTCGTAGCAGATGCACTTAGTAGGAAATCAATGCAAGCGCTACGTGCTATGAGGGTAAATTAAAGCCCACAGAAGATGGAGCTATCTTTGCAGAAATGCACGTGCGACCTAACTTACATCAACAAATACGTGAGGCTTAGAGGGAAGATGAACAAGTGAAGAAGTGGAGTCAACAGGCGCAGGAACACTCTTTAGGAGACTATCAAATTCATCCTGATGGTATCCTATACTACAAGAAAAGAATGGTGGTACCTAAGTCCAAGGAGTTGGAGAAACAGATTTTGCAAGAAGCTCATAACAGTCCTTACACAATGCATCCGGGAGTAACGAAAATGTATCGGGACTTGAAGGAGTATTACTGGTGGCCAGGAATGAAAAGAGACATCGTGGATCACGTGACGAAGTGTCTAACCTGTCAGCAAGTGAAAGCAGAACATCAACTACCCTCATGATTATTACAACCTATCACGATTCCAACCTGGAAATGGGATCGTATTACTATGGATTTTGTCACAGGATTGCCTATGACTAGGGACAAACATGATGCAATCTGGGTAATCGTGGATTGGCTTACTAAGTCTGCTCATTTCGTACCAGTATGTGTGGATTACTCGCTAGACAAGTTGGCAGACTTGTACATCAAAGAGATCGTACGTCTCCATGGAGTTCCAACTTCAATCATATCATATTGAGATCCACGCTTTACGTCAAAATTTTGGCAAAAATTCCAAACAGCCCTTGGGACTCAAACATACCACAGTACAACATTCCATCCCCAGACAGATGGACAGTCGGAAAGAGTAATTCAAGTTTTGGAAGATATGTTGAGGGCGTGCGTTTTAGAATTTAAAGGCAGCTGGGACAAAAACTTGAGCTTAATGGAATTCGCGTATAGCAATAGCTATCAATGCAGCATACAAATGGCTCCTTACAAAGCACTGTATGGTCGAAAATGCAGAACTCCAGTTTGCTGGACATAATTGAGCGAAGAAAAGATGTTGGGGCCAGATATAGTTAAGGAAACTGAGGAAAAGGTAGAGATCATTCGAGACCGATTAAAAGCAGCGGCGGATAGGCAAAAATCATACGCGGATCTAAAGAGGAAAGACATACAATTCGAGGTTGGCGACAGGGTATTCCTCAAAGTCTCTCCTTGGAAGAAAGTGTTACGATTTAAACAAAAAGGCAAGCTAAGCCCTAGATTCATCGGACCATATGAGATTATTAAACGGGTAGGTCCGGTAGCTTACCAATTGGCGTTACCACCCGAATTAAGTAAAATACATGATGTTTTCCATGTTTCAATGCTGAGGAGGTATCGTTCAGATCCAACCCACATCATACAAGCTCAAGACATCGAGATTCAGCCTGACCTGACATACGAGGAAGAGCCGGTAGAGATCCTAGCATGAGAAATCAAAGAGTTGCAAAATAAGAAGATTCCATTGGTCAAAGTGCTTTGGAGGAATCACAAAGTAGAAGAAGCTACATGGGAACGCGAAGAAACTATGAGGAAGCAGTACCCATATTTATTTCAACCTGATGGGCTTCGGGACGAAGCCTAAATTAACGAGGGAGGAACTGTCACATCCGCCTACCGCATTTATGCATAGTAGTCACGTGCACAGCGAGAGAAGGGGAAAGGAGAAGATAATTCCTGACAACGGCCCCAGATAAGGCTATAGGACCACTGGGACCTAATTGAAGAAAAATGCAAAGTGTTAGGGAGGTGACTGTAATTTCAAAAAGTTTTGGGGAGGTGACTGTAATTTTTAAAAGTTTTGGGGAGGTAAATGTAATTTCCAAAAGTCGTACTGGATGTTCTTAATAGTGCACATAACATATTCCAAAAATGGAAAATAGAGAAAAATCAGGTCACAACGATGCGTAACGGTTTTTCCAGAAAACGCACGGTTTGGAAGATATAGGGGATTTTGACTAGGGACATTTTGGTCATTATACATGAATCCGAAGTAGGAAATAAACACAAGAGTGAGTAGAGGACGTTAAGGGGGTAAATATGAAATGATCGTCAGTAGAAACGGGGCCCGGGCAACACCCGAGCAAAGAAAGGACCTAAAGGGAATTTTGTAAAAAGTCGAGGGCTTATTGTTAATTTTTCAAAACGACTTGGAAACCTAAAATAGACCTTAAAAATAGAAAGTAAAGGTCAAGAGGATCAAAACTATACGTAGTTTGCCTCGTAGAATTGTACGGGTTAAAAGTTACGAACAAATAATCGCCAGAGGGTATTTTTGTCTTTTCACACCTTAGACCATAGAAATTTCAACACAAGATGGTGGAGGGGCCAAAATATAATTAAAAGAAAAGTGTGAACATTTGGCTTTAAAACATTCATTCTTCCAAAGGTGACCATCATTTCCCTTATATATATATATCATGATATGAAGAACAAACTCTCTCTCTTCCACTTTGTCACATCCGCCTACTGCATTTATACAGTGTAGTCACGTGCATAGCGAGAGAAGGGGAAAGGAGAAGATAATTTTTGATAACAGCCCTAGATAAGGTTGTATGACCAAAGGGACCTAATTGTAATTTTCAAAAGTTTTGGGGACGTAGATGTAATTTCAAAAAAAAGTTGCACCGGATGTTCTTAATAGTGCATATAACAGAATCCAAAAATGGAGTGTAGAGAAAAATCAGATCGCAACGACGTGTAACGGTTTTTCCAGAAAATGTCCCGTTAAAGAAAAACGAAGACATTTTGACTAGGGGCGTTACAATTGTGGTATCAGAGCTCTGGTTTAGCCACTTCTGGGTAATCCAACATAGGAGGATGTACGTTTTATATCGGGAGTGGCCATTACCGACGTAAAACGAGATATCCTGTAGTAAATAGGAGATAAAAAGTAGGCATCATTCAGGAAGGAAATATAGGAAACTAAATAAGGGTATGTTTGCATATATTTGATTAAGTGTTTTGTCTTCATATACATGCCACATAGGGTGTAATAGTGCTGCTGAGCTGTGCTGCTTTTGATTGTGAGTTATGTGTTAGAATATAGATGTCGCGAGAGTCCTCTCAAAGAGCCGTAGAGGAGGAAGTTGAATCTCGAGCGTCACATATTGTAGAGACGCATGTATCTGAAACACCGGAGGCTGAGCAACCCTCAGCGGGAGCTCCTCTTCCAAATGAGATGTTGCAACAGATGGCTGCAGCGCTGCGACAGATAGCGGGCGTTGCCCCAGCACCAGCGCTAGCGCCAGCACCCGCTCCTGTTGTAGGAGGGGAAAGGAAACCCCCGATCAAAAAGATAAGAAAGTACGGGGCGATGGAGTTTAGGGCCTGAAGGGATGATTGTTCTTCTATAGCCGAGTATTGGCTGGAAGGAACGATACGAGCCTTAGATCAGTTACAGTGTACTCTAGAAGAGTGAGTGGTATGTGCTACTTCCTTATTAGTGGAAGAAGCATATATATGGTGGGACACAGTTCAACAACGAGTTCCACTGGAACAAAGGACATGGGATTTCTTTGTGAATGAGTTCAAGAGGAAGTTTATATCGGAGGCATACCTAGATGCCAAGAAAAAGGAATTTCTACATTTAAAGCAAGGTCGACTGACCATTGCCGAATACGAGAGGGAATTTACCAGGCTGAGTAGGTATGCCAAGAAGACAATTGAAGATGAACATGATAGGTGTAAGCAATTCCAGGATGGTTTGAATAATGAGATTAGGATGCAGCTAATTGCTGCTAATATCAAGGAATTTTCTGAGTTGGTCACTAGGGCTCTGGAAGTAGAGCAATGTCGGATGGATGAGCAAGATAGTAGACAGAGGGTGAGTCAAAGGAGAGACACCCAGGGCTACTCGGGAAACTTTCAGTCATCGAGGAAGCGCTTCAGAGGAGGCAGTTCCACAGAAGGTAACCAACGTAGAACTTTTGGTCAGGGATCGGTTTATGGTAGTTCGAGCCAGGCCACCTTTGTAGCTAGCACTGGCCGATTTGAAAGAGGACAAGGAAGAGGTTTTGAAAGAAGATTGGGGCCTGGTAGAAGTGATTTTGTTCAGACAGGAAGCACTGGAGGAGGTGAGAATGCCAACCCACGTTGTGATCAGTGCGGACGTCGACATACAGGGGAATGTTGGGGAAAAACATATGCATGCTATATATGTGGATCTTTAGACCACTTTTTGCGCGAGTGCCCCCAACGAGTACAGAACCTGCCTAGGGAGACAGAAGGGTCGCAGGCAGCAGCTGGTAGAGGTCGAGACAGAGGTTGAGGAGGAAATCCATCGCGGGCACAGTCAGAGACGGTGGATAGACCCGAGCCAAGAGCCCCTGCGAGGATGTATGTAATGAGGGCGCGTGAGGAAGAAGAGGCTCTGAATGTCATAACAGGTCAGCTAATTATGTTTGGAATGCCGATTTATGATTTAATAGACCCAGGTTCTTCACATTCATATATATATGCATGAAAAATGAAAAATTAAAGGATTTAGAAGTATAACTTGAAATAGATGGAGTGTTAGTTACAAATCCTTTGGGTAGTGAGATGGTTATCAGGAAGGTAATAAAGGATTGTCCGGTAGAAGTACACGGACACACTTTCTTAGGTGATCTGTTTGAGTTGCCATTCCAGGAATTTGATGCAATATGGGTGATAGTAGACCAGCTAACTAAGTTAGCTCAATTCTTACCAGTAAGGATGGACTACTCCCTGGATAAGTTAGCGGACTTGTACATTAAAGAGATTGTACAACTTCATGGAGGCCAACATCAATCATATCGGAAAAAGATCTACGCTTTATGTCAAACTTTTGGCAAAAGTTCCAAACGACTTTGGGAACTCGATCAGACTAGAGTACGTCGTTTCATCCACAAACGGACGGACAGTCAAAGAGGGTAATCCAGATCTTGGAAGATATGTTAAGAGCATGCATATTAGAATTCAAAGGTAGCTAGGAGAAGTATTTAAGTTTAATGGAGTTCGCTTACAACAACAGCTACCAGTCCAGCATACAGATGGCTCCTTATGAAGCACTATAAGGACAAAAATGCAGGACTTCAATTTGCTGGACGGAATTAAGCAAAGCAAAGATCTTGAGCCCGGAGATAGTTAAGTAGACCGAGGAGAAAGTAGAAATTATCCGGGATCGGTTAAAAGCTGTGACGGATAGAAAAAAAAATAATAATCATACGCGGATCTGAAGAGAAAGGACATAGAATTCAATGTTGGTGATAAGGTATTTATTAAGGTTTCACCATGAAAGAAAGTGCTAAGATTTAAACAAAAGAGTAAGCTAAGTTCAAGGTTATTGGGCCTTACATATTCATTGAACGTATAGGTCTGGTAGCTTACCAATTGGCGTTACCACCAGAATTAAGTAAAATACATGATGTTTTCCACGTTTCAATGCCAAGGAGGTATCGTTCAGATCCAACCCATGATATACAAGCTCAAGATATCGAGATTCATCCCGACCTGACATACAAGGAAGAGCCGGTAGAAACCTTAGCACGGGAAAGCAAAGAGTTGCGGAATAAAAAGATTCCATTAGTCAAAGTGCTTTGGAGGAATCACAAAGTAGAAGAAGCTACATGGGAACGCGAAGAAACTATGAGGAGGCAATACCCATGTTTATTTCAATCTGATGGGCTTCGGGATGAAGCCTAAATTAACGAGGAAGGAACTGTCACATCCGCCTACTGCATTTATACAGTGTAGTCACGTGCATAGCGAGAGAAGGGGAAAGGAGAAGATAATTTTTGATAACAGCCCTAGATAAGGTTGTATGACCAAAGGGACCTAATTGTAATTTTCAAAAGTTTTGGGGACGTAGATGTAATTTCAACAAAAAAGTTGCACCGGATGTTCTTAATAGTGCATATAACAGATTCCAAAAATGGAGTGTAGAGAAAAATCAAATCGCAACGACGTGTAACGGTTTTTCCAGAAAATGTCCCGTTAAAGAAAAACGGAGAAATGTTTACTAGGGGCATTTTGGTCATTATCAATTAAAGTTATACATGAATTTAGGGTAGGAAATAAAAACGTGAGTACGTAGAGAATGGTGAGGGGTTAAATATGAAACAATCGCCAGTAGAAACGAAGCCGGAGAAAACCCGAGCAAAAATAGGACCTAAAGGGAATTTTGTAAAAAGTTGAGGGCTTATCGGTAATTTTTCAAAATGACTTGGAAACCTAAAATAGACCTTATAAATAGAAAGTAGAGGTCGAGAGGATCAAAACTATATATAGTTTGACTCGTGGAACTACACGGTTTAAAAGATATTACCGATTAATCGCCGGAACGTAAAGTGGGCCCGGTTTTGTGTCGGGACCGGATGGGTAACCCGGGACAACTTTATGATATCCTATGGGAAGAGGGACAAGAGGAAAGAAGTAAAGGAAAAGAAAACTATAAAAATCTAATGTTGGCCAATCAAAAGTAACCATTTAGCATGTGTAATAATGAAGAAAGAGAAAGGTGGACAAGTGGTCTTAAAGGGTTTAACCAACACATAAGGTGATCATCATTTCTTTTGTATATAAATATATGTGATATGAAGAACCAATTTCTCTCTTTTCCACTTGCAAATTTCGGCCAACAAAGGGAAACACCAAAGGACTTCCAAGTTTCTTCAAAATTTGATTTTTAAGGTAAGTTTTCAAGGTTGTCTAGTAAGTAGACTTTAATTTTAGTATTAATTTTAGGTAGTTATATATTTATTGGAAGATTGGGAATTAGAGCCTTTATATGGAATTGGAAAAAAATATATTAAGTAAGTGATGAGATTAATTGATTAAATGGAAGAATCAAGAGGTATAAAGATTAATAAGGTTGGATTAAGGGTTTCGGTTGGAAAAGAAATGGAGGATAACTTATTATTTTGAAATTCTAAGGTTTATGTTGTATTTTAAATTGATTGAAGGAGAAATAAAGAATTAAAGAAGGAGAAGAAGGAAAAGCTAAGAGGAATTAAAGACATAAGGTTTGGTACTTTACCTTTGAATAATTAATTTTGATTTGGTGCTTTACCATAAAAGAAATTCTATTTGCTTACAAACTTTGGTTTATGGAAGTTTTGAAGTTGATGTTTAAATATATTGATTGAGTTTAAATTAAATATTTGAGTTATGTTCTTGTTTTCTTATGGCAATTGGGTTGTTAAATTTAATTGAAACCAAATGTTTTGAGAAAATTTGGCAAGTTGATTTGGTAAGTTGTTTGGACTTTAATTAGTTTGATTTGAGTTAAACATGCAAAAATTGTTAAAAGGAAGTGCTTGAAACTTCACTTTACTATTAAAGAAGCCTTAATATTGATTTGCAAAAGAAAAATAAACTACCCTATGCATTTCAAATGTTTGGGCCGAAAATGGTCCCAAAGTGACAGCTTCTGGACTATTTTTGTGACAATTGTTTGAGGCAGCAAATGAATGAATTTTTCAACGAAATTTTACGTGTAAGTAGTTAACATATGAAATAGGTTTTCTGTAAAATTTCAGCCAAAAATAAGATCATTTACTTGGTCAAATGCATAACTGAAGTGGACTGAAATTTTGACAAAAACCCAGATTTTACTATTCATTTGGTCATGCCATTTTGCGTTGCCGATTTTTCATACCGCGATACTATTCATTTGGTTAATTTGTGATCTTTTGAGGAATGCTTTGAAATGTTTGATATGTTTATTGTGGATGTTAAATATGTGAAAAAGAGTAACGGTTTGACCAAAGAAAGTGGTGCGCGGCGTAAATGGCAAAGTGCGATGGGAAATAAAATGATTTCTCGAATGATTCTAAAATGAAGTTTGAGACTTAAATTGAATCATTTTAATCTTTTTGCTCTACTGGATAGTGGGAGTGGTAGATAAGGGTATGGTGCACTATACTAACGCATGCAGTACTGCTCATTATTGTGATATGATATTTTATTCAGTGGTGAGGCCACTGAAGCCAATGGGGAGGCCCATTGGTTAACCAGGATGGGGAGGCCCATTCTTGTGATCGGATATCGGTGGTGAGGGCCACCTATGTTACAGTGGGGAGGCCCACTGCCTTATCACTATGGTTCCCTATATACCAGTAGAGCCTGAATCAAAGACATATTTTCTTTCGTAAAACTATATAATGCAAATAAGTTTGAATTATGAATTTACATTATTGAAAGCATATCACACTGAATGTATCACGATTTCTATTGGTAAAATGTTGGTTGATTGTTGAGTTAATTATTTCCTTACTTTCATGTACCACTTTCATTTTTATTGGTAAAGTACCCACTGAGCAACAATGCTCAGCGAGTTAAGTTTTCCTTGACTCGTAGGTTCGGAGCAGTAGATAAATCTTGGGGAAGCAATGACCAGACCACAGCAAATCTCAGGGGTAGATCTTTTAGATCCATTATGAGTTAGCTAGTTGTGGCATGTATATGAATAAATATAAAAGAGAATTTCTATGTTACAATGGTATGTTAGTAGTGTGTAATAATCATAAACCTTTACTTTATGTTGTATTAGAAGTGTGAACTCTTCTTGCAGGTTTGTAGTTGAGGGTATAAGGTGAATTCATTGGGAGTGCATTAAATTTGATGGTATTCATATTGGTCTATGTAAAATGTTTTCAAAAATCAGAAAAACAAGTTTTGTCGACACTTGGGATCCAAATTTCTAGGCGAAACTATGGCAAAATTTCTGTAAAAATCGAAACTAAAATTTGACTAAGTAAATTGGTAGCAACATTAGGCAAGTGTGGCGCCTCTACTCGGCTACACATGTAGGTCGGGAAGGGGTGTTACACACTTCCAAGTTTCGGCCACCATAGGAAAACATCAAAAGATTTCCAAGTTTTGTCAAGTTTGATTTTCAAGGTAAGTTTTAAGGTTTTCAAGTATGTAGAATTCAATTCTAGTATCAATTCTAGGTATTTATATAACTATTGGGAGATTGGAGATTAGGGTTCTTATGGTGGATTTGGGAAAATTTTAAGTAGTTATGATATTAATCAATTAAATGAAAGAATCAAGGTTTCTAAGGTTTAATAAGGTTAGAATTATTCTAAATTGTTAAGGTTTATATTTAAGGGTGTGTTCTTGAATTTCTTGAAGGAAAAACAAAGATTAAGGAAGGAGAAGGAGGAAAAACAAAAGGGGAAGTAAAAGAATAAGGTTTGGTGCTTTACGATAAAAGAAATTCTATTTTTCTTACAAACTTTGGTTTATGGAAGTTTTGATGTTGATGCTTAAATATATTGATTGAGTTTAAATTAAATATTTGAGTTATGTTCTTGATTTCTTATGGCAATTGGGTTGTTTAAATTTAATTGAAACCAAATGTTTTGAGAAAATTTGGCAAGTTGATTTGGTAAGTTGTTTTGGACTTTAATTAGTTGGATTTGAGTTAAACATGCAAAAGTTGCCAAAGGGAAGTGCTTGAATCTTCACTTTACCATTAAAGAAGCCTTCATATTGATTTGCAAAAGAAAAATAAACTATCCTATGTATTTCATAGGTTTGGGCCGAAATGGTCCCAAAAAGATAGCTTTCTGGATCTTTTTGTGGAAATTGTTTGAGGCAGCAAATGAATGAATTTTTCAACGAAATTTTACGTGTAATTAGTCAACATATGAAATAAATTTTCTGTAAAATTTCAGCCAAAAATAAGACCATTTACCTGGTCAAATGCATGACTGAAGTGGACTGAAATTTTGACGAAAACCCAGATTTTACTATTCATTTGGTCATGCCATTTTGCGTTGCCGATTTTTCGTGCCGCGATACTATTCATTTGGTCAATTTGTGATCTTTTGAGGAATGCGTTGAAATTTTTAATATGTTTATTGTGGATATTAAATATGTGAAAAAGGGTAATGGTTTGACTAAAGAATGTGGTGCGCGGCATAAATGGCAAAGTGCGATGGGAATTAAAATGATTTCTCAAATTATTCTAAAATGAAGTTTGAGACTTAAAGTGAATTATTTTAATCGTTATGATATACTGGATAGTGGGAGTGGTAGATAAGGGTATGGTGCACTATACTAACGCATGCAGTACTGCTTATTATTGTGATATGATATTTTATTCAGTGGTGACGCCACTGAAGCCAATGGGGAGGCCCATTGGTTATAACCAGGATGGTGATGGTCATTCCTGTGATCTGATATCGGTAGTGAGGGCCACCTATGTTACAGTGGTGAGGGCCACTGTCTTATCACTATGGTTCCCTATATACCAGTAGAGCCTGAGCCAAAGTCATATTTTTCGTTAAACTATGTAATGCAAAATAAGTTTGAATTATGGTTTTACATTATTGGAAGCATATCACACTGAATGTACAATAATTTCTATTGGTTTAAGGTTGGTTAAATTATGATTTAATTATTTCCTTTTATTTCAAATACTTTCATATGCTACTTTTATTTTTATTGGTAAAGTACCCACTGAGCGACAACGCTCAGCGAGTTAAGTTTTCCTCGACTCGTAGGTTCGGAGCAGTAGCAAATTCTTGGAAAGCAACGACCAGACCCACAGCATATCTCAGGGTAGATCTTTTAGTTTCCATTATGAGTTAGCTAGTTGTGGCATGTATATGTATATATATAAGTTTGAGAATTACTATGTTATACAGTACGTTAGTAGTATGTAATAATAATAAACCTTTACTTTATTTTGTATTAGAAGTGTGAACTCTTCTTGCAGGTTTGTAGTTGAGGGTATAAGGTGGATTCATTGGGAGTGTATTGAAACTGATTGTACTCACACTGGTTTGTGTAAAAATATTTTCAAAAATCAGAAAAATCAGTTTTGTCGACACTTGGGACCCAAATTTCTAGGCGAAACTCTGGCAAATTTTCTGTAAAATCAGAACTAAAATTTGACTAAGTAAAATTGGTAGCAACATTAGGATAGTGTGGCGCCTCTACTCGGCTTACACATGTAGGCCGAGAAGGGGTGTTACATCTTGAAAGGAGGATAAGACAGAATCTTCCTCCAATCCTCCGCCCACCATGAAGGTTGTTGGTGGTGGCACTCTGTTGAACCTTGGCAAAGGATTGTCTTTTGTGCTGGGCTTAACTAGTTCAGGTAACTTGCCACTATTAATTAAATTTTGAATCTCATGCCTCAACTTCATACAGTTGTCCATTTTGTGTCTAGGCCTTTGATGGAATTGGAAAAATACCTTAGCATTAAAGTTAGGTGGAAGAGAATTAGGCAAAGGATAAGGATTCAAGGGTTGCAACAATCCCTTCTTTTGTAGCTTATTGAGAACCCAAGACAGCAACTTCCCTAATTTCAAAAACTACCTCATTCCTCCTTGACCAGTGGCATTAACATCAATTGCCTTTTGAGTGTTATGATTACTAGACTGATAGTTTCCTTTTTTATTCCTTCTTGCCAAAAAGCAGTTCTTCTCCCTTTCCCACTCTTTAATTTGCAAACCAGCTTACAGAAGGTCTTTTAAATCCTGGATGAGTGTATGAGATATCCTTTCATGAAGACTAGGTAATATCCCTCTCACAATCATCCTAATCTGATCTGATTCATCGAGCCTCCTCTTGAGCAATGTATCCTTATTCCTCCACCTCTTCACATAGTCTACGATATTCTCATTTGGCCTTTGTCTAATGGATTCAACTTCCATTAACATAACTTTAAGCTCGACATTGTACCCATACTATTGAATGAAAGCCTCGTATAACAAATCTCAGCTCTTTTGAGTACTTTCCTCTAAGGTGTTGAACCAATTCTGAACAATAGGGTTTAATGAAAGCATGAAGTACCCTAGAGTTAGAGCCTTAGTAGCTCTAGCAGACTACATGGCAGTGATTTACTGCTTAACATGCAAGTGAGGATTTCCTGTACCGTTGTACCTAGCAAAAAAGGCATCTTAAACTTATAAGGGACCTCCTCATCTTGTTCGAACAACTTGTCTATTTCTGACATCTCATCAGCTTTCATCTTCTTTTCAAATTTCTTTTCTAAATCAGTTATCAGCTTTTCAACATCAGATGTTTTGGTCTTTTCCGCAGTTACTCTTTCCACCACCTTTGGCTCTTTCTTCTTATCTTAAGGATCTTGGAAGTATTTAGCCTAGTCGTAATCATCATCAACTACCTTATCATCATCGAAGGCTACTTTGCCAACCTTAGCCTTTCCCTTGTCCTTCCATTTCTTAGAGATGGCAGATGCCTTAGTAGTATTCTCAAAAAGTACAGCCATTTGGCTCCTTATAGTCTCAGCCAGGACCTCCTTTAGTTCTTCCATTTTGGTATTGAGGGCGTCGTCCAACATTCTTTGGATTTTTTTGGGATTCATTGCTCTTGGTGATAAGGTAATTGAGTCACTGCTGGATTCTACATCGTTGGCGTAGGTGGGGTTGTCGTATGCTCTGGAACTGCTATACTCCAGGTCTATGAGCTAGAAAGGATTAATGATATGTTATGCAATGCGTGTATGCATGTACGCACAAACAAAAAACAAACAAACATAATTTGGATGTTCCTTCCAACCATATAACTTCCACACACGAATGGTGAGTCTCTTTTCCTAGGTATATGGTCAACAAAATACCAGCATAGGATATTTTTTTTTCGAAAAGTTCCCTTGGATAGTTTAACCAATAGTTGCATTTTTTAATATAGAAGTCGATCCATGATAATTACCACTAATTAGGTTTTAATCCATTGAATTTCAATTAAAATAGCTTTTATGCTATATTGAATTAAAACTAAATTAAGAGGTTTATCATGATTAGATTTTTCATTTGAAAAAGTAACTAGTGATTCATGCCAAAAATAAGCCCAAGGTTAATAACTTTTGGCATAAACTAGGCTCACAATTGATTTTTGAAATTTTCAAAATTGACCTAAATATTTGTAAGCTCATGTAAGGAAAAGTTGTAATGAAGTGAAAACATGGTTTTGTTTCAAAGCCCATAAAAAGATTTTAGAAAAAAATGAATTTTGGGCTTTGAGCTCGGGCTATGAGGTGAAAAAGTTTTTATGTCCAAAAACCATCTTGAAAAATTTTAAAAATAGTTTTGGTCTTTTGAATTTTAAAGGAAAAATTATTTTTGAGCTTACAATATAGGTAGGTTATATTAGAAAAGAACAAACCAAATAAGCCATGGTTTAAACCAAGATATATCAATCATAGTCAAACAACAAGCATTTGAGGTAAAAACCTAAGGAAAATAACTAGGTCAATTACATGAGCTTAAGTCTTGGGTTGAAAAGCTTAGGATCCCATAACAAATATATATCAAAAGGTACAAGGCTATGAATGGTTATGCCATGCTCAATCTCCATACCTTGAGTGAAAGTATGGTATCCCTTACAGAACACAACACGGGTAACATGGGCGTCCTAACTCATAAACACAATGAAAACTAAATGATGCAATGGACAATATCATAATAAGAAAGAATATAATAATATAAAGACCAATGGAATCGACCTCTCTTATCCCCAGTGAAGTCGCCACTGTGAGTGGGGATTTTTGCCCCCATTCCCACGTGGAATGGTTCTTGCGACTTCAGCACTGTTAGGCTAGGGGCCTTAGAGAACATGGGCCGAAACCCAGAGAAAATGGAGTTGCCACCCTGATGGGCTGAGAAAATGAAAGTGGTGTATGACTCGATTCCTAAGGAATCTCCAACAACCTAATGGGTTCAAATATTTAGGTATGTGTGGGGAAGGTGAGAATGACCCAGCACCCCCACAATTCCCGGTTCATAGGAACCGGCCTCCTTTTCAGGTCTTAATATTTTAAAATTTTTAATTAATATAATATTATCCATACTACATGCGATCATAAGAAAAAATAATTACTTTATTAAAATTGCAACAAGTTCAAACAAAACAAACAAATAAGCACCCATTCATGGATGGAAACATGCCTTTACAATTATCCAATGTCCAAACGAAAATAAATAAAATAGGATACCCACTAATTGGTGGAAACATATCCTTTACATTGATCCAAAACTTGAAATAAATTAATTTACATGATGCTCAATACATGAGGTTCTCAAAACATGGAAACATACCTCTTACAACTTTTGAAACCAAAAATAAATCAATGCATTCAAACATTCATCATAAAATCAAGTAAGAATAAATCATCCATTAAGACATGTAATAAACTATTCATCAACATATATCATAAGTATGAATTTAAGCAAATAAACATAGAAATTTAGGTTTTATACTTCCATTAGGGTTTCTTGAGTGAAATTAGGGTTTAGAGAATTCTTGGTCTAAAACTTAAGATTTTAGAGTTTTGGAAGCTTTGTGAAAATAATATTAGGGTTTAGGGTTTAAGTAAATAAGATCGATGCTTATGAAAATAAAATTAAAGCTTAGATTTTTGGAAGGAGTAAGCTACTGGGATAATTTGGAAAACAGAATTAACATTATTATTATTATTATTTAATAAAACTAAGCTACTGTGAAAGTTTTGAAAAAAAAAAAAGAAAGAATCAATTAGGGTTTAAGTAAATTGTATTTTAGGTTGAATTAAATCAACTTATTTAAGTTTTATAATAAATCACAACCAAACTTTATTTGCTACTGGACTAAATAACTATAATACAATGTTATTGGAATTAAATTAACAACTTCATGCTACTTGATTAAAGTAATTGAAAAATACTATAAACTTAAATGAAGTAAATACAAAATAGCACACCTTCGTTTGTCGGCTCCACCAAATTTAAAGAGTTTGAATCAAGCTCTTTATTTGATTTTTTTCTACTGCTTGAATCAACTTATTTCTTCGGTTGAACTTTGGCAATTTGGCAATTGCCTTGATTGTTGTTACTGCTTCTTATTTTGAGTTGTCAATTTTTTGTTGCTATTTTTCTTTATTGCCGTCCAAAAATCAAAATTTCAAAGGTCCTTGAATAAATTTCCAAAAGGTCCGAATAATTGCTAAGGCTCCTTGTCCCTGTGTTTAATACTATTATTTATAGGCAATTTAATAAAAAAAAACCCCAAGTATGTTAAGGAAAATAAAATTTGTTAAGGAAATAGAATTAAAATCGAGCTTAAAAAGGATTTGCAAAATCGGCAGGCGCGTTGTCACATGGGCTTGCGGGCTGTGAGCGCTCGGCATTGGGGCGAGCTGCGAGCTGCGAGTGCTGGGCGCTGGGGCGAGCTGCGGGCCAATTGCTCATTCACTACTGCAAGGCTGCTGGGCCAATTATGCATTGATGCGAGGATTGGCACTGGGTGGAGAACGAGGGCTGCTTGGCCTGCGGCAAATCGGCGTGCCACGCCAGCTGCCGCTCATCGCTCCCCGATTCTTCCAATTTTTATTTTTTATTATTTTTTATTTTTATTTTTAAAAATAAATATTATATTATTATGATAAATATTTATATTTAAGAAACAAATAATAAATATTATTAAAATAAATATTATAAAATAAATATTATATTGTGAAATAAATAATAAAATCAATAATAAATACTACAAAAATTATTTCAGAAGGTTTTAAAATCTTTGGACTGGACTTGGTTAAAAAATAAGGGTCTACAAGATGCATGCTTGTGCAAGGAACTAGACAACAGAAATATCAATCAGAGCTTGCATGGGAACAAAATTATTGGTTTGAGCCTACACAGGGGGCAAAGTTTCTCCTTTTGATTTTTAAGTTTATGCATGTATAAAATATTTTCAGACTCACTTTAAATATTTTGCCACACATGGAGCAAAGAAAGAATACAAGGACTAGTTAAAAATAACTAAATTTTTTATAAAATAAAAATAGCTGAATTTTTTGCAAAAGGACGAACAAAAGAACAGAACAAGAAAAAAGTAAGAACCCCAAAAGAATGAAGATGCAAAAGACAAAAGATTAGTCCAGCTAGAAGAGCTAAAGTCAATGTATGACAAATGTCCAGAAGATGAAGATACATTTTGAAGTGTGAAGCCTTAACATTTGAAGATTCATTGTGAAAGAAGAAGACATGAAATAGATGCCTGGAATAAAGCCAAAATTTCCAGATGACAGAAGGTCAACATAATCTATTGAAGAATGAAACAATCGGCTAGAAGAGCTGAAATTGTTTGGCTAAAAGAAAGCCAGAATACTCAACTAACATAAGATCAGTCAGCTAGAAGAGCTAAAATTGTTTGGCTAGAAGAAAGCCAGAACCCTCAACTGACAGAAGGTCAGTCAGCTAAAAGAGCTAAAATTGTTTGGCTAGAGGAAAGACAAAACCCTCAACTGACAGAAGGTCAGTTGAATCTAGTCTCGGGTCAAAAACCCAACTCTAATCTCGGGTCGAGAACCCAAATCCGGTCTTGGATCGAGAATCTAAAATCTAGGTTCAGGTCGAGAACTCAAATACAGTCTTGAGTTGAGAACCCAAATCCAATCTCGGATCGAAACCCAAACCTAGCCTCGGGTCAAGAACCCAAATCTGGCCTCAGGTCGAGAATAAAAATTCAGTCTTGGGCCGAGAACCCAAATCCAGTCTCTGGTTGAAAACCCAAATCCAGTATTGGATCGAGAACCCAATTCAGTCTCGGGTTAAGAACCCACATTCAATCTTGGGTCCAAAATTTAATCTCGGGTTTGTAACCCATTCTTGTCTAAAATTAGTTCAAAAGTCAAGTTGCTTTTTGCTCTCTTGTACTGAAGTCTCAGATCGCTCAAGCAGGGGGTAAACTGTAGACCCTTAAATTTTAGCTGATTTAAACTCAAGAAGCTTATCTCGGTCCATTATATTTTTAAAAAGCCTAAATTTAATTTAGAAGCTTGAAATTAGACTGGTCCAATTCATAAAGGCCCAAATTAAATTTGTGACGAAGGTTCAGCCTGAAAATTAATAATTTTGGTTTAGGTTTGAGTTGGAATGGGTCTAACTCAACATGAATCCGAATTTTGAAAGATTTTAGCCGGCCATTTTAATTTCCTAATCAAGTTGGACTTCGGAATAATCCTCAGATTAACAAGATTAGGATTTGAAGTTAACCGGTTTTTGCCTATATGTAGACAACTAAACACAGAAAGAGAGGATTCATTTTTGAGCAATTAGCAATTAAGAGCTTAGAGTAACAGAAATAAAAACAAAATTAAATATACAACAACCAAGGTGGCAGTAACCATTGTCTCAAGCTTGCTTTATTCATCTAAGATTAAGATTGGTCAAGTAGTAGCACGGATTGGATTCAACACATGGATATTGGAGGAACCAACACGCAACTTTAGTTTTCTAAACTTAATTTATTTCTAATGTCTAGTAGATATATTTATCCATTATACTAACATCAAATGAATTGCCTCTAAAGAAGTTATGAAAGTGTTAATTTGATTCTAGCAGCTTGTTTCATTAATTTTAAAATCATCGTAGCTTAAATTATTCAAATATTGTTTAAAATATCCAGTAGCTTAGGATTTAATTCAAACATCTAATTTAATCATCCAAAACTCTAGTTTCCAACCCTGATTGTCAAAAACCCTAAATCCTAATTTTTAAACCTTAATTCTCAAAAACCCTAAACTCCAATTTTCAAACCCTAATTCTCAAAAACCTTAAACCCTAATTTTTAAACCTTCGTTCTCAAAAACCCTAAACTCTAATTTTCAAACCCTAATTCTTAGAAACCTTAATCTTGTTTCTCAAATACCAAAACATTAATCTTACTTTTTAAAGCCATAATCCAAGACCCTAATTCCATAGATTTTGAAACCCTAGTCCAAGACCTTCACTCTTTAGGTTTAAACCCAGTTTGTATATTTAGCCTCTAATTGCAATTTTAATTCAACTTTATATATTTTAATTTTAGTGTATATCCTTATACATCTATCTTAAATATTTTATGATGGATGAATGATGTGTTTAGATTATTTGCCGATGATTAATCATGCGATTTTAATTAATTGTTTATTATGAATGATTGATTTATATTGAATTATCTATTGGATTTTAAGATATATAAAAGGCATGTTTCCACTTTGTGGGTGTGAGGGGGGATTTTTGGGCCCTAATGGTTCTTGTGACTTCGACACTGTTAGGCTTGGGGCCTTAGAGAATACAAGCCTAAACCTGAAGAAAAATGGAGTTGCCACCCAGACGGGCCAAGAAAAAGAAAGGGGTGGATGACTCAATTCCTAAGGAATCCCAAATTCCCTAATGGGTTTGGAAAGTTGGGTACTTTTAGGGAAGGTGAGAATTAGCCCAGCACTCCCATAACGCCCTGTTCATTGGAACCGACCTCTTTTTCAGGTCTTAATATTATAGACTTCTTAAATATAATGATATTATCCATACTACATGCAATGATAAGAAATAATAAATGCTTTATTAAAATCATAACAAGTTCAAACAAATTAAACAAATGACACCCATCCGAGGATGGAAATATGTCCTTACTGTAACACCCTTGTACCCCATATACGTACACCACATACACCCACATATGTAATATACGTATACCGAATACAAGAATGGTACCATCCTTTTTCAACGAACCAATCTTTAAACTTTAACATCAAAACATTATAAATCAATCTGAGTAAACCTAAAACATTTAAACTTATATTATAGAAAGTAATAGATAAAACCTCCCTTGTTAAAATACATATACAGATATCTATATAACATCAGTACCCAAAAGTTTATCCAAAATATTTGTTTAATAAGCAGCGAAAAATGCAGCGGAATGTACATATGTATACATCAAAATTAATATTTACAAAAATATAGAGTTTATACATGCTAGCAGTTCATCTCTGATCTTGAAGTCCAAAAATCAACACTTCATAAGGGATCACAAGCCTAGACTTGACTTGGTCTAGCTGAACTCTCCGGCTCAACCGGATCTACCTTATCACCTGCGCGATAAATCACAATCGCACTAAGCCAAAGGCTTAGTGGTACAAACCTTGATAACAATATGATTCAAATGTAATGCTAGTGTCACACTTTCAAGAATTAGGAACAATCTATAAGGATCTTATATTTCATAACATCAAATCTCATTATATTATTCAATTATTCCATCATTCATAATTCACATTAAAGCAAAGACAAGCATGGGCCCAAAAGAATCTAATATGCCATTCAAATTCCAGAGTTACTGTTTTGGTCCAATAATCACATTTATCTAGCCCGTAGGCGAATCATTATCACAATGAGGATAACCTCATATGTAACATCCCAACTAGGCATCAAGGACTAGGCCCAACCCAGCTTCAAGGGCAGCACAACATCACCCAACTAGGCTTCAAGGACCAAGCCCAACCCAGCTTCAAGGGATTGTTACTTTTTAGGCATGCCACCAACAACAAAACTCTGAAAATTAAATAACATACTAGGCACACAATTCTTTCATTATTTCACTATCAAATCCTTTCCCATTTTCTCATTTTCATCATAAGCACAATGCCTCAAATATCCCATTTATATCAATACAGCCATCACCAATGGCTTTACATATCATCATTAGAGTATGCATAACAAATTACATTGTTCATATATTTTGAATCCTCAACATATATTTCACATAGTTCACATAATGCAAATCATAGCACCATTCTGATATATCAACAATATAATAGGTAACCTAACACATTTTTCAACCAAATGTGTTAAGTCCCAAAGTCACATAATGTATGCAATCATGTAAGATTTGTACTTACCTCTAAGAGCAACAAACACCAATCTAATAACCTCCTCTTCCAAGATATCTTCAACACTTGGATTGGAGTAACTCAATTCTCTTCAAAACCTAATCCAAAGGTGATTATACATACTCACTTAGTGATACACATAAGAAAATAAGAATAAGAACTATCTAGGGCAAACTCTACACATGACATGCTCAACAACAAGGGCGTGTCCCTGGTCGTGCCCCCCTAAACCAACAACACAGAAGCTTTGACACGCTCAGTGACATGGGCGTGTCACTACACATGTCAATCCTCCTCCAACACAGAAGCTATGACATGCTCAGTGACATGGGCATGTCATTGGACGTGTCAATCTACCAACAATACAGTAGCTATGATACGCTCAGTGACATGGGCGTGTCACTAGACTTGTCAATACTACTACCACACAGAAGCTATGACATGCTCAGTGACATGGGCGTGTCAATGCTCATGTCACCCATACTGAAAATAGAACCAATGACAAGCCCAAACACATGGCCGTGTTACTGGGCGTGTCAGGCCAAAAACCTGAAATCGACACCAAAAACACCACATCCAACAAACATCTTTCTTTTACCCTTTTCCACTCCAAACAAACTTAACCAAAACCATCAATATACCATAATAAACTTACATAACATCAAAACAACTCAATTACATACATCAAAACACAATCACAACCATAATTCACAACTCAAAGTCACACCACCCACAACTCTTATTTTCTTCACCAAACTTAACCCTTTTTCTCTTCAATCCAACCCCAAAATCAAAGTAAATTAAACAAAACAACTTCAAACAAACAAAAACCATCCATATACATAACTACACCAACCATCCACCAAACTCAAATACACAAACTCAAAAGAAATCAAAGAAATAAGTTGGAAACTTACCAAAAGTGAAGAAAATCCTTAAAACTCCAACTTGATCTCTTGAATTCCTTCAATTGCTTGAGTTAGGAAGCAACAAAACCTCTCTTTCCTTTTGACAATGGTGATGGCCGACCTCTTGAAAAAGAAAGAAGAAGATGATAAAAAGTCAAACCCAAACATTACACTTAACCACTTAAATCTTCACTTAATCTCTACCAAGTATTAATATATTATAATAATATAAATATCATCTTCCACTCACATCTAATTTCTATTTTATATAATTAAATATATCATTTGACCAACTCAATTTATTGACTTGTATATGTTGTATATATTTTCATATATACAACATATACACACTTCCCTTTCTCTTTTCTTTCCACTTAATCATATTTATACACTTTAAATCATTTAATTCCATTTCAACAATTAACCTTTCCAAAATTTTAGGGTATCATTTGGGATATTACACTTACATCGTCTAATGTTTAAACTAATAGGACACTCACCAAAAGGTGAAAATGTGTCCTTTACATTAATCCCAAAATATGAAAATAATTTAAATTACATGAAGCTTAATTAATGAGGTACCCATAACATGGAAACATACCTCTTACAATTTCTTGAAACCAAAATTAATCAATAAAAATAACCAACCATTCATCATAAATAAATTATTCATCATAGATTAAATAAACCATCCATCAAAACATATAATAAATATGCATCTAACTTAAATAAAGCAATAAATAGACAAATTTAGATTTACATCTTGAATTAACGTTTTAGGGTTTAGATTTAAAAACTAGAGTTTGAGGGTTTTGAGAAACTAAAATTATTGTTATTTTTATTTTTAGAAAGATTATAACTACTGTATAGTTTAAATTAGGGTTTATGTTTTAAATAAATTAGGGTTTTGGAATTTATAAAAATAATGTTGGAGTTTAAGGTTTAAATAAATTAGGGTTTGGAATTTCTTAAAAAGAATACTTAAATAGCTATTGTGAATTAAAAAATAAAAACCAACATCCATTGATTTTATTGGATTATTGCACAAATTTTTAGAATTACAATTATCAATTTTAATGGATTAATTGCTACTGGATGAAGATGATTACTACATGATGGAATAACAATTACTATTGGATATTTAAACACTTACACGATGATGATAAAAGTTAATTACTATAATTCTTAAATGAATTAAATAAATGAAACCAAACCTTCATTTGTTGGCTCCCTCAATTTGAACGTGAGAATCAAACTTAGTGCTTGTCACTACTTGAAACAACTTTGTTATTGGTGGATAAAACAACTGCCTGTGACAATTGTTGTGCCCTTGCTCTTTCTTAATTGCTTATTGATAATTAAGGTTTGATAAAACTGTCCTTCTTTTCCTTTTGCTAATTTCTTAATCAAGTCTCCGTGTCTTCCAAAATTCCAAAAGTCCCCTAAAAGTTCCAAAAGTCCCAGAAAATCCTTGAATAATTGATCGTCCCTTGTTTTTGTGTTTAAACTACTATTTATAGGAAATTAAAATAAAACCTACTATGTTAAGAAAATTAAAAATTATTCAGGAAATTAATTGAGGTTTCCGAGTAAAATAAAGTTTTGGTAAAAATCAACCAAAGCGCTGGCACGGGCTATTGGGCCGCGGGCGAGCTAGTGGGCTGCTGGGCTACGGGCGAGCATAGGATGCTGGGTGCTGCAGGTGAGCAAGGGCCAGCTACTGTGTGTGGGGCATTTGGGTGAGGCGAGCTATCGCAATTTGCCAAAAGTCGAATTGTTTTGCCGCACAGTAGCACTGCCACGTTCGTTTGCTAATTTGTCCATTTTTTTATTTTTTGTTTTTTATTTTATTTTTAACCTAAGCCTTTTAACCCAAAGACTAAAGCTCATGTAATTGGCCTAGTTACTTTCCTTAGGTTTTACCCCAAATGCATGTTGTTTGACAATGGTTAATTTATCTTGGCTTAAATCATGGCTTATTTGGTTTGTTCTTTTTCTAATATGACCTACATACATTGTAAGCTCAAATAAATTTTTCTTCAAAGTCCAAAAGACCAAAGCTATTTTCAAAATTTTTCAAGATGGTCTTTGGACATAAGACTTTTCTAAAAACAAATCAAAAATTCTTTTGCTCATGACCCAAATACAAAGCCCAAAATATGTTTTTTCTAAATCTTTTTACAAGGGGCTTAAAAACAAAATGGTTTTTATCCAACCTTTTCTTACAAAGAGCTGGCAAATTATTTAGGACAATTACGAAATACCAAAAACCAATTGTGAGCCTAGTTTATACCAAGAGTAATTAATCATGGGCTTATTTTTGGCATGAACCATTAGTTACCTTTTTTCGAGTGAGAAATATATTTATAATAAACCTCTTAATTTAGTTTTAAAAGCTATTTTAGTTGGTTAAATGGATTAAAACCTAATTAATGGGAGTTATCATGAACTGATTTTCATCTTTGAAAATATAACTATTGGTTGAAACGTCCGAGGGAAATATTTGAAAACAAGATGCCCCATGTTGGTATTTTGTTAACCATGTACCTAGGAAAAGAGACTCGCCATTCGTGTGTGGATGTTATAAGGTTGGAAGGAACATCCTATTTGTCCTTGTTTGTGCATACATACATACATACATTTGCATCTCATATCATTGGTCCTCTCTGGTTCACAGCCCTGGATTACGATAGTTCAAAAGCTTACGACAATCCGACCTACACCGGAGACGAAGTATCTAGCAATGACTTAATCACTTGCTCACCAAAAACAATGGATCCCGAACAAATTCAAAGAATGGTGGATGATGCCCTCAACAAAAAGATGGAAGAAATAAAAGAGGCCCTAGCTGAGACCATGAAGAACCAATTGACTGCAATTTTAGAAAATCATGCGGAGGCATCTGCTAGCACTAAGAAGCCAAAGGATAAAGGGAAGAATAAAGTTAGTGAAGTGGTTTTTGATGATGAAAAGGTGATCATTGATGATGATGATGATTGGGCTCAATACTACCAAGATCCTCAAGACAAGAAGAAAGAACTGAAGGTTGTTGAAAGGTCAACTATGGAGAAAACTAAAATTTTTGATGTTGAAAAGATGATTGCTGATTTAGAAAAGAAATTTGAGAAGAAACTGAAAACCGAGGAAATGTCTGAAGTTGACAAAATTATTTGAGCTAGATGAAGAAGTCCCGTACAAATTCAAGATGCATTTTTATGCGAAGTTTGATGGAACCGAAAATCCCCATCTCCATGTGAAGCAGTATATCACTGCTATGCAGTCTGCTCGAGCTACTAAGGCTCAAACTCTAAGGTACTTCATGCTCTCATTAGATCCTGTTGTCCAAAATTGGTTCGATACCTTAGATGATGGAACACAAAAGAGTTGGGATCTGCTTTACAAAGCCTTCATCCAACAATATGGGTATAATGTTGAGATGGAAGTTATCTTAATGGAGGTGGAAACCATTAGGCAACGACCAAATGAGAATTTTGTGGACTATGTGAAAAGATGGAGAAATAAGGCTGCTTTGCTCAAAAAATGGCCCAATGAATTTGATCAAATAAGGATGATTGTGAGAGGCGTCCTACCCAATCTTCGTGAAAGGATGTCTCACACCCTTATAAGGGATTTCAAAGATCTTCTCCAAGCTGGTCTACAAATTGAAGAATGGGAAAGGGAGAAGAACCGCTTTTCGGCAAGAAGGAATGAGAAAGGGAACTATCAGTCTGGAAATCAAAGCACGCAAAAAGAAGTTGGTGTTAATACTACTAGCCAAAGAACAAGAAGGCAGTTTTTAGAATTGGGGAAACCACTGTCTTGGGTTCTCAATAAGCTACAAAAGAAGGGACTGTTACAACCCTTAAATCCTCGTCCTTTGCCTATCCCTCTCCCACCTAACTTTGACACTAAAGCATTTTGTCAGTTTCATCAAATGCAAGGGCATGACACGGATAGATGTGTGAGGTTGAGACATGAGATCCAAAATTTAATTGATAGTGGAAAGCTACCAGAGCCCAACAAGCCGAACACCAAAGACAACCCATTACCAAAGTTCAATAGAGTACCACCACCGGCCACCTTCATGATTGGAGGAGGTTTGCATGAAGATTTTGTCATGTCTTCTTTCCAATATGTGGGTAGAGAAGCTACCAAAGAAGATGAGGTATTTGGAAAAATTAAACAAGCTATGGTGAGTAAAGAAGTAACAATTTGTGTTGTCAATGGATTTTGGGATTCAAGTGACAGTGATGATGATCTTGTATCCAAGAAGGAGGAATGGACTTGGTCCAAGCCAGAAGAAGATGAAGTAATGAACACTAGATCTGGTAAGCCTTATGCAAGGCCACCACCTAAGGAGGTAGAAACTAATAAGGGAAAGGAAGTTGAAGTATGAAATAAAGAAGATGAAGATGATGTTGTGCTCAAGCAATTGAAAAGAACCCAAGCAAGTGTTAGCATTTGGGACTTATTAGCTACTTCTAAAAAGCACCGAGAAACTATGGCCAAAGCCTTAGCTAGCATGCCAATTTCTACATCCACAACGCCGAAGGAGCTGATCAACATCATAAAAATTGGAGGGGTAATGAAATGTGAAGATGTTCAAGAAAAGAGTGAAGTTAATATGGGAGCAGTTTCTTTTTCAGATGCGGACTTACCGGAGGAGGGGAGAGATCACATCCACCCTCTCTTTTATCAAAATAGAAGTCAAGGGGAAGAGGACTCCATGTGTAATGGTCATAAATGTTTGTCCACTTAAGATATTGCCAAAGCTAGCCATGTCAACAAGGGATCTAAACCCGACCGAGGTAACAATTCGGGCTTATGACAACACTAAGAGACACGCCGAAGGAACTTTCAAAGCTGCTGTCAAGGTTGGTCCAATTGAATCTATTATTGAATTTGTTGTTTTGGACATACCGGTTACCTTTGCCTTACTCTTGGGATGACCATGGTTTCATCCTCTTGGTGGAGTTCCTTCCACCTTTCATCAAAAGATCATGTTCCCCAACGGAGATGAGACAGTGGTCATCGAAGCTGAAGATAATGAGATTGTTAACGCTCTAATGATTGAGAGGCCTCTCAATGGTTTTCAAGTAGTTGCAATTTCTGATGATGAAGTAGTGGACTCCAAAGTCTTGAATATGATGAAGAACATGAACTACGTTCCTAGAGCCGGTCTTGGAAAGGGTAAAGCTGGTTTGACAAAGTTGCAAGAATTTAAAACTCAAACTACCAAGAAGGGGTTGGGATATGATGAAGCCAAAAATGCCTAACCAAAGAAGATTAAGAAGATGAGCTTCCCACCACTTGAAGAGATCCTTGTCAAGGCTCCAGATATGGGACCACTCCAAGGAAAGCTCGAGCCAATCATGTTCATGGGAAAGTTGATCCCGGGTTTAAAATTTTTGCAGATGCTGCCGAGCTAGTGGACCAAGCGAAGAAAGAGCTCACCCTGTCAGGCAACAAAGAATCCAATCCAAAAGAGAAGAAAGACGTTGTCCTGAAAGTTGAGAAGACTCTGGAGGAGATTGCTGCCCTGGTTGAAGAAAAGTTTGAAGACATCCTGCCTTATGATTCTGAGAATAATGATTTTGATTTTAATTTGTTTGTTTTATGTGAGGATGATGATGTTTTCTTTCCAAAATGAATGCAATAAAGTCTGATTTTGCTTACTTGTGTGATGTTTCTCCTGATGGTTGCATACATTCAAATAGCAGTTACATGAGCATCTTTAATATTAATTCTGTTAACACACAATCATTAAATTTGGGAACAACTGAAAATCCTAAAAATATTAGCATAGCATCCGACCTTACTCCTAATGAGAGAGAGAGATTTGAAAAAATATTCAAAAAATATGAAGAGGTATTTGCTTGGTCTTATGAGGATATGCCTGGAATAGATCGAGACACAGCTGAGCATCATATTCCTACTTACACTCACATGAAACCTTTCAAACAAAAGCTTAGGCGATTAAGACCTGAGTGGGCTGAATTGGTTAAAGAAGAGGTCACTAAACAAATACAAGTGAAGTTTCTTAAAGTTATAGAATATCCAGATTGGTTAGCCAACATAGTACCTGTGCCAAAGAAAGATGGAAGGATAAGGGTCTATGTGGATTATAGAGATTTAAACAAGGCTTCCCCTAAAGATGATTTCCCTTTACCTCATATAGAGGTCCTCATTGATAGTACAGCCTCTAGCGTGCTACACTCATTTGTAGATGGATTTTTCGGATACAACCAAGTGTTAATGGCCCAAGAGCATAAAGCCAAAACTGCTTTCATTACTACATGGGGTATATTTTGTTATAGGGTGATGTCGTTCGGCTTAAAGAATGCTGGCGCAACCTACTAAAGGATGGCCACCACCCTATTTCATGACATGATGCACAATGAAGTTGAATTATATGTTGATGATATGATGGTTAAATCAGATACAAGAGAACAACACTTCCAAAACTTGGAATTATTCTTCGATATAGCTTTGAAATATAAGCTAAGATTAAACCCGAAGAAGTTTGTGTTCGGTGTTACCTCAGGTAATTTATTGGGACATGTGATTGGTCCGAATGGCATTGAGATTGATCCTGACAAAGTTAAAGCAATCAGGGATATGCCAGCCCTAAAGACGGAGAGAGAAGTCCGGGGATTCATTGGTAAATTGCAATACATTAGCAGATTCATAGCAAAACTCACAACAATTTGTGAGCCTATCTTCAAATTGCTTAGAAAGAATCAGCTCGTCCTATGGAATGAAGAGTGTCAAAAGGCCTTTGAGTGAATAAAAGAGTATTTATTGAATCCACCTATTTTAAAACCACCTAAACTCGGCAAACCTCTATTACTATACTTAGCAGTAGAAGAAGAGTCAATAGGAGCCATGCTAGCCCAAGCAGATGAGTTAGGGATTGAGCATGCAGTTTACTATTTGAGTAGAAAGCTCCTACCTTATGAAATTAAGTATAGTATCATTGAAAAGACCTATATAGCCGTGGTTTGGTCTTCTAAGAAGTTGCGGCACTACTTTCAATCGTATTGTGTGCAAGCAATTTCCAAGTTGGATCCAATGAAGTACTTAAGGGAGACACCCTCTTTGATTGTGAATTATGGTTGATGGTTGATAATATTAGAAGAATTTGAGATTGAATATGTAACCTGGAAAATGATCAAAGGTAGAGCGGTGGCAGAAATCCTGGCCTAACAACCATTACCAGAAAGCGAAGAGGTAATCTTGGAATTTTCGGTTGAACATTTAGAAGCAATTGAAGTATAAGGGTGGAGAATGTATTTTGACGGAGCAGTAAACAGGAAAGGAGCAGGTTTGGGGGTTATACTAGAATCTCCTGAAGGGGAACTTATCCCTTTGGCCAAAAAGTTAAAATTTAGGGCAACCAATAACTTGGTGGAGTACGAAGCTTATATTTTCGGTTTGGAAACCCTAATGATTATGAAGGTGGATAAGGTGGAAGTTTATGGCGATTCATTACTAGTAGTATCCCAAGTAAATAGAGAGTGGGAGTTGAAAGAAGAAAAATTAAAACCATACCACTACTACTTGACCATGATGAAGAAGAACTTTAAGGAGTGTAGGTTTGTACACCTATCAAGAGAAGAAAATCAGATGGCTGATGCCCTAGCCACATTGGCTTCGGTATGGGAAAATCCTATCATTTTATTTCTTAAGCCTCTGATTTTGACCAATTCATCAACTCCTTGCTATGAATATGAGACAATCATTGAAATTGATATGGACCATGATGCGTGGTATGATACCATAAGGCGATTTTTGGAGGAAAGAGAATACCCGCTGGGGGCAACAAAGAAAGAAAGAAGAGCCATAAGGCGGTGGTCATTGCAATACATCACATTCCATGGAGAGTTATATCGAAGATGGCCTAATGGGGTGCATTTGAGATGTTTAAGAAAGCCTTAAGTGGAGCATATCATGTCAAAAATACATACGGGAAGTTGCGGACTGCATATGAGTAGTTTGGTCCTAGTTAAGAAGATTATTCGATAAGGTTATTACTGGTTGACCATGGAGAGAGATTGTATTGAGTTTGTAAAGAAGTGCCAACAATGTCAGATGTTTGGTAATTTGAATCACATGCCTCCTGAAGAATTGCATTCTATGTCTTCACCTTGGCCATTTTCCACTTGGGGTATCGACATTATAGGAGTGATACATCTGACAGCCTGAAACAGTCACCGTTTCATTGTGGTAGTAATAGATTATTTTCAAAATGGGTCGAAGCCGAATCCTTTAACAAAGTGGGTGCCAGTCAAATGGCTAGATTTATTGAAAAGAACCTCATCTGTCGGTACGGGGTCCCGCACAGTGTGATATTAGACAATGGGGTACAGTTTCAAGGAGCAGTTAAGGATTTATTCTCAAAGTACCGAATCCAGCTTCATAAATCCTCTCCTTATAGACCAAAGGCTAATGGTGCAGTAGAAGCAACAAATAAGACAATTAAGCAAATTATGTCCAAGATGACCAAAACTTACAGGGATTGCTCAGAGATGCTTCCCTTTGCTTTATGGGGATATAGAACAAGTGTGCGAACACCTACTGGAATGACACCATTCTCTTTGGTTTATGGGATCAAAGCAGTGTTGCCAATTGAAATAGAAATCAAGTCATTGAGAGTAGTCTTGGAAGCCGAACTGCCTGAAACGGAATGGGTAGCGAGCAGATACACACAGTTAGCTTTACTAGAATAGAGAATGTTAAAACTGTTGTATCATCACCAACTGTATCAAAAGAAGGTAGCTCGGGCCTACAATAGAAGGGTTAAAATTAGAAAATTCAGAGTCGGGGATTTGGTGTTGAAGCAATGTAAGCCTAATGTATCTGATCCAAGAGGGAAGTTCAGGCCTAGCTGGGAAGGGTCATATGTCATGAAATAAGTCATGAACAAAGATGCGGTGAAGTTACAGACATGGACAGGAACAAATTTAGTGAGCCAGTAAACATTGACAGGTTGAAGAGATTTTATGTATGATAAAAAAAAGAGAGAGCTCACTAGGTTGAAAACCCAAAAAGGGCGGCCTAGGAAAAAGTTAGAGTAGTCCTCTAGTTTCGAAAACCTGAAAGGGTGGGCTAGGCAACAATTAGGGCTAAATGAGAGAAAATCGTCAATTAGAAAACCCAAAAGGGCTAGTTGGCAACAAGAGTAATCTTGTGTATGCTGGCTTTATGTTTGGTTGTTCACCAATTTAATAAAATAGAATTAATGTTAAAAATGTTCTATGTACACTGTTATATGTATTTGACCAGATATGGTTGAAATAAATAAACACAATAACAAAAGGTGATGACAAATTATAAATGGAAAGGAAGCATCTTTTATTACTTTGATTATTTTTTATCCTAAAAATACACTTTATGAATTGACAAATGTAAAATCTATGGCAGACGATAAGTGTAACGTGCAGGCCAGCTTTGCCTTAGCCGATCCAAGTAGGCGTCAGTCAAATAAGGCATGTCTAAATTGGGAGTAAAGTCAGAATCGTGAGGCTCAGCTCCGTACTGACGGCCAAGTCGGTGAGGATCATAGCATGTACCTTGACGAAGAGCAGTAAGGGGAACATACATCAAGCATGTCCGCATGGTGATACAAGAAATCTTCCACCAAGGTACCAACCAACGAATATTGACTTCAGCGTGTGAGTGGATCCAGTCAACCCAGTCAGCATATGAAGAAGCAGGATGGAGTAGTTTCTTAGCAGAATGATGACGTGGCAGATATCTGGCAAAATCCATCGATGGAGTATCAAGCAAACAAAGATGCTCCTGAAGCCAAATCTGTGAGGAAAGAATTTAATTAAATTAAAAAAAAAGAAGTTCGCTAAGTTGAAAACCCGCAAGGGCAGCTTAGGCAAAAATTAGGACAGCTCGCTAGTTTTGAAAATCCACATGGGCAGACTAGGCAAAAATTAGAGCAATAAAGAAAAGAAAGAAAAAAGAAAACCTGAAAGGGCAGTTTAGGTAATTACCTGAAGCAGCAACGGACTCCCAGTCAGTCTCTTTGACAATCCTAATTTAAGTCGGTCTAATCCAACTAAAGTCTCAGCTAAGATCACAGGTACCGGTGACAAGCCTCCTTCCATTCGGTCCATAATATCCAATACTCATGGATCAATATCGCCATCGAAAGAGACAAGCAAGAATTGTCCAAGCAATCAAAGACAAAGCATGCGTCCCCATGCCTTAGTAGGAGCCAAATGAGAAAGACAAAAATCAATCAAGGGAACAAGTAGAATTTTTTCACCTCTCATCAACTGAAGAACTTCAGGCTTTGGAATTTGAAATAACACCTGCATCTTCTGTTGAGTCTTGGAAATCAATGTGTGTAACACCATTTGTTGATTATTTGGATATCCAAGGATGACCTCAAATTCTTCAATCAAGGGACATATTTCAAAGCCATTAATTTTAAATGCCCTAGAATCCATGTAAGAAGGAGTGGTCCAATTTAACATTTTGAAAACACTTTAAAATATCAAGTTTTAACCATGAAATTTGCTTCCAGTGAATGGCATCCATATTCTTAAATAGAATTTTTCTCTTCTTTAAATAAAGTTCGGTCATGGTTGATGAATGAAGAAAAATCAAAACTGTTAAAGGAGTTTTTTGAATTGAAATATTTTAGCTTCTGTATTAAATTAGGCATAAAAGGTGATTTATATAGAAGAAACGAGCCTTTACAAAAGTGATAAGGAAAAGGTGATGGGAAAGAGTGAGACTGTATGGCATGAGGAAAAGAATTAGCAACAAAATCCTTTGATGTGTTGCATTTGGTTTTAGCAAATGATGCGGCTGTGAAAAGGAAATTGTGATGCAATATTTATGATGTAATAAAAAAAAGAGAGAGAAGAGAAAATAAGTTACACTAAAGGAAGAAACTATGTATCATTATTTTATGCTTATTATACAATGTTTATACAATTGATACAATATTTATATGTCACTAAGAGGGTGGTGGTAGGTCATCAAATAAAGCCCTGAAAAAGTCATCGCCTGTTGGAGGAGGGGGGCAAATTACTCGTCCCAAGATCACCCGAAGCAGAAGCATAAAAATCCCTATCACCTTGAAGTTTCGATCTATCACGGTCCTCATTAGAAGCAGACGAAAGGATCTCATGTTCATCAGTCTGGGGGCCTCTTGATTAAGAAGCGCCAGGTTCCCTCATCGCTTGAAACTGAAGTCTCAAAAATTTTATTCGGATTGATGATATAAATTTTTAAAATGAGAAGCCTGCTGTCTGTTGCGCTTAAATCAAAACTATCACAAAGCGGCACTCGCAAGTATACGAGGCTATTGTAGTGACGGTGATCGCCCCAAGGTCGTTTCCCAAGGAAGGACTTGCAAGTAATAGTTCGATTAACATGAAATAGTAAATTTGGTTTTGTGATTGAATTGGTGAACCGTAATTATCCTTAGAAATGAAAATGAGTGATTTTATGCAAGAGAATTTCAATTGTGGAAATGATGCCTAGGGTTGTAGGTCCATTTAATCAATGTTCAATTATCCAATTATCCATTAATATAACCTTGAATCTTAATTTGTTTCTTAAGATTAATTAGCCAATTATCAATTCACTAGTTCTCACTTATATGAATTAACAACAACCAATTATTTAACATTAGCAAATTAATAAACCCTAGAACTTATATTTCTAATTCATTCTTAGGGTAGTCAATTGCATAGTTCCGATATTAAACTTCTCCTCTCGGTCTGTCATTCAATATTAAGTAATCAATAGGTGGCCAATCTATCAATTTACCTTTAATTACAATGCAATCAACTTATAACAAGGTATATCAATGGAATCATCAAATCAAATCATTTAATCAAATATACTACAACCCCAAGCATGAGTAATTTAGCTCATCATATGTTTTAAACAAATACTCAATTCAATATAAACCAAATCAAAGTTATACATTGCAATATTAATGTTCTTAATACACAACAACAAATAAGAATTGGAATAAAAGAAAGAGTTAGAAAAACCCCTTTTTGAAGATGCTAAAAATCGGACTCTCGTCTATTTCGTGGCTCCTTCTTGGTGCGTGATGATGAACTTCCAGCTCTCTTAAACAATTTGTTCTCTTCTTGAAGGAGTAGATGATAGCTTTCTCAAATTCTCAACTCTCCAATCAAGCCTCTTAAAACCCTAATTCTTAAGAACTAATAACTCACTTCAAAACCAACAATTGTTTTTGCTCTTGGTGTGTGTAAAGAAATGATGAATGAAGATGGTGAATGGTCTTACTCTCTCAAGCAAGAACCAAGGAAGAAGATGAGGAAGATGATTCACAAGTGTAGAGAATGTCCACTAAATTTATTCAAAATTCCCTTTCCTAATCCCCATGCTCTCCCACTTTGAATTGTTTAAGACATCCATCATGCCTTGTCTCCCATTTACTAATTTCTTTATACCTTTCTTCCATAAAATCCTCCCACTTTTGACTCTTTTTTTATTCTTTTTGTCACCCACTAAACACACCTGCTCATTTCTCGTGCAAGCCAGCTAAGGACCCAGGGTGACACGGCCAAGCCATATGGAGCTTGGCCGTGTCTAGTGACTTTCTTTCTTGGGGACACGGCCAAGCTTCTAGCCGTGTCCCATGCCGTGTCCCATTCTGTATGCTTAGTCCTTGAGAGACACGGCCAAGGACACGGCCGTGTCATGTGACACGGCCAGTGTCCTGGCCGTGTTTAGTGATGGTGTCTGTCTCTGTGTATTTCTTTTCCTTCTTTGCTTTCTTTGCTCTTTTGTTCCTTTGGAGAGACACGGCCAGTGGCTTGGCAGTGTCTCATGGCCGTGTTCGCTACTGGACTTGTTTCCTTGAGGGACACAGCCAAGCCATGTTAGTCCTGGTCGTGTCTCCTAATTTTCCTTGTTTCTGCTTCTTTTGATGAAGGACACGGCCAAGCCATGACAAACTTGGCCGTGTCACTTGATTTTCTCCACAAATTCCACCAATTTGGATCAAATGGCTCCATCGAATGTACTCCAACCTAAATCAATAACTTTAAACAAACTTGAGTGCAATTTAACATGAAAATTAACTTAAAATCAACATAAACCTCATAGAAAATATATACAAAATTTATCTAAACAATTACCCCACACTTAATCCTTTGCTTGTCCCCAAGCAAAGTTAAAATCAAAACAAATAAAACACGATAAATATTGTCAAGTTCAAGAGTTATAAGGATGCATTAAGACTCCCATCTTATTAAATCTGCAATCATAATCGAATCAAGAATAATCGGTACTCAAGTAACTTAATGGTCAATCAATGCATACCAAAATTGTCACTCCCTCACAAAACCTCTCAAGTGTTTAATTGGGTAGTGTTTAAGCTCTCAACATTCAATGAAAGATTAGGACTATAGGCTTGCTTATCAATCAAATCTCCACCACCTAATCGCAATCAAGCATCAATCATAAGGTCTTTTATTTGGTTGTAACGGGGCTAAGGAAAAGGTATGACATTTGGGAGAGTGAGTTAGTTCATTTAGGTCAAGAGTACTTCAAGAGTGAAGTAAGCAATGTAGCATGATCAACAATCCCATAATTCATCTCAATCACTTAGCACTAAGCATTTATGTGCTTTTAAGGGACTCCATTTGTTTAATTTGCAAAGATAATTTCCAAACTCATTACAACCCTTCCGATAAGAACAACAACTATTATTTTAATTTTCATTATTCATTCATTCTTTTTATAGGGTATCCAACAAATTTAAAGCCCATTGAATTCAACCACACACTTTATTCTGCACAGCACTCCATTAATGCTCTTAAAGTGCTCTTGATCTAATGAACGGGTAGAGTTAAAATATAATGGCTCAAGCCGATGGTGTTGTGAAAAAGAAAGAAGGAAAAAATGAAATGAGCTCAAAGTTGGCGAACTAAGGTCGGATGTAAGGTTGGTCTTTTTAAGCCAAAATGGTTTGCCCTAAATTGCCTTAATCATGTTGATGCTTAATTGAAATTTTTATGTAGTCTCAAAATGCATGTCAAAGCAAGTTCTAGTAATTCATCAATCAAAGATATTCACACATAAAAAGAATGATAAGTTGATGGCTCAATTCCTTACTAGTTTAATGGCAATGCAAAGAATAACCATCAAAATTGACAATAAGTACTAACTCTAATCAATCCTCAAATTCATGCTTCAAAAATTTAAAAGTCATCTATCAACATTCTTATAACAATTGAACTTATTAATATCCATCAAAATCAATTATAAAACAAAACAAGAAACTTAACAAAACAAGAACACTTACGAAAATAAACAATTTATATTCATGAACAAAAGGCTTAGCACACACCCCACACTTTAAGTTTTACATTGTCCTCAATGGAAACAACGATATTTAAAGTAAAAAGTTAAGGTACAACCTGTTTTTCCATCGATCCTTTGAGATGCAAGTGCTACCTTTTCATCCACAAACAACCATTGTTCAAGAGCAAAATACAATATATAAAATAAACACAATATAAAGAGTTAACATTAAAAACCAAAACAACAAAAACATGAAATAACTATAAATAAGAAAATAACAAGTGATGTCAAAAGGTTGGAGGTGGTAGGATCTACGATGGTGGAGGATAGGACGATGATGCAGCTGATGGGTGAAGGCTCAGAATTTTAGCGAGGTTGCTGTTGATTAGGTCCATTTGTTCCATGACTGCAATATGATTACGGTCAATTTGTTCCATGGCAGCAGCATGGTTTCGGTCAACCCTGCTTTCCAATGCTTCAATCCTATTAAGGATCTCCTGATTGGTCGGGATTGGAGCATCTTCATCTAAATCGAGAGAATCCGAGTCAGAATCCTCCTCGACTCGTGCTCTCTTTTGACGGCCCTCCGATACCTCAGTCTCATCTAAACCCATAACATAAGCTCCTCCTTTTCTTGAAACCATGCGCATCTTCTCGAGAGTGGCAAGATCTAATGAATCACTCCCCGAGATCTTAGTCATCTGGCAATGGCTAGGGTCAAAATTGTCAAGGAGTGCCATTGCTAAAATTGTAACCAATCCTCCGATGCAAATGGCACCCCGTTTTTTATGTGCCACACTGTCAAACACATCGGCTAACCAATAGCCGGTACAAACGGGTATGTTATCGCTAGCACAGTCTAAAAAGTATAGTTCGCTTAGTTCTACAACCCCTGTGCTCTCTTTTCTTGCAAAGAATCCACATGACATAAACCAGTGTAAGTACCTTAGGGCGAGATTTTTCAATTTCGTAGCTTTGGCCGATTTGGCCACATAGGTACCCGAGCCCAAAGCTCCCCATGCGAACTGTTGTCTAAAACTCATAGGCACACATCGTTCCCCTTGTTGATGGAAACCAGAAATATCGCTCAATTGCTCAATTTTAATGACAAATGGTCTCCCAAGCAGTTTAAAGTGTAACCTAATGCAAATCCTTTGGTCATTTCTTTCAACCTTAAGTGTGGTTAAAAATTCCAATGTAAGCTCCTCAAATTGCAAAGGTTTAAGGGAAACAAATCTATCCCACCAAAGATTATGAACAAATCCATAAAAATTATTTCGAATATGAAGAGCATCGAGGGATTCTTCGTTAACATACCTCGTCGAAAAGAAACCCCGAGCGAGAAGAGTTGCTCTCCTTGGTGCTAACGATGAAGAAGATGGAGCTGAAGGTGGAAGTCGCGTCCTTTTGTGGTGAGACACCATTTTTGTTCTTGGCATTTTGATGATTTGGTGAAAATGAAGTTTTCAATGTTTTAATTGCTTTTTAATGAGAAAAGAAGGGAAGTGGATGAGTTTAAATCAGTTTGGGTGAAGAAAAATGAAAGATTTCAAATGATTTTGAAGCTTGAAGATGGTGGCTATGGAGTTTTGAGAGAGAGAGAGTGAGAGAGATCGAGAGAGAAAGAGAAGGAGAGAGAGAGATTTAGGGATTTAAAATGAAAAATCTGGGCAAAGGTCGTGTTTTTAAAACTGAAATTTTAGGTGACACGGCCAAGCTTCGTGAAGCTTGGCCGTGTCTGATGGTTTTTTGAGGGACACGGCCAAAGACACGGCCGTGTCCCTTGAACGTGTCTCTTACTGGATAAAAGAAAATTACAAAACAATTTGGGTGACACGGGGAGAGGCTTGGCCAGGACCTCTGGCCGTGTCTGCCTCTGTGACTTTTGATGTTTGTTTGACACGAGCAAGGACACGGCCAGGACTTCTGGCCATGTCTGCCTCTGTGTCTTTTGGTGTTACATAACACGGGCAAGGACACGGCCAGGGCCTCTGGCCGTGTCTGCCTCTGCCAAATTGGTAATTGAAATTTTTTTTTATTTGTGTCACCAAACCATCAAAAATGACAATCTTCTTCTTGGTTTAACCCTGAAACACATTCAAGAAAAATAAAAACCAATCAAAGTACCTATTCTATTTTATTTAACTCAACATGAATTTAAAATTGCAAAATATAGAATTATAACAGTGAAAAGAAATGCAAACCGATGGGTTGCCTCCCATTTAGCGCTTCTTTAATGTCGTATAGCTGGACATTGTTGCATCATTCGTCAATGAACACCATGCTTTCCACCATTTTTGCAACTTCGATTTCTTCCAAGTAGGGCTTCACCCTTTGTCCATTGACCTTGAACGTCTCGTTGGTTTTTAGATTAAGCAACTCAACAACCCCATAGGGGAATGTTTGAGTAACTTGAAAGGGTCCACTCCAACGCGACTTCAATTTTCTGGGAAACAACCGCATTCTTGAATTGAAGAGGAGGACTTTCATTCCCGGTTCAAAAGTCCTTCGAAGAATCATCCTTTCATGAATAGCTTTGGTCTTTTCCTTGAAGATCCTTGAACTCTCATAGGCTTCATTCCGAAGCTCATCAAGCTCGGAAATTTGAAGCATTCTTTGCTCCCTTGCTTCACCTAAGTCCATATTCGTGGTTTTTATTGCCCAATAAGCCTTGTGCTCCAATTCCACCGGGAGGTGGCATGCCTTGCCAAAGACCAACCTATAAGGACTCATTCCCAATGGGGTTTTATAAGCAGTCCTATAAGCCCATAATGCTTCCGAGAGTCGGATTGACCAGTCCTTCCGAGTTGTGCTCACTGTCTTTTCTAAAATCCCCTTAATCTGCTTGTTCAAAATCTCAGCTTGCCCGGATGTTTGGGGATGATATGGAGTTGCCACTTTGTGTCAGATGCCCATCTTGGTCATCAACTTTTCAAACCATTTGTTGCAAAAATGGCTTCCTCCATCACTCACTATCGCCTTGGGGGTTCTAAACCTGCTCATAATATTCTCCTTCACAAATTTTAACACAATGTTAGCTTCATTGGTCCTAGTGGGGATTGCCTCAACCCACTTGGACACATAATCTACTGCTAGAAGAATATATTCAAAACCAAAGGATTTGGGAAATGGCCTCATGAAATCAATTCCCCACACATCAAAAATATCAACCACAATAAAAATATTTAGGGGCATTTCATTCCGTTTGCTAATGTTTTCTACTCTTTGGCATTCATCACATCTTATACAAAAATGATAAGCATCTTTAAAAAGAGTAGGCCAATACAAACCGCTTTGAAGAATTATCTCGGCGGTCTTCTTTCCTCCAAAATGTCCCCCGCAATACAAATTGTGGCAAAATTGTAGCACTTGCTTTTGTTCCTCTTCCGGCACACATCTTTTTATCACTTCATCCCTGCAAATTCTGAACAAGGCTCATCCCAAAAATAATACTTACATGTATGCAGGAATCTCTTCTTTGCTTGGAAGCTCAAATCCTTTCTCACTACACCACAAGAAAGATAATTAGTAATATCAGCATACCATGGTGCTTGAGTTAAGGAAAACAAGTGTTCATCCGGGAATTTCTCAAAAGCATTTTCACAAGCAATTTCAGCATTATTTTCACAAGAGTTAAGTCTAGAAAGATGGCCGGCCACTACATTTTCGCTTCCCTTCCTATCTTTGATTTCTACATCGAATTCTTGTAACATCAACACCCACCTAATGAGCCTAGGTTTAGCTTGTGGTTTGGTCAATAGGTATTTCAAGGCTGTATGATCAGAGAATACTATGACCTTAGAACCTATCAAGTAAGATCTAAATTTGTCTAGTGCAAATACCACAGCTAACATTTCTCTCTCAGTGGTCGTGTAATTTACTTGTGCATCATTTAAAGATAAACTTGCATAATAAATTACACACATCAACTTATTCACTCTTTGGCCTAAAACATCTCCAATGGCAAAATTCGATGCATCGCACATAATTTCAAATGGCAAATCCCAATTTGGGGCAACAATTATAGGGGCAGAAGTTAGTTTTTCTTTCAAAATTTTAAAAGCCTCTAAGCACTTTTCATCAAAAACAAACGGGACATCTTTTCCTAACAAATGACACAAAGGACGTGAAATTTTGGAAAAATCTTTTATGAACCTCCTATAAAATCCTACATGTCCCAAAAAACTTCTAATTCCCTTAACTGATGTGGGTGGAGGTAGGTTTACAATTAATTCAACTTTAGCTTTGTCTACCTCAATCCCTTCATGGGAAATAACATGCCCTAAAACAATTCCATGATCAACCATAAAGTGACTCTTTTCCCAACTCAATGTAAGATTACATTCAATACACCTTTTAAGTACTAGAGTCAACTTTTCCAAACAATCATCAAAGGAATTACCAAAGACAGAAAAGTCATCCATGAATACCTCAATGCACTTGTCTAACATATCAGAAAATATGGAAAGCATACACCTTTGAAATGTGCCCGGTGCATTGCAAAGTCCGAATGGCATCCTTCGAAATGCAAATGTCCCAAAGGGACAAGTAAATGTGGTCTTCGGTTGATCTTCCGGTGCTATCGGGACTTGGTAGTAACCTGAAAGACCATCAAGAAAACAGTAAAAAGAATGTCCAGATAATCTATCAAGCATTTGATCAATAAATGGCAAAGGAAAGTGATCTTTCTTGGTGACTTTATTTAATTTCCTATAATCTATGCACATCCGCCACCCAGTTTGTGTTCGTGTTGGTACCAACTCTCCTTTTTCATTCTGGACCACTGTCAACCCTGTTTTCTTAGGCACAACATGAACAGGACTAACCCATTCACTATCAGCAATAGGGTAAATTACCCCTTCATCCAGCAACTTAAGGACCTCCTTCTTAACAACCTCGCTCATGTTAGGGTTTAGTCTCCTTTGAGACTCTCTCACCGGTTTGGCCCCTTCCTCTAAGATAATCTTATGCATGCACATAGAAGGACTAATACCCTTAATGTCACTCAACCCCCAACCTATAGCCTTCTTGAATTTTTTCAACATTGTTACAAGCTTATTTTCTTCCTCACTGGTAAGGGTAGCAGAAATTATCACTGGTTGAGAGTTATTTTCCCCAAGAAAAATATATTTTAAATGTTTGGGGAGTTCTTTTAGCTCAACCCCTTGTAGTTGAACTTGCTCTTCTTCAATTTCAATTTCTTCCTCAATACTCTCATCGTCCAAAACGGAATTGTCTTCTTTATCCTCCTCATTGGAAGTCTCTGCTTCTTCTTGCAATTTTAAAGCCTTTTCTAGCTTGTGTTCTCCATTTTCCTGCAAGAAAACTTCTTGGACAACACTATCAGTAAGATCAATGAAAGAGCAATCTTCATATAAAGCACTAGTGGGAATAGGGGAAGTGTTAAAAATTGAAAATTCTATAGTTTGTCCCAAAACGGTCATGGTTAATTTTCCATTTTTAACATCAATTAAAGTGTTAGTTGTGGCCATAAAAGGCCTTCCTAACAAAATTGCATGTTCGGCATCCCGTGGGATTTCTTCCCCCGTGTCTAAGACAATGAAATCGACGGGTACAATCAAACCTCCTACCTTCACTAGAACATCTTCTATGATTCCCTTAGGGTATCTAAGAGTTCTATCTACTAATTGTAACACCATTTTGGTCGGTTTGAGTTCCCCTAGCTCTAGATTCAGATAAATTGAGTATGGCATCAAATTAATACTAGCTCCAAGATCACACATGCCAATGGTCTCTTTCCCATTCCCCATAGAGATTTTAACTATAAAGCTCCTAGGATCCTTTAGTTTAGGAGGTAACTTATGTTGTAAAACAGCACTTGTTACCTCCGAAACTATCACCTTCTCATCCAACTCATACCTTATCTTTTTAGTGTTTAATTCTTTTAAGAATTTGGCATAAGATGGCATATTCTTTATTACCTCTAGTAAGGGTAGGTTAATACTTACCTTCGAAAGCATGTTATAAATTTCAGAAAATTGCTTATCATGCTTTTCATTTTTTAACCTGCTGGGAAATGGAATTGGTGGTCTGTACGGATTTGGAGATTTATGCAGTTTTGGTGCAACGGATGCCTCCTCTTTGTCCTCCTTAAGCTCATTTGGTTCAACTTCTTCTTCTTGCATTTCCTTGCCATTACCCTGCGTTGTACCTGCATCAAAGGAATTATCAATGTTATTATCACCGATTTTATTATCAAGTACCTTACCACTTCTCAAAACGGTGATTGCTTTGGCTTGCTCCGGTTGGCTTGGGAATTTCCCTTTTTGATTGGCTTGAAGTTGATTAGCCAATTGCCCCACTTGAGTTTCAACCTTCTTAAGCGATGCTTCTAAAGAGTCAAACCGCTTATTGTTCAATTCTTGATTTTGAGTGCTTACTTGAATGAAAGCATTCAAATTGTCTTCAAATGAAGGTTTCTTGACCTGCTCTTGATTTGAGGGTTGCCCTTGAAATTGGGGACCTCTTTGATATGGTTGGAAGGGTTGTTAAGGTGGAGCATGTTGTTGATTTTTCCATGAAAAATTGGGGTGATTTCTCCAACCGGGGTTATAAGAATTTGAATATGGGTCATTCCTACCCCTTTGTTGGAACCCTTCAAAAGCAAAAGCTTGCTCTTGCTCTTCTTGAAATGAATCAAAATTTGAGGGGCACACATTTGCTTGATGGCCTACAAGACCGCATGATGCGCATGACTCTTGACTTGGTCCCGACAAGTTCCCTTTTGCATTCAACATTCTCACTTGCCTTGTCAGTTCTGCAATTTGCCTAGCCATTTCTGAGTTTGCACTTATCTCATGTGCTCCTCTTCTTCTTTCTCCAATGCTCTTTTGTTGGGAATTTGCCCCCAACATTTCAAATAATGCAACTGTTTCTGCAGCTGTTCTTTCACCCATTGCACCCCCTGCTGTATTATCCACTGTATTTTGAGATTGTTGAGTTAGCCCATCATAGAAGAATTGGTTGAGCAACTGTTGTGGATAATAGTGGTGAGGGCACTGAAATAATAATGATTTGAAGTGATCCCACACCTCGTGAAATGGTTCTCCGTCAAACTGGGTGAAAGTTGCAATACTCCCCCTAAGCTCCTTGGTCTTTTGATGAGAATAGAACTTTCCCATAAATTTGTTGTAGACTTCAGTCCATGTGGTTAAAGAATTCTCCAGTAGGGTCATTAACCACGCTTTTGCCCTGTCCTTTAAACTGTATGGGAAACATCTCAGCTTCAGTTCATCTTCCGTTAATGTTTGCAAAGGGAACGTATGTAATGTTGAATAAAAATCTCGAATGAAGTTGAGAGGATCTTCATTCGGCAGTCCGTGGAAGGATGGTAGCATACTATAGTGAGTATTTCTGAGTTCGTAGTTTCTTGCTGCGTTGCTCAACTGGATACAAGATGTGGTCACTCCGATGATCGGTCGAGCAAACTCCTTCATGGGTCGCTCTTGTGCATCACCCATCTCTGTTTTTGTGTTCTCCTCAAATTGTTCTTCGGTATTTTCTTCTTCTTGCTCAAAAGGATTTGGTCTCTCGGATCTTGGAAGTCTATGGATGTTGTCTATAAATGGAACAAGTTCGTTTCCTTGAGACCGTCGTCCATGCATAAAGTACCTAAGCAATTCAAAAAGACCACTTTAAACAATTTAACAAATAAATTAAAACAATCAAACTATCACAAAAATTGCCTTCCCCAGCAGCAGCGCCAAAAACTTGTTGCACTTAAATCAACACTATCACAAAGCGGCACTCGCAAGTATACAAGGCTATTGTAGTGACAGTGATCACCCCAAGGTCGTTTCCCAAGGAAGGACTTGCAAGTAATAGTTTGATTAACATGAAATAGTAAATTCGGTTGTGTGATTGAATTGGTGAACCGTAATTATCCTTAGAAATGAAAATGAGTGATTTTATGCAAGAGAATTTCAATTGTGGAAATGATGCCTAGGGTTGTAGGTCCATTTAATCAATGTTCAATTATCCAATTATCCATTAATATAACCTTGAATCTTAATTTGTTTCTTAAGAATAATTAGCCAATTATCAATTCACTAGTTCTCACTTATATGAATTAACAACAACCAATTATTTAACATTAGCAAATTAATAAACCCTAGAACTTATATTTCTAATTCATTCTTAGGGTAGTCAATTGCATAGTTCCAATATTAAACTTCTCCTCTCAGTCCGTCATTCAATATTAAGTAATCAATAGGTGGCCAATCTATCAATTTACCTTTAATTACAATGCAATCAACTTATAACAAGGTATATCAATTGAATCATAAAATCAAATCATTTAATCAAATATACTACAACCCCAAGCATGAGTAATTTAGCTCATCATATGTTTTAAACAAATACTCAATTCAATATAAACCAAATCAAAGTTATACATTGCAATATTAATGTTCTTAATACACAACAACAAATAAGAATTGGAATAAAAGAAAGAGTTAGAAAAACCCCTTTTTGAAGATGCTAAAAATCGGACTCTCGTCTCTTTCGTGGCTCCTTCTTGGTGCGTGATGATGAACTTCCAGCTCTCTTGAACAATTGGTTCTCTTCTTGAAGGAGTAGATGATAGCTTTCTCAAATTCTCAACTCTCCAATCAAGCCTCTTAAAACTCTAATTCTTAAGAACTAATAACTCACTTCAAAACCAACAATTGTTTTTGCTCTTGGTGTGTGTAAAGAAATGATGAATGAAGATGGTGAATGGTCTTACTCTCTCAAGCAAGAACAAAGGAAGAAGATGAGGAAGATGATTCACAAGTGTAGAGAATGTCCACTAAATTTATTCAAAATTCCCTTTTCTAATCCCCATGCTCTCCCACTTTGAATTGTTTAAGACATCCATCATGCCTTGTCTCCCATTTACTAATTTCTTTATACCTTTCTTCCATAAAATCCTCCCACTTTTCACTCTTTTTTTATTCTTTTTGTCACCCACTAAACACACCTGCTCATTTCTCGTGCAAGCCAGCTAAGGACCCAGGGTGACACGGCCAAGCCATATGGAGCTTGGCCGTGTCTAGTGACTTTCTTTCTTGGAGACACGGCCAAGCTTCTGGCCGTGTCCCATTCTGTATGCTTAGTCCTTGAGAGACACGGCCAAGGACACGGCCGTGTTTAGTGATGGTGTCTGTCTCTGTGTATTTCTTTTCCTTCTTTGCTTTCTTTGCTCTTTTGTTCCTTTGGAGAGACACGGCCAGTGACTTGGCCGTGTCTCATGGCCGTGTTCTCTACTGGACTTGTTTCCTTGAGGGACACGGCCAAGCCATGTTAGTCCTGGCCGTGTCTCCTAATTTTCCTTGTGTCTACTTCTTTTGATGAAGGACACGGCCAAGCCATGACAAGCTTGGCCGTGTCACTTGATTTTCTCCACAAATTCCACCAATTTTGATCAAATGGCTCCATCGAATGTACTCCAACCTAAATCAATAACTTCAAACAAACTTGACTGCAATTTAACATGAAAATTAACTTAAAATCAACATAAACCTCATAGAAAATATATACAAAATTTATCTAAACACTGTCGACTTGCAGCTAACTCTTCTTGAAGTTTCCTATTTTGTTCTTCAAGCATCCGCTGTGAGCCAGATAAGAAAAAGGTAAGAGCATACATAATCATACATACATATAGCATAAATTACCATGAAATAAGAGAACTTACTAGGTAATTCATGTCAATGCCCTGCGGATAAGATGGCATATCTGGTGGGCTAGAATGAGCAAACGAAGGGGCAGTAAAAGAAGGTCCAGCCTCATGATCAAATGAACAGCAATCATTAAAGAATAAAAAAAAAGAAACAGTTGCAAGGGAAAAAATGGTAAAGTTTTACCTGAGAAGTACTAGCCTCAAGATGTGGAATGAACTCTCCTGCATCTCCGTGATGTTCCTCTTCATCTCTACCCTCATTTTCTTTGGGAATTTCCCATATACCAATAGGAGATACATTAAGTTCAAGAGCCTTCTTTGAATAAAATGGGCATAAGATGCACTCGGCAGATAGAGAAATGCTTCAACACCATAACCGTACCGAGCCGACCACCATGCATCCTTCGGCATTGACATAATATTTAAAGTATATTCGGGCAAGGCATCAGAGTCCTCCACTGCTCTAGACCAAGAAACCACTCATAAACTCTCTCTCTAAAAAACCAACCACTAGACACTGGGCTAGCGAATACTCGACGAGAATGTTGGAAAGATAGCGCAACCTTCATGAAGGGAGACTAGTTTGTTCACTCTTCTGGGTTCTACCAGGCCAAATTCACCTGCAAAATAATATAAGGTAAGTAAACTTTCACATAAAATTTAAAGTATTCTAATGTTATTTCACCTGGTCCCAGGTTAAGTGGCTCAACACAAAGCGGTGAGTATGCATATGGTGAGAGCCGGCAATGTCCACACGATCGGACAACTAAAAATTTAATCTCGGATACCCGATTCTCTCTCGGAAAATACCGGGTATCCTCACGAGGTTGTGTTCATATGCCCATGCCTACATTAATAGTAAAGATCAAATTCATACAATAAAGGAATGGAATTGACATTGGAAGAAGAAGAATACCTCAACAACTGCTATCAAGCATACAAAAGACTTCTTATTTCGGCAAAGTTTATCAAGACCATGGTAAAGACAGGCGAGACCAGCTTCACCCCAGCCACAAGATGGTATTGTCCTGAAATAAGAAAGGGCCTTCAACACTGACAAATGGATGGAGGATTCAGTGCTGCCTAAGATGGTCGACCCAAGCAGATATAACAAAAATCCTCAAGCATACTGTTGGGCCATTTCTCTGTGAACCCTTCCATCGTAGTTCATCCAATAACTACAAATCGGTTCAATTTTTATTTTAAAAGGCCCCATATATGATGGTTCCATGCCAATTAATTGCTGAATTTCTTCAAATGTTAAAATATCGTTGGTCAGAGGAACTGGAACACCATCATATCGAAGGCCGATTATAGCAGTAAAATCGACCGGACCAATTGTCATCTCTCCAATGGGTAAGTGAAAAGTGTGGGTTGTGTCAAACCATCATTCTGCAAGCACCTGGACTATGCTCTGGTCTATCATATACTCCTCGGATGGTAATTGTAAGATGAAGCTTTCAAAGCCACAATCTCGGATAATTTGCCTTACCAGAGAAGGCACTACATTGTACCATTGTCGGGCTTTATAGATACACCCTCCTGCCCAAACAACGCAACGATCATGCTAATACGGAGCTAGGTAAGTTAATATCAGGTAAGTACATATTATTCTATCTACTTAAATTAATTTATTTTTCCTAAATTTTCTACAGAATAATAATATAAAAATATAAATAAAAAATAAAGGCAAACACTAATAAAAAAAGAGCATAATATAAAAACATAAATAAAAATTAAAAAATATAATAAAAATAATAACAGAAAAAAAAGAAAAAAAAAACAAAACAGAAAGACGAAAAAATCAAGAAAAGAAAAAAGAAAAATAATTACCGCGCTCTTTTGGTTTGAACTTCGATGAAGCAGCATCCCGGCTAGTAAATATATATTTCCATCTTCATGATGCCGAATAAACTCCAATAACTCGGCATTAGAATGAGTTTCTGACCTTGAAGCATGCATTTTTTTGAAAACTATGTGTTAAATTAGAAAGAATTTGAGAGAATTATAGAAATTGAGAATTTAGCTGTGAATGAAATGAAGGAATTCGTTTGTTTATATAGAGAAACGGCAAGGAAAAAAACAAAATTCAAAAGTTAGTTTTTACTGCTCATGAATAGTAAACTTTACTATTGCTAAATAGTAAATTTTTACTATTTATAAATAGTAAATTACTATTGATAAATAATAAATTACTATTTTCAATAGTAAAATACTATTTACAAATAGTAAGTTACTATTTGTGATAGTAAATAGTGTATGAACAGTTACTACATAGTAAATAAACAGTAAATTCAATCATTCAATTTAATCTTTCAAATGATTGCGTGTGTATAAATATTTTTACACGCAGGGGCAAAAAGAAGACATGTGCATAAAAAATAGTCAAACTTTTTGAAACCAAAAAAATTATTTTTTGCAGACAATTAAATCTTTATTAGCTCGGGTCCAGAATTCAAATTATCCTTAGGTCCAGAACCTAGAATCTCTTCTAAGTCCATAACTTAGCTCGGGTCCAGAACCCAAATTTTTCTTAGGTCCAGAACTTAGAATTTCTTCTAAGTCCAGAACTTAGCTCGGGTACAGAACCTAAATTTTTCTTAGGTCCAGACCTAGAATCTTTTCTAAGTCTTGAACTTAGCTCGAGTCCAGAACCCAAATTATCCTTAGGTCCAGAACCTAGAATCTTTTCTAAGTCCAAAACTTAGATCGGGTCCAGAACCCAAATTTTCTTTAGTTCCATAACCTAGAATCTTTTCTAAGTCCAGAACTTAGCTTAAGTCTAGAACCCAAATTATCCTTAGGTCCAGAACCTAGAATCTTTTCTAAGTCTAGAACTTAGCTCGGGTCCAGAACCCAAATTTTTCTTAGGTCCAAAACCTAGAATCTTTCCTAAGTCCAGAACTTAGCTCGGGTCTAGAACCCAAATTTTGATTAGGTCCAGAACCTAGAATCTCTTTTAAGTCCAAAACTTAGCTCGGGTCCAGAGCCCAAATTTTCCTTAGGTCAAGAACCTAGAATCTCTTTTAAGTCTAAACTTTAGCTCGGGTCCAGAACCCAAATTTTTTGCAGGTCCAGAACCTAGAATCTCTTCTAAGTCCAGAACTTAGTTCGGGTCCAGAACCCAAATTTTTCTTTGGTCCAGAACCTAGAACCTCTTCTAAGTCCAGAACTTAGCTCGGGTCCAGAACCCAAATTTTCCTTAGGTCCAGAACCAAAAATTACCCTTAGGTCCAGAACCTAAAATTATCCTTGAGTCCAGAACTCGAACCGGGTCCAGACCCAAAACCTCAACCATCTCAAAAATTAAGTCTTATTGCTTTTAACTCTCTTTTACTAAAGTCTCAGATCATTCAAGCAGGGGGCAAACTGTAGACCCTTAATTTTTGACCCAGTCCAGTCTAATATATTTTAATTAGTCCAAAATAATTTTTGTGTTGTCCAATATATTTTAATTAGTCCAAAATAATTTTTGTGTTATCTTAATTAAATAATATTTGCTTTATTATTTAGTTTTTATAATTAACAAAAAATAAATAAACAAATAATAATAATAAACAAATAAATAAATAAAAGTAAAAATAAAAATCAGCGACAAAAAATCAGCGACGAAAAATTTCGTCGCCGAAATGGCCTGCAGGTAATTTTGCCCGCCCCAGCTGCGGCAACTTTTTCGCCAGCAAAATTTTTCCGCAGCAGTTTTTTTGCCAGCGAAATTTTTTCAACGCAAATTTTTTCGATACCAAATTCAATTCGGTTTCAGTTTTCTTTTCTTAATTAATGTTAGATTCTATGAGCAATTAAGATTAATCACCAAAATCATCTATACAAAGGACAAAACAATAACACAGAAGGAAGGAATGTTTGGGGAAAAGGTTTAGATAAACTTTTGGGAGAAAAACTTTGAGAGATCGGACTGGACAATCGGAGGAAAAACTTTGGAACATAAGATAGGACTTTTGAGAGGAGCAAGAATAAGCAAACAATTCATCAAAGGCAGCAAGCTTGTCTTTGTTCTTGTTCATCCAAGAAACAAATTTTGGCGGAACCAACAAACGAAGGTATGAAGTTCTTTATTTATTTTTCTTTACAATAGCTTCATCACTCAAGATTAAAAACTTTTGATTCTAAAAACCTTAGAACCCTAATTTAATTTTTCTAAACCTTAGAACCTTATATCATCTTTTCTATTTTCAAAAACCCTAAAATTACTTTTTCTGTTTCTTCAAAATATCAAAATCTTAATCTGCTTTCCAATTTTTCAAAACCCTAAATTGAATCATTTTCTTTCCAAAAACCCTAAAAAAATATCTTTTCTGTTTCTATAAACCTTAAATCATTTTGTTTATTTTCATAAAGCTTCATAAAATTATAAATTGTTTTTCCAAATTCTAAAATCAAACACATTCTCCAAAACACTAAAAACCCTAATTCTATTTTAAAACCAAGACAGTAACCTCAAATTAGCTAATATTAAACCCTAGTTTTCTTAAACCCTAACTCCCTTAAAACCATAAACCCTAGTTTTCCTAAACCCTAACCCTAATCCTTAAAACCTTATAAACCTAAAACATTCAAACCCAATATAGTAAATCCAAAATAATGATCCAGTAACCGTAAATCATAAACCTAATGTTTTAAAGTGTCCAAACTCTAATTTCATGATTTTAACACTCAAACACTAATTGGTTAATCAAAGAAGTTTATCAACCTCTTAAATTATAAAACTTTAATCCATTTTAATTCCTTTAAAACTTGCAGTAGCTTAAACCCATAAATTCCAAAACCCTAAACATATTAAATAAAGAATCTTAAATAGAAACAGTAGACGAGTGATTTGCCTCCTCCTCCGACAGGCGATGATTTTTTCAGAGCTTTATTTGATGACCTACCACCACCTTCTTAGTGATGTATTGTATGAATTGAGTAAACATTGTATAATAAATATAGAAATGATAATGATAATATATAATGTTCATTTTACTGTAACTTTTTCCTTTTTTTATATATATATCATAATTATTGCTCCACAATTTCCCTTTTCACATTCACAGCCACACCACTTAGCTAAAACCAAATGCAACACGGTAAAGTAATTTTGTCTCTAATTCTTTTCCTCATACATCACGGTCTCACTCTTTTTCCTTATCAATTTTGGAATAGCATGGTTTCTTTTATATAAATTACTCTTCATGCCATAATTTCATATAGAAACCAAAAAAACCTCCTTTTATCAATTCTAATTTTCCTTTATCCTTCCACGATGACCGAAATCCATTTGAAGAAGATAAAAATTCTATTTAAGAATATGAATGCCATTCATTGGAAGCAAATGTCTTGGTCAAAATTTGATACTTTGAAGTGTTTTAAAAATGTTAAATTGGACCATTTCTTTTTACATGCCATGGTTTCTTTTTGGAATGTAGATTCTAGGACATTTAAAATTAATGGCTTTGAAATATGTCCCTTGATTGAAGATTTTGAGGTCATCCTTGGATATCTAAATAATCAACAAATTGTGTTACCCATATTGATTTCCATGACTCAACAGAAGATGCAGATGTTATTTCAAATTTCAAAGCCCAAAGTTCTTCAGTTGATGAGAGGTGAGAAAATTCTACTTGCTTCCTTGATTGATTTTTGTCTCTCTCATTTAGCTCCTACTAAGGCATGGGGACGTATGCTTTGTCTTTGCTTACTTGGCCAATTCTTGCTTATTTCTTTTGACGGTGATATTGATCCACGAGTATTGGATATCATGGACCAAATGGAAGGAGGCTTGTCACCGATACCCGTGATCTTAGCTGAGACTTTAGTTAGATTAGACCAACTTAAATCAGGATTGTCAAAGAGATTGGCCGGGAGTCCGTTGTTGCTTTAGGTAATTACCTAAACTGTCCTTTTGGGTTTTCAATTTAGGTTTTCTTTTTCTTCTTCTTTTTTATTTTATTACTCTAATTTTTGCCTAGTCTGCCCATGAGGGTTTTCGAAACTAGCGAGCTATCCTAATTTTTGCCTAAGCTACCCTTGCAGGTTTTCAACTTAGCGGACCCCTCTTTTTTTATATATCGCTCCAATTTTTGCCTAGTTCTCCCATGTGGATTTTCGGAACTAGCGAGCTATCCTAATTTTTGCCTAAGCTGCACTTGCGGGTTTTTAACTTAGCGGGCTCTTCTCTTTTTTTTTTATATTTTTTTAATGTAATTTTCCCTCACAGATTTGGCTTTAAGAGCGTCTTTGCTTGCTTGATACTCCATCCATGGATTTTTCCATATATCTGCCACGACATCATTCTGCTAGAAAACTACTCCATCCTGCTTCTTCATTTGCTAACTGGATCCACTCACGCACTGAATTCAACATCCGTTAGTTGGTACCTTGGTGGAAGATTTCTCGTATCACCATGCGGACAAACTTGATGTATGTTCCCCCTGCTGCTCTTCATCAAGGTACTTGCTATGATCCCCGCCGACTTGGCCTTCAGTATGGAGCTGAGCCTCGTGGTTCTAAATTTCCTCCTAATTTAGACATGCCTTGCTTGACTGAAGCCTACTTGGATCGGCTGAAGCAAAGCTGGCCTGCATGTTACACTTATCGTCTGCCATAGATTTTACATTTGTCAATTCAGAAAGTGTATTGTTAGGATGAAAAATTAATTAAAGTAATAAAAGATGCTTCTTTTCCTTTTATAATTTGTCATCACCTTCTGCTATTGTGTTTATGTATTTCATCCATATCTAGTCAAATACTTATAACAATGCACATAGAACAATTTTTACATTAATTCTGTTTTATTAAATTGGGGAACAACCAAACATAAAGCCAGCATACACAAGATCACTCTTGTTGCCAACTAGCCCTTTCGGATTTTCTAATTGACAATTTTCTCTCATTTAGCCCTACTTGTTGCCTAGCCCGCCCTTTTGGGTTTTTGAAACTAGCGGACTGCTCTAACTTTTGCCTAGGACGGCCTTTTTTGGTTTTCAACCTAATGAGCTCTTTTTATTTTTACTTCTTTTTTTCTTTCTTCTTCTCTTTTTTTTATACATAAAATCTCTTCAACCTGTCAATGTTTACTGGCTCACTAAACTCATTCCCGTCCATGTCCGATAGGTTCCCTGCACCCTTGTTCTTGACTTGTTTCATGACATATGGCCCTTCCCAGCTAGGCCTAAACTTTCCTCTTGGATCAGATACATTAGGCTTACATTGTTTCAACACTAAATCCCCCAACTTTGAGTTTTCTGATCTTAACTCTTCTGTTATAAGCCCGAGCTATCTTCCTTTGATATAGTTGATGATGATATAGTGCCTTTAACCTTCTCTCTTTTAGTAAAGCTAACTACGTGTATCTGCTCGCTACCCATTCTTTTTTAGGCAATTTAGCTTCTAAGACTACTCTCAATGACTTGATCTCAATTTCAATTGGCAACACTGCTTCCATCCCATAAACCATAGAGAAGGGTGTCATTCCAGTAGGTGTTCAAACGCTTGTTCTATATCCCCATAAAGCAAAAGGACACATCTCTGACCAATCCCTGTACGTCTTGGTTATCTTGGACAGAATTTGCTTAATTGTCTTGTTTGTTGATTCTACTGTATCATTAGCCTTTGGTCTATAAGGAGAGGATCGGTGATGATGGATTTGGTATTTCGAGAATAAATCCTTGACTACTCCTTGAAACTGTACTCGATTGTCTGATATCACACAGTGTGCGACCCCCATACCTATAGATGAGGTTCTTTTCAATAAATCTAGCCATTTGGCTTGCACCCAGTTTGTTGAAGGAATCGGCTTTGACCCATTTTGAAAAATAATCTACCGCTATTACAATGAAACGGTAAGCATTTGAGGCTGTCAGATGTATCTCTCCTATAATGTCGATACCCCAGGTGGCAAAGGGCCAGGGTGAAGACATATAATGCAATTCTTTAGGAGGCATGTGATTTAAGTTACCATACATCTGACATTGATGGCACTTCTTTATGAACTCTATACAATCTCTCTCCGTGGTCAACCAGTAGTAACCTTGTCGAATAATCTTCTTAACTAGGGCCAAACCACTGATATGCGGTTCGTAACTTTTTGCATGTATTTCTGACATGATATGCCCCACTTCAAGCTTCCTCAAGCATCTCAAATGCACCCACATCAGGCCATCTTCTATATAATTCTCCATGGAAGGTGATTTATTGCAAAGACAACCGCCTTATGGCTCTTCTATCTTTCTTTGTTGCCCCCGACGGGTATTCCCTTTCCTCCAAAAATCATCTTATAGTATCATACCACGCATCATGGTCTGTATCAGTTTCCATGATTGTCTCATATTCATAGCAAGGAGTTGATGAACTGGTCAAAATCAGAGGCTTGAGGAATAAATTGATAGGATTTTCCCTTAACGAAGCCAATATGGCTAGGGCATCAACCATCTAATTTTCTTCTCTTGATAGGTGTATAAACCTACACTCCTTAAAGTTCTTCTTCATCACGGTCACGGTCAAGTAATGGTGTTATGGGTTTAATTTTTCTTCTTTCAACTCCCACTCTCCATTTACTTGGAATACTACTAGCAATGAATCTCCAAAAACTTCCACCTTATCCACCTTCATAATCATTAGGGTTTCCACACCAAAGATGCAAGCTTCGTACTCCACCATATTATTGGTTACCCTGAATTTCAACTTTTTGGCTAAAGGGATAAGTGCCCCTTCAAGCGATTTTAGTATGACTCCCAAACCTGCTCCTTTCCTATTTGCTGCTCCATCAAAATACATTTTCCACCCTTGTACTTCAATTACCTCTAAATGTTCATCCGAAAATTCCAAGATTACCTCTTCGCTATCTGGTAAAGGTTGTTGGGCCAGGAATTCTGCCACTGCTCTACTTTTGATTGTTTTCCTGGTTAGATACTCAATCTCAAATTCTTCTAATATTATCAACCAGCGACCATATTTCCCAATCAAAGAGTGTGTCTCCCTTAAGTACTTCATTGGGTCCAACATAAAAATTGCTTGCACACAACTTCTTAGAAGACCAAACCATGGCTTTATAGGTCTTTTCAATGATACTATACTTAATTTCATAAGGTAGGAGCTTTCTACTCAAATAGTAAACTGAATGCTCAATCCTTGACTCATCTGCTTAGGCTAGCATGGCTCCTATTGACTCTTCTTTTACTGCTAAGTATAGTAACAAGGGTTTACTGGGTTTGGGTGGTTTCAAGATAGGCGGATTTAGTAGGTACTCCTTTATTCGCTCAAAGGCTTTTTGACACTCTTCATTCCACAGGACTGGCTGATTCTTTTTAAGCAATTTGAATATAGGCTCACAGATTGTTATGAGCTTTGCTATAAATCTGCTAATGTATTGTAATATACCAATGAATCCCCAAACTTCTCTCTCTGTCTTATGGGTTGGCATATCCCTGATTGCTTTAACTTTGTCAGGATCAATCTCAATGCCATTCGGACCAATCACATGCCCCAATAATTTGCCTGAGGTAACCCCAAACACACACTTCTTCGGGTTTAATCTTAGCTTATATTTCAATGCTCTATTGAAGAATAATTCTAAGTTTTGGAAGTGTTGTCCCTTGTATCCTATTTCACCATCATATCATCAACATATACTTCAACTTCTTTATGCATCATGTCATGAAATAGTGTGGTGGCCATCCTTTGATAGGTTGCTCCAGCATTCTTTAAGCCGAACAACATCACCCTATAACAAAATGTACCCCATGTAGTAATGAAAGCAGTTTTAGCTTTATCCTCTTGGGCCATTAACACTTGATTGTATCCGAAAAATCCATCTACAAATGAGTGTAGCACGCTAGAGGCTGCACTATCAATGAGAACATTTATATCAGGAAAAGGAAAATCATCTTTAGAGGAAGCCTTGTTCAAATCTCTATAGTCCACACAGACCCTTATTCTTCCATCTTTCTTGGGCACGGGTACTATGTTGGCTAGCCAATCTGGATATTCTATGACTTCAAGGAACTTTACTTGTATTTGTTTAGTGACCTCTTCTTTAACCAATTCAGCCCATTCAGGTCTTAATCACCTAAGCTTTTGTTTGACAGGTTTCATGTGATTGTAAGTAGGAATAAGATGTTTGGCTATGTCTCGATCTATACCAGGCATATCCTTATAAGACCAAGCAAATACTTCTTCATATTTTTTGAATATTTTTTCAAATCTCTCTCTCTCATCAGGAGTAAGGTCGGATGCTATGCTAATGTTTTTAGGATTTTCTATTGTTCCCAAATTTAATGATTGTGTGTCAACAGAATTAATATTAAAGATGCTCATATAACTGCTATTTGCATGTATGCAACCATCAGGAGAAACATCACACAATTACGCAAAATCAGACTTTATTACATTCATTTTGGAAAAGAAAACATCATCATCCTCATACAAAGAAGACAAATTAAAATCAAAATCAAAATCATTATTCTCAAAATCATAAGGCAGAATGTCTTCAAACTTCTCTTCAACCAGGGCAGCAATCTCTTTCGGAGTCTTCTCAGCTTTCAGGACAGCTTCCTTCTTCTCTTTCAGATTGGATTCTTTGTTGACTGGTAGGGTGAGCTCTTTCATCACTTGCTCTACTAGCTTGGCAACATCTGCAAAAATTTCAAAACCCAGGATCAACTTTCCTATGAACATGATTGGCTCGGGCTTTCCTTGGAGTGGTCCCATGTTTGGAGCTTTGACAAAGATCTTTTCAAGTTGTGGAAAGCTCATCTTCTCATTGTTCTTTGGCTGGACATTGTTGTCTTCATCATATCCCAACCCCTTCTTGGAAGTTTGAGTTATAAAATCTGGCAGCTTTGTTAGACCGGCCTTTCCCTTTCCAAGACCAGATCTGGAAAGGTAGTTCATGCTCTTCATCATATTCAAGACTTTGGAGTCCACTACTTCATTATCAGATATTGCAGCTACTTGGAAACCATTGAGAGGCCTCTCAATCATTAGAGCGTTAACAATCTCATTATCTTCGGTCTCAATGACCACTGTCTCATCTCTGTTAGGGAACTTGACCTTTTGATGAAGGGTGGAAGGAACTCCACCAAGAGGATGAAACCATGGTCATCCCAAGAGTAAGGCGAAGGTAACAGGTATGTCACAAACAACAAATTCAATAATAGATTCAATTGGACAGGCCTTGACAGCAGCTTTGAAAGTTCCTTTGGCATGTCTCTTAGTGTTGTCATAAGCCTGAATGGTTACCTCGGTCGGGTTTAGATCCCTTGTTGACATGGCTAGTTTTGGCAATATTTTAAGTGGACAAACATTTATGGCTGACCCATCATCAACCATTACACTTGGAGTCCTTTTCCCTTTGATTTCTATTTTGATAAAGATAGGGCGGATGTGATCTCTCCTCTCTTCCGGTAAATCTGCATCTGAGAAAGAAACCGCTCCCATATTAACTTTGCTCTTCTCTTGAATATCTTCACATTTCATTACTCCTCCAATTTTTATGAAGTTGATCAGCTCCTCCGGTGTCGTGGAGGTAAAAATTGGCATGCTAGCTAAGGCCTTGGCCATAGTTTCTCGGTGCTTTTTAGAAGTAGCCAATAAGTCCCAAATGCTAACACTTGCTTGGGTTCTTTTCAATTGCTTGAGCATAGTATCATCGTCCTCTTCTTTATTCCCTACTTCAACTTCCTTTCCCTTATTAATTTCTACCTCCTTAGGCGGTGGCCTTGCATGAGGCTTACCTAATCTAATGTTCATTACTTTATCTTCTTCAGGCTCGGACCAGGTCCATTCCTCCTTCTTGGATACAAGATCGTCCTCACTATCGCTTGAATCTCAAAACCCATTGACAACACAAATTGCTACTTCTTTACCCACCATAGCTTGTTTAATTTTGCCAAATACCTCTTCTTCTTTGGTTGCTTCTCCACCCACATCTTGAAAAGAAGACATGACAAAACTTTCATGCAAACCTCCTCCAATCATGAAGGTTGCCGGTGGTGGTACTCTATTGAACTTTGATAATGGGTTGTCTTTGGTGTTTGGCTTCTTGGGCTTGGGCAGCTTCCCACTATCAATTAAATTTTGGATCTCATGTCTTAACCTCACACATTTATCCGTGTCATGCCCTTGCATTTGATGAAACTGACAAAATGCTTTAGTGTCGAAGTTAGGTGGGAGAGGGTTAGGCAAAGGGCGAGGATTTAAAGGTTGTAACAATCCCTTTCTTTGAAGCTTATTGAGAACCCAAGACATCGATTTTTCTAAGTCCAAAAATTGCCTCCTTGTTCCTTGGTTAGTAGCATTGACACCGACTGCCTTTTGCATGCTTTGGCTACCGGACTGATAGTTTCCTTTCTCGTTCCTTCTTGTTGAAAAAGGTTCTTCTCTCTTTCCCATTCTTCAATTTACAAACTAGTTTGGAGAAGATCTTTGAAATCACGGATGAGTGTATGAGACATCCTTTCACGAAGACTAGGTAACACCCCTCTTAGAATCATCCTTATTTGATCAGATTCATCGGGCCTCTTCTTGAGCAAAGCAGCCTTATTTCTCCATCTTTTCACATAGTCCACAAAATTCTCATTTGGCCATTGTCTAATGGACTCAACTTCCATTAAGGTAACTTTCACCTCAACATTGTATCCATATTGTTGGATGAAGGCCTTGTATAGCAGATCCCAACTCTTTTGTGTTCCTTCTTCTAAGGTATTGAACCAATTTTGGATAACAGGATCCAATGAGAGCATAAAGTACCTTAGAATTTGAGCCTTAGTAGCTCGGGCAGACTACATAGCAGTGATATACTACTTCACATGGAGGTGAGGATTTTCGGTTCCATCAAACTTTGCAAAAGATGGCATCTTAAATTTGTATGGAACTTCTTCGTCTAGCTTAAATAATTTGTCAACTTCGGACATTTCTTTAGTTTTCAGCTTCTTCTCAAATTTCTTTTCTAAATCTGCAATCATCTTTTCAGCGTCAGAATTTTTAGTCTTTTCAAAAGTTGTCTTCTCAACAACCTTTGGCTCCTTTTTATCTTGAGGATCTTGGAAGTATTGAGCCCAATCATCATCATCAATGATCACCTTATCATCATCAAAAGCCACTTCACCAACCTTAGCCTCCCCTTTGTCCTCTGGCTTCTTGGATCTAGTAGATGCTTTGACATTATTTCCTAAAATTGTAGCCAATTGGTTCTTCACGGTCTCAGCCAGGGCCTCTTTTTATTTCTTCCATCTTGGCATTGAGGGCATCATCCACCATTCTTTGAATTTGTTCGGGCTCCATTGCTTTTGGCTAGCAAGCGATTGAGTTGCTACTAGATTCTTCATTTTTGGCGTAGGTCGGATTGTCGTAAGCTTTTGAACTATTGTAATCCAAGGCTATGAGCCAAAGATGATTAATGATATGAGATGCAAATGTATGTATGTATGTATGCATGTATGCACGAACAATTAACAAACAAGAACAAATAGGACGTTCCTTCCAACCTTATGACATCCACACACGAATGGCGAGTCTCTTTTCCTAGGTATATGGTTAACAAAATACCAACATAGGGTACCTTATTTTCGAATATTTCCCTCAGACGTTTCAACCAATAGTTATATTTTCAAAAATGAAAATCAGTTCATAATAATTTCCACTTGTTAGGTTTTAATCCATTCAACCAACTATAGAAGCTTTTATGCTATATTGGATTAAAACTAAATTAAGAGGTTTATTATAAATATATTTCTCACTTGAAAAAGTAACTAATGATTAATGCCAAAAACAAGCCCATGATTAATTATTCTTAGTATAAACTAGGCTCACAATTGATTTTTGGTATTTCGTAATTGACCTAAGTAATTTGCAAGCTCTTTGTAAGAAACGGTTGGATGAAAATAATTTTGTTTATAAGCCCATTGTAAAAAGATTTTAGAAAAAACATATTTTGGGCTTTATATTTGGGTTATGAGCAAAAGAATTTTTGATTTGTTTTTAGAAAAGTCTTATGTCCAAAGACCATCTTGAAAAGTTTTGAAAATAGTGTCTTTTGGACTTTAAAGAAAAATTTATTTGAGCTTACAAATGTACTTGGGTCATATTAGAAAAAAAAAACAAACCAAATAAGCCATGATTTAAGCCAAGATAAATTAACCATAGTCAAACAACAAGCATTTGGGGTAAAACCTAAGGAAAGTAACTAGGCCACTTACATGAGCTTTAGTCTTTGGGTAAACAGGCTTAGGTTCCCATAGCAAGTATATACCAAATGGTACGAGGCTATGAGTGGTTATGCCATGCTCGATCTCCATACCTTGAGTGAAAGTATGGTATCCCTTACATAACACAACACGGGTATCACGGGCATCCATGCACACGATGCAATCTAATATGATGCAATGGATAATATCATTATAAGAAAGAATAGAATAATATAAAGACCAACAGAATCAACTTCTCTTATTCTCAGTGGAGTTGCCACTGTGAGCGGGGATTTTTGCCCCACTCCCGGTGGAATGGTTCTTGCGACTTTGGCACTGTTTAGGCTTGGGGCCTTAGAGAACACGGACCTAGGTCCAGAGAAAATGGAGTCGCCACCCGGATGGGCCAAAAAAAGAAAGGGGTGGATGACTCGATTTTTAAGGAATCTCCAACCCCTAATGGGTTCGAAAAGTTAGGTACATGTGGGGAAGGTGAGAAATGGCCCAGCACCCCCACAACGCCTGGTTCATTAGAATCGGCCTCCTTTGCATGTCTTAATATTATAAAATTCTTAAGTATAACAATATTATCCATATTACATGCAAAATTTGAAATAAAGCATCATTATATTAAAATCAAAACAATGTCCAAACAAAGCAAATAAATGGACACCCATCCGAAGATGGAAACATGTCCTTACATCATCCATGTCTAAACTAATAGGACACCCACCAAAAGGTAGAAACATGTCATTTACATTGGTCTAAAACATTAAAACTATTTAAATTACATTATATTTAACTAATGAGGTACCCACAAAGTGGAAACATACCTCTTACAATATTTGGAAATCAAAATAAATTGATAAAAGTAAATAACAACTCATCATAAATAAATCATTCATCAAAAGTATTAAACATCAATCAAAATATATAATAAACATTCATCCATGATAAATTAAATAAATTAAGCATTGAAATTAAATAAAGCAACCATCAAAGCATACTACATAATCAAATCTAAAAATAAAGCAAGTAAAGATACAAATTAGGGTTTACTGTTTCTATTTAAAGTTCTTTAATTAACATTTAGGGTTTTGGGATTTTAGTATTATTATTATTATTTGTTTAACCTGCTGTAAAGGTTTTGGAAAATTGGAATGGATTAGGGTTTTATGAATCAAATTAGTGTTTAGGGGTAACATTATGAAATTAGGGTTTTAGAATCTTAAAACATTATGTTTATAGTTCTTGGTTACTGGATTGTGATTTTAGGTTTACTGGATTGTTGTTTTAAATTTACTGTATTGAGTTTTAAGGTTTAGGTTTATAAGATTTTATGGTTTTAAGGATTAGGATTTAGGAAAACTAGATTAACTAGTTTAGGGTTTTAAGTTCACTAAATTAGGGTTTAGGAAAACTTGGATTTACTGTTTTGGTTTTGGAATTTAAGAAAATAGTTTAGAGTTTTATAAAGTAATTATGATTTTTAGAAACTATAAAGTAGGTTAGGGTTCGGAGATTTTAGAAAATATTTGGGAATTTTGGAAAAAAGTTAGAGGAAAACAGTTTAGGATTTTTTAAAGTTTTTGGAAATAGGAAAAATGATTTAAGGTTTTTGGAAACTAAAGAAATGAATTAGTGTTTTTTGGAGATAGAAGAAATAAATTAGGGTTCTTAAGGTTTTTGGAAACAGAAAAGTACTTTTTAGGGTTTTTGGAAATATAAGGAACAATTTAGGGTTTTAAGGTTTAGAAGAAACATTTTAGGGTTTTAAGTTTTAGAAGAAATAGAAAAAACAATTTATTCAATTTGAGTGATGAAGCTACTGTAAAGAAATAAATAAAGAAAATAGAGATTCAAACCTTTGTTCGTTGGTTCCACCAAAAATTGCTTTCTGGATGAACAAGGACAAAGACAAGGTTACTACCTTTGATGAATTGTTGATTGCTTGGTTATTGCTAGGGCTTTCTATAATCCAAGTTTCGATCACCTAATAAAAGCCCCACTATTTGATCTCCAAGTTCCAGTCTAGTGCCTTTTTTTCTGTGTTTTCAAGTATTATTTATAGGAAAAATTATAAGCCTAGTTCTAATTATTTAATGAAACTAAAATTAATTAGGAAAAGAAACCGAAACCAAATAGAGTTTGGTTTTGGAAAAAAATTGCGTTGAAAAATTTAGCTGGCAAAATTGCGAGCGTTGGCGAGAAACTGCGAGCTGGGGGGCACTGGCTGCAAGGATTAGTGCGGCTAGCCAATTTCACAGTAGGAATTTCCTGCGGCGAAATAGCCCTTGGCCAATTTGACTATTCGTCACCAATTTTTCTGTCGCCAATTTTTATTTTTATTTATTTATTTATTTTTATTTTTATTTTTATTTTATTAAAAATTATAAAAAAAATAAATACTAAAATAAATATTATTTAATTAAAATACCACAAAAATTATTTTGGACTACATAAAAAATAACGGACCGGACTGGGTCAAAAATTAATGGTCTACACACGTTTCTATTGATAGTCTACGATAACCTCGTCTCTGGATAACCAATCCATACCCAGAATCAGATCATACTCTCTAAAGAGTATCTCAATCAAATCACTGAGAAACTCCTCATCATGAATAACAACTGGACTATCTCGGTGTACCTTGCTAAGCATCACATTGTGCCCTAAAGGATTGGTTACCAATACATTCAACACTAGTGTCTCAGAATGCATATCACTCACAGGCAGAATGAATGCACTGATATATGAATGTGTCGATCCAGAATCAATCAATGCATGCACAGAAGTATCAAATAAAAGAAAAGTACCAGCCACAACATCTGAAGCGTCTGACTAACTCTACATCATATAAACCCTTCATGACGACCCTGCCTACTATGGTCTACTAGTCCCTACTATAGATCCCCCTCTCTGATTAACTCTAGGTCTGCCACCTCTACTACCACCTCTACTACCCCGACCCCCTCTGTCATTAGGTCTAGATGCAACGGTCTCTGTTTGTCTGTCCACTGGTGGCTCTGGACAATCTCTGATATAGTGATCCTAAGACCCACATCTAAAACATCCCACTGAAGCACCAGTCTTTCAACAAACACCTCCATGTTCCCTACCACACTAAGCATAGTGTGATCGTGTAAATCTTTGTGAAACTCGGGTCGAAACACTACCCACCGAAGTTATAGGTCTCTGCCTCTGCTACTGAAATGATCTGCCAAGCTTCCTCTGGCTCCCACTAGACCTCTATTGAAAGCCCCCTCTACCTCTTTTCCCATATGAAGACCCTGCCTCAACCTGGGGTCTCCTACCTCTGCTCTCCTCTGCTCTGGCAACTGCTGTAAGTCCCCGTGTTTTCTTTACATTTCTGGCAGCTGCAACCATCTTGGAAAAATCCTCATAATGAGATGCTGCCACAAGACACATGATGGATGTCCTCAAATCTCCGACACCTATATATTTCATCAGATAATAAATCCCCTGCATACTTGCTCAATCGGATGAAATCCTTCTCATACTATGTAACTGTCTTCATCCCTTGCTTAGACTCAAAAATTTCTTCTTCTTGGCATCTTTATACTCCCGGGGTGTATATTTCTTCTCAAATTCCCGTAGGAAATCAACATAGGTCAATAATGGTGGATCATTCAACCCATGAGGAATAGTCTTTCACCAGTCATAGGCGTCCCCTTGCAAAAGTGACAAAGCATAGTCAAACTTCTCTTCTACAGTGGCTTGCAACTGGATGAATACTCTCTTAATTCTGTCCAGCCACTACTCTGCCTCAGCTAGATCAATTGTGCCCATAAAATCTGTGGCTCCATAATTCCACATCTTATCATACTTTCTTGTCTGTAGTGGTGGTTGCTGCAGCTGATGTTGTACTGGGGCCTAAAGAAGCAGCCCCACCATCTGCTGCACCTAGACTGGTGGAACCCCCAATCCTACTAGTCCAGCTGGTACTGATACCGATGCCTCCCCAGCAATCTCAACACCAGCTCCAGCTCTACCCTCACCTGGAGCAGTGCTCTCTATACTCTCCTCTGACTCACGCCCTTCAGATGCCATCACTACCTATATCTATTACACTAAGAAATATTATTACATCAAAGACCAGTCTAAATATCAATGCATGTATATATATGATAATTTAAAATCACATTTAAAATTTCCTTTCTCTCTCCTAAAAATTCACCTAGGTCGAGAACCTCAAACCTAGACTCTGATACCGAAATAAATGTAACACCCTTATATAGTTATGTAAATTATGCATATACAGTATAAGAATATCACAATTATAGTCTTTTCAAAATTTCCATAGATTCAATAAAATATTTCAAAATTTATAATGTACTTTAATGAATAAATAATATTATTCTTTAATAATTTAAATACCAAAATACATAACTATTTTGCAAAATCTCTGAGAAAAATTCGCCAGAGTTTTATCTGTATCTTGGATAATCCCAAATTTCCAATTTACACAACCTGCATAAAACAAACTCTCCCAAAAATTTTCATCCATTCAACTCACTAAAATCTAAATCATTTCACATATCTTCCATACATATATATATATGTATTAATACATATCCCACATCTCAGATGCTCACTATCTAAAACCCAAAAAAAATCTTTTTAATTTACATCAAATACATATATATACATAATATACATAATGCAAAAGCAAGTTCTCAAAATATGATATTTACAAGCTCAAAATTGGTCTTGGTTTGTGGCGGCCAAAGTAAACAACTAAAATGACCAGGAAACCTCTACTCCTGCTCTGGTACCGCAAGGCACTTTATCCCAGCACTATCACCTACGTGATAAATAAATCACGCTAAGCAAAATTGCCTAGTAATGCATACTTTGATATAAATAAAAACTTAAGAATGCAGTAAGAATGTGTATATATATATTTGTTTTATGAAGTGACATAAAGTTACATGTACAAACACAAACATTTATTATTTTTAATTTATCACTTTACACATTCACATGCATTGGGCCTAAATGACCTTATATAATATTCAAAGTCTAGAGATATTACTTTGGACAATATTTGGCACCTGGTGTCTGGCCCGAAGGAAATAATATTAACGCCCAGTGTCTAACCCGAAGGCAAATAAAAGTGATACCCAGCATCTGGCCTAAAGGCAATAATAATGATGCCTAACATCTGGCCTGAAGGCAAATAACCGGTATACCGTATAACACTAAACACAATACTCTGGAACTTGATATTACATAAGGTTTCACATATAACACAAATAGTTCCACATTTTTCTCATACTTTGGCAATTATGCCAATTTCCTTTCCTTTTGCACTTTTTCAACTTTTCTCAATATTTCCACACATTTTCACAAAGACATCAATAATTGCTTTTAGGCATCTTGAAATGGCTTACTCAATCACACATTATCCATTTCATTGCATAAACATATATCTATGCTATTTTCATGTGTATTCACACATCAAAGTAGCATACTCATCACTTTTACATATAATGTAACATGCCAATCAAATGCATATAAACACAATTCAATCAAAGTATGTACTAACCTCTTAGCAAAAGCACTTCCAAGCAAAATATCACCCTTTATCCCTCACTTTCAAAATGCCATTCACAACTAGTTTTGGGCAATTATTATCTACCCAACACCTAATAACATTTTGAAATTAAATACTTTATTAGTATCACTTTTTTATATATTTTAGCTAATAAAATTTAATTTAATACATTTCCTTCAAATTTCCATTTTCTTACCCTAATATACTTTAACTTTGAAATTTGATATCAACCAATTCTAAATTATATTTTAAGTTAATTTCTATCATTAAATTCATAATTCTATATATTTTAACAATTCAAACTTTTAATTCTACAATTCTAACAAATTTTCAAATTTTAGCCCAAATATACTTTAATTTTACAACACCATATTAATCAATTGTAAATTGGGTTTTAAGTTTATTTCTACTAATAAAATCATATTATAAAATGATTTAAATAATTAAATTCAATTTTCATTCATTCTTTATAATTTCTTGACCAGAACCCTAATTCACTCTCTTCTTCTTCCAAACTACCATCAAACCTAACCATTCTAATCATCCAACCTTAAAATCTTTATTTACACATTAAATAACATAATTCCATACCATTTAAACAATTATAATATCCTCCTTCAAAAATTGAAATTTTATATAAATTTTCCATAAATCCTAACTTTACCATAATAAATTATTTTCTGCAAACCAATCATAAAATCTTCATATACACATTAAAATAGCTTCAAAACCATTTATTTTAACAATTATAAAATACTTCATCAAAACTTCCACATAATAGGTTAGATAGCATATTTACCTCAATAGACTCAACTGAAAGTATATGAGATGGATCTGATCTATATCTCAACTGAAAGTCATCATAGGTCAGTTGTGGTGGTTTATACAAACCATGTGGAATAGTCTTCCACTAATCATAAGCATGTGTCTGCAATAAAGAAACTACATAATGAAAATTCCCTTTGGTTTTAGCCTCTAACTGCAGAAAGACTCATTCCACCCTATCCAAACATTGTTATGCTTTAGCTAGATATAAATTTGTAGCCCTATATTTCCTAAGCTTGTCATACTTTCTATTCTATTGTGGTGTTGGAACATGATGGAAATACTCTACCATATGCTACATCCACACTAGAGAGGGACCCTATACCCCTGGACTAACTGTTATTGAAACCCCTCCAACACCCTCTACACTAGCCCCAACTCTCCCTTCTTCCGGAGCATTACTCTTGGCATTATCCTCCTCTAATCTATGAGCCCCATATGACATCTCAACCTATATTTGTCACATTATACAAATATTGCCACATTAGAGACCAACACAAGTGCTAAGGCATATGCATGTATCACAATTCAAATCACCATTTAAACACATTTTTTTAAAACCAACTATGATTCCAACAAAAATATAACATCCTTACACCCTATATACATAAAATAAATATACCCAAATACATATAAGTCAATATATAGTTTGCTTATTTTATATAAAGAAAATATTTGGAAAACTTTTGCCCGATTTTTCTCTATAATTTCAATAAATCCTAAAAATCAAATTACTCAACCTACATTAGAAAGTACATTCACAATTTGTAATTCCACAAATCCACAATTTTCACCAATTCAAAACCAAACATTTAACATATTTAGATAATGTACCACTCTAACAAAACATTAATTTACAAATCTTTACACGCCCTTGAATATATAGACATGTTTTTAAAATGTTATAAAATACATAACCATAATGTATTAAAACAAAACATATTTACATGCTATGTAGAGAAGCACCATTTAGACAGGTCTTGTGGCATATGACTCTAACTTTAATATTTACACTTGATCGATATCAAGGCTTTCTTTATCTACCCTGTCACCTGGGCGATACAAACAAATTGCTCTAAGCTAAAAGCTTAGTGGTACATGCTTTGTTAACATAAAATATTTAAATCAAACATTCCTTTATTTATATATAATGCATTCATCTTTGAATGAATATGTAATGCTCAAATCACAAGTGATAGTCTCATACACCATAATAACATATCACATTGGCACATTATATATTTAGTTCTGACTACAATGAAATGCTCAATCAATAATTATAATCTCATACACATATCATATCAACTTACATTGGGCCAAAAAATTCCCTGAACAATATTAAGGTTCAAGAAAGATTGATTTGGCCGATCATGACCAGAAGGTCTGACACTAGAGATCTATGTGTCATGTGATACTAGTGTATCACTATCATCCGAAGGCCATCTCCTCAACAAAAAAGTGTCCAACACGAGCGTGTCTCACCCGAAGCCATGCTAATAACAGTGATACCAGTGTATCTCGCCTGAAGGTGTATAAATCATCATGACGTATTGTTAGCATGCCAAATCAATAGTACAAAACTCAATATTATGGAACAAGTAATTATGCAGGGCTAATAATCACACATTTCATTTTATGTCATCCTTTTCCACATTTTTCACATAATCTTCATATTTCACATGATTCACGCGATCAACTCATTCCATGATCACTTTCACATTTCATCACATTCCTTTATCACTTTCACATTATCCCAATAATGACAATATACCTTTTCTTAAATATTTCCAATCACCTTAGCATATTGATTTTAAAGTTCACAATAATATTTTAATCACACTTTTTATGCAACACATAGGATTAATAATTAATTTCATTCAAAAGAAAAATAATATTCATTAAAAGTGCCAACAAAGATTATATCAAACACGAAAACTTTAAGTAAAAGCTATCAATGTATGTACAAACCTCCTTTTTCTTTAAAATCAATCCAAAACCACTTTCTAAGGTTCGAACTCAAAAATTTCGTAGCTTCACCACTTGCAACAATTAGACCTAACCACAGCTAAGCTAAATAGAAGTTCAATCCTTCAATTGAAAGCATATTCTTACTTAAATTATTCATAATAACCCTTAATTATACTAATTTTGACAAAACTGTAGACTCTTAATTTTTTACCAGGTCTAGTCCAGAATTTTAAAATGGTCTGAAATAATTCTTATGGTATTTATTATTTATTTTAATATTTGTTATTTATTATTTATTATTTTTTATATTTATTTATTTTATTTATTATTTATTTTTTTGATATAATTGATTATATAATACTTATTTTTAAAAAATAAAAATAAAATAAAAAATAAAAAATCAGATAGATCTGCGAGCGCTGCGCGGCAGGCAGCAATTGGTTGCCAACCAATTCACCATAGGCCAAGGCCTGCGGTGAATTGCTGCCTGCCCCAGCACAGCAAGCCTTTCCACCCAGCACCCCAGTCCCCGACGCAGCAAATCCTCATCATCCATCGCCAGCCCAGGCCCGCTCATAATTTTTGATGAATCATGATTTTACTCGGTCTTAATTATATTTTCCTTAACAGTCTATTATTTTCTTAATCAGTTAGTATTAGGTTTTGATTTTTTTTTCTTATAAATATAAGGCTTAACAACAGAAGCAGAGGAGAAAAATTTTTGGGATTGGGGACTTTGGAGATTTTATTCAGCCAAGGACTTGGTTTTTTCCTTTCTTCAGGCAGAAACACAAAAAAAAAAAAAAGGCAGAGGCTAACTTTGTTTTTGGAACTTTGAGGAGCAACAACTATTGGGCAACCTTGAGCAAGAGCATTAGACTTGGAACATTGAGCAGACTTTTGGGAACCTGTAGAAAGAAAAGAGATAGAGAACAAGAAATAAATCAAAGGCTTGAGACCACAAACTAGATGGCAGTGCTATACGCCTGTCTTTAATTCATTTGAACCAAGATTTACAAGCTTAAATATTGGCGGAACCTATAACGGAGTTTTGCAATCTTTTATTTAAATTATTTTTTAAGATTACAGTAATTCGATTATTATTTTTCATTGTTTTATTTTTGTTTTTATTTCATTGTTTTTGTTTTATTATTTTATTTAAATTATTTAAATTATTCTTTAAATCCTCCAATATCATAGTAACAAAAATATATTTTTAAAACTCTAAAATCTTAATGTTCAACACCATAGAGGGACCGCCGTATGGGCGCGTCGAAGGGGTCAATATTTATTTTGTATTATATGTCTTTGTGTTTAACTTTCTTTATTTTAAATTCTAATTTAGTAATTAAAATTCTAAAAACCTTAATTTAAGATGTAAACCCTAAATTTATATATTTATTACTTTATTTAATTTTAGATTTTATTATGTAGTTTGTTATATGTCTTGATGATTGATTTATTTAATTTTGATGTTTGGTTTATTTAATTTATCATGGATGAATATTTTTTCAATTATTATTTGTTTATTAAAATTGTAAGAGGTATATTTCCATGATTGGGTACCTTATTAATTAATTTTCATGTAATTTAAACTATTTTTATATTTTGGGATTAATGTAAAAGACACGTTTCCACCTTTTGGTGGGTGTCCTATTTAGTTTTAGACATTGAACGATGTAAGGACACATTTCCATCCTCAAATGGGTGTCCATTTATTTATTTTGTTTGAACATTGTTTTGATTTTAATTTAATGATGCTTTATTTTAATTATTGCATGTAGTATGGATAATATTGTTATATTTAAGAATTTTATAATATTAAAACCTGAAAAGAAGGCCGGTTCCAATAAACCGAGCATTGTGGGAGTGCTGGGCCATTTCTCACCTTCCCCACATATACCTAACTTTTCAAACCCATTAAGGGGTTGGGGATTCCATAGAAATTGAGTCATCTACCCCTTTCTATTTTCCTAGCCCATTCGGATGGCGACTCCATTTTCTTCAGATTTAGGCCCGTGTTCTCTAAGGCCCTGAGCCTAATAGTGCCAAAGTCATAAGAACCATTCCACAGGGAATGGGGGCAAAAATCCCCGCTCATAGTGGCGACTCCACCGGGGATAACAGAAGTTGATTCCGTTTATCTTTATATTATTCTATTCATTCTTATTATGATATTGTCCATTGCATCATTTAGTTTGCATTATGTGCATGAGTTAGGATGCCCGTGTTACCATGTTGTGTCATGTAAGGGATACCATACTTTCACTTAAGATATGGAGATCGAGCATGGCATAACCACTCATAGCCTCATATATTTTGGTATATACTTGATATGGGAGCCTAAAACCTTTCCAACCCAAAGACATAAGCTCATGTAATTGACCTAGTTACTTTTCTTAGGTTTCTACCACAAATGCTTGTTGTTTTACTGTGATTGATATATCTTGGTTTGAACCATGACTTATTTGGTTTGTTCTTTTTCTAATGTGACCTACCTATATTGTAAGCTCAAAAGTAATTATTTAAAATCCAAAAAATCAAAGCTATTTTTAAATATTTCCAAGAAGGTCTTTGGACATGAAAACCTATTAAAGATGGGTCAAAAATCTTTTTACACCTCATGGCCCAAAATTATTTTCTTTGATTACAAAAGAAGCTTATAAATATTTAGGTCAATTATGAAATACCAAAAATCAATTGTGAGCCTAGCTTATACCAAGAATTATTAACCATGGGCTTGTTTTTGGCATGAATCACTAGTTACTTTTTCAAATAAAGAAATTTATTTATAATGAACTTCTTAATTTTGTTTCAATCCAATGTAGCATAAAAGCTATTTTAATTGAGATACAGTGGATTAAAACCTAATTAATGGGAATTATCATGGACTGACTTCTATATTAGAAAATGCAACTAGTGATTAAACCGTCTGAGGGAACTTTTCGAAAATAAATTTTCCCATGTTGGTATTTTGTTGACCATAAACCTAGGAAAAGAGACTAGCCATTCGTGTGTGGATATTATAAGGTTGGAAGGAACGTCCTATTTATCCTTGTTTGTTTATTGTTTGTGCATACATGCATTACATGATATATTATTAATCCTTTCCGGCTCATAGACCTGGAGTACAATAGCTCAAGAACGTAAGACAACCCCACTTATGCCAGCAACATTGAATCCGACAGCGACTTAATTACTTTCTCACCAAAAGCAATGAAGGCCGAACAAATTCGAAGGATGGTGGACGACGCTCTCAATGCTAAAATGGAAGAGCTGAAGGAGGTTCTGTCTGAGACTATGAGGAGCCAACTAGCTGCACTTTTGAGAAACACTACTGAGGCATCGGCCATCACTAAGAAACCAAAAGTTAAGGGAAAGGCTAAGATAGTCGAAGTGGCTTTTGATGAAGAAAAGGAAGCTATGGACGATGATGACTGTGAATAATACTACCAAGATCAACAAGAGGACAAGAAAGAAAAAAAGACTACCGAAAAGAAAGTTGAATCTGCTGATGTTGAGAAACTGATTGCTGATTTGGAGAATAAATTTGAGAAGAAGCTGAAAATTGAAGAAATGTCAGAGGTCGACAAGTTGCTTGAACAAGATGAAGAGGTCCCTTATAAGTTCAAGATGCCTTCCTTCTTTAGCTACAATGGTACAAGAAATCCTCTCTTGCATGTTAAGCAATATATCACTGCCATGCAGTTTGCTAGAGCTACTAAGGCTCAAACTCTGAGGTATTTCATGCTCTCATTGGATCCTGTTGTGCAAATTTGGTTCAATACCTTGGAAGAAGGTACCCAAAGAGATTGGGATTTGTTATACAAGGCTTTCATTCAATAGTATGGGTACAATGTCAAACTAAAAGTTACCTTAATGGAAGTTGAGTCCATTAGACAAAGGCCAAACGAGAAATTTGTGGACTATGTGAAGAGGTGGAGGAATAAGGCTGCATTGCTCAAGAAGGGGCCCGATGAATCTGATCAAATAAGAATGATTGTGAGAGGTGCCCTGCCCAACTGTCGTGAGAGGCTGTCTCACACCCTTATAAGGGATTTCAAGGATCTCTTGCAAGCTTGTTTGCAAATTGAAGAGTGGAAAAGGGAGAAGAACCGTTTTTCAGCAAGAAGGAATGAGAAATGGAACTACTAGTCATTTAATCAAAGCATGCAAAAGGAAGTTGATGTTAATGCGACTGGTCAAGGAAATAGAAAGTTGTTCTCAGAGTTGGGGAAACCTCTATCTTGGGTTTTCAACAAGCTACAAAAGAAGGGGCTGTTACGACCATTGGCTCCTTGACCGCTACATAATCCTCTGCCACCAAACTTTGATGCTAAGGCCTTCTGTCAATTTCATCAAATGCAAGGGCAAGAGATGGATAAATGTGCTTGTCTAAGGCATGAGATCCAAGATTTGATTGATAGTGGTAAGTTACCCGAGCCAGATAAGCCCATACCAAAAGCAATCCTCTTCCTAGTTTCAACAGAGTGCCACCACCAGCAACGTTCATGGTAGGAAGATGATTGGAAGAAGATTTTATCTTATCCTCTTTTCAAGATGAGGATATTGAAGATGTGAAATAAATAAGAGAAGCTTAACTTAACAAACTTCCTTTGGCTTGTTTGGTTTTTATTTTAGTATCTTTATTTGGTGTTTTATAGAACAATTATGTTTTTTAAATTTAAAGTTATTTAAGAAAAATTCATTTTTTTAAGTTTTTCATACATTCAATGCTTAAACCATCCATTTCTACTATATCATACTAATCCAAGCAAAATCTCAACATAATTTAACATGAACATAAATTAAATATACATACATATATGAAATTATTGAAACTTACAAAAGTCTCATGTTTGTCTAGAAAACTACACGTATATATATGTATATATACTATCTTTTTACTAGCCACAAATATGTACAACTACCATTCAAAATTTAGAAGTTTTGCTATGTGAACTATTCAAAATACAATATTTATAATATTGGTCATTAAATCTTTTGTGATGCAGTGGATCTAGTACTTAGAACCCTCACTCCGTAGTCTCAACTCTTCCTATTTGATCTGCGCATCAGAAAATAAGAGAAACATGCTAACCAAAGCTTAGTAGTGCTTCTGTACTCATAATGTGAAAGAAGGTAAGTAAAAAAGACAACTTCGAGTTATCATTTATGAAAGTAATAAATTCATCACTTTAGGACATTAATAAGAATTTGATGAATTTTGTATATTCAATACACCCAGCATAAGGAAATTCAATGTTCAATAACTTTGATAAATTAATCATATAGCATATTGTTCACAATTTATGCAATTCTTTTTTATTTTCTCGTGCACACTGAATTTAGACCTTAGATTTGGATAACGGGTCATTGTTAGTAATTTAATGCCCAATATCACGAATATGGCCAAATGTCCACTATTAACGTAGTGTGTTCACATTTAGTAAATATGCCCACTGTCACGAATGATACTATGTATCCACTGATGGCACAGAGTGCCCACTATCACTATGGTAGCCATTCAATCCCAAGCTAGGTCTAGTATCAGTATCGTTTGGGCTATTCACCACTCATTCATTTTAAATTTACCCTTTAATCACCCATCTCTTTAAATAAACATAACCATAATCCATATTTAAACTTTCAAGATTCTTAAGTCTCTTTACAAACTAACTCATAGACATTTTCAAAATTCTAACTTTTAAACCAATAATTTTTCATACTTTTGAGAAAAACTTATGTTATTAATATTAGTTGAAAAAGGTAATTACATTGAGATAAGAAATGAAGTGTTTTGAGGTTAAAAAAGAAGGAAATTAGGGTTATAAAGTGGACACAGGCATGCCTAATAAATCCACACCCCCGTATGTTTCAAAACATTACTGGAAGTAAAATTACAGTAGTTGAAAATTTCATATGCCTGTGTGAATGAAAAACACACGCTCGTGTGTTTTTTCCAGCATCTGCCCAACTCTAAAATTCACCTTCAAATGATCCAAAGTTGTTCCAACTTATATAATAAGTTAAAACAACATAAACACATTTAATATCTATGGTAAAAATGAATCGAAAACCAAATTTTTCACAAAAAAAAGGATCCATATCAAACAGTTTACTCAAACCCTCAATTAATCAAATCTTTAGCAATTAATCAAAGAAATCCTATCTTTGTCTTATCTCTCTACCCTTTGATTTGTGCTAATAATCTTATTGATTCTCTCATAAACTAGCAGATTCCTTTAAATTTTTGGAGTTATAATTAAATATCTTGATGCTTTGATGTATGGTAATTAGAGAAGATAGAAGAAAAGAAAGTGATGGAGATGGTGATGGTGAAGAGGAGTTTAACGTGGAGATGATGGCAAAAGAGAGTAGAAATTTATAGGTTGCTCTTTATATAATATCTAGGGTTTTGGTTGGATAAAGTGTGCTTATTATAGCTTTAGTACATGCACTTCTTTAAATTTAATTCTACTCCTATTTTGAGTTCCGCAAAACTGTAAAAATAATTTCTTTCGTTAATTTAAAGCCCTACCATCTATATTTCACTTTCTAATTCAGTAAATCTTAATTCTAGAATCACAAGAGCATTTTTGTAAATTTCTATCACTTTAGGATTATTTTTTAAAAATATTGATTTTACCTATACCTAGATCAAACTTTCTACTTTTAAAGGTTAACTCATCCTACTTTCCTTCTTATTTCAAATACCCAAGTTACTTGCATCAATATACGCAATCCATTATCAATATTTAATAAAAAATCATTGTTTAAGATTTCAAACATTACAATTCTCCCCCTATTAAGAAATTTTTTCCTCAAAATTTAACTTTTCCAAACATTTGAAATAGTTGAGGATATTGCCATCTCATCATCTTCTTACTTTCCCATGTGGCTTCCTCAGTCGAATGATTCTTCCATAACACTTTTACTAAAGGAACGCATTTATTTCACAATTCCTTTATTTCTCAAGCCAAGATAGCCACTAGTTCTTTTACATTTTACAGGACTTGAATTTGTTGAAGTATTCTCCAGAGCCTGACCAGACCAACAGGAAGGCCGACCGGACTCAGAGAGTAGCTGGTCATATTAAGCATAGCTTATCAGTCCTAACCCAACTTATTGAAAGTCAAAGTGCACCAATACTAAACTATCGAGCAATGAAGGGACAAGCATGAATTCTCCAAAATCATACAGACCAAACTTGAGTGTGCTAACTAGAAGAACTGAGCATGAGCTAACCAGATAGCATGAACAAAGTAGATCAAGCCTTAGGTGGTATGACAAGCACCAAGGATGAATAGATAAGACAAAGCATGGGCTGACCAAACAAAGAACGAACTAAGCCTTAGCTGATAGAACCAAGGTTGAACAGATCAGACCAAACTCAAGCCAAAGAATCCAAAAGAGCTCACACTCAATGTCACTCTCACTTTGTGAATGGGCTACATGTCTCGACCAGACTACTATGAAGTTCGAGCATACCTAGCTCATGTTAAATCCTCAGAACATCTAAAAGGGCTCATGGTCACTATTTACTCCAAAAACTTCAGCATACCAAGGCAGGTATGACTGGACCTTATGCTGTCTAATCTCATCAAGCCAGAGCAAAAAATGCAAGAAGTTTCAGTACAGCTCATGGTCGCCAATACTTTCAAAATCTCAGCATACCAGATAAAGACAAACCAGAACGAACGGGTCCTAACCATACTAGTAGTTTGGAGTTTAAAAAATATAGTCATTGCTTATCCACTCAATTAGTAGATGCCACATGTACTTGCCATTGAAGAACTTTTATCAAAAAAAATGAAGAGCATGATCAGACCTAGCCTGGTCCGACCATACCGAGCCTAAGCTGACCGAACCAAAGGAAGTTCGACCATAAACTTTCTCGAAAAAGTGATAAAAGTGGGAGACAAGAATCAAACATGTTTGCTCCCACTCTAAAGGGCTAGTTCAAGACTTGAACGCTATAATTACCATAAGAAATCACATTTTTCTATAACATTGCGATTGTAAGAGCCAAGTTTATCATCTTTCATTTCTTTGCATCAAAATTTATACTTGTATTCTTTGAGTGTTGGGTGTGAGCATTGAAACACCATTGTAAGTTTGAGTATGAGCTTTGAAACACTTAGGTTATTGAGTGAGCCTGGGAAATCTCTTGTTTGGGTTGTGAGGGAAATTTGTTAACCTTATAAAAGTTTAGTGTGAGCTTGTGAAAACACCATGTTAGAGTTGAGCTTGTAAAAACTCAAGATTAGTGGAACCTTAACAATTTGTTAAGGAATTGGATGTAGGATTGAGGTAATCCAGACCACTATGAACTCCTTGTGTTCATTCTCCTATTCTCTACTCCTTTTTTGCTTTGTTTGATTTTAAATTTTTAATTTACCATCACTTCTTCAAGTCAGCCAATTCACACCCCCAGCTCTTGGTTGTCATCTTGAGACAATAATTAGTATCAAAGCCTTAAAATTTCAAAAAGCTTAATTGTGAAATTTGATCTAAAATGGCAACCACCTCTTCATCTACCTCAACTTCTCATTCTAATGGAAACCTCAACTCTTATCTTGGACCCTACTTCGATGGAATGGATTACTCTTGTTGGAAATACAAGATGAATTTGTTTCTTAATAGTGAGGGAATTGAACTTTGGAAATTTGTACAAAAAGAATGGAAACCTCCTACTCATGAGGTTGATGGTGTTCAAATACCTCTTCCTAGAGAAAAGTAGATGGATTCTCAAGAAAGAGATTACTACAAGAACAATAGGACATCCTCCATCTTGGTGAACTCGATATCTAGAGAAGAAGTTAGAAGAATCCAACATCTTACTTGTGCACATAGCATTTGCAAAACTCTTAAGAATTATTATAATGGTACTAGCCAAGTGAGGTTCACCAAAACCCAAATGCTTGTACATGGGTACGAACTCTTCAAGATAAAGCCCAATGAAAATTCCACCAAAATGACAAACCAGTTACTTGGTATTCTCAATTACTTGAAGAAATATGAAAAAATATATGATCAAGGTGATATCAATAGCAAAATATTGAAGCACTCAGAACCAAGAAGAACTTTGAATCAAAAGTCTCTTTAATTAAAGAAGCTTATGATCCTAGCACACTAAGAACCAATGAGTTAGTTGGTAAGCTCCTTACCTTTGAATTGCATACTGAAAAAGAAGATGATAAGGGTAAGAAGGACAAGAAGAAAGCCATAGCTCTCAAAGTCACAAAAGAAGTTGAGAGCTCAAGTGAAGAAGATAATGATGATGATGATGAAGAAATGGCTATGCTATCTAAAAGATTAAGTGAATGGAAAAGAAAGAGGAGATTGCAAGCAAAAGGTAATTCCTCCAAATTCTATTTCAAAGATAAGAAGAAGAAGAATGAAGTAAAATGTTATGAATGTGGAAAACCAGGTCAAATCAAAACGGATTGCATCAAAATCATGAACAAAAAGAAATGGGACAAGGAGAAGAAGAAATCTCTCAAAGCCACATGGGATGATGACTCTTCAAGTGAAGAAGAAGAGGAGGAAGAGCAAGGAATTGCAAATCTTTGTCTCATAGCTATTAGAGATGAAGATGATCACATCAATGAGGTAGGTACTCAATCCTTGAACTTGAATGCACATAGTGATAATGTTGATAATGTTTTTGATGATAGTGAGTTAGTTGAGCATATGAAACTAAGAGTCCAGAAATATTTTTCTAAGATGAAAAGTTTTATAAAGAAAGGTGTTCTAAGCTAGAAAAGGTCTTTATTTCTTTAAAGAATTCTACTTTAGAATTAAAAATGTCAAATGAACAATTAATGAAATCATTAGATGAAATATCAAAAAATTCATCTAGCTTAGAGAAAATTTCTAAGGAAAATAACACTTTGAAAGAAGAAATAAATGAACTAAAGAATTCTATTTCAAAGTTTCACAAAGGTAAGGAAGCGTTGGATACATTGATTAGTGTCCAAAGATCACCTTCCTCCTGTAATATCCTCATGTATGCCCTAGAAGTTTTGAATGTTGTTATTGTTGATGTTGTTGTTGTTGTCTTAAATGGAATTGAAGGTATATGTTGTTTATATGTTAATATATATAATGCATATAAGTTGGTAAAAAGGAAAAGTCAAGAAAGAAAGAAGAAGAAAGTCAAAAGGGATTGTGTGTGGTGGAGATTTAATATTATTATTATTATTATTATTATTATTGTTGCTGTTATTATTATTATTATTATTATTATTATTATTATTATTATTATATATATATATGTGATAAGAGCGAAAGAAGGAAAAAGAAACTTCTGCTTCTTCTTCTTCTTGGTGAACGAGAGAGAGAGAGAGAGAGAGGTAGAGAGAGGTGATGATCTTCATCAAATTTCTTAAGGATTTCAAGAGTATTGAAGATGGAGATGAAGATTTGGCAACATATTCAAGTAAGTACTAATCTATTGAGTTGATTTTATAGATTATATATATATATAAGTCTTGATTTTCTTGCTTTGATTTCTTTTGGATTGAGAATATGTTTGGTATAGTTGATGGATAAGATGATAATAATCAAAGATTGAGTTATGTGAATGTGTTGAATTGATATCTAAGTGATGATAATTTGGGATAATTGTGAGGAAAATGATGAAATGTGGAGTTGGGGTTTGGTTTAGATGGATTTTGAAGTGTTTGGTCTTTAAATTATTGAAGGACACGGCCAAGTTAGAGAGACACGGCCAAGTTAGGGCAAATTGGACCGTGTTGGATGAGTTTTGGTGAGACACGGCCACAAGCTTGGCCGTGTCCCTTGAGTGTGTCTGCCACTGCCTGACTTTTGTTGTGAGACACGGCCGTGTCCTATGCCCGTGTCTGCTACTGGAATTTTTGGTTGAGAGACACGGCCACAAGCTTGGCCGTGTCCCTTGGGTGTGTTTGTTACTGGATGTTTGAATTGAGAGACACGGCCACAAGCTTGGCCGTGTCCCTTGAGAGTGTTTGCTACTGTGTTTGTTATTTGTTCTTCTTACATTGTTGGATCTTCAAATGTCTTTTGTACCTAAACACACTTAAACCAATAATGATCCAACCAAATGTATATGGAAGATTCTAAGTCCTTGAATAAGGTAAATTGTTATGTATGAATATATCAATGATGATATAGGAAATGTGAAAGATATAGTGATCAATGAAAAAGTATGTGTAATGTCATTGATTATGTATACTTGAGTGATGAATTGAATTGATCAATATGATTTGATGATAATGTTGATATTATATGAACCATGTGATGTTTTATGTATTGTAAATATTATGAATTGTATTGTGCTATATGTAGATTGATGATGCATATGAAGAATGATATGTTGGGTACAAACGGAATATCATGAGATCATTGAGGATGAATTACCTTAATGTTATGATTGAGGCTTGTTTGCCTAATTAATGATATAAATGTATATTTGAATATTGAAAATTGAAGTGTTATATTGTGAAATGAAATGTAAAGCCATTGTGATTGGCTATGATGATGCAATTGAAAGAAATAAGGCATGTTTGCCTAAATGATGATGAGAATTGAGAATGGAAATGATAATGAAATAATAAATGAATTGTGTGACTAATGTGTTATTCCATTTTCAGAGTTTGTTGTTGGTGGCATGCCTATTAGTAACAATCTCTTGAAGTTAGGTTGGATTTGATCCTTGAAGCCAAGTTGGGTTGAAGTTTAACATGTTTTACTCCCCTTGAAGCTTGGTTGGGTCTAATCCTTGAAGCCTAATTGAGATGTTACAACCCTTGAAGCTAGGTTGGGTTTGGTTCTTGAAGCCAAGTTGGGTTGATACTTAGCATGCTTTGTTCCCCTTGAAGCTTGGTTGAGCCTAATCCTTGAAGCCTAGTTGGGTCTATGATAATGATAAATGTGATGATTAAACCAAAGCATTACTCTGAAAATTGAATGGCATATTAGTGTGTCTTGGGCCCATGCTTGTTTTTGTGTAATGTGAGTCATGAATGGTAACATGATTGATAAATAAGGTATATGGAAACAACGTTGAAACAAATGAATAATGAAATCTATGAATGCTTTTGATGGAAATGTGTTTCATGATTAATGAATTGTGAATAAAATGATGTTATGAAGTATGAGTTTGTAATATGTGTATTGATATGTTGAAAGTGAATATGGCTTAAGGAGTTTTGTTAAGATATGAGGTTATGGAATTGTTGTATGATGTGTAACATGTTTGTGAATGTGGAATTTGTGAGAATTGTTCTTATAAAGGTTTGAATGATGTTTTGTTGTAATAATGTATACATATATATGTGTATATGAAATAGAAAGGGGTAAGTATTGTGTTGTGAATATGCTATGTAATGATGTATTTAATTTATGAGATTAGTGGCAATATATGAAGAATCCATTGAGAAAGGAAAACGTGGTAAGAGAACAATAAAACATGATGCTAAAATTATAAGGTATGATTATTTTGTAATGTATACTTTATTATTTAATTGTACTACTAAGCTCTCGGGCTTAGCGCGGTTGTGTAATCGCGCAGGTATTTATGCGGATGATCTGGATGCCTAGCTGCTATGCCACGAGAAAGGTAAGAGTGTCTCGAGACCAACTAGAAGGTGATGCATACATGTATAATTTTATTTAGGTTTTATTTTTGATAACAATAATGATTCTTATAAATGTTTCTTAATTTAATATAATATTGCTTGACCTTGGATAAAGATTGTTAAATAAAAAGCTAAAAGTGACATTCTTATATTTTATATATGCATTGTATGTATACCAGATATATGTATAGTGCTTATATGAAGTATAGGGGCGTTACACCTCCAAACATGCTTAGGTTTCAATGACTCATCTACTACTTCATCTAAAGCACCAACATTTGTTAAAGCATCTACAACTCAAACTTCTAGTGTTGAAGTTGTAGAGAATACACATGAACACATCAAGCCTAAAAATACTAAAAAGACAACTCTAGGCTCACTAGGCTCTAGAACTAAGTTTCCAAGAGTAAATTATGCATAACAAAAGCATGAACACAACTACAAGTATGCACATAAACAATCCTATCACACACACACAAGTGATTGTCAATTTAATTCTTCAAGGTTCAACAGAAAAAAGGATACAAAAACACAAAACCTTGTATCAATGCCAATATTGCATGAAATTTGGACATAAAAGTACATTTTATTATATTAGAAAGGCACAACTCAAATTAGAGGATCCTTCTACTACTAACCCCCAAGAACCCAAGTTCATTTGGGTATCTAAAAGAAGGTAAATTTCATTTTGTAGGTATGCCTAAAGTCTACTATTAATAAAAGTGTTTGGCTTGTAGATAGTGGATGCTCAAGGCATATGGCCGATGATGAAAAATTTTTCACAACACTTACTTTCAAGCAAGGAGGTAATGTAACTTTTGGGAATAATGCTAAAGGAAAAATTATAGGCATTGGTTCTATAGTTATGCTTGGTAAAAACTTAATTGATGATGTGTGGTTAGTTGATGGATTGAAACATAATTTGCTTAGTGTTGATTTTAATTCTAAAGCATGCAAAATTACTTACTCTAGTGGTGAACGTACATTCAATGGAAGTAGAATTGGTAACACATATTAAATTTACCTACACTCGAATAATGCATTTGAATTCTTAGTCACTATTAGCAATGATGCTTGGCTTTGGCATAGAAAATTAGGACATGCTAATATGGATCAATTACATTATCTTAGCAAAGAAGAAATTATAGATGGTCTCCCTAAAATGAAATTCAATAAAGATAAAATTTGTGAACCATGTCAACTTGGAAAACAACATAAGAGCTCTTTCAAAATTAAGAATTTAATAAGTACATCTAGACATCTAGAACTAATACATTTGGATTTATTTGGTCCTAATAGAGTTTCTAGTCTAGGAGGCAAGTTGTATACATTTGTACTTGTTGATGATTACTCAAAGTTTACATGGGTTAATTTCTTAGCTCAAAAGAATGAAGATTTTTATCATTTTCAATTTTTTTGGAAAAAGAGTTCAAAATGAAAAAGGCTATGTGATCACATCTATTAGAAGTGACCATGGCAAAGAATTTGAAAGTGAGAACTTTAAAAATTTTTGCAATGAATTTGCTATTTCACAAAATTTTTCAGCTCCTAGAGCACCACAACAAAATGGTGCGCTTGAAAGGAAAAATAGAACATTCATAGAAATGGTTAGAATTGTAACACTCTTATACCCTATATACATATAATATATACACCCAGTATATGTAAAATATGCATATGCAGTATAAAAAAAGTCACTACCTAGTTTACTAAAAATTTTCACATTTCCAATTTAAAATCTCAAATACTTTAAATTTGTATATTTAAATAATAAATAAAATAATCTTTACAAATTATAGGTTCCAAAATAAGCCTTATATATGAAAATCTCTAAAAAAAATTTGCCAGAATTTTGTCTGTATTTTGAACAATCCCAAAATACAATTTACACAACATGCAATACAATACACTCCCAAATGTGTTTGTAATACATCCATTTCTCGAAAATGGCCTAACAGCCCACAACAATCAATATTTCATAAAAACATTCAAATAATTTTAGATATTAATATATATATATGCATATCCCATTTACGACTCCTAATATTTAAACTAAGAGAAGAATCTTATAATTTACATTATGTCCACATTTATACATATTTTACAAAATGTCAAAAAAAAGTTTAAAATATTTACATGAGATGCAATGGCTCTGGTCTGTTGCAGTGCAGCAACCCCCAAAAGGATCACTACAACCTAGATCTGGGGTGGTCCATCAGCACTATCCGAAGTCTCCGGATCAATTCTGTCACCTACGCGACGAATTTTAACTGGGCTAAGCTTAATGCTCAGTAGTACATAAATTAATATATACGAACAAAAAAAATGCTATACGTGTGAGATTATAACATACATTATGGTTCAATGTCAAATAATATATACATACAACTTATTAACATACCACTCATCCATACACATGCAATGGGCCCATACAACCCTATATACTGTTCTAAATCTAGAACTACTGTTTTGGACTATCTCAATCATTCAAGACAACAGTTTGTCTCGCCCGAAGGCGTCATGCTATTAGTGACACCAATGTGTCTCCTCCAAAGGCGTCATACTATCCAATAACAATATTCTGAAATTAGACCGTATATATGGCAACATACAATCATATTTCGTTATCTACTACTCATAATCAATGTCATTTCCTCACACTTTACAAATGTAGCTTATTTTACATCCTAGTACAATATTTGCACTTTTCTCATTTTTCATGTACCATTACTTTTATTCATTTTTAAAAGTCATATCATACAACACTAATTCCAAATGAGCATTGTTACTCGAACAATGCCACACATACAAACACATTATCATTCATGTACCACAACACATTTTTCACATTCAATGTGTTATGGCTAAAAGCAATACAATCAATATTATTAAAAGCCAAATTATGCACATACCTCTTTAATGCATAAAAGTGAGATAAAGCTCCACTTCACTTCAAAATTCCATAGCATCCTTCACTACTAAGTTGGTGCAATGTCTAACTGCTCAACACCTAAGCCAAATGTGAATGTATAGCATACGTTAGAATCACATTTTAAGGTGTTTACAATATAAAATATAAATTAAAACACATTCTATCATTTTTTCCTTTTCTTAAGCTTAAGGCACTTTATCATTAAAACTATAAATTAATTCATTCTAAATTGAGTTTTAAGCTCAAATATGTCCATAACATCATATTTTAAGACACTTTAAGAAATTACACTCAATTTAGAAACATTCCTCCTAAAACCCTAAAATGTGCCTCAACTTACTTCCATTCTTGTTTTTCATTCCAACCATTTCCAATTACCAATTTAAGTCTATTTACATCATTTAAATCATTAATACAACATGATTTAAATGATAAAACCAATTGAACAAGTATTCTTTAACATAACCCCTTTTCCATAACCCTAACCCTACTAACCAATTCAAACTTCAACTTAACCCAGACTAATCAATTATTAACTATAAAATCATTGTTTACTCAACAAATAAGCATCATTCTTACCCATTTAAACAATTAAAACACATAATTACAAAATCCCATTTCTCACATAACCCTAAATCATTTTCTTCACCCAAACTCAAACCAAACTTAATCGTTTCTTCCGTCTAACTTAAAAATCATTACTTACTAACCAAAATAACATCATCCCCACCAAATCCAACAATTATAACATGCTACAACAAAATTCCAAATCACACATATTCATAGTGTTCCTAGAAATTCAAAAATTAGGGAAGAAGGCTTACTAACCTATTGGAAATCCACCAAAACTTCAATTAATTCTTGAAAATTCTTGCCAAAGTGAGTAACTGGAAGAAGAAAAATTTCACTTCCAAGTAGCCATGGAATTCTCAGCCAAAGAAGAAGAAGAGAGGAAAAAGATAACCAATTTTCAATTTTTGACTTTTCTTTCTGTAGACTTTTAATTTTTGACCCAATCCGATCCAATATATTTTATTTAGTCCAAAATAATTTTGTGTTATCTTAATTAAATAATATTTATTTTAGTATTTATTTTTTATAAATTTTAAAAATTAGTAAAATAATAAATAATAATAAAATAAATAAATAAAAATAAAAATCGACGACGGAAAAATCGGCGATGAAATTTTTCGTCGCCGAAAGCCATTGGACGAAATGGCCTTGGGCCATTTCCCCGGAGAAGCCCTGCGGGTGAAATGGCTTCTCCCGCAATTTTCCATGTAGCGCCCCAATTCTCGCTCGCAACCTAGTAGCCCGTCGCAGTTTTTGCCAGCGAGACTTTTCCAACGCAATTTTTTTCGAAACCAAATTCTATTTAGTTTCAGTTTTCTTTTCCTAATTAATTATAGTTTTTGTAAACAATTTGAATTAATCTTCTAAATTTCCTATAAAAAACACAGAAAAAAGGGGCTGGGCAGTGAAGGGATCGGACTGGATTTTAAGGGGAGAAACTCTTGGAGAAGTAGGACTTTGAATTTGGGACTTAGGATTTGAGAGTAACAAGCAAAGCCATTAACAATTTATCAAAGGCAGCAATCTTGCCTTTGTCTCCGTTCATCCAAGAAGCAATTTTTGGTGGTACCAACGTACGAAGGTTTGAATCTCTAATTTCTTTTTATTTTCTTACAGTAGCTTTGTTTTTTTTATTCATAAGATTATACACACAAAACCTTGATCTATAAATATGTAGTAACGTTGATCTTTGTTTCAATAACATAAATGATCTTTTCTATTTCTTCTAAACCTCAAAAAACCCTAAAAATACTTTTCAGTTCTTCTAAACCTTAAAAACCCTAAAAATACTTTTTTTGTTTCTTCTAAACCTTAAGAACCCTAAAAATACTTTTTTGTTTCTTCAAAACCTTAGAACCCTAAATCGTTCCTTCTATTTCCAAAAACCCTAAATGATACTCTTTTGTTTCTAAAAACCTTAAATCATTTTTCCTATTTCCAAAACCTTTTAAAAACCCTAAACTATTTTCCTCTCACTATTTTTCAAAAATTCCAAATGCTTTGTTAAATATCCAAACTCGAAACTCACTTTAACAGTTTCTAAAAAATCATAATTACTTTATAAAACTAAACTATTTTCTTCAACTCCAAAATCAAAATAGTAAACCTCAAACAAGTTAATTTAAACCCTAAGTTTTCTTAAACCCTAATTCCCCCAAAATTGTAAACCCTAGTTTTCCTAAACCTTAATCCTTAAAACCTTATAAACCTAAACATTCAAATCCAAAATAATAATCCAGTAGCTAAGAATTATAAAGTTAAGTGTTTTAAAGTGTCCAAACCCTAATTTCATAATTTTACCCCTCAAATCCTAATTTGATCAATCAAAGAACCTTACTAATTTCTTAAATTATAAAACCCAAATCCATTTCAATTCTCTTAAAAACTTATAGTAGCTAAGAATTACAAACCCTAATAATACTAAAAATCCTAAATATTAATTAAAGAACTTTAAATGGAAACAGTAAACCTCAATTTGTATCTTTACTTGCTTTATTTGATTGTGTAGTTCATTATATGCTTTAATTTATTTTCAATGCTTGATTTATTTAATTTATCATGGATGAATGTTTATTATATATTTTGAATGATGTTTAATATATTTGATGAATGATTTATTTATAATGAGTGGTTATTTACTTTTATCGATTTATTTTTATTTTCAAAAGTGTAAGAGGTATGTTTCCACTTTGTAGGTACTTCATTAGTTAAATATCATGTAATTTAAATTGCTTTTATATTTTGGACTAATGTAAAGACATGTTTCTACCTTTTGGTGAGTGTCCTATTTAGTTTAGACATGAACGATGTAAGGACATGTTTCTATCCTCGGATGGGTGTCCATTTATCTGCTTTGATTGGACATTGCTTTGATTTTATTATAACGATGCTTTATTTCAATTGTTGTGTGTAATATGGATAATATTGTTATACCTAAGAATTTTATAATATTAAGACCTGCGAAGGAGACCAGTTCCAATGAACTGGGCATTGTGGGGCTTCTGGGCCATCTCTCACCTTCCCCACACGTACCCAACTTTCCGAACCCATTAGGGGGTTGGGGATTCCTTAGAAATCGAGTCATCCACCCCTTTCTATTTCCCGGGCAGTCCGGGTGGTGACTCCATTTTCTTCGGACTTAGGTCCGTGTTCTCTATGGCCCTGAGCCTAAACAGTGCCGAAGTTGCAAGAACCATTCCACCGAGAGTGGGGGCAAAAATTCCCGCTCACACTTTCTTCTTTAAATATTAAACAAATATATATTATTATATTATTTTTATTAATTATTTATTTATTTATTTATTTTGAAAATTCTAATTTTCATCTTCCATTCAAAAATAATTTATTTTTAATTTATTTAAATAATTTATATTTTACAAAATATAATTACCATTTTGTCATTTGACTTTTTAACTTTTCTATTCAAAAGTTGACTTGTGTATATGTTGTGTATATGTTGAGTATATTTCACATATACATTCTACTTTTTCACTTAAAATCTTTCAATTTTTCTATTTAAATTATTTATTTAATTTATTTAATTAATTTCAAAAATTAGGGATGTTACAAGTCTCTCCCCCTAAAGAAAATTTCGTCTGAGAAATTACCTACTATCAACTCTAGAACAACTGAGGATATTGATTCCGCATCGTTAGCTCACTCTCCCATGTCGCCTCCTTAGTGGCATGATTCCTCCAAAGGACTTTAACAAGTGTCACCTTCTTCTTTCTCAACTCTTTCACCTCTCTTGCCATGATCGCCACTGGTTTTTCTTTGTAAGTCAGATCCGGACTCACCTCAATAGACTCCACTAACAAAATATGAGATGGGTATGATTTGCATCTCTAAAGCATAGAGACATGGAAGACATCATGTATCCAATCTAACTCGGGTGGCAAAGCCAACCTATAAGCCACTGGACCAACTCTCTCCAATACCTCATAAGGTCCTATGAAGCGAGGACTCAACATCCCCTTCTAACCAAATCTCAAAATCTTTTTCCATGGAGATACCTTCAATAACACTTTATCTCCCAAACTGAACTCTATGTCTTTCCTTTTCAAATCTATGGTTGTACTGGTACTTGCCTCAAAGCCTCTACCACATGCCTAAGCCAGACTGGCGGAACCTCCTCACCAACTGGTCTCCCCGACACCGAAGCAGGTGCCTCCTCAGCACTATCAACTCTAACTCCCTCTCTAACCTCATCAGGAGCAACGCTTTCAGCACTACCCTCTACTGATTGCCATAAATGAGAGTCCATCACAACTTATGTCTGCAAACACAGAAGATTATACCTTATTAAAGATCAGAGATTGACAATCCCAAACATGTATTTTATTTCAAAACCAACTTTTTAAAATCAAAACATTTCTTTTTCTTACATTTTACCTAGGTTGAGAATCTCAAACCTAGGCTCTGATACCAAAACAATTGTAACACCCCCACATCCAATACACGTACTCTACAACGCCACAATGTAGCATACGTGCACCGAACATAGGAATGTTACGGTTTTTCGTCGACATTCAAATCATTTTAAATAATACCATCACCTTTCTCATTATGCATTTTAGAAAATAAGTAATTAGCTTGTAATACAAAACAAAATAGATATATAAATACATTTAGTTAATACGCAGCGGAATTTGTAAAATAGATTTACATATATGAAAACATTTAAATCCATATTTACAAATATACATATATTCACATTATAAACAATACTTTACAAAATATTAAAAGAGTTATACATGATTGGCAAATCTTCTCTGATCTTTAAGTTCCAAAATCAACTCTTCAATGTCTACTCTCACTCGGTCTCGAAGAGCTCTCGGGTTCAACTCTATCAACTCTATCACCTGCGCGATTAAACACTATCGCGCTAAGCCAACGGTTTAGTAAGATAAATCATGCTAATGATATGCTTTAGTGCAATGCAATGTCAATTCTCAATTCATATTATACATGTAACATCATATATGCAAAGCTAACAATATACCTTTACATTTCATAACCCAACACCTTTTTATATACCTCATTAGTTATTCATTTAACCATTCATGAACAACATTAAACAAAGACAAGCATGGGCCCAAAACACACTAATATGCCATTCAATTTTCAGAGTTAATGCTTTGGTTTTGTTATCACATTTATCGATATCATATACCCAACTAGGCTTCAAGGATTAGATTCAACCAAGCTTCAAGGGGAGCAAAGCATGCTAAGCATCAACCCAACTTGGCTTCAAGAACCAAACCCAACCTAGCTTCAAGGGTGGTAACATCTCAATTAGGCTTCAAGGATTCAATCCAACCTAACTTCAAGAGATTGTTACACTTATTAGGCATGCCACCAACAACAAACTCTGAAAATGGAATAACACATTAGCCACACAATTCATTTATATTTCATTCTCAATTACACCATATATATTATTATATTATTTTTATTATTTATTTATTTATTTATTTTAAAATTTCCAATTTTCATCTTCCATCCAAAAATAATTTATTTTTTAATTTATTAAATAATTTATATTTTACAAAGTATAATTACCATTTGACTTTTTGACATTTCTGTTCAAAAGTTGACTTGTGTATATGTTGAGTATATTTCATATACACATTCTACTTTTTCACTTAAAATTCTTTAATTTTTCTATTTAAATTATTTATTTAATTTATTTAATTAATTTCAAAAATTAGGGATGTTACAAGAACAATGCTCAATGAGTATAAATTACCTTCTTACTTTTGGGCAAAAGCCGTTAATACCGCATGTTATATTTGAAATTGAGTTTTCAAAAGAACCTTAATTGTCATATCCGTGATTTTGAAAAAATTAAATAAGTATTTGGAGATATAAAAGTTGTATATACCCAATATATATACCTAGTGTATATATAACATATACATATGGTATATTAATTGTATATGTTGGATATATACATTGCATACTTAATATATTTAATACACATATAAGATACATTTGATGTGTATATAAAATACACATTACTTGTGCATATGTGTAATATCCCAAATTTTTTTAAAAAAATTTTTAATTTTTTAAAATTTGATAAATATATATTATAATTAAATTGGATAAATTAAATTAATGGTTTTAAATGAAAAATGAAGGCATTTTAAATGAAATAGTGGAATATAAATGTGATATATATGTAAAATATACATAACATATAAAAGTCAACACTTTTTAAAAGAAAAATCAAAAGTCAAAGTAAAAAGGGTATTTTGATAATTAAGTCTTAAAAATTCAAAATTATTAAAATAATTTAAAAATAAATAATTTTTGAATGGAAGAGGGATTTTTTGACTTTTAGTTTATTAAATAAAAAATTAAATAATTAATTATTAAAATATTAAATAATATATATATATATATATGGTTATGATTAAAAGATGAAAGGAAAGATAAATTAAAATTAAAATTATTCTTCTTCTTCCTTCTTCTTCTTCAAAAAACTTGACACCATTAGAGAGAAAGAGAGATCTTCTTTTCTTCCAAGCTACCTAAGATTGAAGAGATTTTAAGGAACTAAGTGGAGTTTTGGTGATTTTCTAACAAGTAAGCTTTCTTGCATAATTTTTAAATTTCTAGGAAAACTATGAATATGTGGATTTTGGAATTTTCTATTAGCATGGTTTAATTGTTTAATTGAGTATGAATGAAACTATTTTGATTAATTATTAATGATTTTCAAGTTAAATGGAAGAAAGGATTAAGTTTGGGATGAGTTGGGTGAAGAGAGAGAATTTAGGGTTATGGAAAATTTGGATTCTTAGAATCATGTGTTTTAATTGTGCAAATTGATTCCAAATGAGTTGTTTTGATGCATAAACAAGTATTTTAAAGTCAAAAATTGGATTTGGTTGTGTTTGGTTGGAGTTTGAGAATGGAAGTGTGATTTAGGGTTTTGGAAAATGATTTTACAAAGTTGTTGAATTGTATAATTTTATTGGTTTAATCTTGTTGTTTGGTGATATAAGTGATGAATATGAGCTTAAAATGATTAATGGATTGTGTTGGAATGAAAAACCTTCAATGGGGGAAGGTTATGCCATTTTAGGATTTTGTGTATAAGAGTGTGTTTTTGTGATGTAAATGGTTTAAATGTACTAAAATATGTTTCTAATAATATAAATAAACTTAATATATTAAAATGAATGGCCTAGTATGAGTTTTGCTTGGATGGGGTTTAATTATGGTTTAATATTGGAAATGTCATTAAATGTGATATTAAATGATTATTTGATATCACATTTGGTTTAGACATTGAGGGAGGTTGTTTTGCTTCATCCAAGTAGTGAAGGGCAAGTTGGAAGGATAGGATTGGAGGTTTTTTAAGCTTGTTTTGTTTCTATTTGAGGTAAGTACAAACTTTGAATACATTGGTTATGTTTGTATGACTTTTGGGCTTAACACATTTTGGTTAGAAAATATGTTAAGCTACTTGATACATTAGTTATATATGAATAATGTGCTATGACAATTGTAATGTCAAATATGTGTTAAATGCATTGTGAAAAGCCATTGATAATGGCTAAATTGTGCAAAGTGTGAAATATGTAAATTATGTGGAAATACCCAAAGTAATTGGGTAATGTGTTGTAAATGCAAAAATATGGTATAATGTAATGAGATATGTGGAAACATAATGAAATGATTTGATATCGATATAAATGAGAAAAATAAGAAAAGTGAGAAAAATATGAGAAAATAAGGCAATGTGCCTAGCTTATGTGACAATGAGAAAGAGATTGATAATGATAAATATGAATAAATTTTGTGCCTAGTATGTTATTCAATTTTCAGAGTTCTGTGTTTGGCGGCATGCCTATGATTTGCCTACCGGCTAGACGCTGGGAATGGAAAATAAGTCCGAATCGTAAATGACCGAATCGTAAGCCTCAAAAATAAGTCCTTGAAGCTGGGCAGGGTCAAATGACCGGGTCATAAGCTCAGACCTAGTTGGACTATTACATTGATATTTTGTCTACGGGGCTAGATACATTGTGTCATTATAGAGCAAAATAGTAACTCTAGAATTTGAATAGCGTTTTAGTTATCTTTGGGTCCATGTTTGTGTTTATTTTTATGTGAATTGTGGATTGTGAAATATTTGAAAAGTATGAGAAAATGGAATGATGTGATATCCATAAGCATTTTGCATTGGCATTATTTTACAGTTTTATTATTATCAAAATTTGTACCGCTAAGCTTTTAGCTTAGTACGATTGTATTTCGTCGCGTAGGTGACATGAGTGATTTGGTAGAGCCGGAGAGTTCTACTAGACCTAGTCGTGTCTATGCTTGCATTTATCAAGCTTGAAGTGTAACACCCCTATACACCGTATACGTACACAGCATGCTTATACGATCGTAATATACGTATACTGAATATAGAAAATGCCACAGTTTATAAAATACACAAGTCATAACTCGAAAAGAAATAAAATAAATATCAAAGGTTTAGAAGAAATTCATAAAACATAATAGATAAAAACGTTTATTAATACGCAGCGGAAATTATAACAAATACTTACAAGAACACATACATTAAATCTAACACCCCCGATACCTTATATAAGTACTATACAAATACCTGGTATACATACGGTAAATATATAAAGTATAAGGATGCCACTTTTCGTTACCTTTTTAAAACCTGTAAAAGAATTCCAAACCATAATACGTTAATTTAAATAACATTTACCAAATCATTATTTTTATCAAAACTTCATTTATACATATACTTACTTTCTCAAACAAAATACATCAATATAAAAGTTATACATGTATGCATTACTCTCTAGTTGGTCTCGACAAACTTTTACTCTTCTTGTGGCATAACAAAAGACTTCATATCTTCCACCTATTTACCTGCGCGAATACACACCCGCGCTAAGCCCGAGAGCTTAGTAGTCCAAATATAAAATATAAACATATAGTATAGAAGTATTAACATATAATGATATATCAATTCAATATATAATTAGTTCTTATCATATTTTCTTTTCTTTTTAATTTCATCTTTAATATATCCTAGCTAATTTCATATATGATGTACATATATACATAATACTATCACCAACCTCAATGCATCACCAATACTCAAAACCAATATATTAATACACCCACATTATATGTACCATACCAATCATTATTGCAATACACACATTACATATCATACCAATTATTATTGCAATACACACATTACATATCATACCACTCATTATTGCAATACACACATTACATATCATACCACTCATTATTGCAATACACACATTACATATCATACCAATCATTATTGCAATACAACATTACATATCATACCAATCATGAATCACATTTCCAATGAAGACAACCTTTATCATCAACCACAATTCATTTACATATCACACTTAATAACATTATATTATTCACAATTCACCAATCATAATTCATTATTATTACTCACAATCAATATTTCAATACTTGCATTTCACATTGACAATAAAGACAGACTCGGGCCCAAAACACTAATATGCCATTCGACTTTCAGAGTTAATGCTTTGGTTTAATTATCACATTTATCATTATCCCAACTAGGCTTCAAGGATTAGGTTCAACCAAGCTTCAAGGGGAACAAAGCATGCTAAGTATCAACCCAACTTGGCTTCAAGAACCAATCCAACATAGCTTCAAGGGTTGTAACATCTCAATTAGGCTTCAAGGGCTAGACCCAACCAATCTTCAAGGGGAGTAAAACATGTTAAACTTCAACCCAACTTGGCTTCAAGGATCAAGTCCAACCTAACTTCAAGAGATTGTTACTATTAGGCATGCCACCAACAACAAAACTCTGAAAATGAATAACATATTAGACACATAATTCATTGATCATTTCATCATCAATATCATTCACAATTTCTCATCATCATTTAGGCAAACATGCCTCACATATCTCAATTGAATTGTCATAGCCAATCACAATGGCTTCATATCACATTTGAATTATCATGGCCAATTACAATGGCTTCACAACATATCATATCTCAATCCATATGATACATATAACATCATTGATATAACATTTCAAAGTATATTATTCATATAATACATTGTCATTCACAAGATTCACAATGCATATAACATAACATTTCATCATTTCTCAAAACACACTAACACCATTCATTATTAGAGTATTTATCATAACAAATTGCACATACCTTAAGAATGATCCTCATTTCTTCCTATCTTTCCCATTTCATATTTCATCCTTTATATATATATATATAAAGTGATTTACATTCTTCATTTACATCCATAATATAATAGTTTATTTAACACTTTCATCCCAATATGTAAATGTTCAAAGACATATAAGGATATACAATCAAATAGGGTTTATGCTTACCTTGTTAATGATCTTCACATTCTTCACATCATTATCATCACCTTAGTCAAATTATATTAACAATATAGTAAACCACTTAACACATTTGCAAACAAATGTGTTAAGCCTCAAATCATGCAAATAAATACAATCATATGTATTGGTACTTACCTCAAGAACTATTCCCATCCATCTATACATTTCCTCTTCAAAGAATTCTCAACATTTAGGTTAATGCAACACAATCTCTTCAAAACCTAATCCAAAGATCATTATTCATAGGTTTAGAATCATCCACATACATTTGTTTAGGTCATTCTTTGGTTACAAAGTATTTAGAGTGTATATAAAATGTTTAGGAGCAAAAGACTTTTGAAGAATCAAACAATGCATGAAGAACCAAAAACCATCACAGTAGCAAACACACCCAAAGGACACGGCCAAGCTTGTGGCCGTGTCTCTCAAGACCAAAACTTCCCGAGGTAGACACGGGCAAGGACACGGCCGTGTCTCTTAACACAATTCAGGCAGTAGCAAACACATTCAAGGGACACGGCCAAGCCAGTAGCCGTGTCACCCCAAAACCTATCCAACACGGCCAAAATTCTCTAGACTTGGCCGTGTCTCTCAAAAATAATAAGTCTTGGCCGTGTCTCATCTTGCTTATGGCCGTGTCACTCAAGAACACAAACCCTAATTTGGCCAAAGCTCTTTCACTTGCATTTTCACACTTTTTGCACAACAATAATCTCATTCAATTGGTTCTAATCAATGTTGTTAACACATATCTTATATATTCATCACCTTAATCACTTAAACAACACATTAACATTACATTTTAAACACAAACCATCTCAAAACCCTAAAACCAAATTCCACTCTTGATCTTCCACTTAACTTAAAATATTCAAAACCAAACCAACACCAATTCAATCTTATAACTTACAATCCATTTTAAAACTTGTAAACACAACTCAAACACACCAAATCATCACATCAACAAATCACAATTCACTTAAAACACCACTTCAAAAGAATAGAAGAAATCAAGGAAAAGAGCTTACCAAAGTTGTTGAATTCCACAAATCTTCAACTTAATTCCTTGATTCTCCCTTCAATCTTGATGTTAGAAACCAAAACACTTCAATTTCTCTCTCTTCTCTTTGGATAGCCAGCCACCACTTCAAGCAAAGAAAAGAAAAATAACAAGTCAACCTTCCTTTCCTTCTTTTAATCTCCACCAAGAGATTTCCAAAAGAGAATTACCTCAATGCCCTTCACCATATACTTTAGCTCTCCTTTAACTCACATGTCCTTTATAGTAATTTCACATATCATAAATGAAAATATCTTCTTGCATTGACTCTCCCTTTTGACCAACTTATATGTTATATATTTACCATATAATCAACATATACATTTCTCTCTAAACCCTCTTTTCTTTCCCAAAACACATATACATAAACCTTCTCTTCCCATTTCTTTTCTCTTCACATAACATATACATTCAATCCAACTTACAACAACAACACAATCAAAACTTCTAAGGCATACATGAGGATATTACAATTCTCTCCCCCTTAAATAATTTCGTCCTCGAAATTATCTAGTATAATTGTAATCCATTCATAATACCATACCATCTTAACTTCCATATGAAGTTAATTATACGTTTAAGTCATTATATCATCAAATCTTATAGCTTCAACTCTCCTCTTTAGAATCAACCACTTTCTTTAAATTCCATAACTCATCATTCTATATGTTTACACATCTTGTTACTTCCTTAATAAAACATTCAAAAGAACTCATTACATTTCTTGTTAATGTCTTTATACAATAATCAGATCATTTTATAGTACACTTATACTCCATCTACTCTTTATATTTAATATATTTTGTTCTTTCACTCCTTTGTAATTATTCTCTTAACTTTAACCTTAAAAACCATTGACTTATATCTGAGCATTAATTATCCCTTCATTACAATCACTGTCTAAATAGACATTTATCACCCTCAATAGATAACAAAATCCTGATTTTTTCATAAATGGAGTTATTTCTTTAGCATGCTTTTCACTTAATTTACATATTAATACATTACCTTTCAATTTATTTTATAAATAACCAATCTTTTTCTCTTCTTATCATGATTTTCAATTACTACAACCTCATTCATTTATCCAATCACACTTTAAAAAAAAATTTACATCATATACATTACCATGTAAATAATTACACTCTTGGTACTACTATACACATGAAATTTCAATAATGATTCATAATCTTAGCCAATTCTAGATCCATTGATCTATCTGTCACAATATATCCACATTCAAATCTTATTCAACTTCAACTAACAATTAATATATTTGACTTATCATAAAATTTCACCATATTCATATATGTATATATATAACTTCATTCCATTAGGGCAAACTTATATTCAATTTCTGATCTCTTCTGTTCCATTTTCAGTCAAATCATCATGATAACAAATCACTTCAAATTATCTATTAATATACACATAATTTATTCTCTATTATCTTATTATAATACCCACCAATTCTCATAAAGATTTTATACCATATTTACTATCTACAATTCATTCACTCAAACCTCGAGTTACATACTTAAACATATTCAATATAACTTCCAGTCATATTCTATAATTTCTCCCTTTTTAATATCTGTTCACAATTATAACCAAATTTTTAACATAAAATGATAAAGTACAACTTTATCCATCATAACTTTTAACTATACTTCTTAAACAAAATTTTCAATCTCACCAAACCAGTATTGCAATCATTTTAGTTAAGATCCAAATCCATGGATAACAAATTAACCGATCAAATATACTAGACAAAACGCATGGCTTTAAGAGATTAATATTCAAGCCTGGGACTTTCAAATCAACACTTTTCTTCTCATAATTTTATTCTCAATCTATACAAATACAAGACTAAGGTATATCTCAAGAATTACATATTCCTTCTTTGTATTTTTGCCATATCAGAAGTTAACACATTCCAATTCTATTTGTAACACCCTCATACTCTATATAAGTACTATACATATACCTGGTATACATATAATACGTATATAAGGTATAAGAATGTCACTTTTCTTTTTACTTTAAAAAACCTTTATTCAGGTTCAAGCGATATTACATTAAATTAAAGAACATTTACGAAAATCATTATTCTTATAAAAATACAACATAATTAAAATCACATATGTATGCATCACCTTCTAGTTGGTCTCGAGACACTCTTACCCTTCTCGTGGCATCACAGCTAGACTTCCAGATCAACCGCATAAATACCTGCGCGATTAAACATCCGCGCTAAGCCCGAAAGCTTAGTAGTACAACTAAATAATAAAATACACTTTACCAAAATTATCATACCTCATATGTTTAGCATTATGTTTTATTGATCTCTTACCATGTTTTCCTTTCTCAAAGCATTTCTTCATATGTTCCCACTAAACTCATAAGTTAGATACATAATTACATAAAACATTCATAACACAATTCTTACTCCTTCTATTTCATATACATATACATATACATCATACTACACTTTCATAACCTCATATCTCAACGAAGTTCTTCAAGCCATATTCACTCTTAATATATCAATACACATATTATAAAATCATATCTCATAATATCATTTTATTCACAATGCATCATTCACGAATCACACTTCCAATAAAGGCAGCCATAATCTTATTACTCATTTATTTCAACATTAGAATATCATATTGACATCAAAGACAGACTCGGGCCCAAACAACACACTAATATGCCATTCAATTTTCAGAGTAAATGCTTTGGTTTTATCATCACATTTATCAATATCATAGACCCAACTAGGCTTCAAGGATTAGGTTCAACCAAGCTTCAAGGGGAGCAAAGCATGCTAAGCTTCAACCCAACTTGGCTTCAAGAACCAACCCAACCTAGCTTCAAGGGTGGTAACATCTCAATTAGGCTTCAAGGATTCAATCCAACCTAACTTCAAGAGATTGTTACACTTATTAGGCATGCCACCAACAACAAACTCTGAAAATGGAATAACATATTAGCTATACCATTCATTTATCAATTTTATTCTCAATTGAATTATCATAGCCAATAACAATGGCTTCACATTTCCTTTGAATCATCATAGCCAATCACAATGGCTTCACATCATATTTGAGTCATCATAGTCAATAACAATGACTTCACATTATATTTGAATCATCATAGTCAATAACAATGACTTCACATTATATGATATCTCAAATCATATCATAATATTTCATTATTCAATTATACATAAGCAATTACTTCATCATATCCTTCACAATATATATATAGCATCATTGCAATCCACAAGATTCACAATGCATAAAACATAACCTTGTTCATGTGATATCATATGCATTATCAACTCCATTATCACTTCTCATTATCATTTTGGCAATCATGCCTTGTTTCATTCAATTAAATCATCATAGTCAATAACAATGGCTTTAAATCACATTCCATATCATCTCACATTTTATGATTCAACAATGATGTTAGACAAATGTTCTCTATTTTGAACTTTGACAACTCAAATGAATGATCTATTTAACATGTATTTGAGAATCTTGTTGCAGGATTAGGTTACTTCCAATAAGGTGAACAGAACCTTTCTAGCGGTCGCGCCTCACCTGAATACGACCGCCCCATACAATTTCAAGATGAAACATTATTACAGTAGGTTTCGCGGTCAGAAGCCCGACCTAAGTCGCGACCACACATGAATAATAGCGACCGCACATGAATAAAAGCGACCGCCCCAAATTACGTGTCACTCATGCATAAACCCTAAATGTAGCCAAATTTCTTTTGGTTAACTTAAAACACATTGTACACAACATAACCTCATTCAAATGGACATAATCAACATCATTAGCAATTATTTTACATGCTCATCACAATATTTTCATCACCAACATTCATTAACAATACATTTGATACCTTATCACATTTACAAACAAAAGTGTTTTAAGATTAAACAACATATGCATGTTTGTAACCATATAGTTTGTACTTACCTTTAGCACCAAATATACAACTCTAAACACTTTCTTTTCTCCAAGAATTCTTCACTTCTCAAATTAGAGCAAATCACTTTCTTCCAAAACCAAATATAGTGAATCTTCTTGGATTTCCACTTAACCACTTAGAACTTCTTCAATTTGAGCTCAAAATATCATCAAACCTTTGCTTTCTCTCTTGTTCTTTAGGTTGGCCGGCCACACGTGAAAGGAAGAAAGGAAATTGATCAAAATAAAAGTCAAACTCTCTATTAATCTCCACCACACAATTTCAAAAGAAGAATTACCAAAATGCCCTCTTTAACATAGTTAAACTTCTTTTTATTTAGCATGCCCTTTATAGTAATTTCAATAACAACAACTAAATATCTTCTTCCACTATATCCAACACCTTGACTCTCCCTTTGACCAACATATATGCTATATATATTGCCATATACACTACATATACATCTTCTCTACACATCACTTTTCTTTCAAATAACACATGAACATTCTCTCTTAAATTTTTTTTTATCACACAACACATACATTCAATCACATTTTAAACCAACAACAACAACAACAACAACAACAACAACATAATCAAAACTTCTAGGGCATACATGAGGATATTACACTATTTCAAACCAATTTGCACTCGAATAAATGATCTTTATCAACTTAATTCATATTTCAACAATATTACTATATACATATTCAGTCATATGCAGTTCCCTTACAATATCTATTCGTCACTTCATTTGTAATCCATTTACAATCTCTTATAATATATAATTATATAAAACTTCCCATATGTAAATACTTTGGGACTCTAAATATCATATAATCATCAAGTTCAATGCTCACCATAACAATTTCCACTATCCAATATTACTCAAGTCCATTCCATACTTACTTCCATCATATAATCTATCTAGCTTTACACAATTCAAGACCTAATCTCTCTTAGGTCCACGTAATACATACAACATCATTTTCCATATCATTAACTTCATAATGATACCATATACATATTCCTAGGTCATCTTCATAATATGATGTAAAGTATTTATTCACATTGCAAATATATATATATTCTGACTATAATAACACTTCACATCCATCCTGGTCACATTCCCAATGTGACATCTCTTCCACTTTCATTTTTAACACATTTAATATACTTCCATATCCATTTTTACTCTTTGCAGTAAAATGACTTAAAATTGCTCATTTTCATTTGCTTATCCACTTTCCTTTTTACTTCAAAACAAATTTTCATACTATCAATCACATTACTCAATTCTTAATACTTTCTTATGCAATATTAGTCATTTCACCTAGCTCATGTATTGTTTATATATTAAACTATCAATATCCCGATAATCTTTATCAAATTCCAATAAAATTTTAACTTCTCAATTTACTACTTCGCTTAAACTTCAACTTGCCAAACCCATCTTATATATATATATATATCACAAAGCAATAACAAAACATATAATTTTCCCAATTATCAAACTCATTTCAAAGAATCTCAAATATCACATATTACCACTATTACCATGAGCTTCCACAATATCCAAACATCTCACATTTCTAACATTGAATTCACAATGTTTACATTAAAATAACAATACCAATTTATATTTTTACTTAACCAATATCATCTCTTTTTCCTTTAAACAAAACCTTAACTGTATATATATAAATATCCCAAACTTTAAATAATCACACTTTGTCTATACAAATCAACTCATTCAATATTCCACCATACTCTCCTCATTATAATCACATATCTTTCAATATTAACAATCCCACAATATTTCCTCTATCTAGCAAACCCAATATAAACTCTATTATAAAGAGATTTAAAGTGTAGAGGAAAAAGTACATACTCGTATCTTGATTTTGATTTCAACTCATGTTCAACTTTATTCTCCTTTTCATTTCTTTATGTTTCAATTCACATTATGTCCTACATAATATTGCTCATAAACATCAACATTACATTCCATGTTGCACACAACATGACATTTTCATATGCATCACCAATATACATATATCACATTACATTTCACAATTTGTTTCTCATAATCAATTAGGCACTATGCCTCAATTATAATTCATTTCCAACATCATTGCCAACAATCATGGTTTCTCATCACATCAAAATGGTATACACATATATCATCAATTATGTTGAACATCTCATATAACACAAATATTCTACAATTCATATAATGCCACATCCGAGACCAACCTAGGTGTCAATGCATATGCACGTATTACAAATTTCATTTCAAAACTTTTCCTTTTTACTTCTATTTAAACTTTTCAAATTTTTTTTTAATTCTATTTATATTTCTTCAAAAATTCTCTTTTTAGTTTCACTTAGGCCGAGAATCTCGAACCTAAGCTCTGATACCAAAATAATTGTAACACCCCGATACCTTATATAAGTACTATACATATACCTGGTATACATACGGTAAATATATAAAGTATAAGGATGCCACTTTTCGTTACCTTTTTAAAACCTGTAAAAGAATTCCAAACCATAATACGTTAATTTAAATAACATTTACCAAATCATTATTTTTATCAAAACTTCATTTATACATATACTTACTTTCTCAAACAAAATACATCAATATAAAAGTTATACATGTATGCATTACTCTCTAGTTGGTCTCGACAAACTTTTACTCTTCTTGTGACATAACAAAAGACTTCATATCTTCCACCTATTTACCTGCGCGAATACACACCCGCGCTAAGCCCGAGAGCTTAGTAGTCCAAATATAAAATATAAACATATAGTATAGAAGTATTAACATATAATGATATATCAATTCAATATATAATTAGTTCTTATCATATTTTCTTTTCTTTTTAATTTCATCTTTAATATATCCTAGCTAATTTCATATATGATGTACATATATACATAATATTATCACCAACCTCAATGCATCACCAATACTCAAAACCAATATATTAATACACCCACATTATATGTACCATACCAATCATTATTGCAATACACACATTACATATCATACCAATTATTATTGCAATACACACATTACATATCATACCACTCATTATTGCAATACACACATTACATATCATACCACTCATTATTGCAATACACACATTACATATCATACCAATCATTATTGCAATACAACATTACATATCATACCAATCATGAATCACATTTCCAATGAAGACAACCTTTATCATCAACCACAATTCATTTACATATCACACTTAATAACATTATATTATTCACAATTCACCAATCATAATTCATTATTAATACTCACAATCAATATTTCAATACTTGCATTTCACATTGACAATAAAGACAGACTCGGGCCCAAAACACTAATATGCCATTCGACTTTCAGAGTTAATGCTTTGGTTTAATTATCACATTTATCATTATCCCAACTAGGCTTCAAGGATTAGGTTCAACCAAGCTTCAAGGGGAACAAAGCATGCTAAGTATCAACCCAACTTGGCTTCAAGAACCAATCCAACCTAGCTTCAAGGGTTGTAACATCTCAATTAGGCTTCAAGGGCTAGACCCAACCAAGCTTCAAGGGGAGTAAAACATGTTAAACTTCAACCCAACTTGGCTTCAAGGATCAAGTCCAACCTAACTTCAAGAGATTGTTACTATTAGGCATGCCACCAACAACAAAACTCTGAAAATGAATAACATATTAGACACATAATTCATTGATCATTTCATCATCAATATCATTCACAATTTCTCATCATCATTTAGGCAAACATGCCTCACATATCTTAATTGAATTGTCATAGCCAATCACAATGGCATCATATCACATTTGAATTATCATGGCCAATTACAATGGCTTCACAACATATCATATCTCAATCCATATGATACATATAACATCATTGATATAACATTTCAAAGTATATTATTCATATAATACATTGTCATTCACAAGATTCACAATGCATATAACATAACATTTCATCATTTCTAAAAACACACTAACACCATTCATTATTAGAGTATTTATCATAACAAATTGCACATACCTTAAGAATGATCCTCATTTCTTCCTATCTTTCCCATTTCATATTTCATCCTTTATATATATATATATAAAGTGATTTACATTCTTCATTTACATCCATAATATAATAGTTTATTTAACACTTTCATCCCAATATGTAAATGTTCAAAGACATATAAGGATATACAATCAAATAGGGTTTATGCTTACCTTGTTAATGATCTTCACATTCTTCACATCATTATCATCACCTTAGTCCAATTATATTAACAATATAGTAAACCACTTAACACATTTGCAAACAAATGTGTTTAGCCTCAAATCATGGAAATAAATACAATCATATGTATTGGTACTTACCTCAAGAACTATTCCCATCCATCTATACATTTCCTCTTCAAAGAATTCTCAACATTTAGGTTAATGCAACACAATCTCTTCAAAACCTAATCCAAAGATCATTATTCATAGGTTTAGAATCATCCACATACATTTGTTTAGGTCATTCTTTGGTTACAAAGTATTTAGAGTGTATATAAAATGTTTAGGAGCAAAAGACTTTTGAAGAATCAAACAATGCATGAAGAACCAAAAACCATCACAGTAGCAAACACACCCAAAGGACACGGCCAAGCTTGTGGCCGTGTCTCTTAAGACCAAAACTTCCCGAGGTAGACACGGGCAAGGACACGACCGTGTCTCTTAACACAATTCAGGCAGTAGCAAACACATTCAAGGGACACGGCCAAGCCAGTAGCCGTGTCACCCCAAAACCTATCCAACACGGCCAAAATTCTCTAGACTTGGCCGTGTCTCTCAAAAATAATAAGTCTTGGCCGTGTCTCATCTTGCTTATGGCCGTGTCACTCAAGAACACAAACCCTAATTTGGCCAAAGCTCTTTCACTTGCATTTTCACACTTTTTGCACAACAATAATCTCATTCAATTGGTTCTAATCAATGTTGTTAACACATATCTTATATATTCATCACCTTAATCACTTAAACAACACATTAACATTACATTTTAAACACAAACCATCTCAAAACCCTAAAACCAAATTCCACTCTTGATCTTCCACTTAACTTACCATATTCAAAACCAAACCAACACCAATTCAATCTTATAACTTACAATCCATTTTAAAACTTGTAAACACAACTCAAACACACCAAATCATCACATCAACAAATCACAATTCACTTAAAACACCACTTCAAAAGAATAGAAGAAATCAAGGAAAAGAGCTTACCAAAGTTGTTGAATTCCACAAATCTTCAACTTAATTCCTTGATTCTCCCTTCAATCTTGATGTTAGAAACCAAAACACTTCAATTTCTCTCTCTTCTCTTTGGATAGCCGGCCACCACTTCAAGCAAAGAAAAGAAAAATAACAAGTCAACCTTCCTTTCCTTCTTTTAATCTCCACCAAGAGATTTCCAAAAGAGAATTACCTCAATGCCCTTCACCATATACTTTAGCTCTCCTTTAACTCACATGTCCTTTATAGTAATTTCACATATCATAAATGAAAATATCTTCTTGCATTGACTCTCCCTTTTGACCAACTTATATGTTATATATTTACCATATAATCAACATATACATTTCTCTCTAAACCCTCTTTTCTTTCCCAAAACACATATACATAAACCTTCTCTTCCCATTTCTTTTCTCTTCACATAACATATACATTCAATCCAACTTACAACAACAACACAATCAAAACTTCTAAGGCATACATGAGGATATTACATTAAAAATCAAAATTTAGAAAACATGAAATATATACATGATTGGCAGCTTGACTCTCTGATCTTTAAGCTCTAGGCCAACTCTTCAAGCATAAACTCAACTAGGTCTAGAGGAATCTTCCGTCTCAACCCTATCACCTGCGCGATAAATCACAATCGCGCTAAGCCAACGGCTTAGTGGTACAAACCATAATGATATTATGCAATGTCAATATCAATGTCATACATTCAATAATAATAACATAGACATACATGGGCCCAACAAGTATTTAATATGATATTCAAAGTTCAGAGTTACTGCTTTGGTCTATAATCACAATGATCAAGACCATAGGCAATATATCTCATATCTCTATCCATGGATAGTGTAACAGACCCAGTCTCTTGGACCATCAACCCAATAAACTTGAGGAGATCCTCAACCCGGCAAGACTGTTACTAGTAACAGACCCAGTCTCTTGGACCATCAACCCGATTGAAATCGAGGGGATCCTCAACCCGGCAAGACTGTTACTTTTCATATATTTCATATTCATAATTCATATCGTGTAACAGACCCAGTCTCTTGGACCTCAATTCAACTCAAAGTGAAGAGATCCTCAACCCGGCAAGACTGTTACCTTTCATAGGCATGCCACCAAACCCAGCACTCTGAAAATTGAATAACATATTAGGCATACAATCAATTCATTTACCTCTTTACCATTCTCTGTCTCAATTCATGTCTTATAAATAATTAGGCAATCATGCCTCCAACATCATTTATAATATCATAGCCAACCACAAGGGCTTCACATTTCATTCTATTTCAATTCATATTCAAATACTCATAATCAATATACATATATCATATTGTATTTCACAAAGTTCACATTGTATAAAACATAACATTATTTATATGCATCAACAATGCAATAAGTTACTTAGCACATTTATAACCAAATGGGTTAAGTCTCAAGATCATATAATGTATGCAATAATGTATGGTTTGTACTTACCTCAAAACAACTCACACAACTCTATTGACTTCCTCTTCCAAAATCCTTCACTTCTTAAATTATGGCAAATCACCTTCTTCACAACCTATTCCAAAAGAATGATGAAACCCACATGATATCATAAGTCTAAGAACCAACTAGGGCAAACTCTAAACATGACACGCTCAACCACACGGGCGTGTCTCTGACCGTGCCCTAACTCCACAACACAGAAGCTTTTACACGCTCAGAACCACGGGCGTGTCACTGGGCGTGTAATACATTCTGCCTCTCAGAAATATTGACACATCCAACAACATGAGCGTGCTCATGGCCGTGTCAATTCCCCAAAAATACAGTGGCTATGACACGTTCAATAACACGGGCATGTTACTGGTCGTGTCAAACCTACTGCCACACAGAACAATTGACATGCCTAAAATCCTGAACGTGCTCGTGGGCGTGTCAGGTCAAAAACCCAAATTCCGGCCAAAACAACAAAACACCCAATAAATCACTTCTTCCACCAACATCCACTTCAAACAAACTCAACTACACACATCCAAAAACCATCTTAAACTTGCAAAAACATCAAAACAAGACAAAATATACATTAACCACAAATCATCAATCTCATCAAAAACCCTAAACACACCTTCAACACTATCTCTTACAACACACTTACTCTTTCCTTCAATCCACCCTCAAAATCCATAATCAATTAACCAAACACTCTTAAACATATCACAATCAAACAACACACTCTTACAATCAACAATAATCTATCAACTCAAACACAACTTCAATAAAATCAAGAGAAATCAAGAGAAAACTTACCAAGGATGAAGAAACTCTTAAATCTCCAACTTGATCTCTTGAAAACTTCCTTCAATCATGAACTTGGAAGACCAAATCTCTCTCTTGCTCTCTTGTTTCTTAGATGGCCGGACAACAAAAGGAAAGGAAAAGAGAAGGAGAAGAAATGAAAGAAAGCCATGAAGGAAGAAGAAAAGAAAGAAAACCCAAAGAAAACAAGTCAACTCTTTTCCTTAAAACCCTCTCAACCAAGCATTTAATATAAAATAATCAAAATATCATCTTCCACTTCCACTAACTCTAATCCCACTTAATTAATTAATTCCTTAAACACAATTAATAATAATTACTCTCTTCCTTTGACTTTCCATTTTGACCAACATATATGTTATATATCTTGCCATATACACAACATATACATTCTCTCTATACATTTCTTTCCTTTCCTATTACACATATGCATATGATACAAATAAAACAACCATCATCTCAAAACTTCTAGGAACACTTTTGGGATATTACAATTCTCCCCCTCTAAAAAGAAATTTCATCCTCGAAATTACCTGATATCAAGTCTGAAAAAGTTGAGGATATTGGTCTAGCATCGCTTGCTCATTCTCCCAAGTTGATTCTTCTCTACCATGATTCTTCCAAAGAACCTTTACAATTGGTACTCTCTTATGTCTCAACTCTTTCATCCCATATGCTAAAATAGCCACTGGTTCTTCTTCAAAAGTCAGATCCGAACTCACCTCAATAGATTCAACTGGCAAAATATGAGATGGATCCGATCTATACCTTCTCAACATAGAAACATGGAAGACATTATGGATTCTATCTAACTCAGGCGGCAAAGCCAGACGATAAGCAACTGATCCAACTCTTTCTAAAACTTCATATGGTCCAATAAAACGAGGACTCAGTTTCCCTTTTCGACCAAATCTCAATATCTTTTTCCAAGGAGACACTTTCAAAAATACTTTATCTCCCACATTATACTCAATGTCTCTCCTCTTCGAATCTGAATAAGACTTTTGTCGGTCTGAAGCTGCTTTCAATCTATTCCAAATCATCTTCACTTTCTCTTCAGTCTCTTTAACCAAATCAGGACCAATTAACTTACCTTCACCAATTTCATTCCAACATAGAGGCATTCTACACCGTCTACCATATAATGCCTCAAATGGTGCCATACCAATACTGGATTGATGACTGTTGTTATAAGCAAATTCCACAAGTGGTAAAAATCTGTCCCAACTTCCAGAGAAATCAATGACACAGCTTCTTAACATATCCTCAATAATCTGTATCACTCTCTCTGACTGCCCATCTGTCTGTGGATTAAAAGCAGTGCTAAAATGCAATCGAGAACCCAAAGCCCCATGTAAACTCTTCCAGAACCTCGAAGTGAACCGGGGATCTCGATCTGACACTAAAGAAATTGGGACTCCATGCAACTTTACAATCTCATGGATATACAGCTCAGCCAACTTCTTAAGAGAATAATCCATCCGAACCGGAAGAAAATGAGCTGTCTTTGTCAATCTATCAATAATCACCCAAATAGCATCATGTTTCCTCTGAGTTAATGGCAAACTAGAAACAAAATCCATTGTCACCCTCTCCCATTTCCATTCAGGCACTATTAAAGGTTGAAGCAACCCTGTTGGAACTTGATGCTCCGCTTTTACCCTCTGACAAGTAAGACATTTGGACACAAATTCCGCTATGTCTCTCTTCATACCAGACCACCAATAATGCTGTCTTAAATCATGGTACATCTTTGTACTTCCCGGATGCATAGCAAACACTGATTGATGTGCTTCTTCCAAAATGATCATTTTCAAACTATCATCATCAAAAACACACAATCTATCCTTGAACCAAAGACTACCATCACTTTTCACATGAAAATCTCTGCTCCCTCCATTTCGGCAATCTAATACAATCTTTTGAATTTTCTCATCCACCAATTGAGCCTCCTTTATCTGATCTAACAATACTGGTCTCAACTGCAGTTGGGCCAATAATGCACCATCATCACATACTTCAAAATTAGCATGCAATGCTCTCAACTCAACAAGCAACGAGAGCGAATAAACAGCCAAACCTGCCAAAGACTTCCGACTTAAGGCATCAGCAACAACATTTGCCTTACCAGGATGATAATCAATCAAACAGTCATAGTCTTTGATTAACTCCAACCATCGTCTTTGCCGAAGATTCAACTCCTTTTGAACACCCAAATATTTCAAACTTTTGTGATCCGTATAAATAAAACATTTCTCCCCGTATAGATAATGTCGCCAAATCTTCAAAGCAAACACTATAGCCGCCAACTCCAAATCATGAGTCAGATAGTTAAGCTCATGCGGCTTCAACTGCCGAGAAGCATAAGCTATGACTTTACCCTCTTGCATCAAAACACATCCTAAACCATTATGTGAAGCGTCACTGTACATCACATATGGTTTATCTTCCACGGGTAAAGTAAGAACAGGTGCTTGAGTTAACATCTCTTTTAACTGTTCAAAGCTAGCCTGACACTGATCTGTCCACACAAATCTAACTCCCTTTCGAAGTAATCTGGTAAGTGGAGTAGCTATCAAAGAAAATCCTTTCACAAAGCGTCGATAATAGCCTGCCAAACCCAGAAAACTTCTAACTTCGGTCACAGATTTGGGTGGACTCCAATTCAAAATAGCTTCAACTTTACTTGGGTCGACTCTAATACCATCTGCTGAAACTATATGACCGAGAAAAGTCACTTGATAAAGCCAAAACTCACACTTCGACAGCTTAGCATACAATTGCTTCTCTCTCAAGATCTGCAACACAATCCGCAAATGCTTGTCATGCTCCTCTTCATTACGCGAATACACCAAAATATCATCGATAAAAACTACCACAAACTGATCCAGATAGGGCCTAAATACCCTATTCATCAAATCCATAAAAACTGCAGGTGCATTCGTCAACCCAAAAGGCATTACTAAAAACTCATAATGCCCATACCTGGTGCGGAAAGCTGTCTTAGCAACATCTTCAGTTCTCACCATCAATTGATGGTACCCTGATCTCAAATCAATCTTAGAAAATACTGCTGCTCCCTTCAATTGATCAAAGAGATCATCAATCCTAGGCAATGGATATTTATTCTTAATAGTCACTTTGTTCAATTGCCTATAATCAATGCATAACCTCATAGTACCATCCTTCTTCTTCACAAACAATACAGGAGCTCCCCAAGGAGAAACACTGGGGCGAATAAACCCTTTATCTATCAACTCTTGTAACTGCACCTTCAACTCTCTCAATTCAGCAGGTGCCATGCGATAAGGAGTGATAGAGATGGGAGTGGTACCAGGCAACAATTCAATACCAAACTCCACCTCTCTCTCTGGAGGCAACCCTGGCAACTCCTCTGGAAACACATCTGGAAAATCTTTAACTGTGGTTATATTATCAAGTTGAGAACTCCCTACTCTAGTATCCACAACATGAGCAAGATAAGCATCACACCCTTTTCTAATCAACCTTCTAGCAGTTACGGCTGATACAAACAAGGATGCAAGTTGTCTCTGCTCACTGGACACCATTACACTCCTACCATCAATAGTTCTCAAAGTAACACATTTATTTTGACAATCTACCACAGCTCCATGCCTAGATAACCAGTCCATGCCCAAAATCAAATCATATTCTTTAAAGGCATTTCAATCAGATCAATAAGAAACTCCTCACCTTGCACCACAACTGCACTATCTCGGTGCACCTTGCTAGCAATCGCACTATGCCCTAAAGGATTTGTTACTAGAACATCAAATCCTAAGGATTCTGAATGCAATTCAGACACAGACAATATGGATGCACTTATATATGAATGAGTAGATCCTGGATCAATCAAAGCAAGAACTGAAATGCCAAATAAAGAGAAAGTACCAGCAATGACTGCTGAAGTATCTGGTTGTCTTTGCATCACCTATACTCGTTGAGAAGGCCCAGCCTCATCTGGCCTACTATCCCTGGATGAAGATCCTCCTCTCTGACTAACTCCAGGTCTACCCCCTCTGCTAAAACTTCTGCCCCCTCGACCACCTCTGACACTAGGTCAAGAAACTGCAGAATCTGTCGGTCTCTGCTCCTGCATCTCAGGACACTCTCTAATAAAATGATCAGGAGATCCACATCTGAAGCATATAGCTGGTCCACTATTCTTCCAACAGGCACCTCTATGAGAACCCCCACACTGAGCACATATAGGTAGAGTGGATCTCTGAACTACTGGAGTCGGAGCACTCGCTACTGAAACTGTAGGTCTCGATCTCTGTCTCTGAAACTGAACTGACCTACCAGCCTGCCTCTGACTCCTACTGATCCTAGGAGCAAAACTGCCTCTGCCTCTCTTCACTGATGAAGACCCTACCTCAAACTAGGGTCTTCTAACCCTGGTCTCCTCCTCGGTCACAGCTGCTGCAATACCCTGAGCTCTCTCCACACTCCTAGCTGCTGCAACAAGCTGGGAAAAATCCTGGTATCTAGAACCAGCCACAAGACACATGATAGAGGGCCTCAATCCCTCCTCAAATCTTCTGCACCGGTTTATCTCGTCTAAAATAATTCCCCCAGCATAGTGACTCAACCGGATGAACTCGACCTCATATTTTGTCACAGTCCGGTGATCTTGCCTCAAAGTCAGAAATTCCATCTTCTTCACATCTTTATACTCCCTCGGAGTATACTTCAGCTCAAACTCCCGTAGAAAATCACTGTAGGACAAGGTAGGTGGATCGTCCATGGCATGAGGAACTGTCTTCCACCAATCATATGCATCCTTTTGCAACAGTGATCTAGCATAATAAAATTTTTCTTCTGGAGTGACTTGCAATTGAATGAAGATCCTCTGTACCTTATCCAGCCACTGCTCAGCTACTGCTGGATCAATAGTACCCAGAAAATCTTCTACTCCATACTTTCTTAATTTATCGTAATGTCTCACTGGTACCAATGGCTGTGGGGGTGGTGGCGGCTGTACTGGGGCTTGCCTAAACAATTCTATCACATGTCTAAGCCAACCCGGCGGAGCCTCCTCACCAGCTGATCTCCCAGACACAGAAACAGGTACCTCTCCAGCTCTATCCACTCTAGCTCCATCTCTACTCTCTTCAGGAGCTAAACTCTCTGCACTACCCTCAACAGACTGACGTGAATGAGAATCCATTACAACCTATATCTGTAAACAAAGCAGAATACACCTCATTAAAGATCAGAGACTACTAATACCAAACATGTATTTTATTCAAAAACCCACTTTTTTAAAATCAAAATACTCTTTTTCTTACAATTGACCTAGGTTGAGAATCTCAAACCTAGGCTCTGATACCAAAATAATTGTAACACCCTTATACCCCGTATATGTACACAACATGCTTATACGATCATAATATATGTATACTAAATATAGAAAATGCCACAGTTTATAAAATACACAAGTCATAACTCGAAAAGAAATAAAATAAATATCAAAGGTTTACAAGAAATTCATAAAACATAATAGATAAAAACGTTTATTAATACGCAGCAGAAATTATAACAAATACTTACAAGAACACATACATTAAAAATCAAAATTTACAAGACATGAAATATATACATGATTGGCAGCTTGACTCTCTGATCTTTAAGCTCTAGGCCAACTCTTCAAGCATAAACTCAACTAGGTCTAGAGGAATCTTCCGTCTCAACCCTATCACCTGCGCGATAAATCACAATCGCGCTAAGCCAACGGCTTAGTGGTACAAACCATAATGATATTATGCAATGTCAATATCAATGTCATACATTCAATAATAAAAACATAGACATACATGGGTCCAACAAGTATTTAATATGATATTCAAAGTTCAGAGTTACTGCTTTGGTCTATAATCACAATGATCAAGCCCGTAGGCAATATATCTCATATCTCTATCCATGGATAGTGTAATAGACCCAGTCTCTTGGACCATCAACCAAATAAACTTGAGGAGATCCTCAACCCAGCAAGAATGTTACTAGTAACAGACCCAGTCTCTTGGACCATCAACCCGATTGAAATCGAGGAGATCCTCAACCCGGCAAGACTGTTACTTTTCATATATTTCATATTCATAATTCATATAGTGTAACAGACCCAGTCTCTTGGACCTCAATTCAACTCAAGGTGAAGAGATCCTCAACCCGGCAAGACTGTTACCTTTCATAGGCATGCCACCAAACCCAGCACTCTGAAAATTGAATAACATATTAGGCATACAATCAATTCATTTACCTCTTTACCATTCTCTTTCTCAATTCATGTCTTATAAACAATTAGGCAATCATGCCTCCAACATCATTTACAATATCATAGCCAACCACAAGGGCTTCACATTTCATTCTATTTCAATTCATATTCAAATACTCATAATCAATATACATATATCATATTGCATTTCACAAAGTTCGCATTGTATAAAACATAACATTATTTATATGCATCAACAATGCAATAAGTTACTTAGCACATTTATAACCAAATGTGTTAAGTCTCAAGATCATATAATGTATGCAATAATGTATGGTTTGTACTTACCTCAAAACAACTCACACAACTCTATTGACTTCCTCTTCCAAAATCCTTCACTTCTTAAATTATGGCAAATCACCTTCTTCACAACCTATTCCAAAAGAATGATGAAACCCACATGAGATCATAAGGCTAAGAACTAACTAGGGCAAACTCTAAACATGACACGCTCAACCACACGGGCGTGTCTCTGACCGTGCCCTAACTCCACAACACAGAAGCTTTTACACGCTCAGAACCACGGGCGTGTCACTGGGCATGTAATACATTTTGCCTCTCAGAAATATTGACACGTCCAACAACATGAGCGTGCTCATGGCCGTGTCAATTCCCCAAAAACACAGTGGCTATGACATGTTCAATAACACGGGCGTGTTACTGGTCGTGTCAAACCTATTGCCACATAGAACAATTGACACGCCTAAAAACCTGGACGTGCTCGTGGGCGTGTCAGGTCAAAAACCCAGATTCCGGCCAAAACAACAAAACACCCAACAAATCACTTCTTCCACCAACATCCACTTCAAACAAACTCAACTACACACATCCAAAAACCATCTTAAACTTGCAAAAACATCAAAACAAGACAAAATATACATTAACCACAAATCATCAATCTCATCAAAAACCTTAAACACACCTTAAACACTATCTCTTACAACACACTTACTCTTTCCTTCAATCCACCCTCAAAATCCATAATCAATTAACCAAACACTCTTAAACATATCACAATCAAACAACACACTCTTACAATCAACAATAATCTATCAACTTAAACACAACTTCAATAAAATCAAGAGAAATCAAGAGAAAACTTACCAAGGATGAAGAAACTCTTAAATCTCCAACTTGATCTCTTGAAAACTTCCTTCAATCATGAACTTGGAAGACCAAATCTCTTTCTTGCTCTCTTGTTTCTTAGATGGCCGGACAACAAAAGGAAAGGAAAAGAGAAGGAGAAGAAATGAAAGAAAGCCACAAAGGAAGAAGAAAAGAAAGAAAACCCAAAGAAAACAAAGTCAACTCTTTTCCTTAAAACCCTCTCAACCAAGCATTTAATATAAAATAATCAAAATATCATCTTCCACTTCCACTAACTCTAATCCCACTTAATTAATTAATTCCTTAAACACAATTAATAATAATTACTCTCTTCCTTTGACTTTCCATTTTGACCAACATATATGTTATATATCTTGCCATATACATAACATATACATTCTCTCTATACATTTCTTTCCTTTCCAATTACACATATGCATATGATACAAATAAAACAACCATCATCTAAAAACTTCTAGGAACACTTTTGGGATATTACATGAAGTGTTTTTGGGTGCATCATGATTAGAGCCATTTGTCAGCATGTGCATATTTTATATTATAGTATATTTTGATATTATGTATATTATGTTTTGTTTTTGAAGTATATATATTGTAAATTGTAAAGAATGTTTTGGATAATTTGTTTAAAATGGGATTCTATATGTATTGTTGATATATATATATATATATGTATAAATATTTTGAGAAAATATGGAGAAATTGAGAAGTATTGGTGAAATGGAGATTTGATTTTATTAGGAGTGTTTGTTTTATGCAGGTTGAGTTTATTAAATTTTGGGATGCTCAAATTACAGACAAAACTCTGACTAATTTTTTTCAGAGATTTTCATATAAAATGTTTATTTTGGGTTCCTATAACAAGTAAAGAATATTTATATACTATTTAATTTTATATATTTAGTTTTTGAAATTTTAAATAAGAAATGTGAATTTTTATTAAACCGGTCTGTGACATTTTTATACCGTATATGCATATTTTACATATGCTGAAAATATGTATTGTACATATATAGGGTATAAGAGTGTTACATTTATTTTGATATCAGAGCCTAGGTTTGAGGTTCTCGACCTAGGCAGATTATTGGAGAGAGAAAATTGGGATTTAAAAAATGGTTTAATTATGATACATGCGATGGCACCGGCAATTTATTTGATCTCTGATGTGGCAATATCCATTTGATATAACGGATTTGAGTTGAGATGACGTCTGGGTTATATAGATTAGAGTGGCACAATAGAAGCATCATTTTGGAGCTTATGAATTAAGAATTTTTAGAACTTTTATTTGAAATTAAGATTCATAGTTGATTGAATTGATGAATAAGTGACATTTAGACAAAATAATCTAGGAAATGATTTAAGATATGAAATAAAAAGTTTGAGAAATGGGCATGATAGTTATAGAAAATTGTATATGTGTACTACAACGTGATATTATTCGAATTTTTGGATAAATCTAGGAATTTTGGATAAGTTTGAAAATTTAATGAAAAGTTATTCTATATGTTAGAATCCAATGAATAAAAAAATTTCATAATTTTTAAAGATGAATTCTTAATTAAGAAAAATAGAAGAAGACGGGTTGTTGGAACAGTTCCAGCAACTCAGAATATGTAAAAATTGAGAAAAATATTTAAAAGCTATGGCAAACCAACCCAAAAAAAAATCTAAAAATTTACATACAATATTATATGTATTCCTAGAACATATGGTTAAAAGTTTATGAATTTTTATTAAGGTTTAAGACCTAAAAAAATGGATAACCGGGTGCTTCTAGAGAAATTATCAAAGAGACAAATTCTGTGGGTTTGGAAGATTTAATTTTTAAATATAATAAATCAGCTTGGAAAAATCTAAATTTAAATATAAGTCCATATATGTATCAAGTGCACATGGCTAAAATTTTATAAGCTTTTATAAAGAATTGGTAAGGAATATAAAAATTGAAAGTGGGATTGACATGAAACTAAGGAAGTCACACAACTTTGTGTACATGAGTAATAAATTAATTTCATGAGACAAATGAATAAAAAAAATTATGCAAATTTATATACAGATGAGTAGAAGTATGAAGAAGGAATATGGAGTTTTTAATAATTTAGAACAAAGAGTTCATAATTAAAAAAAAATCAAAGAGGAAAATGGTATGTGATAGTGAATTGTTTATTATGAAAAAAAATGATGCATGATTTAGGGTTTGAGTATGTAAAATTAGGATATCTAAATGGATGATATTAATTAGTGTAATGAAATGAATTAGTGTTGTTTAAAAGTAAATGTTATGATCTTAAGATTGGGAATGTGACATGGATGAGATTTGGTGAGGTTCATGTTGTTGGTTGTATTATATGAAATTTGAATTTTTGAAATGGGTTTCCATAATTGTGAAAGTGATGTGTTTTGATGTTATATTAATATAAAAATAATGTTTATAAAGTTAGCTCTTGAAAATGAGATTAATAGAATGAAGTTTAAGTAAAGTAGTAAGTTGGAAATTTAGAGTTGCAAGGGAATTTCGAAGAAGATTGTTTAGATATTGATAGTTTAATGTTTAATAAGCATGGGAGTAATTTTGAATGAGTAATATTATTTATGAAAATATCATGTAATGTGTAATGTGGTTGATAGTATAGATACTGGATATGAAATAAAGAAAAATGATTAAGAAAGTGAAAATATATATATATGAAGAGTATGGTAAGTGTATGGAAAATGTGAGAGAGAAGTCGCATTGGAAATATGACTAATATTTATGTAAAAAAATGATGAATGAGGACAATTTATTTATTATATAAGAATGAGAAAGGATAATATTCCATGAAATGTGATAAATGTTCAATTTATATATATATATATAAAGTTGAATATAATTGTGTGATTGTGTGTATACACGTATACGATATGTGTGGTGAATTGTCCAATACGGACACTAATGTGATATGTAAGAAAATGTGGAAAGTAGGTCACATTATGGATATGTATGTGTATGATTTAAAAATATAAAAAATATTTAAAATGTGAAATAATATGAATTTGTGAGATGAAGGTGATCATGATAAGATTGATCACCTGGAAATTGTGACAATGTGATGTAATGTGAAAGTGATCAAGTATTGAGTTGATTAATTAAAGATGTGAAAAAGCATTATTGAAGTATTATGGTATGTTTATAACCCTATATAATTACTTATTTGATTTAAGAAGGAGAAATTGGTAAAAAAAAAATTGTTGAATAAGTTGAGATATAATTTTAAAGATGTGAAAAAGCATTATTGAAGTATTATGGTATGTTTATAACCCTATATAATTACTTATTTGATTTAAGAAGGAGAAATTGGTAAAAAAAAATTGTTGAATAAGTTGAGATATAATTGGTAATTATTAGTAAATGTATTTTAAAATTGGAAAAGGAGTTTTTGTTAAATAATTGTGTAAATTTAGTATATAAAAATATGAGTTGTTGATGATAATAATAATGGATCATGTGTTTAGGCTAATAAAAACAAGTGGATAAGGGTGACTTGTCTTAAAACAGAATTGATACACGTTAACTCTTCATGCAATAAGAGTTTAAAGAACTAATATGTTATTTTGAAATGCCACGGGTGTGTGACCATTGAGACATGGGTGCAGTTTCGAGATAAGAGTTGTTTGAGAAAGAATTATAATGAAGGCGGTGTTTATTTGTAAACCACAGGCGTGGGCTTAAGATGATGCAACTGTGAAATATATTTAGTGAAATTGATAGTTTTTGTTTAATGAGATACAAGCAAGATTTGTGGCTGGTATAGTTGGACTCATAACCTTATGTAGAAATTTATCTATAACCATAGATAGTGTGGAAACAGAAAAGAATTGTGATAATATGATGAACTATAAATGATGTGTAAGGAAAGTGATTTTTGTCAATATGGTAACTATAAAAAATGTGAGAAAATGATAAATGAAAGAAATTATGAAATATGAGTAAGAGTTATATTGAATGTGTTTGAAAGTGGTATAAAATGAATAAGTTCATAAAAATGACTGTAGACCTTTAATTTTTTATCCAGTTTGGTCCGTTATTTTTTATATAGTCCAAAATAATTTTTGTGGTATTTTAATTAAATAATATTTATTTTAGTATTTATTATTTATAATTTTTAATAAAATAAAAATGGTAAAGTTAATAAAATAAATAATAATAATAATAATAATAATAAAATAAAAAATAAAAATCGGTGACGGAAAAATCGGCGACGGAAAAAAATCGTCGCCAAAGGTTGAATTGACTAGGCCAATTCGCCCGCCAAGGCCATTTCTCCCACAGGAAATTCCTGCAGCGACGATTCTCGCAAATCCTCGCAGTTTTTGCCAGCAATTTTTTTGCCAGTGCAATTTTCCAACACAGTTTTTCCGAAACCAAATTCTATTTTGTTTTGGTTTGTTTTCCTAATTGGTTTTAATTTCCTTAAATAATTAGAAGTAGGTTTATGATTTTTCCAATAAATAACACATTAAAACTCAGAATTAAGGGGGGGGGGGAATATTAGTTGTTACTGGAGTAAAAAAGAGACAGAAAAACCCTAGCACAAGAGACATTAGCAACAAGAAGCAATCAACAATCCATCAACGACAGTATCACTGCCTTTGTCATTGTTCATCCAGAAATCAGTTTTGGTGGAACCAACGAACAGAGGTTTGATTATAAATCTTTGCTTTGATTATATTTACAATGTTATTACCATATTTTCCTTTAAATACATCTATCATTGATTTTTGTTTCAGTAACCTAAATCATTAAACTTGATAATATGTTCATCCAGTAGCCTTAATTAGTGATCAAAACTTCAAAACCCTAAAACTATTCCTCTCTTTTCAGAAACCTTAAAAGCCTAAAGTATTTCTCTCCTGTTTCCAAAACTCCAAAAACCCTAAACTATTCTTCTGTTTCCAAAAACCTTAAAAACCCTAAATTGTTTCTCCTGTTTCCAAAAAATTAAAACCCTAAACTATTTTTTCTTTTTCCAGAAACCTTAAAGACCCTAAAATTGTTTCTTCTATTTCCAAAAGCCTTAAAACCCTAAATTATTTTTCTGAACTATTTTCATCTAAACCATAACTTTTTGTCCAAAATTTCCAAATGTTTTCTTGAATCTCCAAACCCTAATCTTCTTTACATTTTCTAAAAATCATAATTATTTTTATAAAACTCTAAACTATTTTCTTAAATCCTAAAATCAAATATGTTTTCCAAAATATCAGAAACCCTAACTTTCTCAAAACCTAATTTAGTGAATCTAAACCCTAAAGCCATGATCCAGTAAACCTAAAATCACAATCCAGTAACCATGAATTATAAACTCTAATGTCTTAAGATTCCAAAACCCTAATTTCATGATGTTACCCCTAAACCCTAATTTGATTAATCAAAAAACCTTACTACTTTCTTAAATTCATAAAACCCTAATTTCATGATGTTACCCCTAAACCCTAATTTGATTAATCAGAAAACCTTACTTCCTTCCGCCCTTCATCAAAAGATCAAGTTCCCTAATGGAGATGAGACAGTGGTCATCGAGGCCAAAGATAATGAGGTTGTTAACACTCTAATGATTGAGAGGTCTCTCAATGGTTTTCAAGTAGCTGCAATTTCTAATGATGAAGTAGTCTAAAGTTTTGAACATGATGAAGAGAATGAACTACCTTCCCGGAGATGGTCTTGGAAAGGGCAAGGCCGGTTTGACAAAGCTGCCAGATTTTAAAACTCAAACTTCTAAGAAGGGGTTGGGATATGATGAAGCCAACAAAAATGTCCAGCCAAAGAAGAATGAGAAGATGATCTTTCCTCCACTTGAAAAAATCTTTATTAATGCTCCAAACACGAGACCACTCCAAGGAAAGCCCGAGCCAATCATGTTCATGGGAAAGTTGATCTCGGGTTTTGAAATTTTTGCAGATGTTGCTGAGCTAGTGGAGCAAGTGAAGAAAGAGCTCACCTTGCCAGCCAACAAAGAATCCAATCTGGAAGAGAAGAAGTAAGCAGTCCTGAAAGCTGAGAAGACTCCGGAGGAGATTGCTGCCCTAGTTGAAGAAAAGTTTGAAGATATTCTGCCTTATGATTTTGAGAACAATGATTTTGATTTTGATTTTAATTTGTCTACTTTATATGAGGATGATGATGTTTTCTTTTCCAAACTGAATGCAATAAAGTCTGATTTTTCTTACTTGTGTGATGTTTCTGCTGATGGTTGCATACATTCAAATAACAATTATATGAGCATCTTTAATATTAATTTTGTTGATACACAATCATTAAATTTTGGAACAATAAAAAATCCTAAAAACATTAGTGTAGCATCCGACCTTACTCCTGATGAGAGAGAGAGATTTGAAAAAATATTTAAAAATATGAAGAAGTATTTGCCTGGTCTTATGAGGATATGCCTGGAATAGATCGAGACATAGCCAAACATCTTATTCCTACTTACACTTACATGAAACCTGTCAAAAAATCTTAGGCGATTAAGACCTGAGTGGACTGAATTGGTTAAAGAAGAGGTCACTAAACAAATACAAGTGAAGTTTCTTGAAGTGATAGAATATCTAGATTGGCTAGCAAACATAGTACCTGTGCCAAAGAAAGATGGAAGAATAATGGTATGTGTGGACTATAGAGATTTAAACAAGGCTTCTCTTAAAGATGATTTTCCTTTACCCCATATAGATGTTCTCATTAACAGTGCAGCCTCTAGTGTGCTACACTCATTTGTAGATGGATTTTTCGGATATAACCAAGTGTTAATGGCCCAAGAGGATAAAGCCAAAACTACTTTCATTAGTAAATGGGGTATATTTTGTTATAGGGTGATGCCGTTTGGCTTAAAGAATGGCAGAGCAACCTATCAAAGGATGGCCACCACACTATTTCATGACATGATGCACAAAGAAGTTGAAGCATATGTTGATGATATGATGGTGAAATCGGATACAAGGCAACAACATTTCCAAAACTTAGAATTATTCTTCGATAGAGCATTGAAATATAAGCTAAGATTAAACCCAAAGAAGTGTGTGTTTGAGGTTACCTCAGGCAAATTGTTGGGACATGTGATTGGTCCGAATGGCATTAAGATTGATCCTGACAAAGTTAAAGCAATCAGGGATATGCCAACCCCTAAGATGGAAAGAGAAGTTTAGGGATTCATTGGTAAATTACAATACATTAGCAGATTTATAGCAAAGCTCACAACAATCTGTGAGCCTATCTTCAAATTGCTTAAAAAGAATCAGCCAGTCCTGTGGAATGAAGAGTGTCAAAAGGCCTTTGAGCGAATAAAGGAGTATCTACTAAATCCACCTATTTTGAAGCCACCCAAACCCAGTAAACCCTTGTTACTATACTTAGCAGTAGAAGAAGAGTCAATAGGAGCTATGCTAGCCTAAGCAGATGAGTTAGGGATTGAGCATGCAGTTTACTATTTGAGTAGAAAGCTCCTACCTTATGAAATTAAGTATAGTATCATTGAAAAGATCTGTATAGTTGTGGTTTGGTCTTCTAAAAAGTTGCGGCATTACTTTTAATCTTATAATGTGCGAGCAATTTCCAGGTTGGATCCAATGAAGTACTTAAGGGAGACACCCTCTTTGATTGGGAAGTATGGTCGATGGTTGATAATACTGGAAGAATTTGAGATTGAGTATGTAACCAGAAAAATAATCAAAGGTGGAGCAGTGGCAGAATTCCTGGCCCAACAACCATTACCGGATAGTGAAGAGGTAGTCTTGGAATTTCCGGATGAACATTTAGAGGCCATTGAAGTACAAGGATGGAAAATATATTTTGATGGAGCAGCAAATAGGAAAGGAGCAGGTTTGAGAGTCATACTAGAATATCCTGAAGGGGAACTTATCCCTTTAGCCAAAAAGTTGAAATTCAGGGCAACTAATAATATGGTAGAGTATGAAGCATGTATCTTTGGTTTGGAAACCCTAATGATTATGAAGGTGGATAAGGTGGAAGTTTTCGGTGATTCATTGCTAGTAGTATCCCAAGTAAATGGAGAGTGGGAGTTAAAAGAAGAAAAATTAAAACCATACCACCATTACTTGACCATGACGAAGAAGAAATTTAAGAGTGTAGGTTTATACACCTATCAAGAGAAGAAAATCAGATGGTTGATGCCCTAGCTACATTGCCTTCGGTATGGGAAAATCTTGTCAACTTATTCCTCAAGCCTCTGATTTTGACCAGTTCATCAACTCCTTGCTATGAATTTAAGATAATCATGGAAATTGATACAGACCATGATTCGTGGTATGATACTGTAAGATGATTTTTAGAGGAAAGGGAATACCCATCGGGGGCAACGAAGAAAGAAAGAAGAGCCATAAGGCGGTGGTCCTTGCAATACATCACCTTTCATGGAGAGTTATATCAAAGATGGCCTGATGGGGGTGCATTTGAGATGCTTGAGGAAGCCTGAAGTGGAGCATATCATGTCAGAAATACATGCGGGAAGTTACGGTCCGCACATGAGTGGTTTGGCCCTAGTTAAAAAAATAATTCGACAAGGTTACTGCAGGTTGACCATGGAGAGAGATTGTATTGAGTTCATAAAGAAGTGCCAACAATGTCAGATGTATGGTAACTTGAATCACATGCCTCCTGAGGAATTGCATTCTATGTCTTTACCTTGGCCCTTGGCCACTTGGGGTATTGACATTATAGGAGAGATACATCCGACAGCCTCAAACGGTCACTGTTTCATTATGGTAGCGGTAGATTATTTTTCAAAATGGGTTGAAGCCGAATCCTTCAACAAACTTGGGGCTAGTCAAATGGTTAGATTTATTAAAAAGAACCTCATCTGCAGGTATGGGGTCTGGCACAGTGTGATATCAGACAATGGAGTACAGTTTCAAGGAGCAGTTAAGGATTTATTCTTGAAGTACCAAATCCATCGTCACCGATCCTCTCCTTATAGACCAAAGGCTAATGGTGCGGTAGAAGCAATAAACAAAACAATTAAGCAAATTTTGTCCAAGATGACCATGATTTATAGGGATTGGTCAGAGATACTTCCCTTTTCGTTATAGGGATATAGAACAAGTGTAAGAACACCTACTGAAATGACACCGTTCTTTTTGGTTTACGGGATGTGTAGACCCTTAATTTTTTACCCAGTCTGGTCCAATATTTTTTATAGTCCAAAATAATTTTTATAGTATTTTAATTAAATAATACTTATTTTAATATTTAATATTTTTAATTTTTAATAAAAATAAAAATAAAAATGGTAAAGTTGATAAAATAAAAAATAATAAAAATAAATAAATAAAAATAAAAAGCGACGACGAAAAAATCGGCAACAAAAAATTCGTCGCCGAAAGTGGAATTGGCCAAGGCCAATTCGCCCGCAGGAATTTCCTGCGGTGAAATGACCTTAGGCCATTTCACCGCAGGAAATTCTTACGGCGAATTGGCTAGCTGCCAAGCGCCCGCTCGAAATTCTGGTAGTTTCCGCAGCAGTTTTTTCGTCAGCGCAATTTTCCAACGTAGTTTTTTTCAAAACCAAATTCTATTTGGTTTTGGTTTCTTTTTCTAATTGTTTAAATTTCCTTAAACAATTGGAATTAGGTTTATGATTTTTCCTATAAATAACACTTTAAAACTCAGAATTAAGGGACTTTGATTGGGGATCAAAATTTTGTTTTACTAAGCTAAACTTTGGGACTTTGATCGATCGAAAATTGGATTTCTGACTGAGGAAAAAAGACAGGAAATCCTAGCAAGAGACATTAGCAACTAGCAAGCAATCAACAATTCATCAAAGGCAGCAACACTGCCTTTGTTATTGTTCATCCAAAAATCAATTTTTGGTGGAACCAACGAACGGAGGTTTGAATCTCTATTTTCTTTATTTATTTCTTTACAGTAGCTTCATCATTCAAATTGGATTAATTGTTTCATCATACAATTTGATCAAAAACTTCAAAAACTTCAAAAACCCTATATCATCCTTCTATATCTAAAACTTCAAAAACCCTAAATTACTCTTCTGCTTCCAAAACTTTAAAACCCTAACCTAATCTCTATTTCAAGAATCCAGTAGCCTTCTTTTTTTTTTTCAAGTATCAAAGCTTCAACCCTAATTAATTCTTCTTTCCAAAAGACTAGTGTAGCAGAAACAGAGGTTCAGAATCATTCTACTGTTGCTGTTTCTTCAAATTCTGCCCCTCAAAAGTCTAGTGAGACAGGAAAAGAGGTTCAGAATTTCTCCGCTATTGTTGTTTCATCTGATAATGTTTCGACTAAAAATTTGTTGGCCCCCTCTGGTGTTAGTGAATTCGAGGATTCTGTTGACTCTGAAACTGATTTTCAAGAACATCAATCTGATGGTAATGATCCGATAGATGATATTATTGTTCCAAAAGAAACGTGGGAATCTATTGGTACTGTGATTGCTCAGAAAATGGCCTCTGTCCAGCCTAATAGTGTTGTTCCTGCTAAAGAATTTCAACCGGTTATTACTCATGGCAAAGCGGGTAGTAAGAAACGGGGCTAGAAAGCTTTAACTTAAGATAAGGTCTCTAACTCTTTTGTTGAACATCATAATAAGTCTCAATGAATATTCTGTTCTAGAATGTGAGGGGTGTTAGTTCTTCTTTAACTCGATTGCATAAAATATGTTCTTCTTCTAACATTGGTTTGCTTATTGTTTTGGAGCCAATGTCTTCTAAAGATAAAAATTCATTGATTGCTTCTCAGCTGGGTTTTGATAGTGTCTTTTCTTCTGGTGATAATAAAATTTGGGTTTTATGGAAGTGTCATGTTTTTGATGTTGTTGATTTTCGGGATGATATTCAAGTTTTATTTTGTTTGGTTTCCTTCCACCCAAAGAGCTTTTCTTTTTGTCTTTCTGCTGTTTATGGACATCACTCCCTTGCTAGCCGTAGTGCTTTGTGGGATAGTTTATGTATTCTTTCAGATGTGGGTAAGCCTTAGATTGTTGGAGGTGACTTCAACACTGTTAAATTTTTGTCTGAATACAAGGGCAGTGGTTCTCCTGATTTGTTAGGCATGCAAGATTTCATTGACTGTTCCGATGAATGTGGTTTACTTGACATTCCTTTCCAAGGTTGTGAGTTTCATGGACAGGAATTCATTCTAATGGGCGAGTTTGGGAGCGTTTCGACCGTCTTCTAGCAAATGTTGAATTTTTTTTATGCTTTTGGAGCTGTTACTTATCGTCATTTGGGGAAGGCTACTTTGGATCATTCCCTTATGCTCTTAGACTGCCAAAATTTAATTTTTAATGTGCCTAAAGCATTTAAATTTCAACACATGTGGCTTTCTAATGATTCTTTTCTTCCAATGGTTAAAAAATAGTGGGATTCGGCCTTTCATGGTGGTGGGATGGCTGGACTCTTTGCTAAGCTAAAATCCTTGAAATTGGCCATTCGAGACTGGAATCGCAATTCTTTTGGGAATATTTTTTCTAATGTTAAGAAAGTGCAGGAGGCTTTGGAAGCTGAAGTTATGTATACTAATAACTCTTCGCCTGAAAACTTGAATAATTGGAAGGTAGCGGAAAATACTTTGCTTTAGAAACTTAAATTAGAGGATCTTTTTGGAAGCAAAAAGCACATATTTCCTGGATTTCTGATGGGGATAGCAACACCAAGTTCTATCATACTTATATTAGAATGAGACGGAAGATCCAGCGTGTTGTTTCTATCAAAACTAGTGATGATTCAGTGATAACGGATCAAGATGCTATGGGTTCAGAAGCTGTTTCTTATTTTCAATCTTTATTTGATAAAGACTCTGATTCTCCTGTTGATTGTTCGACTTAGCTTTTAGATTATATTCCATCAGTTGTTTCGGCTAAGGATAATATTTTTACTGGAGCATGTTCCCGATGATTCAGAAATTAAGGCTACAATTTGGCAATTAAATCCTAATAGGCGCTCCAGTCTCTGATGGTTTTGATGGGTTCTTTTTTCGCAGTTGTTGGGACATTGTCAGCTGGGATGTCTGTAGTGCTGTCAAAGAGTTCTTCCTTAGGCTTCCTATTCCTCAAGTTTTTAGCTCTGCTCAGATTATTCTCATTCCCAAGGTTGACCAGCCTGTTAATTTTACACAATTTCGGCCTATATGTTTAGCCACTTTCATTAGCAAGGTTTGTACTCGCATTTTGACTAATTGTATGGCTCATCTTATGGATAAACTTATTTCTCCATAACAGGTTGGCTTTTTAAAAGGAAGATCAATTCATACTCAAATCATGCTTGCCAATGAAGTAATTCATGATATCGACAAAAAGACGAGAAGGCATAATTTGGCCATCAAATTAGATATGGCAAAAACTTTTGACAGGATCTCCTGGAGTTCTTGCAGTCTATTCTTCAGAGGTTTGGTTTCTCCTCCAGAATTATTCAGTTAATCATGGCTAATTTATCTACAACTCACCTTTCTATTTTGGTTAATGAAGTAAGCTATGGCTTTTTTAAACCTAAGAGGGGTGTTAAGCAGGGAGATCCTCTATCGCCATTTTTGTTCATCCTTGATTCTGAAGCTTTTTCTCGTGGTCTTAATTCTCTTATTCATCAGAATTCTATTGCTACTTATAAGCTCAACAGGAATTGTCCAGTTGTTCTTCATTTGGCTTTTGCAGATGATTTGCTTGTCTTCATTAATGGTGATGTCAAGTCCATTAAGCATTTCATTAAATTTTTGCTTGCTTATCAAGCTGCTTCGGGTCAGCTTACAATTTTGAGAAAAGTGCCTTCTATTGCTCCAAAAAAGCTACACTGACTTCAATTAAAAAGTTTGAAGATCTTCTTTCCATCAAGCATTGTTCTCTGCCTTTCACTTACCTTGGAGTACCGATTTATCAAGGTATCAATAGAGTTGTTTACTGTAAAGATCTCATGAAAAAAATTGATGCTAAATTGTTTGGTTGGATGAAGAAACTTTTGACTCCTGGTGGTAGATTGGTTCTTATTAAACATGTTTTAAGTGCTATTCCTATACATGTCATGGGTGCTATGATATTACCTAAATCTGTGATTACAGCCATTGAACGTCATTGTGCTCAATTTTTCTGGAGTCAGGATCTTTCTTTGCCTAAGCATCATTGGATTCGGTATTCAGAGATGCAGTTTCCTACCTCGGAAGGGGGTTTAGGTATACATTCTCTTCCTGCTGTTCAAGATGCTTTTTCTTTAAAGTTACTATGGTTGTATCTCTCTGGTAACTCTCTTTGGGCCACTTATATGTTTAAGAAGTATCATAGGAAAGGGTTGATGAAATTTGTTCAGTCGGATGCTTGTACATGGAAGCGTATTTGTCGTACTTATGATACTCATTCTGATGTTTTGTTCAAAGATGGCGAATCTGTTGTATGGAAAGGGAATGCTTGGGGAGCTTTCAGTCTATCTTCAGCTCATGAATTGGTTAGGCCGAAACAGAGTTCCACGCTCTCTCGTCAGTCTATATGGGATGCAGCTATTCCGGTTAAACTGTCGATTTTCGCTTGGAAACTTTTGAATAATGGCCTCCCTCTCCCACACAGACTGCAGGCTATGGGTGTTCAGCTTGCCTCTATTTGCCCTTTCTGTTTACATGCATCGGGCTCTCTGGATCATATTTTCTTCTCTTGTCCGATTATTCTTAAAATATGGTGCTATTATTCTGCTCACTTGCTTCCCTTTGTTAGTCGTCACCCTTCGACATTGAGGCAAGAGCTTGTGTTGTGGTGGTTGTTAACTAAGAGAAGATCCACTAGAGGGGTTCTTTGCAAATTAATTCCTCAAATCATAATTTTTTCAGTCTGGTGTGGCTACTGTAAGTCGGTTTGGGGAAATGAAAAGGTCTCTTCTCAATTTATTGAATTGCAAATATCAAAGTTTTTGCTTAATTGGGGAGTTGCTCATTCACAGGACAAATTTGCATCTCCATTAGAGCCTTTCTCGGAACACCTGCCAAGCAATTTTGGGGTTAGGAAGGTTGCAGTAAAGCTTGTTCGTTGGTCCAATCCACCGGCAGGTTCATATAAATTAAATATTGATGCTTCCTTCACCATGTCAAAATCTTCGGGTGGTGTGATTTTAAGGGATGATAATGGCCATTTTATTGCTGCTAATGCTTTTCTTTTACAGGCGTGCAGTTCTTTGGAAGCAAAAATTCAAGCAGTAACAGTTGGCTTGCGTTGGTGCCTTGCTTTGGGTTATCAACGTGTCCAAGTTGAGTTGGATGCGATTAATGCTGTTTCTTTCTTCTCTCAACAACAAAGGTCTAGGCTTCTGGATATTCCAAATGAGGTTTCATTTGTGCACATTTTTTGTGAAGGCAACCAAGCTTTGCATTATCTTGCTTACTATAGTCGAATTAATAGTGTTTCTAGAGTTTTTGAGTCTTTTAGTTCTCTTCCTAATTACATAAAAGGGATTGTTTTAACTGACTGTGTAGGCCTTCCATATATTAGATATCAATAGGTTTATTTTTCTTCATCATTTTTTCTGCCCATTTGCTATAAGGGTAGTGTACGAACTATTTGTATGGGTTCTCCATACTTTTATTTTAATTTTTAAAGTTTGTGGTGGTGTCGTCCACCTTTATTAAAAAAATCACATAGTAGCATTATTCTTTTAAAAATAACATAAGTTCCTCCCAATTTTGAAACCCTATTTTCTAAATCTTAAACCCTAAAATCTTAATTTTCAACACCAAAACCTACAACCCTAAAAGCCAGTTTTCAAAATCTTCCGGGATGCGGCCCCAGACCCATCAAGGGGCACTGCCCCCTTAACCCCTGCCCTCTAATTGGCTAGCAGGACTGCCATATGGGCTCAGGTCAATATTCATTTGTGTATTATAAGTCTTTATGTTTAACTTCTTTGTTATGATTATTCAAAATACATTAGCTTTATTCAAAATACAAACCTAAACCCTAATTTATTCAAACCATAAATCCTAATTTTATTTTCAAATCTTCACAGTAGCTTTTTATAATTTTATTCACTGGATATTTTAATCTTTCAATAACTCCATTAAAGACTTTCTATGTTTGTTTCATCTAAAAGTACTTAAGTAGTTATTATAGTCAATATTAAAACCATACTTAACGTTGATCACGGTAAAACATCAAATCCTAAATCATAATCTACAAAATCAAGGTTTCAAACCATAAAACCCTAATTCATGACGTTTGCTTAAAACCCTCACTAAACCTACCTTTTTTAAGTCACAGTAACATTATTTTCATAAAACATCCGAAACCTTAAATCTTTTAAACATCAAGTAGCTATGCTATTGCTTTAAAATAATTCTCAAAACCCTAGTTATTGAGCATAAAACTCTAGAAACCCTAATTAATGTATGGATCCCTAAAGTTAATATATTTACTCTTTTATTTACATTGGATGAATGTTTATTATATATTTTAATTGATGTTTAATATCTTTGATGAATGATTTATTTATGATGAATGGTTATTTACTTTTATCGATTTATTTTGATTTTCAAATTTTGTAAGAGGTATGTTTCCACTTTGTGGGTACCTCATTAATTAATTTCTATGTAATTTAAATTGATTTTATATTTTGGACCAATGTAAAGGGCATGTTTCCACCTATTTCTGGGTGTCCTATTTAGTTTAGACATGGATGATGTAAGGACATGTTTCCATCCTCGGATGGGTGTCCATTTATTTGCTTTGTTTGGACATTGCTTTGATTTTAATATAATGATGTTTTATTTTAGTTATTGCATGTAATATGGATAATATTGTTATATTTAAGAATTTTATAATATTAAGACCTACAAAGGAGGCCGGTTCCAATGAACTGGGTGTTGTGGGGGTGCTGGGCCATTTCTCACCTTCTCCACCGATACCCAACTTTCCAAACCCATTAAGGGGTTAGGGATTCCTTAGGAATCGAGTCATCCACCCCTTTCTTTTTTCCAGCCCGTCCGAGTGGCCACTCCATTTTCTCTGAGCTTAGGCCCATGTTCTCTAAGGCCTCGAGCCTAAACAGTGTTGAAGTAGCAAGAACCATTCCACCTGGAGTGGGGGGCAAAAATCCCCTCTCATAAGATGGAAGCAGTGTTGCCAATTGAAATTGAGATCAAGTCGTTAAGAGTAGTCTTGGAAGCTGAACTGCCTGAAACAGAATGGATAGTGAGCAGATACACGCATTTAGCTTTATTAGAGGAGAGAAGGTTAAATGCACTGTATCATCATCAACTGTATCAAAGGAAGATAGCTCAGGCCTACAATAGAAGGGTTAAGATTAGAAAACTCAGAGTAGGGGATTTTGTGTTGAAATAATGTAAGCCTAATGTATCTGATCTAAGATAGAAGTTTAGTCCTAGTTGGGAAGGGCCATATGTTGTGAAACAAGTCATGAACAAGGGTGCGGTGAAGTTGTCAGACATGGACGGGAACAAATTTAGTGAACTAGTGAACATTGACAGGTTAAAGAGATTTTATGTATATAAAAAAAGAAGAAGCTCGCTAGGTTGAAAACCTAAAAAGGGCTACCTAGGCAAAAGTAAGAGCAGTTTGCTAGTTTTGAAAACCTGAAAGGGCGGGCTAGGCAACAATTAGGGCTAAATGAGAGAAAATCATCAATTAGAAAACCCAAAAGGGCTAGTTGGCAACATGAGTGATCTTGTGTATGCTGACTTTATGTTTGGTTGTTCCCCAATTTAATAAAATAGAATTAATATTAAAATTATTCTATGTGCACTGTTATAAGTATTTAACCAGATATGGAGAAAATGAATGAACACAATAGCAAAAGATGATAAGTGTAATGTGCAGGCCAGCTTTGCCTCAGCCGATTCAAGTAGGCTTCAGTCAAGCAAGGCATGTCTAAATCGGGAGTGAATTCAAAACCGCGAGGCTCAGCTCCATACTGACGGCTAAGCCGGCGAGGATCATAGCAAGTACCTCAACGAAGAGCAGCAAGAGGAACATACATCAAGTATGTCCGCATGGTGATACGAGAAATCTTCCACCAAGGTACCAACCAACGGATGTTGACTTCAGCGCGTGAGTGAATCCAGTCAACCCAGTTAGCATATGAAGAAGCAGGATGGAGTAGTTTCCTAGCAGAATGATGTCGTGGTAGATATCTGGCAAAATCCATGGATGGAGTATCACGCAAGAAGAGATGCTCCTGAAGCCAAATCTGTGAGGGAAAATTAAATTTAAAAAAAAGTCCGCTAAGTTGAAAACTCGCAAGGGCAACTTAGGCAAAAATTAGGACAACTTGCTAGTTCCACAAACCCACATGGGCGAACTAGGAAAAAATTAGAGCAATATAAAAAAATAATAAAATGAGGTCCATTAAGTTGAAAACTCGTAAGGGCGGCTTAGGCAAAAATTAGGACAGCTCGCTAGTTTTGAAAACCAGCATGGGCGGACTAGGCAAAAATTAGAGCAATAAAATAAAAAAGAAGAAGAAATAGAAAACCTTAATTGAAAACCCAAAAGGGCAGTTTAGGTAATTACCTGAAGCAACAATGGACTCCCGGTCAGTCTCTTTTACAATCCTTATTTAAGTTGGTCTAATCCAACTAAATTCTCGGCTAAGATCACGGGTAATTGCGATAAGCCTCCTTCCATTTGGTCCATGATATCCAATACTCATGGATCAATGTTGTGCTCGAATTAACTCTACCACAAAGCGTCACTTGCAAGTATACGAGGTAGCTGTAGCTAAGGTGATCGCCCCAAGGTTGTCTCACAAGGAAGCTAAAGTAGCTAATTGATTATCAGATTATAAATAAAAAGTAATGAAGAAATTTAAATCACTAACAACTAATGAAGAAGATTGATTGAAGTTTAAAACAATAAAAGTAAATTGAGTTGATGTATTGATTCACTTAATAGAATGGTCTAGGGTTTGCACTTCTCTACTACTTATATGTATGAATGGTTATTCCTCTTAACTAATTTAATTTCAAAGATTAAATCTGAAACAACTCAATTAATCGAGTTAAGGAAATAAACTTTCACATTCAAACCTCTTTCAACTAATCTTGTTACAATTGAAATAATCTTTTTAATAGGTTATATCTCTAATTCACCTAAGTCCCTAATTGAATTGTTCCAGCATTAGACTTCATCTCTCAATCCATCATCTAATACCTAAAACACATAATTGGTGGCCAATCAATTATATATTAACAATATTCCATTCAATCAAGGCTAAAGAAATTATTAGCTAAGAGAATAACCAATTCATACAATCACAGCAGATCCATACAAACCCTAGACTAGATCAAATTAGTTCATAATGCTATCAAACATACTCATCTCATTAATATTCAAAGAAATCAATTTAGACATGATAATATCCATAAATACAATTCCAATGAAATTAAAGAGATAAAGTTCAAGAACAAAACCAAGTTACAAACTCCTTGAAGCTTCTGAACAATCTTTTGTTCAAATCTTGCAAGAAGGATGTATCAATGGCTAGAACAATCTAATCTAGGCTAGTTTAATCAAAGTATAATCAAAATCAAAGAAAACAAATGTGAAACCCTAAGTTCTTCTCTTTGACGGCTGATCCAATCTCAAACTCTCAACAACCCCAAAACCCTAGCTTCTTTTTCCTTTTATATGAAACGTCCGCTTTAAAATCCGCTACGGCTTTGGTTCATGAGAGACACGGCCAAGTTGGATGTGACTTGGCCATGTGGGTGCTCTTTGGAGGGACACGGCCAAGCCCTTTCATGTGTCACCTACTGTGAGAATTCCTTCTTCTTTTCTTCTTTGGTTGAGTGACACGGCCAGTTGGAGGTTGACTTGGCCGTGTTAGACCCTTTTGGAGGGACACGGCCAGTGACTTGGCCGTGTCCCTTGCTTGTGTTTGCTTCTGTGAGATTTGCAATTTTCTTTTCCTTTGGAACCAAGTGAGACACGGCCAAGTTGGTGTGACTTGGCCGTGTTGGAGCATCTTTGGAGGGACACGGCCACTGACTTGGCCGTGTCCCTTGAGTGTGTCAGCTACTGTGTCTTGAGTTCCTTTTTAACTTGGTATGGGACACGGCCAGTGACTTGGCCGTGTCCTCTGCCTGTGTCAGCTACTGTCCATTTTTCCTTCAGTCTTGGTTCCTTGGCTTTTTAACCTAAAACAAAACTTCAACCAAACTTTAAACAAAAAGTAAATAAACAATAACTAACAAAAACATAAACACCATACTAAAAACTAAATAAAAAATGACATAAACACTGAAATAAACTAAAACTACCAAAATTAACAAAAACACTAAATAAACCGATTTAAACTAACAAAATACCTCAATAAAACAATAATTATCATAATAAACAGGACACAAATCTATAACAAAAACTAATAAAACAACTACCCCACACTTAAAACTTTGCTTGTCCTCGAGCAAATTCACATGGCATAAATTAAAAACTCAAACAAACTTAACTATAATTCCAGCATATAAGATGAAATCCTTCAAGACATCAGACATAAATAACTGCAATTTCCTTCAATCAAGATTTTCTTAACTCATTCATTAATCCAGACATAGAAATCTCATCTCTCATCTAAGTGTTTCACTTGATTTCAAAAGTTAATCACTCAAGCCATTCATGACTGCATACAAATATCATCTCTCATAAACTTGCTTAATTATCCAATCTCCCTCACTGATTTTCTCAAGAAATAATCCGAAGGTCTTTCATTTGGATGTAATGGGGCTAAGGTAAAGGTGTGAGAAAAGACATTTAGGCTGGAGCATCAAGAAATGGAGTATCTAAATTAGACAATACTCTTGCTAAGAAATTCATAACTCCCTCAAATGGCATACTCACAATCCATTAATACTTCACATACTTGCATACTCAAAGAAAAATACATGAGTCGACATTCTCCAATGCTAGAAAATATATAGATTTTGCATATATATATCTTTTTGTTTTTGTTTTTTTTCTTTTCTCTTTTTCTTTTTCTTTTATTTTTATCATTTATTTTTTTAATATATATATACAAAATATAAACTTGCATGGAACATCTAGCTTAAAATGTAGAGGAAAAGAATAATCAACTCTTAATCAAATACAATGTGCAAAGTATGCATTTCAACCCCCAAATAGCAATATCATTCTCTCTTTTTTTTTTACTTGCTTACCCCACACTTTGAAATAAACCACCCTATTGTCATATCATAAAACTCCATTCCTTAATGCAGGTATGATGATAATAAGAACATGTTAAGTTGAGAATTATGTTGATCAAACAAGAAAAGGTCAACGGCTCAACTTGGCTCACTAAGGAAATCAATATTAAGGGAAGTCTTTTTAAGCTAAAGGGGCTAACCTAATTTGCCTTCATCATTTTAAAACTTGAGATTAAATCATAATGTGAGTTCAATTAGTATGCAAAAGCAAGCTCTAGAGATGCAAAATCATGAAGGTGCACACTTAAGAAAAGAAAATCAATTGACAATAATATAAAATTTATGAGCCTCAAAACTCACACAGGTGGGTTCACAAAGATTTATATGTCATGAATTGCAGAATGTGAAAATTAATCCTGAATGAATTCAAATGCTAATTTCTATGCTGATACTAAAGTTTCAACTACAAAGCTAGAATCAAAGAAAAGATCGATAAATTTTCAACAATTATGCCATGCATAACACAATGAAACACACAGCGACAAACAAAACACGAATTAAAGAAAAAGCTTAAAGAGTACCCCACACTTAAAATTTACATTGTCCTCAATGGAAAACAAGAAAAATAAATAAAAAGAGTTAAAGGACAACCTGTCTTTCATCGTACCTGGTGAGGCAAAATCCTAGCTTTCAATCACAAACACAAAAGTTCAAAAACAAAAGTACAATATATAAAAATAAAATATCCAAATATAAAATGTTAACATGAAAAACAAAAATGAAAAATAATAGCAAAAATACACTAAACAAAATAAAGCAAGGAACTCAAAATCTATGGAAAAGGCGGGCGTGAAGATGATGCAGCCGAGGGATGAAGACTCAAGATCTTGGCAAGGTTGCTGTTAATCTGTTCCAACTGCTGCAAGACCTCAGTATGGTTATGGTCCACCTTGCCCTCCAGTCTATCTACCTTGCCCTCCAGGGCCTCAATCCTAAGAAGTACCTCTTGACTTTCCGAGACCGGAGCATCCTCATCTAGGTCAAGAGAATCCGAGTCAGACTCCTCTTGGACCCGTGCTCTCTTCCGCCTGTCCCCCGGTGCTTTGGCCTCATCTGAAGGCATCACATAAGTCCCTCTCCTATGCACCACCATGTGTATCTTCTCAAGTGTAGCTAAATCCAAAGAGTCATTACTCGAAATTCTAGTCATGCGACTGGTACTCGGGTCAAAATCTTCAACAAGGGTTACTGTTAATGTGGTAATCAATCCTCCAACACAAATTGCCCCTTCCTTTTATTAGCCACAGTATCAAAAATATCGGCTAGCCAATAGCCGGCACTAACATGCATAGCATTACAAGCACAATCTAGGAAAAATAGTTCACTCAATTCAACCACACCCGGGCTCTCTTTTCGAGCAAAGAAACCGCAAGACATGAAATGATGTAAATACCTCAAAGCGAAATTTCTTAATATAGATGCCTTGGCCGATTTGGCCACATAGGTCCCCGAGCCTAATGCTCCCCAAGCAAATTGCTGTTTAAATTCTTTAGGTACCGACCTTTCCCCATGCTGATGGAAACCATATATAGCATTTAACTATTCAATATTCAGCACAAATGATTTACCCAGCAATTTAAAACTCATTCTAGTGCAGATTTTCTTATCATCTCTTTCAACCTTAAGAGATGTCAGAAATTCCAAAGTCAGCTCCTCAAACTGCAAAGGTCTCAAAGAGACTAGAGTCTCCCATCCAAGAAATTGTACATATCTATAAAAATTAGTCCTAATTTGCAGAGCATCAAGTGATTCATCATTAACATACCTTGTCGGGAAAAAACCACGAGCCAAAAGACTTGCTCTCTTCAAAGATAAAGTTGATGAAGAGGAAGAAGCTCCTTCGGTTGTATGCCTCTTCTTCTTGCGGTGTGAAACAATTTTTGTTCTTGGCATCTTTAGAAATCTGAAAAATTCAAACCAAAACTTGATCAAATCAAAATTTTATGAGAAAAGAAGAAGTTTTAATGGATTATTTTTAGTTTTGGTGAAGAAATTAGAGGTTTAATGGAAGATTTGGAGCTTGGAATAAAAAAGAATGGAGTTTGCGATACACAGAGCGAGAGAGTGAGAGAGATGAAGAAATAGGAATTTAGGGATTTAATGGAACATCTGTGCAAAAATCGTGGCTTTTTAAAGTGAAAAGATGGGAGACACGGCCAAGTTGTGGGCAACACGGCCGTGTCATGTGCTTTTTGAGGGACACGGCCAGTGACTTGGCCGTGTCCCATGTATGTGTCTGCTACTGGAACTAGAGGTGCAAAATAAAAAATTAAAGAGCAATTTTTTGGTGAAGACTTGGCCGTGTCACTTACTGTGACAAGGAGAAAAATTGTTGAGGTGACACGGCCAAGTCCTTTGGCCGTGTCTCCTTCTACCTTTTCAACTTTTTTTTTTAATTTTAATTTGAAATCTTTATTTTATATCACCAAATATCAAAGAAATTGCAAACCTCTTCTTCGATTAACCCTGAAACACATTAGAAAAAATAAAAACCGATCAAAGCACCCATTCCATTTATTTAGACTAAACATAAAATCAAAACATGCTAAATTTAAAATTACAACTATGAAGAATAAATGCAAACCGATGGGTTGCCTCCCATTTAGCGCTTCTTTAATGTCATATAGCTGGACATCATGCAAGGCTTAGGGATCATGGATCAAAGTGCTGTCAATGATCCTCACTTCCTGAAATCCTTCATTTTATGGCTTAACTCTCTGTCCATTTACTTTAAAAGTCTCATTTGTTCGAGAGTTAAGCAATTCAATGGCACCAGAAGGATACACCTGAGTTATCTCGAAAGGACCACTCCATCGAGACTTGAATTTACCTGGAAAAAGCGGAGTCGAGAGTTAAAAAGTAAAACTTTCATACCTGGACTCAATGTCTTTCGCACTATAATTCTGTCATGAAGTGTTTTAGTGCGATCCTTGTAAATTCTCGAGCTCTCATACGCCTCATTCCTCAGCTCATCTAACTCTGAAATTTGCAGAAATCGTTCTCTCTTTGCTTTGTCCAAGTTCAAATTCAGAGTCTTGATTGCCCAGTACGCTCTGTGCTCCAACTCCACTGGTAAATGACAAGCTTTTCCAAACACCAATCGGTATGGACTCATACCTAGAGGAGTCTTGAAAGCAGTCTGATATGCCCATAGTGCATCATGCAATCTACTTGCCCAATCCTTTCTTGATAAGTTGAATGTTTTCTCCAGAATTCTTTTAATCTGCTTGTTGGATGTTTCCACTTGTCCAGAAGTCTTTGGATGATATGGGGTTGCCACCTTGTGCTTCACACCAGATTTGTGCATTAACTTCTCAAAAAGCCTATTGCAAAAATGACTTCCCCCATCACTGACTATCACTCTTGGTGTGCCAAATCTGCTAAGAATGTTTTCCTTCACAAATTTAACAACCACATTAGCATCATTAGTACGGGTGGGGATTGCCTCCACCCATTTGGAAACATAATCAACAGCAACTAAAATATATTCATAACCAAAGGACTTGGGGAAAGGACCCATGAAGTCTATTCCCCACACATCAAACAGTTCAACAACAATATATGATTGAAGGGGCATTTCATTTCTCCTCCCAATGTTACCTACTCTTTGGCAACGATCACAGTGCTTACAATACTCTTGAGCATCTTTAAATAAGGTAGGCCAGTAAAAACCACTTTGAAGCACCTTTTCTGCAATATTTCTTCCTCCAAAATGACCCCCACAGTGAAGGTCATGACAAAATTGAAGAACACTCAGTTGTTCTTCCTCAGATACACCCCTGCGAACTATTTCATCTTTGCATATCCGGAATAGATAAGGATCGTCCCAAAAATAAAACTTACTCAAGTGTAAAAACCTTTTCTTTTCCAGAAATGACATGTTAGTACGCAATATACCACAAGCAAGATATTTAGCAATATCTGCAAACCAATGTGCATCAAATACCACAAACAGCTGCTCATCAGGAAATGCTTCTAAATTTTTATGAATGCTATCAGATGCAAGATTTTCACTAAAGAAGGGTAATCTGGATAAATGATCAGCAACAACATTCTCACTACCCTTAGTATCCTTGATTTGGAAATCAAATTCTTGCAATAACAACACCCATCTAATTAAGCGCAGTTTAGCATGTTGTTTTGTTAAAAGATATTTTAGAGCTGCATGATCAGAATGCACAATAATTTTCGACCCAATTAAATATGCTCTAAATTTGTCTAAAGCAAAAACAACAGCTAACATTTCCTTTTCAGTTGTGGTGTAGTTCATTTGTGCACTATTCAGGGTCAAACTGGCATAATATATTACTCTCAAGTATTTATCAACCCTTTGCCCAAGAACAGCTCCTACTGCATGATTAGAGGCATCACACATGATTTCAAAAGGTAAAGACCAAACAGGAGCTACAATCACTGGTGCACTAGTCAATTTTTCCTTAAGGGAATTAAAAGCTTGCATGCATTGTGCTGTAAATTCAAATGGAACATCTTTCCCTAGCAAAAGGCACAATGGTTGGCTTATTTTGGAAAAATCCTTAATAAACCTCCGGTAAAAACCTGCATGCCCTAAAAAACTTCTTATTCCCTTAATAGATGTAGGTGGGGGTAACTTAGCAATCAATTCAACTTTAGCCTTATCCACCTCAATCCCTTTACTTGACACCACATGACCTAAAACAATGCCCTAAGTAACCATAAAATGACTCTTTTCCTAACTTAAAGTAAGGTTACATTCAATGCATCTCTCAAGCATAAGAACAAGTTTATTGAGGCAATTATCAAAAGAATTACCAAAAACAGAAAAGTCATCCATAAATACCTCAATAAAATCATCTATCATGTCTGAGAAGACAGACATCATGCATCTCTGAAATGTTGCAGGTGCATTGCACAAGCCAAAGGGCATACGCCGAAATGCATAAGTCCCAAAAGGGCAAGTAAAGGTAGTCTTGGACTAATCCTCTGGTGCAATCGGCACCTGATAATAACCTGAAAGGCCATCCAAAAAACAATAATGTGAGTGTCCAGAAAGTTTATCTAACATCTGATCAATAAAAGGAAGAGGGAAATGATCTTTCTTTGTATCATTGTTCAACTTCCTATAATCGATGCACATTCTCCACCCAGTGGTAGTCCTAGTAGGAACCAATTCATTATTCTCATTTTTCACCACAGTGATTCCAGATTTCTTAGGAACTACATGTACTGGGCTCACCCACTCACTATTAGCAATTGGATATATTACTCCTTCATCTAGGAATTTGAGCACTTCCTTCTTAACCACTTCACTCGTATTTGGGTTAAGGCACCTTTGAGTCTCCCTCACAGGTTTAGCTCCCTCTTCTAAAGTGATTCTATGCATGCACATGGAAGGGATAATATCCTTGATGTCACTCAATCCCCATCCTATTGCTCTCTTCAATCTTTTAAGCTCACTCACCAACCTCATCTCCTCCCCTTCACTAAGTTCACTAGATATTATCACAGGTAAAGTGTTGTGATCTCCTAAAAACACATATTTCAGATTCTTAGGTAACTCTTTCAGCTCTAACTCTAGTGAAGGGTTCTTCTCTTCTTTTTGAATGGAGGGAAGCTCACAAGCTGGGTTCTCCTTAAGTTCCTCTATTTCAGCACTTTCTAAGGTCTCAAGACAACTAGCTATTTCTGCATCAAAAATTTCCAAATCACTATCTAAGGTCAATGCCAGCTCCAATTTATCAGAGGAACCTGTCTGCAAGAAAACATCTGAAACAACTGCATCAACACAATCAATGAAAGAACAATCCTCATATAAAGTAGTTGTAGGAATAGGAGAAGTGCTAAAAATAGAAAATTCAACAGTTTGTCCTAAGATAGTCATTGATAATTTACCATTTTTAACATCTGTCAAAGTGTTGGTAGTCGCCATAAAAGGCCTACCCAGCAGAATGGTGTGTGCAGATGGTGAAGAGCTACTTACTTCCATGTCAAGAACAATGAAATCCACAGGTACTATCAAACCACCAACTTGAACTAACACATCTTCTATAACGCCTTTCGGGAATCTAAGAGATCTATCAGCTAATTGTAACACCATTTTTGTTGGTTTAAGTTCCCCTAATTCTAATTTAAGGTACACTGAATAAGGCATTAAATTCACACTAGCTCCTAAATCACACATGCCATCAGTACCCTTTCCATTCCCCATAGTAATTTGAATGATAAAACTACCAGGATCCTTTAGCTTGGGAGGTAGTTTATGCTGCAAAATAGCACTAGCTACCTCTAAAACTATCACCTTTTCATTCGGCTCATACCTTTTTTCTTGGTATTCAATTCTTTGAAGAATTTAGCATAAGCCGGCATGTTCGTAATTGCTTCAAGTAAGGGTAAGTTAATACTTACCTTAGATAGCATGTTGAAGATATCTGAAAATTGCTTATCTTTTTTATCATCCTTCAACCTGCTGGGGAATGGTATAGGTGGCCGGTATGGATTGCTTGCCTTGTGCAAATCTGCTGTAGCAGACTTCTCCATTGATCTTTCTTCAGCACCTTTGTTCTCTAGTTCTCCTTCCTTTTTATTCTCTTGCTCACCTGCATTCACAGAATTATTTTCAACATTATTATTAATTACCTTGCCACTTCTAAGAACAGTCACTGATTGTGCCTGCTCAGGTTGACTTGGGAACTTCCCCTTTTGTTGAATCTACATCTGTTGAGCAAGTTGTCCCACTTGAGTCTCCACCTTCTTAAAAGATGCTTCTAGCGAATCCAGCCTCTTGTTGTTCATCTCTTGATTTTTAGCACTGACTTGGATAAAAGCCTGTAAACTTTCCTCCAAACTCTCTCTCTTAGGCTAACCTTGATTTGAGGATTGGCCCTGCTGTTGGTTGTCTCTGGAGCAAATGGAAAGGCTGTTGAGCATTATTTGTTGTCCAGGAAAAATTGGGGTGACTCCTCCAACTAGGATTGTAAGTGTTGGAGTAAGGATCATTCCTGGCTCTTGGTTGAAATCCCCCCATAGCATTAACTTGCTCAGCTTCATTCCCAAAAGACTCATATGCAGAGGGGCATATATTTGCTCCATGCCCAAATGTCCCACAGATTCCACACACTTCTTGAGTAGATGAAGAAATATTGTTCTTCATGTTTAGCATCTGAACCTGCCTTGTCAATTTAGCTATTTGATTGACCATCTCACTATTGGCCTCCAGTTGATTCACCCCTTTACTTCTTCCCCTTACACTTTTCTGTTGAGAATTAGCTCCCAACATCTCAAAGATCTCATAGGTTTCATCAGCTGTCTTTTCTCCCATAGCCCCCCCAGCTGCATTATCAACTGTATTCTAAAATTGCTGGGTTAGACCATCATAGAAAAACTGATTAAGAAGTTGAAGTGGGTAGTGATGATGTGGACACTGGATCAATAGCATCTTAAATCTGTCCCAAGCCTCATGAAATGGTTCTCCTTCAAATTGAGAGAATGTAGCAATCTTCCCTCTCAATTCATCTGTCTTCTGATGTGAATAAAACTTGCCCATGAACTTGTTATAAACTTGCTCCCAAGTTGTCAAAGAATTTTCGGGCAACATCATGAGCCAGCTCTTTGCCCTATCCTTCAAAGTATATGGAAAACACCGCATCCTCAATTGATCCTCTGTTAATCCTCCCAATGGAAAAGTGTTGAGGGTGGAGTAGAAATCCCGAATAAAGTTCAAAGGATCTTCATTTGGAACTCCATAGAATGATGGCAGCATGTTGTAGTGAATGTTCTTCAACTCATAATTTCTTGCTGCATCTGTCAGTCTTATGCAAGAAGTGGAAGTTCCAATGACAGGTCTAGCAAAGTCTCTCATCGTTCTTTGCCTTTCTTCAGCCATTTTAACAGATTGTGCAGATTCTGACTCAAAATCAGAAGTGTCCTCCTCTGTAGTATCAAATCCTGTGTATAGTTCAAACTCTTCCCTACTCCTTTTCACTCTCTGAATTTCTGGAATGAATGGATATAGCTCTCCTTCGAGTGATCTCCTGCCTTGCATAAACAAAATTTCTAGAAAAAGAAATTATTAAAAGCAAAAGACAAAATATAATCAAAAGGAAATAATGAAAAATAATCTAAAATATCTATGCTAATAAAACATTTCGCCAATTAGCCTCCCCGGCAGCGGCGCCAAAAACTTGTTGCGCTCGAATTAACTCTACCACAAAGCGTCACTCGCAAGTATATGAGGTAGCTGTAGCAAAGGTGATCGCCCCAAGGTCGTCTCACAAGGAAGCTAAAGTAGCTAATTGATTATCAGATTATAAATAACAAGTAATGAAGAAATTTAAATCACTAACAACTAATGAAGAAGATTGATTGAAGTTTAAAACAATAAAAGTAAATTGAGTTGATGTATTGATTCACTTAATAGAATGGTCTAGGGTTTGCACTTCTCTACTACTTATATGTATGAACGGTTATTCCTCTTAACTAATTTAATTTCAAAGATTAAATCTCAAACAACTCAATTAATCGAGTCAAGGAAATAAGCTTTTGCATTCAAACCTCTTTCAACTAATCTTGTTACAATTGAAATAATCTTTTTAATAGGTTATATCTCTAATTCACCTAAGTCCCTAATTGAATAGTTCCAGCATTAGACTTCATCTCTCAATCCATCATCTAATACCTAAAACACATAATTGGTGGCCAATCAATTATATATTAACAATAGTCCATTCAATCAAGGCTAAAGAAATTATTAGCTAAGAGAATAACCAATTCATACAATCATAGCAGATCCATACAAACCCTAGACTAGATCAAATTAGTTCATAATGCTATCAAACATACTCATCTCATTAATATTCAAAGAAATCAATTTAGACATGATAATATCCATAAATACAATTCCAATGAAATTAAAGAGATAAAGTTCAAGAACAAAACCAAGTTACAAACTCCTTGAAGCTTCTGAAGAATCTTTTGTTCAAATCATGCAAGAAGGATGTATCAATGGCTAGAACAATCTAATCTAGGCTAGTTTAATCAAAGTATAATCAAAATCAAAGAAAACAAATGTGAAACCCTAAGTTCTTCTCTTTGACAGCTGATCCAATCTCAAACTCTCAACAACCCCAAAACCCTAGCTTCTTTTTCCTTTTATATGAAACGTCCGCTTTAAAATCCGCTACGGCTTTGGTTCATGAGAGACACTGCCAAATTGGATGTGACTTTGCCGTGTGGGTGCTCTTTGGAGGGACACGGCTAGTGACTTGGCCGTGTCCCTTGCATGTGTCACCTACTGTGAGAATTCCTTCTTCTTTTCTTCTTTGGTTGAGTGACACGGCCAGTTGGAGGTTGACTTGGCCGTGTTGGACCCTTTTGGAGGGACATGGCCAGTGACTTGGCCGTGTCCCTTGCTTGTGTTTGCTTCTGTGAGATTTGCAATTTTCTTTTCCTTTGGAACCAAGTGAGACACGGCCAAGTTGGTGTGACTTGGCCGTGTTGGAGCATCTTTGGAGGGACACGGCCACTGACTTGGCCGTGTCCCTTGAGTGTGTCAGCTACTGTGTCTTGAGTTCCTTTTTAACTTGGTATGGGACACGGCCAGTGACTTGGCCGTGTCCTCTGCCTGTGTCAGCTACTGTCCATTTTTCCTTCAGTCTTGGTTCCTTGGCTTTTTAACCTAAAACAAAACTTCAAACAAACTTTAAACAAAAAGTAAATAAACAATAACCAATAAAAACATAAACACCATACTAAAAACTAAATCAAAAATGACATAAACACTGAAATAAATTAAAACTACCAAAATTAACAAAAACACTAAATAAACCAATTTAAACTAACAAAATACCTAAATAAAACAATAATTATTATAATAAACAGGACACAAATCTATAACAAAAACTAATAAAACAATCAATATCACCATCAGAGGAAACAAGGAAGAATTGGCCAAGCAAGCAAAGACAAAGCATACATCCCCATGCATTAGTAGGAGCCAAATGAGAGAGACAAAAATCAATCAAGTGAGCAAGTAGAATTTTCTCACCTCTCATCAACTGTAGAACTTCGGGTTTTAAAAGTTGAAATAACATTTGCATCTTCTGTTGAGTCTTGGAAATCAATATAGGTAACGCTATTTGTTGATTATTTGGATATCCAAGGATGGCCTCAAATTCTTCAATCAAGGGACATATTTCAAAGCCATTAATTTTAAATGTCCTAGAATCCACATTCCAAAAAGAAGCCATGGCATGTAAAAAAGAATGGTCCAATTTAGCATTTTGAAAACACTTCAAAGTATTAATTTTTGACCAAGAGATTTGCTTCCAATCAATGGCATTCATATTCTTAAATAGAATTTTTATTTTCTTTAAATGGAGTTCGATCATTATGGAAGGCGAAAGGAAAATTAGAATTGTTAAAAGGAGTTTTTATGTTGAAGTGGAAAATCTCTTGGCTTCTGTATGAAATTATGGTGTGAAAAGTGATTTATATAGGAGGATTATGCCATTCCAAAATTGATAAGACAAACATGAGACCGAGATGCATGAGGAAAAAGAATTAGCTACGAAATTTCTTTAATTGCCGTGTTGCATTTGGTTTTAGTTAATTGGTGCAGCTGTGAATGTGAAAAGGAAAATTGTAGCGCAATAATGATGATAAAAAAGAAAAAAAGAGAAAGAGAAAAAAAAAAAGAAAAAAAGTTGCAGTAAAGGTAAAAATTATCTTTATACTTCTTATATAATATTTCCTCAATTGATACAATATTCATACATCACTAAGAAGGAGGTGGTAGATCATCAAATAAACTCTAAAAAAATCATCGCCTATCGGAGGAGGAGGTAAATCACCCGTCCCGAGTCCACCCAAAGCAAGAGCACTAGAATCCCTATTACCTTGGAGTTTCAATCTATAACGGTCCTCATCGGAAGTAGATGAAAGGTTCTCATGGTCATCAGTTTGGGGGCCTCTAGATGAGGAAGCACTAGGATCTCTCATCCCCTGAAATCAAAAATCTCAAAAATTTTGCTCTGACTGATGGTGCAAATTTTCAAAATGGGAAACCTACTGACGACTAGCAGCCAACTCTTCTTAAAGTTTCTTATTTTGTTCTTCAAGCATCCACTGTGAGCCAGAAAGGAAAAAAGTAAGAGCATACATAATCATGCATACATATAGCATAAATTACCATGAAACAAGAAAACTTACCAGGTAATTGATATCAATACCCTGTAGATGAGATGGCATATCTGGTGGACTAGAATGATTAAATGAAGGAGCAGTAAAAGAAGGTCCAGCCTCATGATCAAATGGGCCAGCAGCCTGCAACAATCATTAAAAAAGTCAAAACAAGTTAAGAAAGAAGTGATTACAATGAAAAAATGGTAAAAGTTTACCTGAGAAGTGCTAGCCCCGAGATGTGGAACAAACTCTCCTCCCTCTCCATGATGTTCCTCTTCATCTCTATCTTCATTTTCTTCAGAAATTTCCCCTACACAAACAGGAGATAAGTCAAAATTCAAAAGCCCAATTTGAATAAACTGGGTATAAGATGCACCCGGTGGATAGAGAAATGTTTCAACATCATAACCATGTCGGGCCAACCACCATGCATTCTCCGGCATTGATGTGATATTTAAGGTATATTCCGGGTAACGCATCAAGGTCCTCCACTACTCGGGACCAAGAAACCACTCATATACTCTCTCTCTAAGAAACCAGCCATTAGACACAGGGCCGGCGATGACTCGGCGAGTATGTTGAAAAGGCAGTGTGGCATTCATGGAGGAAGTCCATTTCGTCCGCTCTTCTGTATTCCACCAGGCCAAATTCACCTACAAAAAGACATAAGGTAACTGTTATATAAGTTTTAAAAGTATGCTAATGATATTTTACCTGGTCCCAGGTTAGGCAACTCAAGAAATAGCGTTGGCTGTGCACATGGTGAGATCCAGGAACTTCTATATGATCTGACAACCAAAAATTTAATCTCGAATACCCCACTCTCTCTCGAGAAATGCCAGGCACCATCACAAGATTGTGCTCATATGCCCATGCCTATAGAAATAATAAAAATCAAATTCATACAAGAATAAGGATGGAATTTACATTGGTGGAAGAAAAGTACCTCGACAATCACCATAAAGCCAACAAAGGACTTCTTATTTCTGCAAATTTTGTCAAGACCATGGTAAAGATAGGCAAGACCAGCTTCACCCCAGCTGTAAAATGATACCATCCTCATATAAGTAAGGGCCCTCAACTCTGACAAATGGATGGCGGATTCAGTGATGCCTAAAATGGTTGACCCGGGCAAATACAACAAAAATCCTCAAGCATACTATTTGGTTGAGCCTCTGTGAACCCATCCTTTGTAGTCCATCCTGTAACACCTCGATACTCCATATAAGTACTATACATATATCTAGTATACATACAGTAAGTATATAAAGTGTAAGGATGCCACTTTTCGTTACCACTTAATATCCTTTAACAGTGTTCAAACCATAATACATTCATTTAAAGAATATTTACAAAATCATTATACTTTTAATAATCCTACGTATATATATAATCATATCTTTGTCCAAAACTTCATTTATACATAAGAATACACTTTATCAAAAATACATCATAATTAAAAGTTATGCATGTATGCATTACCCTCTAGTTGATCTCAACAAACTCTTACACTTCTCGTGACATAACGAAAGACTTCATATCTTCCACCTAGTCACCTGCGCGATTACACATCCGCGCTAAGCCCGAGAGCTTAGTAGTACAAATATAAAATATAACATACATTATAGAAATTCTAACGTACAATGATATATCAAGTCAACGTACCATTAATTCTTATCATGTTTTACCTTTTTCATTGCACCTTTCATATATCTCGACTAATTTCATATTATATACGTTTATACAAACCATTATCATCAACCACAATCCATTACTAATACTCACAATCAATATATCAATACACACATCACATATCATTCTTCATAACATTATTTTATTCCCAAGTCACCAATCATAAATCACATTTCCAACAAAGGCAACCATAGATCTCATTACTCATTTCCATATTTATATATCACATTGACAACAAAGACAGACTCGGGCCCAAAAGACACTAATATGCCATTCAATTTTCAGAGTTAATGCTTTGGTTCAATCATCACATTTATCATTATCCCAACTAGGCTTCAAGGATTAGGTTCAACCAAGCTTCAAGGGGAACAAAGCATGCTAAGTATCAACTCAACTTGGCTTCAAGAACCAATCCAACCTAGCTTCAAGGGTTGTAACATCTCAATTAGGCTTCAAGGACTAGACCCAACCAAGCTTCAAGGGGAGTAAAACATGTTAAACTTCAACCCAACTTGGCTTCAAGGATCAATTCCAACCTAACTTCAAGAGATTGTTACTAATATTAGGCATGCCACCAACAACAAACTCTGAAAATGGAACAACACATTAGCTACTCAATTCATTTATTATTTCATTATCCATTCCATTCTCAATTAAATCATCATCTAGGCAAACATGCCTCATTTATCACAATTGTATCATCATAGCCAATCACAATGGCTTCACATCACATTTGAATCATCATAGCCAATCACAATGGCTTCACAACTCTATTAAATCATCATAGCCAATCACAATGGCTTCATAACCCATTTAATTCATCATTATAATATACAACATCAATTACATTAACTAAACAACATACCATTATTCAATCATATCATCTAGGCATGTTTCAATTATATCATTCACATCATTATAATTCAAAACATCAGTCCTACATTTCTTTATGTCTCAATTAACATTAAGGTAATTCATCATAAGAAATTGCATTGCACATACCTTTTTGAATGATCCGCATCTCTTCCACACTATACAAGTCATAATATTAGTCACATTATTCATATAACACATTATCATTCGCAAGATTCACAATGCATAACATAATATTGTTCATATAGAATCATATGCATCATCAAATGTATGTTCAATCTCCATAAAGCAAGAAGAGCAAAGGACAATCACAGTAGCCAACACACCCAAGGGACACGGCCAAGCTTGTGGCCGTGTCTCTCAACCAAAAACCTCTCAACCAAAAGCAACAGAAGCCAACATGGGCAAGGGACACGGCCGTGTCCTCTCCAAAAATCACCAAACACGGCCAAATTTCCATGGACTTGGCCGTGTCTCTCAAAAATATTTTAGGTTGGCCGTGTCTCTTCCTTGGTTTGGCCGTGTCTCTCATGTATTCAAAATCTAACTATGGCCAACTCTCTTTTGATTGAATAAAAACACAATATACACAACATGAACTCATTCAAATGGATGTAATCAAAGTCATTAACACTTATTTTGCATATTTAACACAATATTCACATTAACCATACATTAACAATCCATTTAATCATCTACCATTTCAAAACCCTAAAACCAAACATCACTCTTAACTTATCATCTTCAAACCAAAACCAACATCAATCCAACCTTTTTAACTTATAATCAATCTCAACACTTATAAACTCATCTCAAACACACCTATTCATAATCTCAACACATCACAACCCACCTCAAACATAACTTCAAAAATAACAAAGATAATCAAGAGAGTACTTACCTCAATTGAAGAAATTTCACAAATCTCCAACTTCATCCTTTGATTCTTCCTTCAAATTTGATGTTAGAAATCAAAACAACTCACTTGCTCTTCCTTTTCCTTTGGTAGCCGGCCACACCAAACAAAGAAGAGAAAAATGAAGACAAATCCAACTTCTCTTCTTCTTTAAATATCCACCAAGCAATTTTAACAAGGCAATTACCTAAATGCCCTCATCCATTTAACTTAACTTTTGTCACTTATATACCCATTTAAGTAATTTCACATACCACAAATAAATATCCTCTTGCATTGACCAACCATTTTGACTTATATATATATTATATATATTACCATATACACAACATATACACTTTCTCTCTACACATTCCTTTCCTTTTTAAACATTACATAAACATTCTCTTTTCAATTTCTTTTCTTATCAACATAACATATACACATAATTCCAACAAACAACAATTATATCCAAACTTCTAGGGCAAACATTGGGATATTACAATTCTCCCCCTCTAAAAAGAAATTTCGTCCTCGAAATTACCAGTACTATAACAATTCATTCTTAATACAACATTATCTTAACTTCCATATGAAGTTAATTATATGCTTACGTTATTATGTCATCAACCATCTTCTCTAAATTCCATAACTCATCATTCTATATGTTAATATATCTTATTACTTCCTTGATCAAACATTCAAAAGAACTCATTACATGTCCTATTAATGTCCATATACAAGAATCAAATCATTTTATAGTACACTTATATTTCATTCAATCTTTATATTTAATATCTTTTGTTCTTTCACCTCTTTATAATTACTCTCTTAACTTTAACCTTAAAAACCATTGGTTTATATCTGAACATTAATTATTCCGTCATCACAATCACTGTCTAAATAGACATTTATCAAACCTCAATGGATAAGAAGATCCTTATTTTTCACAAATGGAGTTACTTCTTTAGTATGCTTTTCACTTAACTTATATATTAATACACTACCTTTCAACTTATTTTATAAATAACCAATATTTTCCCTTTTTATCATGATTTATAACTACTATAACTCCATTTATTCATGTCCATTCACACTTTAAAATTTTACATCATATACATTATCATGTAAATAATTATACTCTTAGTACAACTACACATATTAAATTTCAATAATGACTCATAATCTTAGCCAAATCTAGATCAATTGATCTATCTGTCACAATATACTCATATTCCAATCTTGTTCAATTTCATCCAACGATTAATTTATTTAACTTATCATGAAATTTCACAATATTCATATATGTATATATATATAACTTCATTCCATTAGGGCAAATTTATATTCAATTCCTGATCTCTTCCAATCCATATACAATCAAATTATCATAATAACAAATCACTTCAAATTATCTTTTAATATACACATAGTTTATTCACTTAAACCTCAAGTTACATACCATAAACATATTCAGTATAACTTTCAGTCATATTTTATACTTTCTCCCTTTTTAATATCTCTTCACATTTCATATCATTGTTATATTTATTTTGATTACCTTTTTGTCATATTATCCATAACTCAACACATTTCCAAAATTTTCTTTTCTTTCTATACCTTCATAATTATAACCAAACTCTTAAAATAAAATGATAAGGTACAACTTTATCCATCATAACTTTTAATTATACTTCTCAAACAAAATTTTCAATCTCACCAAATCTGTATTACAATCATTTTATCTAAGATCCAAATCTATGAATAACAACATTAACCAATCAAATCTACTGAACAAAACACATGGCTTTAAGAGATTAATGTTCAAGCTTGGAACTTTTAAATCAATACTGTTCTTTTATAACTTTATTCTCAATCTTTACATTTTTGGTATAACAGAAATTAACACATTCCAACTCCATTTCAAACCAATTTGCACTCGATTATATGATCCTTATCAACTCAATTCATGTTTCAACAATATTACTATATACATATTCAATCATATGCAGTTCTTCTACAATTTCTATTCGTCACTTCATTTCTAATTCACTTACAATCTCTTATAATATACAATTAGATAGAACTTTCCATATGTGAATACTTTAGGACTCTAAATATCATATGATCATCAAGTTCAATGCTCACTATAACAATTTCCACTGTCCAATATTACTCAAGTCCATTCCATACTTACTTTCATCACATAATCCATCTAGCTTTACACAGTTCAAGACCTAATATCTCTTAGGTCCACTAATACATATAACATCATTTTTCCATATCACTAATTCTATAATTATACCACATACATATTCATAGGTCACCTTCATAATGTGCTTCACACATTGTTAATATATCATAATTTCATTTATATTGAAAACTCAATTCACATATCATATACATGTATACACTTAATTAAATGCTCTTATTTATCATACATTCAATACAAATTTTCTTTTATAACCGTAACAACCGTCCCAGTCCACCTGCTGAGCCATTCCTATCCGGAGAAACCCCCAGGGCCTCTGGGCTGGGTTGCTACAGTACTAAACTGCCCTCACGGGCCCTCCTGTAGCATTCGTTTGTTTGGCTTACACCCAAGACACATGAGTGCAAGTCGCCTCCCTGGATCGAACACCTGACCTCCCACTTAAGAGAGCCAGTGAGCGCAATCCAGTACCAAATTTTCCAGTACGATATAAAATATTTATTCACACAGCACAAATATATATATATATATATATTGACTATAATAACACTTCACATCCATCTTAGTCACATTCCCAATGTGACATCTCTTTCACTTTCATCTTTAAAAACATTTAATATACCTCCATATCCATTTTTACTCTTTTCATTAAAATGACCTAATATAACTCATTTTTATTTGCTTATCCATTTTTTTTTCTTCAAAACAAATTCTCATGCTTAGTCATTTCTCCTAGCTCATGTATTGAATATACATTAAACCCTCAATATCCAAATAATCTTTATCAAATTCCATTAAAACTTTAACTTTTCAACTTACTACTTTGCTTACACTTCAATTTGCCAAACTCATCTTTTCTCAATATCACTTTAAAAACATCTTATGTATATATATCACAAAGCAATATCAAAACATATAATTTTCACAATTATCAAGATCATTTCAAAATCTCAAATATCACATATTACCATCATTACCATGAGCTTTCACAATATTCAAGCATCTCACATTCCTAACATTGAATTCACAATGTTTACATTAAAATAACAATACCAATTTATATTCTTACTTAACCATTATCATCTCTTTTTCCTTTTTACAAAACCTTAACTTTATATATGCATATCCCAAACTTTCAATAGTCACACTTTGTCTATACTAATCAACTCATTCAATATCCCACCATACTCTTCTCATTGTAATAACATATCTTTCAATATTAACAATTCAACAATATTTCCTCTATCTAGCAAACCCAACATAAACTCTATTATAAAGAGATTCATAGTATAGAGGAAAGAGTACATACTCTTATCTTAATTTTAATTTCAACTCATGTTCAACTTTATTCTCTTTTTCATTTCTTTATACTTCAACACATTTAACAATTCACTTTACTTGCAACAATTTCCAAATAATTTTTTTTAACTTATCAATTAAACTTATATAAATCCATATCATTTCTTTCTCCGGCTTTACTTTCATGTAAAACATCATTCACACACTAGCATCCATCTCATATAACACAAATATTTTACAATTTATATAATGCCACATCCGAGACCAACCTAGGTGTCAATGCATATGCATGTATTACAAATTTCATTTCAAAACTTTTCCTTTTTACTTCTATTTAAACTTTTCAAAACTTTTTTTTTAATTTCACTTAGGCCGAAAATCTCAAACCTAAGCTCTGATACCAAAATAATTGTAACACCCCGATACTCCATATAAGTACTATACATATATCTAGTATACATACAGTAAGTATATAAAGTGTAAGGATGCCACTTTTCGTTACCACTTAATATCCTTTAACAGTGTTCAAACCATAATACATTCATTTAAAGAATATTTACAAAATCATTATACTTTTAATAATCTTACATATATATAATCATATCTTTGTCCAAAACTTCATTTATACATAAGAATACACTTTATCAAAAATACATCATAATTAAAAGTTATGCATGTATGCATTACCCTCTAGTTGGTCTCGACAAACTCTTACTCTTCTTGTGGCATAACGAAAGACTTCATATCTTCCACCTAGTCACCTGCGCGATTACACATCCGCGCTAAGCCCGAGAGCTTAGTAGTACAAATATAAAATATAACATACATTATAGAAATTCTAACATACAATGATATATCAAGTCAACGTACCATTAATTCTTATCATGTTTTACCTTTTTCATTGCACCTTTCATATATCTCGACTAATTTCATATTATATACATTTATACAAACCATTATCATCAACCACAATCCATTACTAATACTCACAATCAATATATCAATACACACATCACATATCATTCTTCATAACATTATTTTATTCCCAAGTCACCAATCATAAATCACATTTCCAACAAAGGCAACCATAGATCTCATTACTCATTTCCATATTTATATATCACATTGACAACAAAGACAGACTCGGGCCCAAAAGACACTAATATGCCATTCAATTTTCAGAGTTAATGCTTTGGTTCAATCATCACATTTATCATTATCCCAACTAGGCTTCAAGGATTAGGTTCAACCAAGCTTCAAGGGGAACAAAGCATGCTAAGTATCAACTCAACTTGGCTTCAAGAACCAATCCAACCTAGCTTCAAGGGTTGTAACATCTCAATTAGGCTTCAAGGACTAGACCCAACCAAGCTTCAAGGGGAGTAAAACATGTTAAACTTCAACCCAACTTGGCTTCAAGGATCAATTCCAACCTAACTTCAAGAGATTGTTACTAATATTAGGCATGCCACCAACAACAAACTCTGAAAATGGAACAACACATTAGCTACTCAATTCATTTATTATTTCATTATCCATTCCATTCTCAATTAAATCATCATCTAGGCAAACATGCCTCATTTATCACAATTGTATCATCATAGCCAATCACAATGGCTTCACATCACATTTGAATCATCATAGCCAATCACAATGGCTTCACAACTCTATTAAATCATCATAGCCAATCACAATGGCTTCATAACCCATTTAATTCATCATTATAATATACAACATCAATTACATTAACTAAACAACATACCATTATTCAATCATATCATCTAGGCATGTTTCAATTATATCATTCACATCATTATAATTCAAAACATCAGTCCTACATTTCTTTATGTCTCAATTAACATTAAGGTAATTCATCATAAGAAATTGCATTGCACATACCTTTTTGAATGATCCGCATCTCTTCCACACTATACAAGTCATAATATTAGTCACATTATTCATATAACACATTATCATTCGCAAGATTCACAATGCATAACATAATATTGTTTATATAGAATCATATGCATCATCAAATGTATGTTCAATCTCCACAAAGCAAGAAGAGCAAAGGACAATCACAGTAGCCAACACACCCAAGGGACACGGCCAAGCTTGTGGCCGTGTCTCTCAACCAAAAACCTCTCAACCAAAAGCAACAGAAGCCAACATGGGCAAGGGACACGGCCGTGTCCTCTCCAAAAATCACCAAACACGGCCAAATTTCCATGGACTTGGCCGTGTCTCTCAAAAATATTTTAGGTTGGCCGTGTCTCTTCCTTGGTTTGGCCGTGTCTCTCATGTATTCAAACTCTAACTATGGCCAACTCTCTTTTGATTGAATAAAAACACAATATACACAACATGAACTCATTCAAATGGATGTAATCAAAGTCATTAACACTTATTTTGCATATTTAACACAATATTCACATTAACCATACATTAACAATCCATTTAATCATCTACCATTTCAAAACCCTAAAACCAAACATCACTCTTAACTTATCATCTTCAAACCAAAACCAACATCAATCCAACCTTTTTAACTTATAATCAATCTCAACACTTATAAACTCATCTCAAACACACCTATTCATAATCTCAACACATCACAACCCACCTCAAACATAACTTCAAAAATAACAAAGATAATCAAGAGAGTACTTACCTCAATTGAAGAAATTTCACAAATCTCCAACTTCATCCTTTGATTCTTCCTTCAAATTTGATGTTAGAAATCAAAACAACTCACTTGCTCTTCCTTTTCCTTTGGTAGCCGGCCACACCAAACAAAGAAGAGAAAAATGAAGACAAATCCAACTTCTCTTCTTCTTTAAATATCCACCAAGCAATTTTAACAAGGCAATTACCTAAATGCCCTCATCCATTTAACTTAACTTTTGTCACTTATATACCCATTTAAGTAATTTCACATACCACAAATAAATATCCTCTTGCATTGACCAACCATTTTGACTTATATATATATTATATATTACCATGTACACAACATATACACTTTCTCTCTACACATTCCTTTCCTTTTTAAACATTAAATAAACATTCTCTTTTCAATTTCTTTTCTTATCAACATAACATATACACATAATTCCAACAAACAACAATTATATCCAAACTTCTAGGGCAAACATTGGGATATTACACATCCAATAACTACGAATTGGCTCAATTTTTATCTTGAAAGGCCCTTTAAATGATGGTTCCATACCAATTAATTGTTGGATTTCTTCAAATGTCAGAATATCATTAGTATGAGGTACCGAAAGGCCGCAATACCGAATGCCTATTATAGCAACAAAGTCAGCCGGACTAATTGTCATCTCTCCAATGGGCAAATGAAAAGTATGAGTTGTGTCCATCTACCATTCTAACAATGCTTGAACCACACTCTGGTCTAACGAATACTCCTCGGATGGTAATTGCAAGATGAAGCTTTCAAAATCGCAATTTTGGATAATCTGCCATACCCGAGAAGGTGCTACATCATACCATTGTCGGGCTTTGTAGACACACCCTTCGTCCCGAATAACGCAACGATCATTCTAACACAGAGCCAGGTAAGTTAAAACGAGGTAAGTATATCATTATATCAATACCACCGATTTTTAGGCCAAATTAATTTATATTCTATTTACTTAAATTCTTAAATTAATATATTTTTCCTAAATTTTCTAAAAAACAAAAAATATATGAAAAGAAAAAAATAGAAAATATAAAGAAAAAGAAAACAAACAAAATGAAAACAAAATGAAAAATGAAAAAATGAAAAAAAAAAACAGAAAATATATATAAAAAAGAGGAAACAAAAAAAAATAATTTGCTGTTAAAATAAATAATTAGCTTGCTCTTTTAAAATATTTTTACACGCAGGGGACAAGGAGAAGATATATGCATGTGCATGGTAAAAATTAGCTAATTTTTTTGAAGATATATGCATGTGCATGGTAAAAATTAGCTAAATTTTTTGTAAATTCCTTTAGTATACTACTGACTATAATTATTTTTTGCAGATAATTAAATCTCTCTTAGCTCGGGTCTAGAACCCAAATTATTCTTAAGTCCAGAACTTAGCTCGGGTCTGGAACCCAAATTACCCTTAGGTCCATAACCTAAAATCTCTCTTAAGTCCAAAACTTAGCTCGGGTCCAGAACCCAAATTACCCTTAGGTGCAGAACCTAAAATCTCTCTTAAGTCCAAAATTTAGCTCGGGTCCAGAACCCAAATTACCCTTAGGTCCAGAATCTAAAATTTCTCTTAAGTCTAGAACTTAGCTCAGGTCCAGTACCCTAATTATTCTTAAGTCCAGAACTTAGCTCGGGTCTAGAACCCTAATTATTCTTAAGTCCAGAACTTAGCTCGGGTCCAGAACCCAAATTATCCTTAGGTCCAGAACCTAAAATCTCTTTTAAGTCCAAAACTTAGCTCGGGTCCAGAACCCAAATTACCCTTAGGTCCAGAACCTAAAATTATCCTTGAGTCTAGAATGCGAACCGGGTCCAGAACCCAAAACCTCAACCATCTTAGAAAAATTAAGTCTTATTGCTTTTCACTCTCTTTTGTTGTAGTCTCAGATCGTTCAAGCAAGGGGCAACTGTAGACCCTTAATTTTTGACCCAGTCAGGTCTATTATTTTTTATATAGTCCAAAATAAATTATGTGGTATTTTAAATAAATAATATTTATTTTAGTATTTAGTATTTATTATTTATAATTTTTAATAAAAATAAAAATGGTAAAGTTAATAAAATAAAATAATAATAAAAAATAAAAATAAAAATAAAAATCGGCGATGAAAAAATCGGAGTCGAAAAAAATTCATCGCCGAAGGTTGAATTGGCCAGGCCAATTCGCCAGCAGGCCATTTCGCCCGCAGGAATTTCCTGCGGCGAATTGGCTGGCCGCCCAGCGCCCACCTGCAACGATTCTAGCAAATCCTCGCAGTTTTCTCCAGTAATTTTTTTGCCAGTACAATTTTCCAACGCAGTTTTTCCAAAACCAAATTCTATTTGGTTTTGGTTTCTTTTCTTAATTGGTTTTAATTTTCTTAAACAATTAGAAGTAGGTTTATGATTTTGTCTATAAATAACACATTAAAACTCAGAATTAAGGGGGGGGGAATATTAGTTTTTACTAGAGTAAAAAAGAGACAGAAAAACCCTAGCACAAGAGGCATTAGCAATAAGAAACAATCAACAATCCATCAACGGCAGCATCACTGACTTTGTCATTATTCATCTAGAAATCAGTTTTGGTGGAACCAACGAATGAAGGTTTGATTATAAATCTTTGCTTTGATTATATTTACAATGTTATTACCATATTTTCCTTTAAATACATCTATCATTGATTTTTGTTTCAGTAACCTAAATCATTAAACTTGGTAATATGTTCATCCAGTAGCCTTAATCAGTGATCAAAACTTCAAAACCCTAAAACTATTATTCTCTTTTTAGAAACCTTAAAACCCTAAAGTATTTCTCTCCCATTTACAAAACTCCAAAAATCCTAAACTACTCTTCTGTTTCCAAAAACCTTAAAAACCATAAATTGTTTCTTCTGTTTCCAAAAACCTTAAAACCCTAAACTATTTTTTCTTTTTCCAGAAACCTTAAAGACCCTAAAATTGTTTCTTCTATTTCCAAAAGTCTTAAAACCCTAAATTGTTTTTCCGAACTAATTTCATCTAAACCATAACTTTTTATCCAAAATTTCCAAATGTTTTCTTAAATCTCCAAACCCTAATCCTCTTTACATTTTCTAAATATCATAATTATTTTTATAAAACTCTAAACTATTTTCTTAAATCCTAAAATCAAATATGTTTTCCAAAATATCAAAAACCCTAACTTTCTCAACTCCCAATTTAGTGAATCTAAATCCTAAGGCAATGATCCAGTAATCCTAAAATCACAATCCAGTAACCATGAATTATGAACTCTAATGTTTTAAGATTCCAAAACCCTAATTTCATGATGTTACCCCTAAACCCTAATTTGATTAATAAAAAAAACCTTACTACTTTCTTAAATTCATAAAACCCTAATCCATTCCAATTTTTCAAAACCTTTACAGTAGTCTAAATAAATAACAATAATAATTCTAAAATCTCAAAACCCTAAATATTAATTAAAGAACTTTAAATTGAGACATAAACCTAAATTTGTATCTTTATTGCTTTATTTAATTTTAGTTTTGATTATGTAGTTTATTATATGGTTGATTTATTTAATTTCAATGTTTGATTTATTTAATTTATCATGGATGGATATTCTCTTTATTATTATGATTGTTATTTGTTTGTTTTAGTATTAAAATTGTAAGAGGTATGTTTCCACTTTGTGGGTACCTCATTAATTAATTTCTATGTAATTTAAATTTCTTTTATATTTTGGACCAATGTAAAGGACATGTTTCTACCTTTTGGTGGGTGTCCTATTTAGTTTAGACATGGATGAAGTAAAGACATGTTTCCATTCTCGGATGGGTGTTCATTTATTTGCTTTGTTTGGACCTTGCTTTGATTTTAATATAATGATGCTTTATTTTAATTGTCGCATGTAATATGGATAATATTGTTATATTTAAGAATTTTATAATATTAAGACCTATAAAGGAGGCCGGTTCCAATGAATCAGACTTTATGGGGGTGCTGGACCATTTCTCACCTTCCCCACATGTACCCAACTTTCCGAACCCATTAGGGGGTTGGGGATTCCTTAAGAATTGAGTCATCCACCCCTTTCTTTTTCCCAGCCCGTCCGGGTGGGGACTCCATTTTGTCTGGGCTTAGGCCCGTGTTCTCTAAAGCCCCGAGCCTAAACAGTGCCGAAGTCGTAAGAACTATTCTACCAGGAGTGGGGGGCTAAAATCCCCGCTCACATTGACGTTTAAAGTGAATGAGACTAGGGGAAATGAATATTATATGTAATGATGAATTCGAAGAGAATTAAGATTTGAGAATAAATTTGACCTAATAGAATTAGGTCATGAATTGAAAACAGATTGATGAATTTAAAATAGACTAAAGGTTGGTCATAATAGAATAAGGTTGTGATGGTCATATTGTGATAGTTAGATCAATTGATCTGAAATGTAATAAGTTTACAAGTATTTATTAAAATTCAATATATGTAGTTGTATTAAGAATATGCAAGCTATATGATAATGTGCATAATACAGCGTTCTGATATGTATATGCATATGAAAGGAGCTAAGTTATATTAGTTTCAAATAATTATAAGAGAAAAATATTAGTTATAGTATAATTGGAATGAATCTTAATAAGGAAATAAGATTTTGTTGTTGTATAATGGTGATATTAAATTAATATGTGGTAATTGTATAAAGAGTAGGATTTAAGTGAAGATGTGTAAAATTATTATATTAAGACTTATTAGTTGGAATTGGGAGTTGTTATCATTTGTGGTTTTACAAATAACTGTTTGTAAATATAAGCAAGGTGGTAATTAAACAGAGATATAATTTTGAAAATGACTATGATGACAGAATAGTTAGTGTTAAGATATAAGTTATTAACATTTGACTTTAAGTATATTTTCAAGATAATGAAGTGATCAAATATCTTGAGTGCAATATGTGTGTGGTGTATATATATTAAAGAGATGAACTAATTTTATCTAATGACAATTCGATTGATGATATGATAATCTATTATGACTGTTTGAGTAAATAGGCAGTATAATGATAAGTTATGGAATGGTAAAAAGGTAATTGAGAATGAACCTAAGGGGGAGAGTAAAAATTATGTAATTTGATAAAATAATGATTCGATGAGATGATTAATTTATTATGAGATTTTAAGATTATGTTTTGATTTGGATGATTTACTACCGTACTGCATAATTTTGAGGACAAAATTATTTAAGGGAGAGAAAATTGTCAAAATTGTCATATCCATGATTTTGAAAAAATTAAATAAGCATATGGAGATATACATATACCTAGTGTGTATATAACATATACATATGGTATATTAATTGTATATGTTGGATATATACATTACATACTTAATATATTTAATACACATATAAGATACATTTGATGTGTATATGAGATACACATTACTTGTGCATATGTGTAATATCCCAAATTTTTTTAAAAAAATTTTTAATTTTTGAAAATTTGATAAATATATATTATAATTAAATTGGATAAATTAAATTAATGGTTTTAAATGAAAAATGAAGGTATTTTAAATGAAAAAGTGGAATATAAATGTGATATATATGTAAAATATACATAACATATAAAAGTCAACACTTTTTAAAAGAAAAGTCAAAATTCAAAGTAAAAAGGGTATTTTGATAATTAAATGTTAAAAATTCAAAATTATTAAATTAATTTAAAAATAAATAATTTTTTAATGAAAGAGGGATTTTTGGACTTTTAATTTATTAAATAAAAAATTAAATAATTAATTATTAAAATATTAAATAATATATATATATATGGTTATGATTAAAAGATGAAAGGAAAGAGAAATTAAAATTAAAATTATTCTTCTTCTTCCTTCTTCTTCTTCTTCAAAAAATGTGACACCATTAGAGAGAAAGAGAGATCTTCTTTTCTTCCAAGCTACCTAAGATTGAAGAGATTTTAAGGAACTAAGTGGAGTTTTGGTGATTTTCTAACAAGTAAGCTTTCTTCCATAATTTTTAAATTTCTAGGAAAACTATGAATATGTGGATTTTGGAATTTTTTATTAGCATGGTTTAATTGTTTAATTGAGTATGAATGAAACTATTTTGATTGATTATTAATGATTTTCAAGTTAAATGGAAGAAAGGATTAAGTTTGGGATGAGTTGGGTGAAGAGAGAGAATTTAGGGTTATGGAAAATTTGGATTCTTAGAATCACGTGTTTTAATTGTGGAAATTGATTCCAAATGAGTTATTTTGATGCATAAACAAGTATTTTAATGTCAAAATTGGATTTGGTTGTGTTTGGTTGGAGTTTGAGAATGGAAGTGTGATTTAGGGTTTTGGAAAATGATTTTCCAAAGTTGTTGAATTGTATAATTTTATTGGTTTAATCTTGTTGTTTGGTGATATAAGTGATGAATATAAGCTTAAAATGATTAATGGATTGTGTTGGAATGAAAAACCTTTGATGGGAGAAGGTTATGCCATTTTAGGGTTTTGTATATAAGAGTGTGTTTTTGTGATGTAAATAGTTTAAATGTATTAAAATATGTTTCTAATAATATAAATAAACTTAATACATTAAAATGAATGGCCTAGTATGAGAATCCAAAGTTAAAGTGAGGTTAGCCTTAAATTTTGGATTTTTGCTTGGATGGGGTTTAATTATGGTTTAATATTGGAAATGCCATTAAATGTGATATTAAATGATTGTTTGCTATATCATTTGATTTAGGCATTGAGGGAGGTTGATTTGCTTCATCCAAGTAGTGAAGGGAAAGTTGGAAGGATAGGATTGGAGGTTGTTTTAAGCTTGTTTTGGTTGCTATTTGAGGTAAGTACAAACTTTGAATACATTGGTTATGTTTGCATGACATTTGGGCTTAACACATTTTGATTGGAAAATGTGTTAAGCTACTTGATACATTGGTTATGTAAGAATAATGTGCTATGACATTTTTAATGTCATATATGTGTTAAAAGCATTGTGAAAAGCCATTGATAATTGCTAAATTGTGTAAAGTGTGAAATATGTGAATTATGTGAAAATACCCAAAGTAATTGGGTAATGCGTTGTAAATGCAAAAATGTGGTATAATGTAATGAGATATGTGGAAACATAATGAAATGAATTGATATCGATATAAATGAGAAAAATGAGAAAAGTGAGAAAAAGATGAGAAAATAAGGCAATATGTCTAGCTTGATGTCTTATTAGTTTTTGCTATAGATTTGTGTCTTATTTGTTATGATAATTATTGTTTTCTTTAGGTATTTTGTTAGTTTTAATCGGCTTATTTAGTGTTTTCATTAATTTTGGTAGTTTTAGTTTATTTCAATATTTATGTTGTTTTTGATCTAGTTTTTAGTATGGTGTTTATGTTTTGTTGGTTATTGTTTATTTACTTCTTGTTTGAAGTTTGTTCAAGTTTTGTTTTAGGTTTAAAAAGCCAAGGAACCAAATTGAAGGACAAAAAGGGACAGTAGCTGACACATGCAGAGGACACGGCCAAGCCACTGGCCGTGTCCCATACCTAGTGAAGGGGAAGCAGCAAGACACAGTAGAAGACACAGGCAAGGGACACGGCCAAGTCAGTGGCCGTGTCCCTCCAAAATGGTCCAACACGACCAAGTCAACCTCCAACACGGCCGTGTCACTCAACCAAAGAAGAAAAGAAGAAAAGCAAGCAGTAGTGAACACAAGCAAGGGACACGGCCAGGCTTGTGGTCGTGTCCCTCCAAAGACCTCCAACACGGCCAAGTCTCATCCAACTTGGCCGTGTCTCTCATGAACCAAAGGCAACGCAGATTTTAAGCGGAGGTTTCATATAAAAGAAAAGAAAAAGCTAGGGGTTGGTGGTGGTTGTTGAGAGTTTTGAGATTGAATCAACCGTCAAAGAGATTTTAGGGTTTTCATAACTTGTTTTCTTTGATTTTTGATTACACTTTGGATTAATCTAGCTTAGATTAGATTGTTCTAGTCATTGATACATCCTTCTTGCAAGATTTGAATAAGAGATTCTTCAGAAGCTTCAAGGAGTTTGTAATTTGGTTTTGTTCTTGAACTTTATCTCTTTATTTTCATTTGAATTGTATTTATGGATATTATCATGTCTAAATTGATTTCTTTGAATATTAATGAGATGAGTATGTTTGATAGCATTATGAACTAATTTGATCTAGTCTAGGGTTTGTATGGATCTGCTATGATTGTATGAATTGGTTATTACTCTTAACTCAATTATTTCTTTAAGCCTTTATTGAATGAATTATTGCTAATATATAATTGATTGGCCACCAATTATGTGTTTTAGGTATTAGAAGATGGATTGAGAGATGAAGTCTACTGCTGGAATAATTCAATTAAGGACTTAGGTGAATTAGAGATATAACCTAGCAAAAGATTATTTCAATTGGAACAAGATTATTTGAGAGAGGTTTGAATGCGAGAGCTTATTTCCTTTATTCAATTAATTAAGTTGCTTGAGATTTAATCTTTGAAATTAAATTGGTTAAGAGGAATAACTATTCATACATATAAGTAGCAGAGAAGTGCAAACCCTAGACCATTCTATTAAGTGAATCAAATCATCAGCTCAATTTACTTTTATTGTTTTAAACTTCGATCAATCTGTTTTCTTTAATTGTTAGCAATCTAAATTAATTCATTTCTTTTTATTTATAAACTGATAATCAATTAGCTACTTTAGCTTCCTTGTGAGACGACCTTGGGGTGATCACCTTTGCTACAGCTACCTCGTATACTTGCCAGAGACGCTTTGTGGTAGAGTTAATTCGAGCGCAACAAGTTATTGGCGTCGTTGCCGGGGAGGCTAATTGGCGAAATTGTTTATTAGCATAGATATTTAGATTATTTTTCATTATTTAATTTTGATTTTATTTTGTCTTTTGCTTTTAATAATTTCTTTTTCTAGAAATTTTGTTTATGCAAGGCAGGAGATCACTCGAAGGAGAGCTACATCCATTTATTCCAGAAATTCAGAGAGTGAAAAGGAGCAGAGAAGAGTTTGAACTATACACCGGATTTGATACAGAGGAGGACACTTCTAAATTTGAGTCAGATACTGCACAATCAGTTAACATGGGAGAAGAAAGGCGAAGAACCATGAGAGATTTTGCTTGACCTGTCATTGGGACTTCCACATCTTGTATAAGGTTGATAGATGCAGCAAGAAACTATGAGTTGAAGAACATTCATTACAACATGCTGCCATCATTATATGGAGTTCCAAATGAAGACCTTTTGAACTTTATTCGGGATTTTTATTCTACCCTCAACACTTTTCCATTGGGAGGACTAACAGAGGATCAGTTGAGGATGAGATGTTTCCCTTATACATTGAAGGATAGGGCAAAGAGCTGGCTTATGATGTTGCCCGAAAATTCTTTGACAACTTGGGAGCAAGTTTATAACAAGTTCATGGGCAAATTTTATTCTCATTAAAAGACAGCTGAATTGAGAGGGAAGATTGCTACATTCTCTCAATTTGAAGGAGAGCCATTTCATGAGGCTTGGGACAGATTTAAAATGTTATTGATTTAGTGTCCACATCATCATTACCCACTTCAACTTCTTAATCAGTTTTTCTACGATGGTTTAACCCAGCAATTTCAGAACACTGTTGATAATGCAGCTGGGGGAGCTATGGGAGAAAAGACAGCTGATGAAACTTATGATATCTTTGAGATGTTGGGAGCTAATTCTCAACAGAAAAGTGTAAGGGGAAGAAGTAAAGGGGTGAATCAATTGGAAGCCAATAGTGAGATGGTTAGTCAAATAGCTGAATTGACAAGGCAGGTTCAGATGCTGAACATGAAGAACAATATTTCTTCATCTACTCAAGAAGTTTGCAGAATCTGTGGGACATTCGGGCATGGAGCAAATATATGCCCCTCTGCATATGAGTCTTTTGGTAATGAAGCTGAGCAAGTCAATGCTATGGGGGGATTTCAACCAAGGGCCCGGAATGATCCTTACTCCAATACTTACAATCCTGGTTGGCGGAGCCACCCAAATTTTTCCTGGACAACAAATAATGCTCAATAGCCTTTCCATTTGCTCCAGAGACAGAACCAACAGTAGGGTCAATCCTCAAATCAAGGGCAGTCTAAGATAGAGAGTTTGGAGGAAAGTTTACAAGCTTTTATCCAAGTCAGTGCTAAAAATCAAGAGATGACCAATAAGAGGCTGGATTCATTAGAAGCATCTTTTAAGAAAGTGGAGACTCAAGTAGGGCAACTTGCACAACAGATGCAGATTCAACAAAAGGGGAAATTCCCAAGTCAACCTGAGCAGGCACAATCCGTGACTGTTCTTAGAAGTGGTAAGGAAATTAACAATAATGTTGAAAATGATTCTGTGAATGCAGGTGACCAAGAGAACAAGGAGGAAGGAGAAACAGAGAACAAAGGTGCTGGAGAAAGATCAATGAAGAAGTCCCCTTCAGCAGATTTACACAAGGCAAGCAATCCATACCGGCCACCTATACCATTCCCCAGCAGGTTGAAGGATGATAAACCAAATAAGCAATTTTCTAACATCTTCAACATGCTGTCTAAGGTAAGTATTAACTTACCCTTACTGGAAGCAATAAAGAACATGCTGGCTTATGCCAAATTCTTCAAAGAGCTGATTACCAAGAAAAAGAGGTATGAGACGAATGAAAAGGTGATAGTTTCAGAGGTAGCTAGTGCTGTTCTGCAGCATAAACTATCTTCCAAGCTAAAGGATCCTGGTAGCTTTATAATTCAAATTACTGTGGGGAATGGAAAGGGGACTGTTGGCATGTGTGATCTAGGAGCCAGTGTAAATTTGATGCCTTATTCTGTGTATCAAGAATTAGAACTAGGGGAACTTAAACCAACCAAAATGGTGTTGCAATTAGCTGATAGATCTCTTAGATTCCCGAAAGGGGTTGTAGAAGATGTGTTAGTTAAGGTTGGAGGGTTGATAGTACCTGTGGATTTTATAGTTCTTGACATGGAAGGAAGTAACCCTACACCATCAGCATACACTATTTTGCTGGGTAGGCCTTTTATGGCTACTACCAACACTTTAATAGATGTTAAAAATGGTAAATTATCAATGACTGTTTCGGGACAAACTGTTGATTTTTCTATTTTTAACACTTCTTCCATTCCTACAATTGCTTTATATGAGGATTGTTCTTTAATTAATTGTGTTGAAGCAGTTGTTTCAGATGTTTTCTTGCAGACAGGTTCCTCAGATAAATTGGAGCTGACACTGACCTTAGAAGAGAGGGCAAAACCAGTGGGGGAGACCCAAAGGTGGCTTAACCCAAAGGCATATGAGAGCTCGAGGAACTATAAGGATCGCACTAAAGCACTTCATGAAAGATTTATTGTGCGACAGACATTGAGTCCAGGTATGAAAGTTTTACTTTTTAATTCTCGACTTCGTCTGTTTCCAGGTAAACTCAAATCTCGATGGAGTGGTCCTTTCGAGATAACTCAGGTATGTCCTTCTGGTGCCATTGAATTGTTTAACTCTCAAACCAACAAGACTTTTAAAGTAAATAGACAGAGAGTTAAACCATATAAAGGAGGATTTCAAGAAGTGAGGATCATTGACAGCACTTTGATCCATGATCCCTAAGTCTTGCAGTGATATCCAGCTTTATGACTTTAAAGAAGCGCTAAATGGGAGGCAACCCATCGGTTTGCATTTCTTTTTCATAGTTGTAATTTTAAATTTAGCAAATTTTGATTTTATGTTTGGTTTAAATAAATGGAACGGGTGCTTTGATCGATTTTTTTTTTACTTTTCTAATGTGTTTCAGGGTTGATTGGAGAAGAGGTTTGCAATTTCTTTTATATTTGTTGATATTTGGCGATATAAAAATAAAAAAAAAAGTTAACAAGTGGCAAAAGGAGACACGGCCAAGGAGCTTGGCCGTGTCCCTTGGCCGTGTCACATGGGACATGGCCAAGCCTCATGAAAAATCTCTTTTATTTTGTTTTCTTTTAAGAAATTTCACAGTGAGTGACACGGCCAAGGAGCTTGGCCGTGTCCCTTGGCCGTGTCACATGGGACACGGCCAAGCTTCACCAAATTGATCTTCGTTTTTATTTTGCACCTCTCCTTCCAGTAGCAGACACGCCCATGGGACACGGCCAAGTCACTGGCCGTGTCCCTCAACACACACAAGACACGGCCATGTTCACCACAACTTGGCCGTGTCTCTCACTTTTTCACTTCAAAAAACACGATTCTTTCAACTTTTTCCTCATTCAATCCCTAGTTTTTCCTTCTCTTCACTCTCTCGCTCTCTCATTTTCTCTCTCCCGCAATCTCCATTAATTGTGCTTCCAAGCTCCAAATCCTCCATTAAACCTCAAATTTCTTCACCACAACTAAAAATAATCCATTAAAACTTCTTCTCCTCTCATAAAAGTTTGATTTAATCAAGTTTTGGTGTTGAATTTTTCAGATTTCTCAAGATGCCAAGAACAAAGATAGTTTCACACCACAAGAAGAAGAGACCTACAACTGAAGGGACTTCTTCATCTTCATCAGTTTCATCTTTAAAGAGAGCAAATCTGTTAGCTCAGGGTTTCTTCCCGACGAGGTATGTTAATGATGAATCACTTGATGCTCTGCAAATTAGGACTAATTTTTATCGTTATGTGCAAATTCTTGGGTGGGAGAACCTAGTCTCCTTGCGACCTTTGCAGTTTCAGGAGCTGAGTTTGGAATTTTTGACATCTCTTAAGGTTGAAAGAGATGATAAAAAATTTGCTCTAGGATGAGTTTTAGATTGCTTGGGAAATCGTTTGTGATTAATATTGAACAATTGAATGCTATATATGGTTTCCATCAACATGGGGAAAGGTCGGTACCTAAAGAGTTTAAACAGCAATTTGCTTGGGGAGCATTAGGGTCAGGGACTTATGTGGCCAAATGGGCCAAAGCATCTAAATTGAACAATCCCGCTTTGAGGTATTTGCATCGTTTTATGTCCTGCGGATTCTTTGCTAGGAAGGAGAGCCCGGATGTGGTGGAATTGACTGAACTATTTTTCCTAGATTGTGCTTGTAATGCAGTGCCTGTTAGTTTCGACTATTGGTTAGCCGATGTTTTTGATAGTGTGGCCAATAAAAGGAGGGGGGCAATTTGTATTGGAGGGTTGATTACGACATTAACAATAGCCCTTCTGGAGGATTTTGACCCGAGTACCAGTCGCATGACTAGAATTTTGGGTAATGACTCTTTGGATTTGGCCACATTAGAGAAGATGCATATGGTGGTGCATAGGAGAGGGCCTTATATGATGGCTTCAGCTGAGCCAGAAGCACCGGGGGACAGGCAGAAGAGAGCACGGGTTCAAGAGGAGTCCAACTCAGATTCTCTTGGTTTAGATGAAGATGCTCCGGTCTTGGGTAATCAAGAAATACTTAATAGGATTGAGGCATTGGAGGGCAAGGTGGACAGTAACCATGCTGCGATCTTGCAGCAGTTGGAACAGATTAATAGCAACCTTGCCAAGATCTTGAGTCTCCATCCCTCGGTCACTTCCTCTTCACACCCGCCTTCACCATAGATTTTGAGTTCCTTGCTTTATTGTGTTTAGCTTATTTTTGTTATTTTTCATTTTTGTTTTTAATTTTAACATTTTATATTTTGGATATTTTATTTTTATATATTGTATTTTGTTTGTTTTGAACAGTTGTGTTTGTGATGAAAAGTTAGGGTTTTGCCTCACCAGGGTACGATGGAAGACAGGATGTACTTAACTCTTTCTCTTTATTATTCTTGTTTTCCATTGAGGACAATGTAAATTCTAAAGTGTGGGGTAATCTTTAAGCTTTTCTTTTGTTTTGTTTGTCTTGGTGTGTTTTATTGTGTGTTGTGCATGGCATAATTGTTGAAAATTTATTAATCTTTTCTGTGATTCTAGAATTATAGTTGAGACTTTAGTATCAGCATAGAAATGGGCATTTGAATTCATTCAGGATCAATTTTCACATTCTGCAATTCATGACATATAAATCTTTGTGAACCCACCTTTATGAGTTTTGAGCCTTATAGATTGAATTTTATTGTCAATTGATCTTCTTTTCTTAAGTGTGCACCTTCATGATTTTGCATCTCTAGAGTTTGCTTTTGCATGCTAATTGAACTCACATTATGATTTAATCTCAAGTTTTAAAATGATGAAGGCAAATTAGGTTATCCCTTTAGCTTAAAAAGACCTCCCTTAATATTGAATTCCTTAGTGAGCAAAGTTGAGCCTTTGACCTTTTCTTGATTGATCAATACAATTATCAACTCAAATTTCTCTTATTATCATCATACCTGCATTAAGGAATGGAGTTCTTATGATATGACAATAGGGTGGTTTATTTCAAAGTGTGGGGTAAGCAAATAAAAAAATGGTATTGCTATTTGGGGTTGAAATGCATACTTTGCACATTGTATTTGATTAAGAGTTGATTATTATTTTCCTCTACATTTTAAGCTAGATGTTCTATGCAATGTTATATTTTGTATATATATGTATTTTTTTTAAAAAAAATTATATATGATAAAAGAAAAAGAAAAAGAGAAAATAAAAAAAAGATGTATATATATATATAATTCATATATGTTCTAGCATTGGTTATCAAAAGAGGAATGTTGACTCATGTATTTTTTATGCAAGTATGTAAGATTATCAAGGATTGGTGAGTATGGCATTTGAGGGAGTTGTGATTTCTTAGCAAGAGTATTGTCTATTTTAGATACTCCATTTCTTGATGCTCCAACTTAAATGTCTTTTCTCACACCTTCACCTTAGCCCCATTACATCCAAATAAAAGACCTTCGGATTATTTCTTGAGAAAATCAGTGAGGGAGATTGGATAATTAAGCAAGTTTATGGTAGTATGCAGTCATGAGTGGTTTGAGTGAATTAACCTTTGAAATCGAGTGAAACACTTAGAAGAGAGATAAGATTTGTATGTCTGGATTAATGAATGAGTTAAGAAAATCTTGATTGAAGGAAATTGCAATTATTTATGTCTGAGTCTTGAAGGATTTCATCTTATATACTAGAATTATAGTTAAGGCTATTTGAATTTTTAATTTATGCCATGTGAATTTGCTTGAGGACAAGCAAAGTTTTAAGTGTGGGTAGTTGTTTTATTAGTTTTTGTTATAGATTTGAGTCTTATTTGTTATGATAATTATTGTTTTCTTTAGGTATTTTGTTAGTTTTAATCGGCTTATTTAGTGTTTTCATTAATTTTGGTAGTTTTAGTTTATTTCAGTGTTTATGTTGTTTTTTATCTAGTTTTTATTATGGTGTTTATGTTTTGTTGGTTATTGTTTATTTACTTCTTGTTTAAAGTTTGTTCAAGTTTTGTTTTAGGTTTAAAAAGCCAAGGAACCAAATTGAAGGACAAAAAGGGACAATAGCTGACACATGCATAGGACACGGCCAAGCCACTGGCCATGTCCCATACCTAGTAAAGGGGAAGCAGCAAGACACAGTAGAAGACACAGGCAAGGGACACGGCCAAGTCAGTGGCCGTGTCCCTCCAAAATGGTCCAACACGGCCAAGTCAACCTCCAACACGGCCGTGTCACTCAACCAAAGAAGAAAAGAAGAAAAGCAAGTAGTAGTGAACACAAACAAGGGACATGGCCAGGCTTGTAGCCGTGTCCCTCCAAAGACCTCCAACACGGCCAAGTCTCATCCAACTTGGCCGTGTCTCTCATGAACCAAAGGCAACCCGGATTTTAAGCGAAGGTTTCGTATAAAAGAAAAGAAAAAGCTAGGGTTTGGTGGTGGTTGTTGAGAGTTTTGAGATTGAATCAGCCGTCAAAGAGATTTTAGGGTTTTCATAACTTGCTTTCTTTGATTTTTGATTACACTTTGGATTAATCTAGCTTAGATTAGATTGTTCTAGCCATTGATACATCCTTCTTGCAAGATTTGAACAACAGATTCTTCAGAAGCTTCAAGGAGTTTGTAATTTGGTTTTGTTCTTGAACTTTATCTCTTTATTTTCATTGGAATTGTATTTATGGATATTATCATGTCTAAATTGATTTCTTTGAATATTAATGAGATGAGTATGTTTGATAGCATTATGAACTAATTTGATCTAGTCTAGGGTTTGTATGGATCTGCTATGATTGTATGAATTGGTTATTACTCTTAACTCAATTATTTCTTTAAGCCTTTATTGAATGAATTATTGCTAATATATAATTGATTGGCCACCAATTATGTGTTTTAGGTATTAGAAGATGGATTGAGAGATGAAGTCTAATGCTGGAACAATTCAATTAAGGACTTAGGTGAATTAGAGATATAACCTAGCAAAAGATTATTTCAATTGGAAAAAGATTATTTGAGAGAGGTTTGAATGCGAGAGCTTATTTCCTTTATTCAATTAATTAAGTTGCTTGAGATTTAATCTTTGAAATTAAATTGGTTAAGAGGAATAACTATTCATACATATAAGTAGCAGAGAAGTGCAAACCCTAGACCATTCTATTAAGTGAATCAAATCATCAGCTCAATTTACTTTTATTGTTTTAAACTTCGATCAATCTGTTTTCTTTAATTGTTAGCAATCTAAATTAATTCATTACTTGTTATTTATAAACTGATAATCAATTTGCTACTTTAGCTTCCTTGTGAGACGACCTTGGGGCGATCACCTTTGCTACAGCTACCTCATATACTTGTGAGAGATGCTTTGTGGTAGAGTTAATTCGAGCGCAACACTTGATTATGTGACAATGAGAAAGATATTGATAATGAGAAATATGAATAAATTGTGTGCCTAGTATGTTATTTAATTTTTAGAGTTCTGTGTTTGGCGGAATGCCTATGATTTGCCTACGGGCTAGATGTTGGGCGTCACTGTGAAAATATTTTTGAGGTGAAATGACTGGGTTGTAAGCCTAAAAAATAAGTCCTTGAAGCTAGGCTGGGTGAAATGACAGGGTTGTAAGTTCAGACCTAGTTGGACTATTACATTGATATTTTGCCTGCGAGGCTAGACACATGGTGTCATTATAGACCAAAATAGTAACTCTGGAATTTGAATAGCATATTAGTTATCTTTGGGCCCATGTTTGTGTTTATTTTTATGTAAATTATGGATTGTGAAATATTTAAAAAGTATGAGAACATGGAATGATGTGATATCCATAAGCATTTTGCATTGGCATTACTTTACAGTTTTATTATTATCAAAATTTGTACCACTAAGCTTTTAGCTTAGCGTGATTGTATTTCGTCGTATAGGTGACATGGGTGATTTGGTAGAGCCGCAGAGTTTTACTAGACCTAGTCGTGTCTAGGCTTGTATTTATTGAGCTTGAAGTGTTTTTAGGTACATCAAGATTAGAGCCTTTTTCCAACATGTACATATTTGATATTATAGTATATTTTGATATTATGTATATTATGTTTTGTTTTTGAAGTGTATATATTATAAATTGTAAAGAATGTTTTGCATAATTTGTTTAAAATGAGATTCTATACGTGTTGTTGATATATATATATATATAAATATTTTGAGAGAATATGGAGAAATTGAGAAGTATTGGTGAAATGAAGATTTGATTTTATTGGGAGTGTTTATTTTAAGCAGGTTGAGTTTATTAAATTTTGGGATGTCCAAATTATAGAAAAAACTTTAGCAAATTTTTCTCAGAGATTTTCATATAAAATGTTTATTTTGGTTTCCTATAATAAGTAAAGAATATTTATTTATTATTTAATTTTATATATTTAGTTTTTGAAATTTTAAATAAAAAATGTGAAAATTTTTATTAAACCAGTCTGTGATATTTTTATACTGTATATGCGTATTTTATATATACTGAAAATATGTATTGTATGTATATAGGGTATAAGAGTGTTATATTAATGAATAAAACTTCTAATGAGATATGGAATGGAAGAAAATCTAAAATTTCATACCTTAGAGTATTTGGATGAAAATGCTTTATATTAAATACCAAGGACAACCTTAGAAAATTCTCATCCAAATTGGATGAAAGAATCTTCTTAGGATACTCTTCATCAAGTAAAGCATATAGAGTATTTAATAGGAGAACTTTAGTACTTGAAGAATCAATGCATGTTATCTTTGATGAATCCTCCAAGCTTGATCATGGGAAAGGTAGACATCTTGATGATTTTGTAGTTACATTTGAAGAACTTGAGATATAAGATGCTCCAAAAGAAGACAATGATGAACTAATCTTGGAACAAGAGGAGACTCAAGAGCTATCCAAAGATCAACATTATCAAAAGGATCATCCATGGTCATTGGTGATACTTCAAAGGGAGTAACTACTAAATCAAAATTTAAATATTTGAACTCTAATATTGCTTTTGTTTCTCAAATTGGGCCAAGGACCATTGAGGAGGCTCTTAATGATGAATGTTGGGTGTTTGACATGAAAGATGAACTTAGCCAGTTTGAGAGAAACAAAGTGTGGGAACTTGTTCCTAGACCCAAGGATCATCCAATTATTGGTTGCAAATGGGTGTATAGGAATAATCTTGATGAAGATGGTTTCATTACTAGAAACAAAGCTAGATTGGTAGGCGAAGGCTATAACCAAGAGTAAGGCATTAATTATGATGTGACATTTGCCCAGTAGCAAGATTAGAAGCAATTAGAATTTTACTTATACTTGCATGTCATATGAATTTTGAACATTTTTAAATGAATGTCAAAAGTGCTTTTTTGAATGGTTTTATTAATGAATAAGTTTATGTTGAACAACCCCCTGGTTTTGAAGATTATCAACTCCCAAATCATGTTTTTAAATTAACCAAGGCACTATATGGATTAAAATAAGCTCCAAGAGCTTGGTATGATAGACTCAGTGCTTAATTATTGGAAAAAGGTTTTACAAAAGGTAAAGTTGATACTAAACTTTTTATTAAAAGAAAATAGCATAACATTTTAATTATGCAAATCGATGTTGATGACATTATATTTGGTGCTACTAATGAATCTTTGTGCCAAGAGTTTGCTTCTTGTATGAATAGGGAATTTGAAATGAGCATGATGAGTGAACTTAAATTCTTCCTTGGTCTACAAGTTAAGCAATACAAGGATGGTATCTTTAATAATCAATCCAAATATAGAAAGGAACTTCTCAAGAAGTTTGGCATGGATGGTTGCAAAGCAAGCAAGACTCCAATGAGCGTAACCTTGAAATTGGACAAAGAAGAAAGTGGTAAGAAAGTTGATGGGCCATCCTAAATCGATATGAGGCTTGCTCATATCGATTTGGGAGAGCCAAATCGATATGAGCATTACCTCAAATCGATTTGGGCATCCCAAATCGATATGAGCTTTGCCTCATATCGAAGCCGGCTGTAGACTCTTAATTTTTTACCAAGTCCAATCTAAAAATTTTAAAATAATCCAAAATAATTTTTGTATTATTTATTATTTATTTTAATATTTATTATTTATTTTGATATTTATTTTAATAATATTTATTGTTTATTCTAATAATATAATATCTATTTTATTTTTCATTTATTATTTATAACATTTATTTTATTTACTTTTTGTTATTTATTTTTATTATTATATTTACTTTATTATATTTATTATTTATTAATTATACAATATTTATGTTTAAAAAAACTATTTTCTTGTTATACAAAGCTTTCAAGTTAAGGGAAGTATGTCGAACCATCAAACCTCAAAGGACATATTGCGCAAAGGAAATTATTATTGGCAAGGTTATGAAGAAGCTACCAATTGACATGCTAAATCATAGTTTGAAATGGATGTATCTCTGACTCTACAGCTTGGGGTCTCCACCACTCATATTTTCAACATCTTGAAGATAAAAGCCATAAATGTGAAGCATTCTGTCATTTCAATGCAAGACCTGAACAAGCATCTGGAAGGAACCAATGAGAACACTTATCTCGATCTATGAATTGATAGAACCACTGTAAATATTATTCATGCATACCATGCATACATGAGCATATCACACTGCATTTTTGCCTTGTGTTATCTATTCTTGGTCAAAAGTAAACAGCGATACTCTTTGAAGCAAAGATGAAGCGAGTATAGAATTAGGGGGCATGGAAGGCCCATTGCTTGAGGAAGCTCCAGTCATTTTGCAAAAGATGAAATGCATACTTATGCAAAGAACTAGACAACACAAACATCAATTAGAGCCTGCATGGGAACAAAATTATGCATTTGAGCCTACACAGGGGGCAAAGTTTCTCCTTTCAATTTTTTGAATTTATGCATGTACAAAACATTTTCAAACTCACTTTCAAATATTTTGCCATGCAGGGGGCAAGGAGAAGATATGAGGACCAGCTACAAAATATCTAAATTATTTGTAAAAGGAAGAACAAAAAGAATGGAATAGATGGAATAGCCAGAATTCTCAACTGATAAAAGGTCAATCAAATCCAGTCTCGGGTCTAAGTACCCAAATCAAATTCAGTCTCAGGTCTAAGTACCTAAATCAAATTTAATCTCGGGTCAAAGTACCTAATGTCAGGTCCAAGTACCCAAATCCAATTCAGTCTCGGGTCCAAGTATACAATTCAGTCTCAGGTTCAAGTACCCAATCACGAGTCCAAGTACCCAAACCCAATTCAGTCTTGGGTCCAAGTACCCAGTTTCAAATTTAAGTATCCAGTCTCGGGTCCAAGTATCCAAATCAAATTCAATCTCGGGTCTAAATATCCAAATCAAATTCAGTCTCACGTCCAAGTATCCAAATCAAATTCAGTCTCGGGTCCAAGTACCCAGTCTCAGGTCCAAGTATCCAAATTTTTTTTTAGTCCAAGTACCCAGTCTCGAGTCCAGATCTCATTTTGGGTCCAAGACCCAATCAACCTCGGGTCGAGAACCCACCCTCATCCAAAATATGCTCAAAATTATGTTACTTTTCACTCTCTTTTGCTATAATCTCAGATCTTTCAAGCAGGGGGCAAACTATAGACCCTTAATTTTTTACCAAGTCTAGTCCAAAGATTTTAAAATAATTCAATACAATTTTTGTGCTATTTATTATTTATTTTAATATTTATTATTTATTTTAATAATATTTATTATTTATTTTAATAATATAATATCTATTTTATTTTTCATTTATTATTTATAATATTTATTTTATTTACTATTTGTTATTTATTTTTAATATTATATTTACTTTATTTTATTTATTATTTTATTTACTATTTGCAACGGATGTGCGACAGGGGGCGTGGCACGCCAATTCAGCCAGCGGCGAATTAGCACCCCAGCACGCCAATAGAAATCCTTGCAGGCTTGCTGCAATTGGCCCAGCGATCCTTACAGTGTCCCAGCGCCCCAGCGCACAGTCCCTAGCAGCCCCAGCGCCCCAGCATGCAGGCCCAACGCCCAGCAGCCAGCGCCCGGGGTCAATTTCTGCCCAAACCTTATTTTAGTCAGTTTGGTTTTTTTTTTCCTAAACAAGTCTATATTTCCTTAAACCTTAACCAAATAACATTAGGTTTTTATTTTTTTTCCTATAAATAACACATTAAAACATAGTTCACAGGACTTTGGCAATTTTATTCAGAGAAGACTTTGGCAATTATGGAGAGACTCAACAATTTTTCTCGAACTTTTGAAACATTGAAGAAATAGAGAGCAACCCTAAGCAATCAAAAACAAAAAGAACACTCCAATTTACAAGGCAACAAGGTTGTAGCTCCACCAGAATTTTAAAGGTGCAATTGTGGTGGAACTAACAAATGACGGTATTTTCTTAATTAATTCATTATAACATGCTTTTGATAATTTTTAACATGGAACGTGCATGATAGTTATTTAAAATTGAATCCATTAGCCTGTAATATCCTAATGTATGCCTTAGAAGTTTTGCATATTGTTGTTGTTTGCTTAAATGGAATATATATATTATGTGATAAGAAAAGAAATTGGATTGAATGTGTATGTATATGTGTTTTGGGAAAGAAAAGAGGGTTTAGAGAGAAGTGTATATGTTGTTTATATGATAATATATATAACATATAAGTTGGTCAAAAGAGTGGTCAAGGGAAGAAGATATTTTCTTATGGTATTTGTGAAATTACTTAAATGGGCTTTTAAGGGAAAAGAAAGTTAGAACAAATGGTTAAAGGGTGTTTTGGTAATTGCCTTTGATGAAACACTTGGTGGAGATAAAAAGGGAAATTTGACTTTGCTTCTTTATGTTTTCTTCTTCTTTTTCCTTGGTGTCGGCCGGCTCTTTCATAGACAAAAGGAAAGCAAGAGACAAAGAGAAGATCTTGATGTGTTAAGCTCAAATTGAAGGAAGATTAAGTGATCAAGTTGATGATTCAAGAAGTGTTATAACTTTGGTAAGTTCTCTTTTGATCTTTTTGCTTATTTGGAATGGTATTTGAGGTTGATAGACTTTTAAGAGTGTGTTGGTTGATGTTGATATGTTTATGAGTGTTTGAATGTTTTGATTATGGATTTTAAGGATAAGTTGAAGGAAAGAGTAAGTTGGTTGGATGAGGTGATTTTGTGTTGTGTTTAGGGTTTTGAGATGATTTGGTGTTTTGTGTTTGATGTGTGTTTTGGCTTGTTTTGGTGTTGTTGTAAGTTTGAGATGGGATTTTGGGTATGTTTTGTGAAAATTGTTTGAAGAGGATGTTAAGGAATAGAGGTGTGTTGTTGAGTGTTTGGTTGTTTTGGCCGGAATTTTGATTTGTGGCCGGGCACGCCCATGAGCACGTCCAGGGTTTTTAGGCGTGTCAATTGTGTTGGAGGCAGTAGGTTTGACACGACCAGTAACACGCCCGTGTTATTGAACGTGTCATAGCTACTGTGAGATTTGAGAATTTACACGGTCGGGAGCACGTTCATGATGTTGGACGTGTTGTTATGTTTGAGAGGCAGAAGGTATTACACGCCCATGAACACGCCCATGTTGTTGAGCGTGTAAAGGCTTCTGTGTTGTGGAGTTAGGACACGGTCAGGAACACGCCCGTGTGGGTGAGCGTGTCAAGATTAGGGTTTGCCCTAGTTAACTATTAATTGGATTATCTTTTGTGTATCTCTAAGCAAGTATATGTTATTATTTTTGGATTAGGTCTTGAAGCAAGTGATTGATCATTGATTTGAGAAGTGAAGAATCTTGGTAAAGGAAAGTGTGTAGGGTTGTGTGATTTGTGATTGAGGTAAGTACAAATTACATAATTGCATACATTCATAAAATATTGAGATTTAACCTACATTTGCTCATGTTGATGATGCATATGAATAATGATATGTTGTGTTACAATGTGGAGTGAAATGTTGATATTTATGAATGATGCTATTTGGGATATAATGTGATCATTGTTGATGAATTACCTTAATGTTATGATTGAGGCTTGTTTGCCTAATTGATGATATAAATGTACACTTGAATAATGAAGAGTATATTGTGAATTAAGATGTAAAGCCATTGTTATTGGCTATGATGATTCTATTGAAAGAAATAAGGCATGTTTGCCTAAATGATGATGAGAATTGAGAATTTAAAATGATAATTGAATAATAAATGAATTGTGTGGCTAATGTGTTATTCCATTTTCAGAGTTTGTTGTTGGTGGCATGCCTAATAATGGTAACAATCTCTTGAAGTTAGGTTGGATTTGATCCTTGAAGCCTAATTGAGATGTTACAACCCTTGAAGCTAGGTTGGGTTGGTTCTTGAAGCCAAGTTGGGTTGATGCTTAGCATGCTTTGCTCCCCTTGAAGCTTGGTTGAACCTAATCCTTGAAGCCTAGTTGGGTCTATGATATGGATAAATGTGATAACAAAACCAAAGCATTAACTCTGAAAATTGAATGGCATATTAGTGTGTTTTGGGCCCATGCTTGTCTTCGTTTAATATGATTCATGAATGGTAACATAATTGATAAATGAGGTATATGGAAAGATGTTGAAATGTGATATGTTCATATATTGTGGTTTATGGAATGTAAAAGTATGTTGTTAGCTTTACATCTATGATGTTGTTCTTATTAATAAGGTGTGTGGCATTGCATTGCACTAAAGCATAACATTAGCATGATGTGTCTTACTAAGCCGTTGGCTTAGCGCGATAGTGTTGATCGCGCAGGTGATAAAGTTGAACCCGAGAGCTCTTCGAGACCGAGTGAGAGTAGACATTGAAGAATCTATTTTGGAACTTAAAGATCAGAGCAGAACTGCCAATCATGTATACTTCTTTATATTTTGTAAAGTATTGTTTATAATGTAAATATATATATATATATATATTTGTAAACATGGATTTAAATGTTTTCATATATGTAAATATTTTATAACTTCCGCTGTGTATTAATTAAATGTATGTATATATCTAATTTGTTTTATACTACAAGTTAATGTCTTACTTTCTATAATGTATAATGATAAAGATTATGGTATCTTTTTAAATGTTTTGAGTGTTAAGGAACTTCGTAGCATCCTTATGTTCAGTGCATGCATACTACATTGTGGTGGTTGTAGTGTGTGTGTACCGGATGTGGGGGTGTTACAATTGTTTTGGTATCAGAGCCTAGGTTTGAGATTCTCAAGCTAGGTAAAATGTAAGAAAAAGAATATTTTTATTTAAAAAGTCAGTTTTTGAATCACATACATGTGTGAGATTGGCAGTCTCTGATCTTTAATAAGATGTAATCTGCTGTGTTTGCAGACATAGGTTGTGATGGATTCTCACTCACGTCAGTCGGTCGAGGGTAGTGCCGAAAGTATAGCTCCGGAGGATAGAGCTAGAGTTGATAGTGCTGGGGAGGCACCTGCTTCGGTGTCGAGGAGACCAGTTGGTGATGAGGTTCCGCTAGCTTGGCTTAGGCATGTGGTAGAGGCTTTGAGGCAAGCACCAGTGCAACCACAGCCACCACCCCCTCAGCCTTTGGTATCAGTGAGGCACTATGATAAACTAAGGAAGTATGGAGCGGAGGATTTCCTTGGTACTGTTGATCCAGCTGTAGCGGAGCAGTGGCTTGATAAAGTACAGAGAATCTTTATTCAGTTGCAAGCCACCCCAGAGGAAAAGTTTGATTATGCAAGATCATTGCTGCAGAAGGACGCATACGACTGGTGGAAGACAGTGCCACATGCTATGGATGATCCACCAACATTGTCCTATGCTGACTTTTTGAGAGAATTTGAATTGAAGTATACTCCGAGGGAGTATAAAGACATAAAGAAGATGGAGTTTTTGAGCTTGAAGCAAGACAGCCGGACCGTTACAGAATATGAAGTTGAGTTTATCCGGTTGAGCTAGTATGCTGGGGGTATTATATCCGATGAGATAGATAGATGCAGGAGATTTGAGGAGGGATTGAGGCCCTCTATCATGTGATTAGTGGCTGGATCTAGATATCATGATTTTTCCCATCTCGTGGCAGCAGCTCGGAGTGTGGAGCGAGCTCAAGTTATTGCAGCTGCTTCAGAGGAAGAGGTTAGGGTTAGAAGACCCCAATTTGAGGCAGGGTCTTCATCTGCTAAGAGAGGTAAAGGTAGCTTTGTTCCTCGGGTTAGTAGGAGTCAGAGGCCAGCTGGTAGGTCAGTGCAGTTCCAGAGGCAGAGATTTAGACCTACAGTTTCAGTGGAGAGTGCTCCGACCCCAATGATCCAAAGATCCACCCTACCCACCTGCATTCATTGTGGCAGGCCACATGGTGGTCCTTGTTGGAAGACTGGTGTAGCAGGGGTATGCTTCAGATGTGGATCACCTGATCACTTTGTGAGAGATTGTCCTGAGAGGCAAGAGCAGATGTCAGTTGATTCTGTGGCTTCTCGACCTAGTGTGAGGGGAGGTCGAGGAGGCAGGGGTGTCAGCAGAGGAGGTAGATCTGGGTTCAGTTCTAGAGGAGGTTCTACATCCAGGGAGAGTAGACCAGAGGAGGTTGGATCTTCCCAGAGGATATATGTTATGCAGAGGCAGCCAGATGTTTCGGCAATCATAGCTGGTACTTTTTCTTTATTTGATACTTCAGTACTTGCTTTGATCGATCCCGGATCTACACATTCATATATTAGTGCATCTGTTTTGCCTGTGTCTGATATGCATGCTGAATCCCTAGGATTTGATGTATTGGTGACAAATCCTCTAGGGCATAGTGTGATTGTTAGCAGGGTGCACCGGAATAGTGCTGTAGTGGTGCAAGGTGAGGAGTTCCTTGGGGATTTAATTGAAATGCCTTTTAAGGAATATGATGTGATCCTGGGCATGGACTGGCTATCTAGACATGGAGCTATGGTAGAATGTAAAAAGAAATTTTTTACTTTGAGAACTGGTGATGGTAGAGAGGTGATAGTATCTAATGAGCAAGGACAGCTAGCATCTTTGTTTGTTTCAGCTGTTGCAGCCAGGAGGTTGATTAGAAAAGGGTGTGATGCTTATCTTGCTCATGTAGTAGATACTAGAGTAAAGGGTTCTCAAATTGATGATATACCCATAGTTGCAGAGTTTCCAGACGTGTTTCCAGAGGAGTTGCCAGGGTTGCCTCCTGAGAGAGAGGTGGAGTTTGGTATTGAATTGTTGTCTGGTACCACTCCTATCTCTATTACTCCTTATAAAATGGCACCAGCAGAATTGAGGGAGTTGAAAGTGCAATTACAGGAGTTGTTGGATAAAGGATTTATTCGCCCCAGTGTTTCTCCTTGGGGAGCTCCTGTTTTATTTGTGAGGAAGAAAGATGGTACTATGAGATTGTGTATCGATTATAGGCAATTGAACAAGTTGACCATTAAAAATAAATATCCTTTGCCTAGAATCGATGATCTCTTTGATCAGTTGAAGGGAGCGTCAGTGTTTTCTAAAATTGATTTGAGATCAGGGTACCATCAGCTGAGGGTCAAAGCTGAAGATGTTCCGAAGACAGCCTTTCGGACCAGGTATGGGCATTATGAGTTTTTAGTAATGCCATTTGGATTGACGAATGCACCTGCAGCTTTTATGGATTTGATGAATAGGGTGTTTAGGCCCTATTTGGATCAGTTTGTGGTAGTGTTTATAGATGATATTTTGGTGTATTCGCGTAATGAGGAGGAACAGGACCAGCATTTGAGGATTGTGCTGCAGATTTTGAGAGAGAAGCAATTGTTTGCTAAATTGTCGAAGTGTGAGTTTTGGCTTGACCAAGTAACTTTTCTCGGTCATATAGTTTCAGTAGAGGGTATTAGAGTTGATCCGAGTAAAGTTGAAGCTATTCTGAATTGGAGTCCACCAAAATCTGTGACTGAAGTTAGAAGTTTTCTGGGTTTGGCAGGCTATTACCGACGGTTTGTGAAAGGATTTTCTTTGATAGCTACTCCACTTACCAGATTGCTTCGAAAGGGAGTTAGATTTGTGTGGACGGATCAGTGTCAGGCTAGCTTTGAGCAGTTGAGAGAAATGTTAACTCAAGCGCCTATTCTTACTTTACCTGTGGAAGATAAACCATATGTGATTTACAGTGATGCTTCACATAGTGATTTGGGGTGTGTGCTGATGCAAGAAGGTAAAGTTATAGCTTATGGTTCTTGACAGTTGAAACCGCATGAGCTTAACTATCCTACCCATGATTTGGAGTTGGCAGCTATTGTGTTTGCATTGAAGATTTGGCGACACTACTTGTTTGGGGAGAAATGTTTCATCTACACTGATCACAAAAGCTTGAAATATTTGGGTGTCCAAAAAGAGCTTAATCTTCGGTAGAGGAGATGGTTGGAGTTAATCAAAGACTATGACTGTTTGATTGATTATCATCCAGGTAAAGCAAATGTTGTTGCTGATGCCTTGAGTCGGAAGTCTTTAGCAGGGTTGACTGTTTATTCGCTCTCGTTGCTTGTTGAGTTGAGAGCTTTGCATGCCAGTTTTGTATCTTGTGATGATGGGGCATTGTTGGCACAGTTGCAATTGAAACCAGTATTGTTGGATCAGATTAAAGAGGCTCAGTTGGCTGATGAGAAGATTCAAAAGATTGTTTCAGATTGTCAGAATAGAAAGAGTAGCGATTTTGTTGTGAGAAGTGATGGGAGTCTCTGGTTTAAGAACAGATTGTGTGTACCCGATGATGCTAATTTGAAAAGGATTATTTTAGAAGAGGCACATCAATCAGTATTTGCTATGCATCCGGGCAATACCAAGATGTATCATGATTTGAGACAGCATTACTGGTGGTTTGGTTTGAAGAGAGACATTGCTGAGTTTGTATCGAAATGTCTCACATGTCAGAAGGTAAAAGTAGAGCATCAAGTTCCAACCGGGTTGCTTCAACCTTTTTCAGTGCCTGAATGGAAGTGGGAAAGAGTGACAATGGATTTTGTGTCTGGATTTCCATTGACACAAAAGAAATATGATGCTATTTGGGTGATTGTGGATAGATTGACTAAAACAGCTCATTTCCTTCCGGTTCGGATGGATTACTCTTTGGAGAGATTGGCTGAGCTGTATATCCATGAGATTGTGAAATTGCATGGTGTCCCAATTTCTTTAGTGTCTGATCGAGATCCCCGGTTTACTTCAAGGTTTTGGAAGAGTTTGCATAGTGCTATGGGTTCTCGACTGCACTTCAGCACTGCTTTTCATCCACAGACGGATGGACAGTCTGAGAGGGTGATACAGATTATCGAGGACATGTTGAGAAGCTGTGTTATTGACTTCTCTGGAAGTTGGGATAGATTTCTACCACTTGTGGAGTTTGCCTACAACAACAGTCACCAATCCAGCATTGGTATGGCACCATTTGAAGCATTATATGGTAGACGGTGTAGGACACCTCTGTGTTGGAGTGAACTTGGAGATGGTAAGTTAATTGGGCCTGATTTGATTAAAGAAACTGAGGAGAAAGTGAGGATGATTCGAGATAGGTTAAAAGCAGCTTCAGACAGACAGAAGTCTTATGCAGATCTGAAAAGGAGGGACATAGAGTTTGATGTTGGAGATAAGGTATTTTTGAAAGTGTCTCCTTGGAAGAAGATATTGAGGTTTGGTCAAAAAGGAAAATTGAGTCCTCGTTTCATTGGACCGTATGAAGTTTTGGAAAGAGTTGGGCCAGTTGCTTATCGACTTGCTTTGCCACCCGAATTGGATCGTATTCATAATGTATTCCATGTTTCTATGTTGAGGAGGTATAGATCGGATCCATCTCATGTGTTGCCGATTGAATCTATCGAAGTGAGTCAAGATTTAACGATTGAAGAGGAACCAGTTGCTATCTTGGCACGTGAAGTGAAAGAATTGAGAAATAAGAAAGTGCCACTTGTGAAGATTTTGTGGAAGAATCATGCAAAAGAAGAAGCAACTTGGGAAAGTGAACAAACCATGAGAGATCAGTATCCTCAGTTGTTTCAGAATTGATATCAGGTAATTTCGAGGATGAAATTTCTTTTTAGAGGGGGAGAATTGTAATATCCTAACGTATACCTTAGAAGTTTTGCATATTGTTGTTGTTTGCTTAAATGGAATATATATATTATGTGATAAGAAAAGAAATTGGATTGAATGTGTATGTATATGTGTTTTGGGAAAGAAAAGAGGGTTTAGAGAGAAGTGTATATGTTGTTTATATGATAATATATATAACATATAAGTTGGTCAAAAGAGTGGTCAAGGGAAGAAGATATTTTCTTATGGGATTTGTGAAATTACTTAAATGGGCTTTTAAGGGAAAAGAAAGTTAGAACAAATGGTTAAAGGGTGTTTTGGTAATTGCCTTTGATGAAACACTTGGTGGAGATAAAAAGGGAAATTTGACTTTGCTTCTTTATGTTTTCTTCTTCTTTTTCCTTGGTGTTGGCCGGCTCTTTCATAGACAAAAGGAAAGCAAGAGACAAAGAGAAGATCTTGATGTGTTAAGCTCAAATTGAAGGAAGATTAAGTGATCAAGTTGATGATTCAAGAAGTGTTATAACTTTGGTAAGTTCTCTTTTGATCTTTTTGCTTATTTGGAAGGGTATTTGAGGTTGATAGACTTTTAAGAGTGTGTTGGTTGATGTTGATATGTTTATGAGTGTTTGAATGTTTTGATTATGGATTTTAAGGATAAGTTGAAGGAAAGAGTAAGTTGGTTGGATGAGGTGATGTTGTGTTGTGTTTAGGGTTTTGAGATGATTTGGTGTTTTGTGTTTGATGTGTGTTTTGGCTTGTTTTGGTGTTGTTGTAAGTTTGAGATGGGTTTTTGGGTATGTTTTGTGAAGATTTTTTGAAGAGGATGTTAAGGAATAGAGGTGTGTTGTTGAGTGCTTGGTTGTTTTGGCCGGAATTTTGATTTGTGGCCGGGCACGCCCATGAGCACGTCCAGGGTTTTTAGGCGTGTCAATTGTGTTGGAGGCAGTAGGTTTGACACGACCAGTAACACGCCCGTGTTATTGAACGTGTCATAGCTACTGTGAGATTTGAGAATTTACACGGCCGGGAGCACGTTCATGATGTTGGACGTGTTGTTATGTTTGAGAGGCAGAAGGTATTACACGCCAATGAACACGCCCGTGTTGTTGAGCATGTAAAGGCTTCTGTGTTGTGGAGTTAGGACACGGTCAGGAACACGCCCGTGTGGGTGAGCGTGTCAAGATTAGGGTTTGCCCTAGTTAACTCTTAATTGGATTATCTTTTGTGTATCTCTAAGCAAGTATATGTTATTATTTTTGGATTAGGTCTTGAAGCAAGTGATTGATCATTGATTTGAGAAGTGAAGAATCTTGGTAAAGGAAAGTGTGTAGGGTTGTGTGATTTGTGATTGAGGTAAGTACAAATTACATAATTGCATACATTCATAAAATATTGAGATTTAACCTACATTTGCTCATGTTGATGATGCATATGAATAATGATATGTTGTGTTACAATGTGGAGTGAAATGTTGATATTTATGAATGATGCTATGTGGGATATAATGTGATCATTGTTGATGAATTACCTTAATGTTATGATTGAGGCTTGTTTGCCTAATTGATGATATAAATGTACACTTGAATAATGAAGAGTATATTGTGAATTAAGATGTAAAGCCATTGTGATTGGCTATGATGATTCTATTGAAAGAAATAAGGCATGTTTGCCTAAATGATGATGAGAATTGAGAATTTAAAATGATAATTGAATAATAAATGAATTGTGTGGCTAATGTGTTATTCCATTTTCAGAGTTTGTTGTTGGTGGCATGCCTAATAATGGTAACAATCTCTTGAAGTTAGGTTGGATTTGATCCTTGAAGCCTAATTGAGATGTTACAACCCTTGAAGCTAGGTTGGGTTGGTTCTTGAAGCCAAGTTGGGTTGATGCTTAGCATGCTTTGCTCCCCTTGAAGCTTGGTTGAACCTAATCCTTGAAGCCTAGTTGGGTCTATGATATGGATAAATGTGATAACAAAACCAAAGCATTAACTCTGAAAATTGAATGGCATATTAGTGTGTTTTGGGCCCATGCTTGTCTTCGTTTAATATGATTCGTGAATGGTAACATAATTGATAAATGAGGTATATGGAAAGATGTTGAAATGTGATATGTTCATATATTGTGGTTTATGGAATGTAAAAGTATGTTGTTAGCTTTACATCTATGATGTTGTTCTTATTAATAAGGTGTGTGGCATTGCATTGCACTAAAGCATAACATTAGCATGATGTGTCTTACTAAGCCGTTGGCTTAGCGCGATAGTGTTGATCGCGCAGGTGATAAAGTTGAACCCGAGAGCTCTTCGAGACCGAGTGAGAGTAGACATTGAAGAATCTATTTTGGAACTTAAAGATCAGAGCAGAACTGCCAATCATGTATACTTCTTTATATTTTGTAAAGTATTGTTTATAATGTAAATATATATATATATATATATTTGTAAACATGGATTTAAATGTTTTCATATATGTAAATATTTTATAACTTCCGCTGTGTATTAATTAAATGTATGTATATATCTAATTTGTTTTATACTACAAGTTAATGTCTTACTTTCTATAATGTATAATGATAAAGATTATGGTATCTTTTTAAATGTTTTGAGTGTTAAGGAACTTCGTAGCATCCTTATGTTCAGTGCATGCATACTACATTGTGGTGGTTATAGTGTGCGTGTACCTGATGTGGGGGTGTTACATAGCCTATTAGCATAACCTTTTCCAAATATATGATTATTTAGTCCGCATACTAATAGTTTTGTTTAAAGTTTTTTTTGATGTATTATCACAATAGCTCCACTTAATTCTTCTTCCAAACTTTCAAAGTAGCTAAGTATTTTTAAATAATAATGATAATGTTGATTATGCTTTCCAACCCCTAAATTATTTTCAAATCATTAAACCCTAATTGTTTAACACTTTAAAACCCTAGCTTATGGAACCTAAATCCCAAAACCATGACCTAAAACCCTAATTCCCAGTAACCACCAAAATCCAAGTTCCAATCCAACAAATCCAAAAACTGAATCCAGTAGCCTAACCCAAGGTCTTAAATTTTCTAAATCCAAATGCCCAGAACCCTAAACCGCTTAATTCCATAAACATAAAACCAAATACTAAAACCTAAATTTTATCCAGTATCCCGTAATTTCAAACCCTAGACCCTTGAGACCCTAATTTGGTTTATTTATTGATTTAAACTATATCTTTTAGCTATTTATTTGATTGTTATTTATATGTTAATGATGAATGATTTACTTTATTTTATGAATGATTTGCCTCTATTTATATTGGATGATTAAATGACCTTTTATTTGTTTATTTTAGTCTCATGATTGTAAGAAGTATGTTTCCACTTTGTGGGTACCTCAATTGTTAAATATAATGCAATTCAATTAATTTTTATGTTTTGGATCAATGTAAAGGATACGTTTCCACCAATTGGTGGGTATCCTATTTTATTCTTTTTCTTTTAGATATTGAACGATGTAAGGACATGTTTCCATCCTTGGATGGGTGTCCGTTTATTTGTTTTTTTTAAACTTTACTATGATTTTTAATAAAGTATTTGTTTATTCTTATGATTGCATGTATTATGGATAATATCATTATATTTAAGAATTTTATAATATTAAGACCTGAAAAGGAGGCCGGTACTAATGAGCCATGCATTGTGGGAGTGCTGGGTCATTTCTTACCTTCCCCATACGTACCCAACTTTTTGAACCCATTAGGGGGTTGGGGATTCCTTAGAAATTGAGTCATCTACCCCTTTCTTTTTCCCGGCTCGTCCAGGTGACTGCCCAATTTTCTCTAGGTTTAGGTTTGTGTTCTCTAAGGCCCCGAGCCTAACAATACCGAAGTCACAAGAATCATTCCACATGGGAGTAGGGGCGAAAATCCCCACTCACACTGGCCTCATGTCAATTTCGGCCTCTCAAATTGACTAATATGAGTTTTAAAAGAATTTTTACCTGGAAATTTAATTTCCTAATCAAGCTATAATTTGTTTAAAACTTGGAATAAGTAGTTTAGGTTTAAGGGTTAAGTGATGGTTTTTGCCTATAAATATGCGATTAAAGGCAGAGAGGAGAGATTAGCAGCAACAATCAATCAACAAGTAAAGAAAAAGATTAAAAAACCCTATCAACACTACCAAAAGGAGGAAAAGAGACATAGGAACAAAACACCCCAAAGGCAGTAGCACACTGTCTTTGCTTTTGCTCAGCCAGAATTCAAAATCATTGCAATTAGAAGTTTAATCAATGTTTAATTGTCGTGGAGCCAACAAATGACTGTACATTCTAAACTAATTCAATATAAGATGCTTTGGTAATGGTTTTTAAATACTGAACACATTTATCCTTTGTCTAAATTAAGTCCAACATGCTATACTCATCATTTTTTTAAAGCATGATCAATGGTTGTTGATTTTATGATTCATAGTAGGTTATATATTTAAGTCTATTCCATTTAGTAGCCATTCACAAGAATGTGTATTGTGCAAATCATTACTATAAGTAAATGTGATAATGGGTCTAGAGTTTTCTTACAGTAATCAAGTTTTAGCAAAACCCTAAATCTATTTTATAAAAACCTAAAACCCTAAATCTATTTTATAAAATCCCAAAATTCTAAATTCTATTTTTCTAAAAACCAAAAACCGTAGCTTTGTTCTCTAAACCTAATTTTGTAAAAACATTAAAACCAATCCTCAAACCCTAATATCCCAACATCCAATAGCCTAATTTCTGAAACCAAAACCATAAACCTCATCCAGTAGCCCCAAACTTCCAAAACCCTAATCCATAAAAAAAACCTTATCTAGTAGCCATGACCCCAAAACTTCCAAACCTTGATCTTATTTCCTAAAACCCTAAAATAATGATTTAAACCCATAAACCCAAATTTAATATATAAACAATAATTTTTTACATTTAATACTTTAACCTCTAGTTTTGATTATTCGATTTGTTACATGCTTTAACCTCTAGTTTTGATTATTTTATGATAGATGGTTTATTTTATTTTATAATGGATGTTTTATTTTTAATTATCATGCTTGAATGATTTAATTTATTTAGTTATTTGATTATTTAGATTCTAAAGTTATAAAAGGCACGCTTTCACTTTGTGGGTGCCTCGGTTTTATTATGTAATTTAACTTATCTTTTAAGAATTTTAGGACTATTGTAAGGGACACATTTTCACCTATGGTGGGTGTCCCATTTTGTTTATTTTCTATTCTTTTTGGATATTGGACATTTGAAAAGGCATATTTCCATCTATGGATGGGTGCCTATTTATTATTTTCTTTAATATTTTCATGTAAAATGGATGATTTTGTAATATTTAAGAATTTAATAATGTTTATACCAGAAAAGTAGGTAGGTTCCAATGAACCAGGCGCTGTGGGGGTGCTGGGTCACTCTTACCTTCCCCATATGTACCCAACATTTCGAACCTATTAGGGGGTTGGGGATTCCTTCAGAATCAAGTCATCCACTCCTTTCTTTTTCCTGGCCCGTCCGAGTGGTGACTCCAATTTTATCCGGGTTTAGGCTCATGTTCTATAAGGCCCTAAGTCTAATAGTGATGAATTCATAAGAACCATTCCACGTGGGAGTGGAGGCGAAAATCCTGGCTCATAGTCACTCAATTAATGAAGCCAACTAAGTGAGCTGCAAAGTGAGACAAATAATCATGGAACAGAAGAAAAAGAGGAATGGTGATTTTTAAATGTTTCTTTTTAAAAGAGTGCGGGACAATTGATAATGGCACATGAAAAATAATTAGTTTCTAATTAAAAAGGAGACAAACTTTTGAATAAAAAGGAGGGATCATCTTCATTTTGGAAAAGACATGGGAAAGGAGGGCCATTCTCTGTAATATCCCAATGTATGCCCTAGAAGTTTGGATATAATTGTTGGTTGTTTGAATTATGTGTATATGTTATGTTGATAAGAAAAGAAATTGAAAAGAGAATGTTTATGTATTGTTTAAAAAGGAAATGAGTGTGTTAAGAGAATGTATATGTTGTGTATATTGTAATATATATATATATATATATATAACATATAAGTTGGTCAATTGGGGAGTCAAGGTAAGAAGATATTTTAACTTGTGATATGTGAAATTACAAAAGGGCAATTGTTTTTAAAGGAAGTTAAAACAAAGTAAAGAAGGGTGTTTAGGTAACTGCTTAATGTGAAATTCTTGGTGGAGATTTAAAGAGAAATTGACTTTGATTTTTGGAGGAGATTTTCTCCTTTCTTTCTTGTGTTGGCCGGCTCACCCAAAGACAAGAGGAAGCAAGAGGGCAAGAGAGGATTGTGATGTTCTAAGCTCAAATTGAAGGAAGAATCAAAGGATTAAGTTGGAGATTTGTGGAATTTCCTTAATTGTGGTAAGTACTCTCTTGTTTACCTTTGTTATTTTTGAAGTTGTGTTTGAGATGAGTTATGATTTGTTGATATTATGATTTGGTGTGTTTGAGATGTGTTTACAAGTGTTGAAATTGATTGTAAGTTAAAAGATTGAATTGGTGTTGGTTTTGTTTTGAAGATGGTAAGTTAAGTGGATGTTGATAGTGAAAGATCAAGAGTGATGATGATTTTAGGGTTTTGAAGTGGTAAATGATTAAATATGTTGTTAATGTGAATATTGTGCTAAACATGCAAAATAAGTGTTAATGACTTTGATTACATCTATTTGAATGAGTTTATGTTGTGCATAATGTGTTTAAATTCAATCAAAAGAGAGTTGGCCATATTTAGGGTTGGAATACATGAGAGACACGGCCAAACTAAGGAAGAGACATGGCAAAACTAAAGGATTTTTGAGAGACACGGCCAATTCTATGGAAATTTGGCCGTGTTGGATGATTTTTGGAGAAGACACGGCCGTGTCCCTTGCCCATGTTCACCACTGCCTGATTTTTGTTGAGAGACACGGCTGTGTCCCTTGCCCGTGTTTGCCTCGGTTTGATTTGGTGTTGAGAGACACGGCCACAAGCTTGGCCGTGTCCCTTGAGTGTGTTTGTTACTGTGATTTGTTCCTTGCTTTTCTCACATTGTTGAATCCTTCCAAGGTCTTTTTGTATCTACACTTTGAATATATTTAAAACAAAGATGACCTAAACAAATGTATATTGAGGATTCTAAATCTAAGAATAAGGTAAATTATGTGTGTATATCAATGATGATCATTCTTAATGGATTTTTAATGTGTTTGATTATGTATTCTTGAGTGATGAATTATTATAATGTGGCTAGTATTATGGCTTGTATAGTGTGGAAGAGATGAGGATCATTCAAAAAGGTATGTGCAATGCAACTTATTATTATAAATGCTTTTATGATGAATTATCTTAATGTTAATTGAGACATTAAGAGATTTGTAATTAATGTTTTGAGTTATAATGAGGTGAATGATATAATTGAATAATGATATGTTGGTTTAGTTAATGTCATTGATGATGAAATATGAAATGTGGAGGATATGATGATGTAAATGATTGTGTATTTGAAAGATGAATTGCTATAATGTGGATTCAAATGTGATGTGAAGCCATTGTGATTGGCTATGATGATTCAATTGAGATAAATGAGGCATGTTTGCCTAGATGATGATGAGAATTGAGAATGAAAGTGCTAATGAAATAATAAATGAATTGTGTGGCTAATGTGTTATTCCATTTTCAGAGTTTGTTGTTGGTGGCATGCCTAATATTAGTAACAATCTCTTGAAGTTAGGTTGGACTTGATCCTTGAAGCCAAGTTGGGTTGAAGTTTAACATGTTTTACTCCCCTTGAAGCTTGGTTGGGTCTAATCCTTGAAGCCTAATTGAGATGTTACAACCCTTGAAGCTAGGTTGGATTGGTTCTTGAAGCCAAGTTGGGTTGATACTTAGCATGCTTTGTTCCCCTTGAAGCTTGGTTGAACTTAATCCTTGAAGCCTAGTTGGGATAATGATAAATGTGATGATTGAACCAAAGCATTAACTCTGAAAATTGAATGGCATATTAGTGTCTTTTGGGCCCGAGTCTGTCTTTGTTGTCAATATGATATACAAATGTTGAAATAAATGAGTAATGAGATCTATGGTTGACTTTGTTGACAATGTGACTCATGATTGGTGAATTGTGAATTAAACAATGTTATGAAGTATGATGTGTAATGTGTATATTGATATATTGATTGTGAGTGTTAATGATGGATTGTGGTTGGTGATAATGATATGTATATAATATATGAAATTAGTCGAGATATATGAAAGGTGCAATTCAAAAGGAGAAACATGATAAGAAACTAATGGTACATGGAAGTGATATTTCATTATATGTTAGAATTTCTATAATGTATGTTTATATGTTATATTTGTACTACTAAGATCTCGGGCTTAGCGCGAATGTGTAATCGCGCAGGTGACTAGGTGGAAGATATGAAGTCTTTCGGTGCCACGAGAAGAGTAAGAGTTTATCGAGACCAACTAGAGGGTAATGCATACATTTATAATTTTTAACTATGATGTATTTCTGAAAAGAGTATATTTATATGTATAAATGAAGTTTTGATAAAGATAAGATTATGATATATATGTAAGATCATTAAAAGTATAATGAATTTGTAAATGTTCTTTAAATTAATGTATTATGGATTGAACTCCGTTAAAGGTTTTTAAATTGTAACGAAAAGTGACATCCTTATACTTTTTATACTTACTGTATGTATACCAGGTATATGTATAGTACTTATATGGAGTATCGGGGTGTTACAATTATTTTGGTATTAGAGCTTAGGTTCGAAATTCTCGGCCTAAGTAAAATTAAAAAGAGAAAGTTTTGAAAAACTTAAAGAGAATTAAAAAGAAGAGTTTTGAAATGTAATTGGTAATACATGCATATGCATTGACACCTAGGTTGGTCTCGGATGTGGCATTATATGAATGGTAAAATATTTGTGTTATATGAGATGGATGTTAGTGTGTGAATGATGTTTTACATGGAAGTAAAGTTGAAAATGACTTGAAAATAAAATCAAGATTAAAGTATGTACTATTTTCTCTACAATTTGAATTCCTTACTAATAAATCTTATGTTGGATTATTAGAAAGAGGAAATATTGTTGAAAGGGTAATATGGATGGATATGTTATTATAATGAAGAGAGTATGGTGGAATATTGAATGAGTTGATTAGTATAGACAAAGTGTGATTATTTAAAGTTTAGGGTATATATATATAAGTTAAGGTTTTGTTTAAGGGAAAAAGAGATGATATTGATTAAGTAAGAATGTAGATTGGTATTGTTATTTAAATGCAAACATTGTGAATTCAATGTTAGAAATGTGAGATGCTTGGACATTGTGAAAGCTCATGGTAATGGTGATAATATGTGATATTTGAGATTTTTTTGAAGTGAGCTTGATAATTGTGAAAATTATATGTTTTGGATATTGCTTTGTGATATATATATATAGGTTGTTTTTAAAGTTGATATTAAGAAAGATGAGATTTGTAAATTAAAGTTTAGGTGAGATAGTGATTTGAGAATTTAGAGTTCAATGGAATGTTGATAAAGATTATGTAAATATCGATAGTTTAATGTATGTTAAACATATGAGTTATTTGAAGGAATATTATTTTATATGAGAATACTACAAATTTGGTAATGAGATTGTGAAAATTTGTTGTGAAATAAAAAGGAAATTGGATAAGCAAATGAGAATAAAAATGATAATGTTTAAAGGAAAGTAATAAATATTAAATTTGTAAGATGATATGTCAACGAGAAATTTAATAAGATTGCATAATTATGTGTATACATGTATAGAATGTAACACCCTGATACTTCATATAAGTACTATACATACACCTGGTATACATACAGTAAGTATATAAAGTATAAGGATATCACTTTTCGTTACATTTTTTTAAAACCTTTAACAGAGTTCAAACCACAAAACATCTATTTAAAGAACATTTACAAAATCATTATACTTTTAATGATCATACATATATATATTAATCATATCTTTATCATAACTTCATTTCTACATATAAATACACTCTTGTCAGAAACACATCATAATTAAAAATCATACATGTATGCATCACCCTCTAGTTGGTCTCGACAAACTCTTACTCTTCTCGTGGCATAACGAAAGACTTCATATCTTCCACCTAGTCACCTGCGCGATTACATATCCGCGCTAAGCCCAAAAGCTTAGTAGTACAAATATAAAATATAAACATACATTATAGAAATTCTAACATATAATGAAATATCACTTTCATATACCATTAATATCTTATCATGTTTTTCCTTTTGAATTGTACCTTTCATATATCTCGACTAATTCCATTTATAATATACATATCATTATCACCAACCACAATCCATCATTAATACTCACAATCAATATATCAATACACACATTACACAACATACTTCATAACATTATATTACTCACAATTCACCAATCATGAATCACATTTCCAACAAAGTCAACCATAGATCTCACTTATTTCAACATTTGTATATCATATTGACAACAAAGACAGACTCGGGCCAAAAGACACTAATATGCCATTCGACTTTCAGAGTTAATGCTTTGGTTTTATTATCACATTATCATTATCATTATCCCAACTAGGCTTCAAGGATTTAGGTTCAACCAAGCTTCAAGGGGAACAAAGCATGCTAAGTATCAACCCAACTTGGCTTCAAGAACCAATCCAACCTAGCTTCAAGGGTTGTAACATCTCAATTAGGCTTCAAGGCCTTAGCCAACCTAACTTCAAGAGATTGTTACTATTATTAGGCATGCCACCAACAACAAACTCTGAAAATGGAATAACACATTAGCAACACAATTCATTTATCAATTTCATTCTCAATTCTCATCATCAATTAGGCAAACATGCCTTATGTCTTTCAATTGAATCATCATAGCCAATCACAATGGCTTCACATAATACATATATCATCATTGCCAAACACAATGGCTTCACATCACATTTTATCTCAATTCATATTAAACACTTCATCATTCAAGCATACATAATCAATTTCATTGCACATGTATCTTAAATTCATCATCATCTAAACAACATGTCCCTCTATTTCATTTCACACATTATTACAACATTCATCATAATAAATTGCACTGCACATACCTTTTTGGATGATCATTATAACTTTCACCTTCAAGAACTACTCCCATCAAGCTATGCATAATCAATTACCTCATCATATCCTTCACATTTTACATATAGCATCATGGATATAACATTACAAAGTACATTATTCATATAACACATTACCATTCACAAGATTCACAATGTATATAATACATAACCTTGTTCATTTAGTATCATATGCATCATCAAATGTAGGTTCAATCTCAATCATGTAAGAAGAGCAAAAACCAAACATAGTAACCAACACACTCAAGGGACACGGCCAAGCTTGTGGCCGTGTCTCTCAACCAAAAGCTTCTCAACCAAAAGCAACAGAAGCCAACATGGGCAAGGGACACGGCCGTGTCCTCTCCAAAAATCACCCAACACGGCCAAATTTCCATGGACTTGGCCGTGTCTCTCAAAAATACCTTAGGTTGGCCGTGTCTCTTCCTTGGTTTGGCCGTGTCTCTCATGTATAAAACTCTAAACATAGCCAAAACTCCTTTGATTGAATTTAAACATATTAAGCACAACATAAACTCATTCAAATGGATGTAATCAAAGTCCTTAACACTTATTTTGCATATTTATCATAATATACACATCAACAATCCATTTAATCATCTACCATTTCAAAACCCTAAAACCAAACATCACTCTTAACTTATTATCTTCAAACCAAAACCAACATCAATTCAACCTTTTTAACTTATAACCAATCTCAACACTTATAAACTCATCGCAGACACACCTATTCATAATCTCAACACATCACAATCCCCCTCAAGCATAACTTCAAAAATAACAAAGATAAATAAGAGAGTACTTACCTTAAATGAAGAAATTTCACAAATCTCCAACCAAGACCTTTGATTCTTCCTTCAATTTGATTCTAGCATCAAGAACACTTCTCTTGCTCTCTCCTCTCTTGAATAGCCGGGACACCAAGGAGAAGAAAAGAAAAATAAATATAAGTCAACTTCTCTTCTTCTTTAAATCTCCACCAAGCAATTCTAACAAAGCAATTACCTAAATGCCCTCATCCATTTAACTTAACCTTTGTCACTTATATGCCCATTAAAGTAATTTCACATATCACACATAAATATCCTCTTCCATTGACCATCCCTTTTGACTAATGTATATGTTATATATATAACAATATACCCAACATATACACTTTCTCTCTACACATTACTTTCCTTTTTAAACAATACATAAACATTCTCTTTTCAATTTCTTTTCTTATCAACATAACATATACACATAATTCAAACAAACAACAATTGTATCCAAACTTCTAGGGCACACATTGGGATATTACATAGAATAAGGAAGATGAGTTCTTCAATATGAATGAAATGGTATTATGTAAAGAATGTGAAAAGTGAGAGACATTATGAATGTGTATGTGATATGTTTATTATCTTATGTAATTGCATTTTTAATAGTATTGAAAATAGTATTGCATGTGGTAGCAGATTTAAGAAAGATTAAGTCTTGACTTGTGCAGAACTAGATTATGTGATGAAATGGATAAGGAAAATGGACTTGAGTAATATTGGACAGTGAAATTGTTATGATAACAATTGAATTAAATTATTATAAAATGTTATGAGCTCAAAGTATTGATGTGTGGAAATGTTCTATACATATGTGTATAATAAGAGATTATAAGGAAATAAGGAAGTATAGTATAGGAAAATGGTTATAAAAGATAAATTGGAAATGGAGTAATGAATGAAACTTGTGTAAAATTTGCATATGATCAAATGTTATCTGTAGAAGATGTTAAAGATAATATTGTTGGCCATGAGTTAGACTAATGATGATCTAATAATCAAGAGTAAAATATTTTGAGATGGAGTTAAAATGTACTAACTCTTGGTGTAGTAAAAATTTAGAGAATGAATATGTAATTTCTGTGATATGATTTAGTTTTGTAATTGGAAAGGTTGAAAACAAAATAATAGAGGAACCATATGGATTAATAAGTTTCAAACATGACCCTTCATCTTTTATAATCCTATGATTTGTTTAGTATGTTTTGGTTGATTAATTTTATTATCTTCCGTTTGGGACTGAGGTAACATGACTGTAATACAATTTTTGTGAGATTAATAATTATGTGTTAAGAAACAGGGTCAAGAGTTATGATTGGTAAAGTTGTACTATCTAACTTTCATGTTAGAAATTTTTTATAATTGTGGAAAGAATGGAAAGAGAAGTAAATTGTGAAAATGGTTTAAGCAATGAACCATGTAGTAGAAAAATAATTATGCCAATATGGTGATGATATAAGATGTAAGAAGATGATATATGAGAGAAATTATAAAATGTGGTTGAAAGTTACATTAAATATGTTTATGATATGTAATGATTAAATGAATGAACTTGAGGTTTAAGTGAATGAACTATAGAGAGTAAATATGGTATAAAATTATTATGAGAATTGGTGAGAATTATACTAAGATAATTTGAGGTGATTTGGTATCATGATAATTTGACTAAATATGGATCGGAAGAGATCAGGAATTGAATGTAAGTTTGCCCTAATGGAATTAGGTTATATATATACATATATGAATATTGTGAAATTTCATGATAGGTTAAATAAAGTAATCATTGGTTGGAATTGAACAAGATTGGAACGTGGGTATATTGTGACAGATAGATCAATGAATCTGAACTTGGCTAAGATTATGAATCATTATTTAGATTTGATGTGTATAGTTGTACTAAGAATGTAATTATTTACATGATAATGTATATGATGTAAAATGTTAAAGTGTGAATGGACATGAACGAATGGAGTTATAGTAGTTATAAATCATGATAAAAAGGGAAAACACTACAAGGAAAACTGAATCAGACAACGCTTTCTGGCCATTGTCTGATGAAGACAAAAACGGTTGTCTATTGAAGCGATGTCTGATAGCATTTCAGACAACGGTTTTAAAACCGTTGTCTGATGTAGGTTTGCACAACGGTTTTTAATTTTATCAGACAACGGTTTTTAGCCGTTGTTTGATGATGGTTCAGACAACGTTTTCTAATTTTTCAGACAACGGTTTTTAACCGTTGTCTGATGGTTTCCACAACGGTTTCTAAATTATCAGACAACGGTTTCTAAATTTTCAGACAATGGTTTTTAACCGTTGTCTGATGAAGGTTTAGACAACGCTTTTTGACCGTTGTCTAATGAAGACAAAAACCATTGTCTATTGAGGCGATGTCTGATAGCATTTCAGACAACGATTTTTAACCGTTGTCTGAAGATGGTTTCCACAACGGTTTTTAGTTTTATCAGACAATGGTTTTTAACCATTGTCTGATGAAGGTTTAGACAACACTTTTTGACCGTTGTCTGATGAAGGATTGCAATTAATCTAAAACCGTTGTAGAAGGACGCTAAATACAACGGTTAGTTAATGTGGCACACTGAATATTAGACAATAGTTTCAATGTTCATTTTCATTTTAACACCATTGTCTGTTAAACTGTACATTATACATATAAGACAACAATTTACAATGGAGGATTGCAAATTTGGGAATCAAAAAACCTCCACAAATTCAACCATTCAACATATTAACAAACTAAAAAAAATCAACACTATACATATATCACTGAATTATACTATTAACTTCAACTTGAATGACGCTTCATGAAATATTTGGCGAAGTCAATCCTAATCTCATTGATGTCGGCATCACTATACTTCAAGTTGCCTCTGCGAAGCCACTGAAAAATGAATCAAATTTTGGTTAGCCACATGTGGTAAATACAAAGCTAGTACTCTAATGCGAGGAGGATCACTATGGATAAATTTTAAAGAGCGTTTTAAGCAGGCCAAATGTTCAAGGTTGCAAATTAATTGGAGCGGAAGCACCAGTAGTACTGATGTTCAGTGATGGGCAGATATTGCATTCAGTCCCATTCTAAACATATTGCAGGAAAAGCAGCACTGGCAACTAAAGCTGCAGCCAGCAAAATCTGCTAGAGAAGAGCATTCAAAGATGCACCATGTGGATATGAAATCAAGAAAGAGAGATCAGATACATAGAAACTAGAGAGGCTGGCTCAAATCCAAATAGTGCTAGTAGAAGTAAACATGCATCCTTTACCAATTGAAATGCAAACAAGCTTAAATCCATGTTATTAGTTATTACATATGAGTTCTTAACCAAAGTCATTGAACCAGGGTAAAACTTCATACCAGACTTTTTATGGAAAACTATAATTCAGTAAGTCAGTAATTATAAGAATAATGAGAAATACCCGGCAAAGGCCACTGGCATATCGGGCCTAGTTAGAAGCTTAGAAAGAAGCAATCCAGCCATGGTACACATGGGACAAGCACTAGAAAGGTAATCCTTAGAAAACTTCAATATCCTCAAAACTAGAGGGGCAGGCTCAAGTTTACCAACATCATTACTACTCGCAATGCTAGTATCAACAGATGAGATATCAAATGGAACTAAAACGAGAATCGAAAGCCATAAAAGCATCACACACTTTGCCTCCATTTCTCCTGTACTTTCTTGTCGCAACGACGTCACTGAAGCCATATCGTGGCATTTCTCCAAGAGAGAGACCGCGAGTTCCAAATCGAAAACTTGATGTGGAAAGAATTTGATTACAGCCTTGTATCCACAAACAGTAACCAAGCAATTGATAATGATGCAAATTGGCTTCATTACTTGAAGAATCTCATCAGAAGCTACGCCTAATTCAATTGTTTTAGTACGGACAATAGACATCAAAGGCGAAATTATCGTCTCCAGGTATGGTTCCACTAATTGGCCCTCTTGCTGATACTTATCCAACTGAAACATCACGATAGATCTAAACAATGAAAAAGAAATTTCATATAATAATGAAGCAATCATTTAGTATTTAGTTTAGAGAAGAGAAGTGAAAGTACAATAGACTTGATTTTGTTGACGGAAGAGAAATCGGAGACGCGGCCATTGGAAACGATGTCGTCGAGGAGAGACTTGATGAGCTCCAATTCCTGCAAAAAGTACTTCTGCAAAACTCTTTCCTTGCTACCGAGCTCGTTAGCTTCATCATGTTCCACAGTTATTTCCTCGCTTTTCCTTACTGTCTGCTCATCCAGTGCCACCATTGTATATACACAGACTCCTACTCTCTACTCTGTGATTTTGTGTACGGATAGGAAAATGACGGAGCAGTTCCTGCCGCCGGTCTAAATCTGAAATTTTTTCTTTCCTTCCTTATATATAATATCTCTAGGTTTTTTATTTGAAAAATTAAAAATTTCCGTTGAAAGGACGGGAATTTAAGTGTTTTTGGCAAAATGGGGGCAAATGAAATTTTTTGAAACCAAATAAAGGGGGAAATTTAAGTGTTCAAAATTTTTTATGTTTTGACATCCCTCTTTTGAAATAAAATTGATTTTTCAAAATTTTGTTAAATTAACTTTATAAATTCACTTATATAGATTACTTATAAATTTTAATTTATAATTCATCCATAAGTACTTATACTTGACTTATAAATTTATATATTTGTATATATACTAATATAAACTAATATATATACTAATATATATTAATATATACTAATATATACTAATATATATACTTGTATATACTTATATATACTAATATATACTTGTATATACTAATATATATATACTAATATATATATAATTTAGTTTAACAAATGGAAGTGAAGATTATGATTATGATTTGAGAAACATTAGAGTTAGTGGGATGTGAGAAGAACATGAGCAAAAATTTATCAAAGAACTAGCACTAATATATACTTGTATATAGTAATATATACTTATATATACTAATATATATATACTAATATATACTTGTATATACTAATATATATACTAATATATACTTGTATATACTTATATATACTTGTATATGCTAATATATACTTATATATACTTGTATATACTAATATATATACTTGTATATACTTATATATACTAATATATACTTGTATATACTTGTATATATATACTAATATATACTTATATATACTTGTATATACTTGTATATACTAATATATATACTTATATATACTTGTATGTATACTAATATATACTAATATATATACTCGTATATACTAATATATACTAATATATATACTTGTATATACTAATATATACTAATATATATACTTGTATATACTTATATATACTAATATATACTTGTATAAGTAATATATACTTATATATACTAATATACACTTATATAAACTTGTATATACTAATATATATACTTGTATATACTAATATATATACTTATATATACTTATATATATACTAATATATACTAATATATATACTCGTATATACTAATATATACTAATATATATACTTGTATATACTTGTATATACTAATATATACTAGTATATACAAGTATATAGTAATATATAGTAATATATATACTTATATATATACTAATATATACTTGTATATACTAATATATATATACTTTTATATACTTGTATATATACTAATATATATACTTGTATATACTAATATATATACTTGTATATACTTGTATATATACTAATATATACTTGTATATACTAATATATATACTTGTATAGACTTGTATATACTAATATATATATATACTAATATATACTAATATATATACTAATATATACTAATATATATACTTGTATATACTAATATATACTTATGTATACTAATATATACTGATAAATACTAATTTATATACTTGTATATACTTTTATATACTAATATATATACTTGTATATACTAATATATACTAATATATATACTTGTATATACTAATATATACTTGTATATACTAATATATATACTAATATATACTAATATATATACTTGTATATACTAATATATATACTAATATATACTAGTATATATACAAGTATATAGAAGTATATACTAATATATACTAATATATATACTAATATATACTTGTATATATACTTGTATATACTAATATATATATACTAATATATACTAATATATATACTAATATATACTAATATATATACTTGTATATACTAATATATACTTGTATATACTTGTATATATACTAATATATACTTGTATATATACTAATATATACTAATATATATACTTGTATATGTACTAATATATACTTGTATATACTTATATATACATGTATATGCTTGTATATATATACTAATATATACTTGTATTCCTACTTATATAATATCATATTATATCTAAATCATTATTTAATGGTGGACTTTAAAGTTTCTAATGGGTTTATGAAATGTTTATAAATCCAAACCTTAGTTTTTAATACTTAGTCAAGTTTGTTTTCCTTAAGAAAGCCTAACTTCCATACATTGCAAATAGCCACTGGATCCTTAGCATGTTTTTATACTAAGAAAATCTAACTTCCATAAAACGTCCAAGCTTCTGATTCTGCTTCATCTCTCATTCCTCTTTCAGCTTCAATAGTCGTGGTTTTTACTCTGACACCTTGCTGGTGGATTTGGTTTAACACTTGTCAGTGGAGGATTTCATTTGATTTGGTTTTACACAACACTTTTTAAATAACCGTTGTCTGAAACATCTTATCAAACAATGATTTTTTTTTACCAAAAAAAACTTGTTTGAACATATATTACACAACGGTCCCTAAAAACCGTTGTCTGTATGCTTGCTTCAGACAACGGTTTTTTTTAACCATTGTCTGAAACGCTGAATTATACAACACTTTCGAAAAAACCATTGTCTGAAACATCTTATCAGACAACGGTTTTGTATGATCAGAAAAACAGTTGTCTGAACATATATTACACAACGGTCCCTAAAAAACCGTTGTCTGGTGTGACCAAAATGACACCTAATAGACAACGGTTAAAAAAAACACCAAAAACAGTTGTCTGAAAATTAATCAGACAACGCTTTTTTGGGAAAAAAAAACCGTTGTCTGTTTTTTTCAAACAATGGTTTTTTCCTTAACCGTTGTCTGATTCAGTTTTTCTTGTAGTGAAAGATTGGTTATTTATAAAATAAGTTGAAAGGTAATGTATTAATATGTAAGTTAAGTGAAAAGCATGCTAAAGAAATAACTCCATTTATGAAAAATCAGGATTTTGTTATCCATTGAGGTTTAATAAATGTCTAATTAGACAATGATTGTAATGACGGGATAAAATGCTCCGATATAAACCGATGATTTTTAAGGTTAAAGTTAAGAGAGTAAGTACAAAGAAGAGAAGGAGCAAAATATATTAAATATAAAGATTGGATGAAGTATAAGTGTACTATAAAATGATCTGATTCTTGTATAAAGACATTAACAGGAAATGTAATGAGTTCTTTTGAATGTTTGATCAAGGAAGTAATAAGATATATAAACATATAGAATAATGAATTATGAAATTTAGAGAAGATGGTTGATTCTAAAGGGGAGAGTTGAAATTATATGGTTAATGACATAATAACTTTAGTAAATAATTAACTTCATATGGAAGTTAAGATAATGTTGTATTAAGAATGAATTGTTATAGTACTGGTAATTTCGAGGACGAAATTTCTTTTTAGAGGGGGAGAATTGTAATATCCCAATGTATGCCCTAGAAGTTTGGATATAATTGTTGGTTGTTTGAATTATGTGTATATGTTATGTTGATAAGAAAAGAAATTGAAAAGAGAATGTTTATGTATTGTTTAAAAAGGAAATGAGTGTGTTAAGAGAATGTATATGTTGTGTATATTGTAATATATATATAACATATAAGTTGGTCAATTGGGGAGTCAAGGTAAGAAGATATTTTAACTTGTGATATGTGAAATTACAAAAAGGGCAATTGTTTTTAAAGGAAGTTAAAACAAAGTAAAGAAGGGTGTTTAGGTAATTGCTTAATGTGAAATTCTTGGTGGAGATTTAAAGAGAAATTGACTTTGATTTTTGGAGGAGATTTTCTTCTTTCTTTCTTGTGTTGGCCGGCTCACCCAAAGACAAGAGGAAGCAAGAGGGAAAGAGAGGATTGTGATGTTCTAAGCTCAAATTGAAGGAAGAATCAAAGGATTAAGTTGGAGATTTGTGGAATTTCCTTAATTGTGGTAAGTACTCTCTTGTTTACCTTTGTTATTTTTGAAGTTGTGTTTGAGATGAGTTATGATTTGTTGATATTATGATTTGGTGTGTTTGAGATGTGTTTACAAGTGTTGAAATTGATTGTAAGTTAAAAGATTGAATTGGTGTTGGTTTTGTTTTGAAGATGGTAAGTTAAGTGGATGTTGATAGTGAAAGATCAAGAGTGATGATGGTTTTAGGGTTTTGAAGTGGTAAATGATTAAATGTGTTGTTAATGTGAATATTGTGCTAAACATGCAAAATAAGTGTTAATGACTTTGATTACATCTATTTGAATGAGTTTATGTTGTGCATAATGTGTTTAAATTCAATCAAAAGAGAGTTGGCCATATTTAGGGTTGGAATACATGAGAGACACGGCCAAACTAAGGAAGAGACATGGCCAAACTAAAGGATTTTTGAGAGACACGGCCAAGTCTATGGAAATTTGGCCATGTTGGATGATTTTTGGAGAAGACACGGCCGTGTCCCTTGCCCATGTTCACCACTGCCTGATTTTTGTTGAGAGACACGGCTGTGTCCCTTGCCCATGTTTGCCTCGGTTTGATTTGGTGTTGAGAGACACGGCCACAAGCTTGGCCGTGTCCCTTGAGTGTGTTTGCTACTGTGATTTGTTCCTTGCTTTTCTCACATTGTTGAATCCTTCCAAGGTCTTTTTGTATCTACACTTTGAATATATTTAAAACAAAGATGACCTAAACAAATGTATATTGAGGATTCTAAATCTAAGAATAAGGTAAATTATGTGTGTATATCAATGATGATCATTCTTAATGGATTTTTAATGTGTTTGATTATGTATTCTTGAGTGATGAATTATTATAATGTGGCTAGTATTATGACTTGTATAGTGTGGAAGAGATGAGGATCATTCAAAAAGGTATGTGCAATGCAACTTATTATTATAAATGCTTTTATAATGAATTATCTTAATGTTAATTGAGACATTAAGAGATTTGTAATTAATGTTTTGAGTTATAATGAGGTGAATGATATAATTGAATAATGATATGTTGGTTTAGTTAATGTCATTGATGACAAAATATGAAATGTGGAGGATATGATGAAGTAAATGATTGTGTATTTGAAAGATGAATTGCTATAATGTGGATTCAAATGTGATGTGAAGCCATTGTGATTGGCTATGATGATTCAATTGAGATAAATAAGGCATGTTTGCCTAGATGATGATGAGAATTGAGAATGAAAGTGCTAATGAAATAATAAATGAATTGTGTGGCTAATGTGTTATTCCATTTTCAGAGTTTGTTGTTGGTGGCATGCCTAATATTAGTAACAATCTCTTGAAGTTAGGTTGGACTTGATCCTTAAAGCCAAGTTGGGTTGAAGTTTAACATGTTTTACTCCCCTTGAAGCTTGGTTGGGTCTAATCCTTAAAGCCTAATTGAGATGTTACAACCCTTGAAGCTAGGTTGGATTAGTTCTTGAAGCCAAGTTGGGTTGATACTTAGCATGCTTTGTTCCCCTTGAAGCTTGGTTGAACTTAATCCTTGAAGCCTAGTTGGGATAATGATAAATGTGATGATTGAACCAAAGCATTAACTCTGAAAATTGAATGGCATATTAGTGTCTTTTGGGCCCGAGTCTGTCTTTGTTATCAATATGATATACAAATGTTGAAATAAATGAGTAATGAGATCTATGGTTGACTTTGTTGACAATGTGACTCATGATTGGTGAATTGTGAATTAAACAATGTTATGAAGTATGATGTGTAATGTGTATATTGATATATTGATTGTGAGTGTTAATGATGGATTATGGTTGGTGATAATGATATGTATATAATATATGAAATTAGTCGAGATATATGAAAGGTGCAATTCAAAAGGAGAAACATGATAAGAAACTAATAGTACATGGAAGTGATATTTCATTATATGTTAGAATTTCTATAATGTATGTTTATATGTTATATTTGTACTACTAAGCTCTCGAGCTTAGCGCGAATGTGTAATCGCGCAGGTGACTAGGTGGAAGATATGAAGTCTTTCGGTGCCACAAGAAGAGTAAGAGTTTATCGAGACCAACTAGAGGGTAATGCATACATGTATAATTTTTAACTATGATGTATTTCTGAAAAGAGTATATTTATATGTATAAATGAAGTTTTGATAAAGATAAGATTATGATATATATGTAAGATCATTAAAAGTATAATGAATTTGTAAATGTTCTTTAAATTAATGTATTATGGATTGAACTCCGTTAAAGGTTTTTAAATTGTAATGAAAAGTGACATCCTTATACTTTTTATACTTACTGTATGTATACCAGGTATATGTATAGTACTTATATGGAGTATCGGGGTGTTACATTCGCTCCATTCTATTCTTCTTGTTCTTATTACAAATCCATTCACCTATCATCATTCATTATCAATCACCATCAACAATAGCCATTCTTTGCACAAGATTTTTTTGCAAAGCTTTGGGAGGAGGTTTAGGGATTCTTCATCAAACTCAAGCAAGGTTTTTTTTATCACATTAATCCATTCACCAATCATAATTCTTCAAACAAGGTTTTTTAATTCTTGAATTAGTTTAATTGATTCATTTCGAGATTTTCATTGACATTAATATTCCAATGGATATTTGTGATTTGATTTTTATTGAGATGAGTATGTGTTTTGATTTGATGATGATGAGCTAAATTATCCATGCCTAGGATTTGCAATAAATTTGATTAGATGACTTAATCTAAGTATTTCCATTAATATACCTTGTTATGTGAGTTGATTTCATTAGATTGAATGTTAGGTTGATAGATTGGCCACCATTAATCTCTAGATATTGAATGAAGAACCGAGAGGTGAAATTTGATATTTAAACTATGTATTCAACCACCCTAAGAATGGATTAGAAATATAAGTTCCCAGGTTTTCTTAATTTGTAAAATCAAAATAATTGGTTGTTGTTAATTCATGAATGTGAGAACTAATGAATTGATATTTGCTAATTAATCACAAGAAACAAATTAGGTTACAAGGTTATATTAATGGATAATTTGAGAATTAAACATTTGATTAAATCAAATTGTAAATCCTAGGTATCCTTTTGAAAGTTTCAATCAATTTTGTGCAACCGTTATTTATTTTACATGTAATCTTAGATTTCTTTTACATTTCAATAACATACACTCAAACTTTTATATATTGTTTTAATCAAATTATCACGAAAAAATACCTTCCTTGTGAGACGACCTTGGCCTGATCACCATTACTACAATAACCTCGTATACTTGCGGGAGTCGCTTTGTAGTAGTATTAAGTAAAGTGCAACAAGTTTTTGGTGTTGCTGCCAGGGAAGGCTGTTTTAGTACTAGATTGATTCTTTTATTGTAATTGTTTAAAGTGTTTCTTTTTGAATTATCTAAGTGATTTATACAAGGATAAAGGTCCTAAGGCAAAGAACTTGCTCCATTTGTAGACAACATTCATAGACTTCCAAGAACCGAGAGAGTATATCCTTTGGGATAAGAAGGAGAAGACACTGACGAGATATTTGAAAAGGACACAGAAGTAGAAATGGGTGAAGTGGAGGAACAACCTATGAAGGAGTTTTCCCGACCAATTATTGGATAACTACATCATGTATAAGGTTGAGCAACACAACAAGAAACTATGAACTAAAAAGTACTTATTATAGTATGTTGCCCTCTTTTCACGGATTGCCGAATGAAGATCCTCTCAACTTCATTCGTGATTTTTACACAACCTTGCATACATTCCCTTTACAAGCTTTGACGAAAGATGAGCTAAAAATGAGGTGTTTCCTATACAGTTTGATGGATAGGGCAAAGGTTTGGTTGATGACTTTACCAAAAAATTCATTAACCAAATGGACTGAAGTTTATAACAAATTCATGGGAAAATTCTATTCTTACCAGAAAACAAAGGAGCTTAGGGGGAGTATTGCAACATTCAACCAATTAGATGGAGAACCATTTCATGAGGCATGGGATAGCATCAAATCTTTGTTGTTCCAATGCCCTCATCATTATTATTCACAATAATTACTTAATCAGTTCTTTTATGATGGGCTCACTCAGCAAAGCCAAAATACAGTGGATAATGTAGTAGGAGGTGTAGTGGGTGAAAAGACAGCTGTTGAAATGGTACAATTGTTTGAAATGTTGGGAGCAAATTTTCAGTAGAAGAGTATTAGAGAAAGATAAAGAGGCACCTTTGAGTTGAATGCAAATTCAGAAATAGCAAGATAAATTGCAAAGTTGATAAGACAAGTAAAATTACTGAATGTTAGAGGAAACTTACCTATGTCAAACGAAGAAACATGTGCATTATATGGCGTTGTAGGCCATAATGCAAATATGTGCTCTGCAAGTTTTAATCAATTTCAAGAATGGTCAGAGCAAGTATATGCCTTTGAAGGGTAACCAAAGGGTAGGAATGACCCATATTCAAATTCTTATAACCTCAGTTGGAGAAACCACCCAAAATTTTCATTAAAGAATCAACAACAAGTTTCACCTCAATAATCCTTCCAACCTTATCAAAGAGATCCTCAATTTCAAGGACAATCTTCACATCAAGATCAACTGAAGAAACCCACCATGGAAGAAAACTTGAATGCTTTCATTCAAGTAAGCACACAAAATCAAGAATTGAACAACAAAAGGTTTGATTCTTTGGAAGCATCATTGAAGAAGGTGGAAACACAAATTGGTCAATTGGCTAACCAACTTCAAGCTCATAAAAAAGGAAATTTTCCAAGTCAACCAAAGTGAGCCAAGGAAATAACTGTCTTGAGAAGTGGTAAGATAATTGATAATAAAATTGACGATTCTTTGGATCTGTACAATCCAAGAAAATGGTAAGGAAATGCAAACAAGACAAGCTCAACCAAATGAATCAAAGGAGGAAGAGAATGTTGAGGTATCACCAAAGATGTACAAATCTCTAAATCCTTATTGACCACCAATTCCTTTCCCAAGAAGGTTAAAAAATGATAAGCAAGATAAACAATTTTCTGAAATTTATAACATGCTCTCAAAGGTAAGTATAAATCTCCCCTTACTTAAGGTGATTTAAAATATGCCAACTTATGCCAAATACTTCAAGGAATTAAACTCTAAAAAGAAAAGGTATAAGCTGAATGAAAAGGTGCTAGTTTCTGAAGTAACAAGTGTTGCTCTATAACACAAGTTACCTCCTAAGCTAAAGGATCCTAGAAGTTTTATAGTTAATATATCTATGAGGATTGGGAAGGAAACCATTAGCATGTGTGATCTAGGAGCTAGTATAAACTTGATGCCATACTCCATTTATTTGAAATTAGAGCTAGGGGAATTTAAAATAACAAAAATGGTTTTGCAGCTTGCAGATAGAACTCTTGGATACCGTATGGGAATCATAGAGGATGTTTTGGTTCAAGTAGGTGGTTTGATTATTTCTAATGATCTCATTGTCTTGGATATGGGGGAAGAAATCTCTAAGGATTCAGAACATACAATTTTGTTAGGGAGGCCTTTTATGACTACAACTAATACTTTGATTGATGTTAAAAATGGAAAATTAACCATGATTGTTTTAGGACAAATTGTGGAATTTTCAATTTTAAATACTTCCCTTATCCCACTACTGTTGTGTATGAAGATTGCTCTTTTATTAATTTTATTGATCTTACTGTTGAAGAAGTTTTCTTGTAGGAAAGTAGTGAAGACAAGTTAGAGATGGCCTTAACATTTGGGTGAAGAAATTGAGATTTCTAATGTGGAAATTAAGGAATGGAAGTCCATATTGGATGATGATAGTACTGAGAGGGAACTTGAAATTGAGGAAGAGGAGATTCAACCAAAAGTGGTTGAACTTAGAGAACTCCCAAAGTATTTGAAGTATGTTTTTCTTGGCGAAAACAACATACAGCCAGTGATAATTTCTCTGACTCTCAATAGTGATGATACAAGATAAACTTATGAAATGTTAAAAAATTCAAGAGAGCCATTGGTTGGGGGTTGAGCGATATCAAGGGTATTAGTCCCTACATGTGTGTGCATAAGATAGTTTTAGAAGAGGGAGCTAAACCGGTGAGAGAGGCTCAAAGGAGGCTTAACCCAAATATGAACGAAGTAGTTAAGAAGGAGGTTCTTAAGCTCCTTGATGAGGGGGTGATCTACCCAATAGCAAATAGCGAGTGGGTTAGTCCCATACATGTGGTGCCAAAGAAAGTTGGGTTGACTATAGTTAAGAATGAGAAGGGAGAGTTAGTACCTACATGCACTCAAACGGGGTGGCGAATGTGCATAGATTATAGGAAATTAAATAATAACACCAAGAAAGATCATTTTCCTTTAACATTTATTGATTAAATGCTTGATAAATTATCTAGACATGCTATTTGCTATTTTCTTGATGGTCTTTCAGGTTATTACCAAGTCCCTATAGCATCAGAAGATCAGTCCAAGACAACTTTCACTTGTCCCTTTGGGACATTTGCCTTTCAGAGAATGCAATTTGGACTTTTCAATGCACCAAAGACATTTCAAAGATGTATGTTTTCCATTTTTTTTTATATGCTAGATAAGTACATTGAGGTATTTATGGACGACTTCTCTATTTTTGGCAATTCTTTTGATGATTGTTTGTATAAGTTGACTCTTGTACTTGAAAGATGTATTGAATGCAATCTAATCTTGAGTTAGGAAAAGAGTCACTTTATGGTTGATCATGGCATTGTTTTGGGACATGTTGTTTCCCATAAGGCTAATGAAGTGGACAAAGCTAAGGTTGATTTGATTACGAATCTACCACCCCCCCCCCACATCTATTAGAGGCATTAGAAGTTTCTTGAGACATGCTGGATTCTATAGGATGTTCATAAAGAATTTTTCTAAAATCTCACGTCCTTTGTGTAATTTACTTGGGAAAGATGTCCCATTTATCTTTGATGATAAGTGTTTAGAAGCATTTAAAATTTTAACAGAAAAAATGACTTCTTACCCTATAATTGTTGCACCTAATTGGGATTTCCCTTTTGAAATCATGTGTGATGTATCAAATTATACTATCGGAGCTATTTTGGGACAAAGGGTGAATAAATTGATGTACGTAATTTATTATGCAAGTTTTTCTTTAAATGATGTATAAGCGAATTACACAACCACTGAAAGAGAGATGTCAGTTGTGGTATATGCACTTGACAAATTTAGATCTTATTTGATAGGTTATAAAGTCATAGTATTTTCGGACCACAAGGCTTTGAAATATCTATTGACTAAACCATAAGCTAAACCTAGACTCATTAGATGGGTTTTGAAGTTGCAAGAATTTGATGTTGAAATTAAATATAGGAAGGGAAGTGAAAATGTAGTAGCCAACCATCTTTCTAAATTGAATTCTCATGATGATGGTATGAAAATTGCTTGTGAAAAATGACTTTAAGAAATGGCTCAGCACCCCCACAACGCCCGGTTCATAGAAACCGGCCTCCTTTTCAGGTCTTAATATTATAAAATACTTAAATATAAAGATATTATTCATACTACATGTAATAATTAAAATAAAAAATCATTATATTAAAATAAAAGCAATGTTCAAATAAAATCAATAAATGGACACCCATCCGAGGATGGAAACGTGTCCTTACATTGTCCAATGTCTAAAACTAAATAGGACACCCACCAAAAGGTGGAAACATGTCCTTTATATTCATCCTAAAATATAAAAACAATTTAAATTATATGAAAATTAATTGATGAGGTGTCCAATCATGGAAACATACATCTTACAATTTTAATAAACAAATCATAATTGAAAAAATATTCATCCATGATAAATTAAATAAACCAAATATTGAAATTAAATAAATCAATCATCAAAACATATAATAAACTACACAATCAAATCTAAATCTTCAAATAAAGTAATAAAAATATAAATTGAGATTTACATCTTGAATTAGGGTTTCTTGAACAAAATTAGAGTTTAGAATTTTTATAAAAATAATTTTAGAATTTAGATGAAAAACAGTTATTTTATGGGTATTTAGAATCAAACTAGGGTTTTAGGACTTTAGAAAATAAAATTAGAGTTACAGGGTTTTTGGATTGGGGATTAGGGTTGGCATTTTAGGTTCTGGGTTTTAAGGTTTGAAACCTTGGTTTTATAGATTATGATTTTGAAATTAGGGTTTGGGGCTTATGGTGATCAAATTTCAAGTGTGGTTTTAATATTAACAATAACAACTACATAAGTATTTTTAGGTGAAATAAACATAGAAAGCCAAATTAATTATTGAAAGATTAAAATAGCATGCTGGATAAAACTATGACAAAATAGCTATTGTAAATTTAAATTAATTAAACATAGGAATCAAACCTTCGTTTAGTTGGTTCCTCCAAATTAGAACACTGAATCTAATCATTACTACAGCCTGAATCGATCTTTTCTTTGGTGGGAATGAGGCAAACTTGAGACTATGGTTACTGTCTCTTTGATTGCTATTGGTTTAAATTCTATGTGTTTATTGATTGCTTCAGTTACTGCCCCCTTGCCAATTATCAATTGCTCTCCCTTATTAAGATATTGCTGTCTCTCTTTTCCTGCCAATTTGTTAGTCCCAGTTCCTTTTTAAGATATTGCTCTCTCTCTTTTACTGCAAATCTGCTAATCCAAGTTGCTCCCCCTTATTAAGATATTGCTCTCTCTCTTTTACTGCCAATCTATTAATCCATGTTGTTCCCCCGATTTCATTTTTAATTATGTATTTATAGGAAACCTTCCCTTAACCCTAAACCTAATTCGACTCTCATAAGTTAATTAGGAAGTCTAATGACCGGTACAATTATGTTTAGGACTCGGATTAAAGGCCAAAATCGACATGGAGTGCACATCATATCGATTTGGGCTGTCTAAATCGATATGAGGCAGCCTCATATCGATTTGGGATGCTCAAATCGATATGAGGCCTCCCTCATATCGATTTTGGCAGCCCAAATCGATATAAGGGAACCTCATATCTATTTTGAGTGTTAAAATCAATTTTGCCTGCCCAAATCGATATGAGGTCTCCCTCATATCGATTTTGGTAGCCCTGACTCAAACCGAACAACAATTTTTAATTACTTTCGGACCAAACTGATTGTACCATTTAATTTGGGCTTTTATGAATTAGACCATATAATATTTAAGCTTTAAAATTAAGTTTAGGTTCTTTAAAATTATAATGGAACAAGGTAAGCTTTTTAATCCTAATCCGTGCCAAAATTAATGGTCTACAGTTTTGCCCCCTGCTTGAACGATCTAAAACTTTAGTAGAAGAGAGTGAAAAGCAACATGACTTTGAGTAGATTTTGGGTTAGGATGGGTTCTCAACCCGAGATTGAAAATGGTTTGGGTTATTGATCTAAAAAAGATTTAGGTACTTGGACCCGAGATTGGGTAATTAGACCCGTGATTAGGTACTTGGACTTGAGATTAGGTACTTAGACCCGAGATTGAAATTTGAATTGGGTGCTTCGACCTAAAAAAGATTTGGGTGCTTGGACCCTAAACTGAATTAAAATTGAGTACTTGGACCTAAGATTGAATTGGGTACTTGGACCCGAGACTTGGTACTTAGACCCGAGACTGAATTTGATTTGGTTACTTAGACCCGAGAATGGGTATTTGGATCTGAGATTGAATTGGATACTTAGACTGGAGTTTGGGTACTTAGACCTGAGATTGGGTACTTAGACCCAAGACTGAATTTAATTTGGGTACTTAGACCCGCGATTGGGTACTTGAACGCGAGATTGAATTGGATTTGGGTACTTGAACCCAAAACTGAATTTAATTTGGGTACTTAGATCCGAGACTGGATACTTAGACCCGAGACTAAATTTGATTTGGGTACTTGGACCCAAGATTTGGTAGTTGGACCCGAGATTGAATTGGATTTGGATATTTGAACCCGAGATTGGGTACTTAGACCGAAGACTAAATTTGATTTGGGTACTTAAACCTGAGACTAAATTTGATTTGGGTACTTGGACTCGAGACTGGGTACTTGGACCCGAGACTAGGTACTTGGACCCGAGATTGTATTTTGGGTGCTCAACTCGAAACTGGATTTGATTGACCTTTTATTAGCTGAGAATTCTGGCTTAACTAGTTGTTCCATTCTTTAATGGATTGTGGGTCTTTGTCCACTAAAATGGATCTTTATCCATTGGAGATCAAGTCTTTACCCTTAAAACATGGATCTTTATCCATTGGAGATTGAGTCTTTACCATTGAAACATGGATCTTTCTCCATTGGAGATCAGGTCTTTACCCTTGAAACATGGATCTTTATCCATTGGAGGACGGGTCTTCACCCTTGGAACATGGATCTTTATCCATTGGACTTCGTCTTATATTGGCTTCAACTCTTCTAGCTGGACTAATCTTTTGTCTTTTGCATCTTCATTTTTTTTATAGTTCTAATATGTAGACCCTTAATTGTTGACCCAGTCCGGTCCAATATATTTTATTAAGTCCAAAATGATTTTTGTGTTGTCTAATATATTTTAATTGGTCCAAAATAATTTTTGATATCTTAATTAAATAATTTTTGCTTTATTATCTAATTTTTATTAATAAAAAATAAAAATAAACAAATAAAAATAAAAATCGGCGACGAAAAAATCGTCGCCGAAAATTCTAGCGCGGGTGTAATATCCCAAAATACACCCTAAAAGTTTTGGAGTTATCGTTGTTTTTGGATTTAATGTATATGGTTAATGGAAAGAGAAAAGAAGTAAAGAGAGAGTGTAGATGTTGTGTATATATATATATAACATATACAAGTCAAAGAAATAGAAGTCCTAAGAAGATAAATTAATAAAAAAGGAAATAGTATAAGAGATAGATGTATATGGAGGATAATATGTATACATATGGTATTTAGAAAATATGGGAAATATAAATACAATATATAAGGCATATACATATACCAACATATACATTACATATACCTAATGTATAAAGTGGTGTAGGAAAAGTAAGTTTATATAATTAATTAATTAATAATAATAATAAAAGAAAAAGAAGAAAAGAAAGTCAAAAGAGAAGGAAAGTGTGTGGTGGAGGTTTTTAGAAATAATTAATTATTATTATTATTATTATTATTATTATATATATATATGATAAACATGAAAAGAAGAGGAAAAAAAGATATTTTTCTTCTTCTTCTTCTTCTTGCACGAGAGAGAGAGAGAGAGAGAGAGAAAGAGAAAGAGAGATGAGATTTTATTTGCATACACAACAAATTTATAAAGGTTTTGAGAGAATTGAAGATGGAGATTGAAGATTTGGCAAAATATTCAAGTAAGTGTTTATCTCTTTGAGTTGATTTCTATTGATTTTATGTATATGTGATTTGGGTTAGTGTGTGAAGATAATGATAGTAAAAGATTAAAGGTTATAGATATGTTGAATTGGAATTTTGATAATGATTATATAGTTATTTGCGAGGATGATGATGGATTATAGAAATTGGTTAGTAAGGGTTTAATATGTATGAGTTGGAGAATTGAATAATTGATGTATGATTGAGGTATGTTTGTGTTTAATGAAGTTAAAAACATAGAATACATGAGTTTGGTCCGGAAACAGAGGCATTTTTTATGCCACGCCCGTGGTCTTAGCTGCCACGATCGTGGCCATTGGAAGCCATGGCCGTGGAGGTGTCGAACCAAAGAGACAGATTCACTTTCTATGCCACGACCGTGGGAGTGGGAAGGCCACGACCGTGGGGGTTGTTAGAGCAATTGGGCAGAATTGTTTGCTATGCCATGCCCGTGGGGGTTGGTAGGCCACGACCGTGGGGTCCTATAGAGAGATGTTGGTTTATAATTTGTGATCTAAGGGTCTAGTATGAGGTTGATAAATGAATAATTGTATTGAATTCATGTGTGTTATTCCTTGTGGATTAGGTTGTGAAGAAAGGTTTTGCCCTAATCCAAGTATTGAGATTATTGGAAGATGAGTTTGGTGTTGTGTGATGGCTCATGAGGTAAGTAGAAATTTATATGATTGCACTTATGTACATGATTTGAGACTTAACACAATTTTTTGTAAATGTGTTAAGTAATTTATTGTAATATCCCAAAATATACCCCAAAAGTTTGGAATAATTATTGTTGTATATGGATTTAATGTGAATGTCTATTGAAAATCAAAAGAAGAGCAACGAATTAATTTAATACCCCGATTTTGGTGTACATTGGAGTAGTAGCTGTGAGAAGATATGTTGGTAATATATGTAAGGATAATATGTATATATGGTATTTGGAAAAATATATGGGAATATAAAAGTGATATATAAGGAAATATACATATACCAACATATACATCACATATACATGAGGTATAAAGTGGTGTGGGAAAATAAGCTTAATTAATTAATAATAATAATAATTAAAAGAAAACAAGAAAGAAAGTCAAAGAGTGACAAGTGTATGGTGAATAATTGAAGGTATTTAATTATTAATATATATATATATATATGATAAGCATGAGAAAAAGAATAAGAGATCTTCTTTTCATCTTCTTCATATTTTTCTTCTTCTTGGACGAGAGAGTGAGAAAGAGAAAGAGGGATAGAGAGAAAGAGAGGTGATTTTATCTACATATACACCAAATTCTTATGGGTTTTGAGAGAATTGAAGATGGTTATTGAAGATTTGACATAATAGTCAAGTAAGTATTCATTTCCTTGTATTGATTTCTATTATTTGCATTCGGATTTGATATGATTGATGTGTGATGATGATTATAATGAAAGATTGAAATATATATATGTGTGGAATTGGTATTTAGATGATGATAATATGGTTAATTGTGAGATAATATGGTTAATTGTGAGGATGATAATGAATTGTTGAAATTATTGAGTAAGGGTTTCATATGAATGAATTGGAGAAATTGAGTAGTTGATATATGGTGGTGTATATAGTGATTATTATTATGATATATTGAAGTAATATAAGTGTTAAATTGATAGGTAATTGATGAATATAACCAAGATGTTGATTAAGGGTGATGAAGTATGAGTTTTGAAGTGTTTATGTTTTCATGGATGAGAGCTCGAATTCATGATTTTTGGCTGACACGGCCAGTGACACGGCCATAATGTTGGGCATGTCAAGGGTACTGAGTTGGATGTTTGCGACACGACCATTAACACGGCCATGTTATTGAGCGTGTCATAGCTACTGTGAGAAAAAATAATTGACACGGCCATGAACACTCCCGTGTTGTTGGGCGTGTCAATGTTTCTGTGAGGCAGAATGAGTGACACGTCCATTAACACTCCCGTGTTACTGAGCGTGTCAAAGCTTCTGTATTGTTGGTTTAGGGCACGATCAGGAACACGCCCGTGTTGGTGAGCGTGTCATGTGTTGTGTTTGCCCTAGTCAGTCATCATTCTTACTTCTTATGGGTGTAATTATCTTTGGATTAGGTGTGGAAGAGATTATGTTGCACTAACCTAATGTGAGAACTCTGGGAAGAGGAAGTATATAGATTAATGGGAGTAGTTCTTGAGGTAAGTACAACTTACATAGATGCATTCTTTTATATGATTTTGAGACCTAAAACAATGTTAAGTAATTTATTATATGGTTAGTACAATGTGACTAATGTTATTAATTGTATAGTGTGAAAGCTATGGTGATCATTCAAAAAGGTATGTGCAATGCAATTTGTTATGATAAATATTTTAATAATGAATGATATTAATGTGTTTTGAGAAGTGATGAAATGTGATGTCATTATGGTTGGTAATAATGATTGCAATGAAATAAATGGACATGTTGTCTATATGTTCAATGAAATTGATTATGTATACTTGAATGATGAAGTGTTGTAATGTGAATTAAGATATAATTCAAATGAGATGTGAAGCCATTGTGATTGGCTACGATGATTTAAATGAGATGTGAAGCCATTATGATTGGCTATGATGATTCAATTGAAACAAGTGGGGCTTGTTTGCCTAGATAATGATGAGAATTGAGAATGGAATTGATAATGAAATAATAAATGAATTGTGTGGCTAATGTGTTATTCCATTTTCAGAGTTTGTTGTTGGTGGCATGCCTATAGTAACAATCTCTTGAAGTTAGGTTGGGCTTGATCCTTGAAGCCAAGTTGGGTAGAAGTTTAACATGTTTTACTCCCCTTGAAGCTTGGTTGGGTCTAGTCCTTGAAGCCTAATTGAGATGTTACATCCCTTGAAGCTAGGTTGGATTGGTTCTTGAAGCCAAGTTGGGTTGATACTTAGCATGCTTTGTTCCCCTTGAAGATTGGTTGAACCTAATCCTTGAAGCCTAGTTGGGATAATGATAAATGAGAAAATTAAACCAAAACATTAACTCTGAAAGTTGAATGGCATATTAGTGTCTTGTGGGCCCATGCATGTCTTTGTTTCAATGTGAATTATGGAATGAAATATAATACTATGTGATATATGATGATAATCATTTGATATATGATGATAATCATGGAATGAGATGTATACAATACATAAGTAAATGATTGAAAGTGAATATGGCTTGAGAAGCTATGTTGAATGATGAGTTTATGAAAACATAATATGATGTGTAAAATGTTTATGGATGTGGAAATTGTGAGCATTATTTCATAAAGGTTTTGTTAAGTCATTGAATTGTGATTTGTTGGAATGATGTATAGGAGTATATATATATATTATGAGATTGGTGGAAATATATAGAGAGTGCATTAAAAAGGGTAAATATGATAAGAAAATGGTAATACATGATGTTAATATATGAAATATGATTTATTTGAAATGTATATTTTAAATTATTTCTTTGTACTACTAAACTTTTTAGCTTAGCATGGTTATGTAAATCGCGCAGGTGAATAGGTGGTTGATCTAAAAGTCAATCGGTATGCCACGAGTAAGGTAAGAGTGTTCTGAGACCAACTAGAGGGTGTTGCATACATGTATAATTTAATTATGCTGTATTTTACTACAAGAATATATTCATATGTATAAATGAAGTTTTGTTAAAGACAAGATTATTATTATATTTAAGTATAAGATCATTAAAAGAAATACTTTATGAAAGATATGATTTGAACTCAGTTAAAGGTTTTTAAATTGTAACGAAAAGTGACATCCTTATACTTTATATGCTTACTGTATGTATACAAGGTATATGTATAGTATTTATATGGAGTATCGGGGTGTTACATTTATTATATTGTTAATATAATTTGATTAAGGTTATAATTAGATGATGTGAAAGATAGGAAGATCATTAAAAAGGTAAGTACAAACTACATTATTGCATACATGCATATGATTTTGAGACTTGTTATACATTTGGTTGTATATGTGTTAAGAAATGTAATGCATTGTTGATGTATATTAATAATGTTATGTTTGGTATAATGTGGATGTTGGGATAAGCATGTAAAATGTATGTTAATGCCATTGATTATATACATTTGAATGATGAAATGAAATATGGAATATGAAATGTGAAAGATATGATGATGAAATGAAATGTGAAGGATATGATGTTATGATGAATTGCTTATTGTGATTTGAGATCATATGAGATATGAGGCCATGGTTGTTGGCTATGATAATGCAAATGAAATATACGATTGAGGCATGATTGCCTAATTAATTATGAGAAATAAAATGAAAAGAGATTGATAAAGAGATAAATGAAATGATTGTGTGCCTAATATGTTAATTCAATTTTCAGAGTTCTGTTTTGGCGGCATGCCTATGAATCACTGGATAGGTAAAATGACCGGGTCGTAAGCCGATTCCAGTTGGAAAATGTGAAATGTGATGTTTTTGGGGTGAAATGACTGGGTCGTAAACCTCAAAAACAAATTATTGAAACTAGATTGAGTGAAATGACTGGGTCGTAAGCTCAAATCTAGTTGAATATCCATGGATAAATGTATTGATGATTATGATTATGGATCAAAGCAGTAACTCTGAACTTTGAATAACATATTAGATCCTTTTTGGGCCCATGCTTGTGTTTTTTTAAATATGATTCAGGAAATGTGCAATGAATGAATAATGAGACTTATGCTCGTCTTGGTTTAAATGTAAATTATGTTGAATGATAAGATGTGCAAGTACCACATGTAATTACAATATGATGTATAATATGAATGTGGATGTGGACATTGTTAATATTATTTTATGGATATTCTAATAAGTTATGGAATTGTGGTTTGCATCAATAATATATGTGTGCATGGATATAATGACAGGATTAGTAGAAATACATGTACATATGGATATGGAAGGTGTAATTGAAATAGGAAAACATGATAAGAAAATAATGATATAAGAAATTAACATATGAATGTGATTTTCCATAATGTATGTTTATAATATTTATTTGTACTACTAAGTTCTTTGGCTTAGCGCGGTTGTGTAATCGCGCAGGTGAGTAGGTGGTAGATTCAAGTCAATCGGTATGCCACGAGAAAGGTATGAGTATCTCAAGACCAACTAGAAGGTGGTGCATACATGTATAATATAAGTATGTTGTATTTTGACAATAATTTATTTATCTGCATAAGTGTATTTTTATTTAAGAAGAGAGTATTATTATATATATGTAAGACCTTTGAAAGTAGAATGATTTTGTAAATGTACTATTCTTTGAACTCCGATTAAAGTTTTCAACTATAACGATCAATGACATTCTTATACTTTATATACGTACTGTATGTATACCAGGTATATGTATAGTACTTATATGAAGTATGGGGGTGTTACAATTATTTTGGTATCAGAGCTTATGTTCGAGATTCTCGGCCTAAGTGGAATAAAAAAAATTTTGGAAAGTCTAAATAGCATTAAAAAGAAAAGTTTTGAAATGAAATTTGTAATACATGCATATGCATTAACACCTAGGTTGGTCTCGGATGTGGCATTATGTGAATTGTAATGTATATGAATTACATGAGATGGATGGTAGTGTGAGGATGAAGTTCTACATTGAAGGAAAATTAGAGAAAGAAATGATATGGAAAAATTTGTACAAGTTTATTTGATAAATTAAAGAATGGGAGTTTACTTAAGAAAAACAAATATTGAAATGTTGATTATTGAAAGGTGATTGTAATATAAAGAAATGAATAAGAGAATAAAGTTCGAATTGAGTTAAAAACAAAATTAAGATTAAAGTATGTACTCTTTACTCTACAATTTGGATCTCTTTCTAATAAACCTTATGTTTGGATTATTAGAAGGAGGAAATATTGTTGGAGTGTTAATATGGATAAATATGTTAATTAAATGAAGAAGGTATGGTGGAATATTGAGTGAGTTGATTGGTATAGACAAAGTGTGACTATTTAAAGTTTGGGGGTATGTGAAGTTAAGGTTTTGTTCAAAAGAAAAAGAGATAATGTTGGTTAAGTAAGAAAATAAATTGGTGTTGGTTGTATTGTTATTTTAATGCAAACATTGTGATTTTAATGTTAGAAATGAGATATGCTTAAGTGTTGTTAAAGCTCATGTTAATGGTGGTAATATGTAACATTTAGATGTTTGAAATGAGCTTTAATAATGGTGAAAATTATATGTGTTGATGTTGCTTTGTGGTATATATATATATATATAAGATGTTTTTAAAGTTGAAATTAAGAAAAGATGAAATTTGTAAATGGAAGTTTAGGTGAGATAGTGATTTGAGAATTTAAATTTTTAATGGAATATTGATAATGATTATTTAGATATCGATAGTTTAATGTACGTTAAGCATATGAACTATTTGCAATGAATATTATTCCATATGAGAATACTATGAATTTGTAATGAGATTATTAGTAAGAGAATTTGTTTTGAAGTAAAAAAAAAAAGAAAGTGAATAAGCGAGTGAAAATGAGTTACTTTAAGTTATTTGATTGAAAAGGGTAAAAATGGTTGGAGGAATATTAAATGCTTTTAAAGACAAAAGTGAAAGAGATGTCGCATTAGAAATGTGACTAAGATGTATGTGAAGTGTTATTGTGATTAGAATATATATTGGTTGTGTTGATAAATACTGTACATTATATTAAAAGAATAAGAATGATATTGTTCAAAGGAAAGTAATAAACATTAAATTTGTACAAATTGTATGCGAAAGAGGAATTAAATAAAATTGCATGATTAAGTGTATACATATAAAGGATATGTGAGAAGAGTTCTTCGATATGAAGGTAATTGTAATATGTAAGGAATATGGGAAGTGAGTCACATTATGGATGTGACCTATGAAGGTGTAGGTGGTATAACTAATGATCTAAAGATATTAAGAATGATATTACATATATTAGTGGACCTAAGAGGGATTAGGTCTTAACTTGTGCAAAGCTAGATCGACTATGTAACGAAATTAAGAGTGAAAATGGACTCGAGTAATATTGGACAGTAAAAGTTTTATGGTGATCACTGAATTTGATGATCATATGATACTTTGAGTTCCAAAGTATTTATATGTGGAAAGGTTCTATGCATATGTGCATAATAAGAAATTGTAAGGAAAAAGGGAAGTATAATATATACAAATTTTAAAAGAGATAGATTAGAATTGGAGTAGCAAATGGAAATTGTGTTAGATTTGCATATGATTGAATATGTATATGTAAGAAATGTTAATAGTAATATTGTTGAAACATGAATTAAGCTAATGATGATCATATAATTGAGTGCAAATTGGGTTGAAACGGAGTTGGAATGTGTTAACTCTTGGGCAGCAAAAGTTTAGAGAATGAATATGTAATTCTTGTGATATGATTTAGCTTTGTAATTGGAAAGGTTGGAAGCAGAATAGTAAAGAAACAGTATGAATTTATAAGCTTCACGCTTAATCATTAATCTCTTATGGTCATATGATTTGTTTAGTATATTTGGCTGATTAGTTTTGTTATTCATATATTTGGAAATGAGATAATATGACTGTAATACAGTTTTGGTAAGATTGATAATTATGTTTCTAGAAACATGACCAAGAGTTATGACTGGTAAAGTTATACTTTATTATTTTATGTTAGAAATTTGGTTATAGTTATGAAACGTAAGGAAAGAAAAGAGAAATGTAAAATGTTTTGAGTTATGGCTAATGTGATAAAAAGGTAATTATTGTAAATATAGTAATGATATGAAATGTAAGGAGATATTAAAAAGGGAGAAATTACAAAATGTGACTGAAAGTTATATTGAATATGTTTATGGTATAAAGTGAATAAATGAATGGACTTGAGGTTTAAGTGAATGAACTATAGATAGTTGATATGGTACGAGATTATCATGCGAATTGGTGGAAATTAAACTAAGATAATAGAAAATAAACTATGTGTATATTGAAAGATAATTTGAAGTGATTTGTTATCATGATAATTTGATTGAATATGGATCTGAAGAGATCAGGATTTGAATATAAGTTTGCCCTAATGGAATTAGGTTATATATATATATATAAATATATTATGAAATTTCATGATAAGTTTAAATAAATTAATCATTGGTTTGAATTGAATAAGATTGAAATGTGGGTATTTTGTGACAAATAGATCAATTGATTTAGATTTCGCTAAGGTTGCGAATCAATATTGAGATATAATATGTATAGTATACTAAAAGTATTAAATTTAAATGATAAAGTATGTGATTTAATATTCTGACTAATGAATGGATATGCATAAATTGAGTTATATCAATTGTAAATGATGACAAAAGGGAAAAAGATTGATTATATGTAAAGATTGGACGAAGTATAACCATATTATAAAATAATCTGATGTTTGTATAAAGATACATTAATTGAGAATGTAATGAGTTATTTTGAATGTTTCGTTAAGAAAGTAATAAGATATATAAATATATATAGAATGATGAGTTATGAAATTTAGAGAAGATGAGTGACTCAAAGCGGGAGAGTTGAAGTTATATAATTGAACGACATAATACCTCAATGAATAATGAACTTTATATGAAAGCTAAGATGGTAATGTGTTAAGAATGATTGCTATTGTACTAGATAATTTCGAGGACGAAATTAATTAAGGGGGAGAGAATTGTAATATCCCAAAATACACCCTAAAAGTTTTGGAGTTATCGTTGTTTTTGGATTTAATGTATATGGTTAATGGAAAGAGAAAAGAAGTAAAGAGAGAGTGTAGATGTTGTGTATATATATATATAACATATACAAGTCAAAGAAATAGAAGTCCTAAGAAGATAAATTAATAAAAAAGGAAATATTATAAGAGATAGATGTATATGGAGGATAATATGTATACATATGGTATTTAGAAAATATGGGAAATATAAATACAATATATAAGGCATATACATATACCAACATATACATTACATATACCTAATGTATAAAGTGGTGTAGGAAAAGTAAGTTTATATAATTAATTAATTAATAATAATAATAAAAGAAAAAGAAGAAAAGAAAGTCAAAAGAGAAGGAAAGTGTGTGGTGGAGGTTTTAGAAATAATTAATTATTATTATTATTATTTTATTATTATTATTATTATTATATATATATATATATGTTAAACATGAAAAGAAGAGGAAAAAAAGATATTTTTCTTCTTCTTCTTCTTCTTGCACGAGAGAGAGAGAGAGAGAGAGAGAAAGAGAGATGAGATTTTATTTGCATACACAACAAATTTATAAAGGTTTTGAGAGAATTGAAGATGGAGATTGAAGATTTGGCAAAATATCCAAGTAAGTGTTTATCTCTTTGAGTTGATTTCTATTGATTTTATGTATATGTGATTTGGGTTAGTGTGTGAAGATAATGATAGTAAAAGATTAAAGGTTATAGATATGTTGAATTGGAATTTTGATAATGATTAAATAGTTATTTGTGAGGATGATGATGGATTATTGAAATTGGTTAGAAAGGGTTTAATATGTATGAGTTGGAGAATTGAATAATTGATGTATGATTGAGGTATGTTTGTGTTTAATGAAGTTAAAAACATAGAATACATGAGTTTGGTCCGGAAACAGAGGCATTTTTGATGCCACGCCCATGGTCTTGGCTGCCACGATCGTGGCCATTGGAAGCCATGGCCGTGGAGGTGTCGAACAAAAGAGACAGATTCACTTTCTATGCCACGGCCGTGGGAGTGGGAAGGCCACGACCGTGGGGGTTGTTAGAGCAATTGGGCAGAATTGTTTGCTATGCCACGCCCGTGGGGGTTGGTAGGCCACGACCGTGGGGTCCTAGAGAGAGATGTTGGTTTATAATTTGTGATCTAAGGGTCTAGTATGAGGTTGAGAAATGAATAATTGTATTGAATTCATGTGTATCTTTGAGTAAGTGTGTGTTATTCCTTGTGGATTAAGTTGTGAAGAAAGGTTTTGCCCTAATCCAAGTATTGAGATTATTGGAAGATGAGTTTGGTGTTGTGTGATGGCTCATGAGGTAAGTACAAATTTATATGATTGCACTTATGTACTTGATTTGAGACTTAACACATTTGTTTGTAAATGTGTTAAGTAATTTATTATATTGTTAATATAATTTGATTAAGGTTATAATTAGATGATGTGAAAGATAGGAAGATCATTAAAAAGGTAAGTACAAACTACATTATTGCATACATGCATATGATTTTGAGACTTGTTATACATTTGGTTGTATATGTGTTAAGAAATGTAATGCATTGTTGATGTATATTAATAATGTTATGTTTGGTATAATGTGGATGTTGGGATAAGCATGTAAAATGTATGTTAATGCCATTGATTATATACATTTGAATGATGAAATGAAATATGGAATATGAAATGTGAAAGATATGATGATGAAATGAAATGTGAAGGATATGATGTTATGATGAATTGCTTGTTGTGATTTGAGATCATATGAGATATGAGGCCATGGTTGTTGGCTATGATAATGCAAATGAAATATACGATTGAGGCATGATTGCCTAATTAATTATGAGAAATAAAATGAAAAGAGATTGATAAAGAGATAAATGAAATGATTGTGTGCCTAATATGTTAATTCAATTTTTAGAGTTCTGTTTTGGCGGCATGCCTATGAATCACTGGATAGGTAAAATGACCGGGTCGTAAGCCGATTCCAATTGGAAAATGTGAAATGTGATGTTTTTGGGGTGAAATGACTGGGTCGTAAACATCAAAAACAAATTATTGAAACTAGATTGAGTGAAATGATTGGGTCGTAAGCTCAAATCTAGTTGAATATCCATGGATAAATGTATTGATGATTATGATTATGGATCAAAGCAGTAACTCTGAACTTTGAATAACATATTAGATCTTTTTTGGGCCCATGCTTGTGTTTTTTTAAATAAGATACAGGAAATGTGCAATGAATGAATAGTGAGACTTATGCTCGTCTTGGTTTAAATGTAAATTATGTTGAATGATAAGATGTGCAAGTACCACATGTAATTACAATATGATGTATAATATGAATGTGGATGTGGACATTGTTAATATTATTTTATGGATATTCTAATAAGTTATGGAATTGTGGTTTGCATCAATAATATATGTGTGCATGGATATAATGACATGATTAGCAGAAATGCATGTACATATGGATATGGAAGGTGTAATTGAAATAGGAAAACATGATAAGAAAATAATGATATAAGAAATTAACATATGAATGTGATTTTCCATAATGTATGTTTATAATATTTATTTGTACTACTAAGTTCTTTGGCTTAGCGCGGTTGTGTAATCGCGCAGGTGAGTAGGTGGTAGATTCAAGTCAATCGGTATGCCACGAGAAAGGTATGAGTATCTCGAGACCAACTAGAAGGTGGTGCATACATGTATAATATATGTATGTTGTATTTTGACAATAATTTATTTATCTGCATAAGTGTATTTTTATTTAAGAAGAGAGTATTATTATATATATATGTAAGACCTTTGAAAGTAGAATGATTTTGTAAATGTACTATTCTTTGAACTCCGATTAAAGTTTTCAACTATAATGATCAATGACATTCTTATACTTTATATACGTACTGTATGTATATCAGGTACATGTATAGTACTTATATGAAGTATGGGGGTGTTACAGCGGGCTTGGCCGTGGGCTATTCCTGTGGGCAAAATGGCCAGCAGGCCCGCCCTACGGAAGATTTTTTTCGCCAACGCAACTTTTCCTGCGGCAAATTTTTTCAGCAGCGAAATTTTCCAAAACAAATTTTTCGAAACCTAATACGATTAGGTTTCGGTTTCATTTTCTTATTAAATATGGTATGCCGTGTGTAATTAGGAAAAACCAATAAAAAAACTCTATAAATAACAACACAAAAGGGAGGAAAATAATTCAGAATTAGGAACGAAAATTGAGAGAATTGCAAACCGAATCTGTGAAGGATAGGCAGCAAATTAATTTGACTTTTTAAGAGCAACAAGCAATGCATTAAAAAAGGAATCAAAGGTAGCAATTGTCTTTGTTCTTGTTCATCCAAGAAGAATTATTTTTGGAGGAATCAACAAAAAGAGGTATGTATTAAATTCTTTGGTTATTTTTTCACAATAGCTAAAACTAGGAAATTGTGTTTTTCAAAATTAAAAACCTTAGAACTTTAATTTAGTTTTTCTAAAGTTAAAAACACTAGTCTGTTGCTTTATTTTCCAAAAAGCTTAAAATTATTATTTTTACTTCTTCAAAATCTTAAAACCCTAATTGAACATATTTTTCAACAAAACCAAAATTTGATTCTGTTTCTTTCAAAATTTTAAACTTGGTTCTGTTTCTTTCAACAAACCTTAACAAATATCTTTTCTATTTTTATAAACTTTAAATCGTTTGCTTAAATTCATAAAACTTCATAAAATTATCAAATTGATTTCCAAATTCTAAAAACCAATTCATCACCCGAGACCCTAATTTTAAATCCTAAAACCCTAATTCAACTTCCAAACCTAAAATAGTAAACTTTAACCCCTTTAAAACCTTAAATCCTAACATTTTCTAAACCTTAATCCTTTAAAGCTTTAAAAACCATAAAAACACAAATATTCTAAATCTACACAGTAAGCTTGAAAATCATCATTTAAAACCATGAATCAAAAGTATTTTAAAGTGTCTAAAACCCTAGTTTCATGATTTCACCATTCAAACCTTAATTTGTTTAATCAAAGAGTCTTACCAACCTTTTAAAACATAAAACCCTTAATTTATTTTAATTCTTTAAAAAGTCACAGTAGCTTAAATTAAAAAATCCAAAACCCTAAACATATGAAATAAAGGATCCTAAATGGAAGCAGTAGCCATAATTTGGATTTTTTATTTACCTTATTCAATTCCATATTTGATTTATTTAAGTTCAATACTTGGTTTATTTAATTTATTATGGATGGATGTTTACTTTTTATGGATATTTAATACCTTTGATGAATGATTTATTTATGATGAATGGTTATTTACTTTTATCAATTTATTTAGATTTTTAAACTGTTGTAAGAGGTATGTTTCCACATGGTGGGTACCTCATTAGTTAAAGTCATATAATTTAAATTGTTTTTCTATTTTAGAACCAATGTAAAGGGCATGTTTCTACCTTTTGATGGGTGTCCTATTTAGGCATGTGATGTAAGGACATGTTTCCATCTTCGGATGGGTGTCCATTTATTTGTTTTGCTTGGAACTTGCTTTGATTTTAATATATTGATGCTTTCTTTTAATTGTTGTGTGTGATACGGATAATATTGTTGTATTTAAGAATTTTATAATATTAAGACCTGTAAAGGAGGCCGGTTCCAATGAACCAGGCGTTGTGGGGGTGCTGGGCTATTTCTCACCTTCCCCACACGTACCCAACTTTCCAAACCCATTAAGGGATTGGGGATTCCTTAGGAATCAAGTCATCCACCCCTTTCTTTTTTCCTAGCCCGTCCGGGTGGCGACTCCATTTTCTCCGGACTTAGGTCCTTGTTCTCTAAGGCCCTGAGCCTAAATAGTGCCAAAGTCACAAGAACCATTCCACCAGGAGTGGTTACGAAAATCCCTGCTCACATAATGTTCCATTCTTTTTGTTCTTCCTTTTGCAAAAAATTCAGCTATTTTTTAGCTAGCCTCCATATCTTCTCCTTGCCCCCTGCGTGGCAAAATATTTGGAAGGGAGTTTGAAAATATTTTGTACACGCATAAACTCAAAAATTGAAAAGGAGAGACTTTATCCTTGTGTAGGCTCAAACCAATGATTTTTTTCATTTAGGCTCTGATTGATGTTCGTCTTGTCTAGCTCCTCACTCAAGCATGCATTTCTTCTTTATAAAGTGACTGGAGCTTCCTTAAGCAACAGTCCTTCCATGCCCCCTAATTCCATATCTTCTTCATGTTTGCTTCATAAAGTATTGTTGTTTAGTTTTGGCAAAAAAATACAATGTGATATGCTCATGTATGCATGATATGCATGAATAATACTTACAGTGGTTCCATCGACTCACAGATCGAGGTGATCAGCTGAAGTGTTCTCATTAACTCTAGGCATTGTTTGGTTAGCTAACAACTAGTATCCACCCTATTAAATATTAATCCCTAGTTGTCCCTTTGAGCCTTCATAAAATTCTAGCTTTCTTTTCATTGGCTTACAAACCTTGAAAACCTACCCTGAGCTGTTGTGATACTTTTGACAAGTCTTATGATCACTAAGATGAAGAGGTAAGAAGATCAAAGAAAACAATGATTAGTCAAGATCATAAAGATAGTTGAAGTTCTCAAGACTATGAAGATAGTTGAAGTTCTCAAGTCCATAAGGGTAGTTGATGTTTTCAAGACTATGAAGATAGTTGAAGTTCTCAAGACCATAAGGGTAGTTGAAGCTCCCATAATATCTCCAATATATCAAGACAACATCGGAGTAACAAATGATTTATCCCTGTTAAAGAAGATTTATGTTACTCCAATCATCCATTATTGGAAGCCCAAGTTGGTACAAACAAGACAACTCTTTTAGAGCTACAAAAAAAAAAACAAAACAAAACAAAAAAAGGAAGAAAAGGAAAAAAAGTAGAAGAAAAAAGGAAAAGAGAAAAAGAAAAAAAAAAGAGAAAACCCAAAATGGTTCAAAAAGCCAACTGAGTTCTCTTTTACCTAAGACAACAAAAGGCTTCCATTTGGTTTATAAGAACGGTTTGACTTGAATTGGTCCAACCCGACCAAAGATTCAATCAAAATCAAAGAAAAAGTTGAAAAACTATTTAGTTCTTCAAAGTCCTATACTTGACAGTCCTGCAAGGAAGAAGAACAAAATGATAAAATGCTCAAAGAAAGGGAAGAGTAAGGAAAATAACGAGGAAAAGGGAAGAGTAAGAAAAATAAAGAAAAGGGAGAAGAAGAAAAGAAACAAGTTTGGGTACCAACTTTATGCAAAGAAACAAAGATTGTCCTAATCAAGATCCAGATTAATGCCAAGAAGATTGAAGGAATTTGGAGTCTAGAAAGATTGCTCCCAACTGTCTAAAGTTCCAATAAGAAATTTGTAGTGTGAAGATTTGTCCATTGTGTCACACCAGCTCCAATCTCAAAATGGCCTTCACTTAAACCCGTGTCCCTTATAGACCCCATTTCAAGCCTATCAAAGACCTGTTGATCTTTCTTGGTAGGTTGAGTCTATTAGTGGAGATAGTTTGGATATACATGCATATGAGATAGACAATATTTAAACTCAAATGAGACCTTTGGCCAAATAATGTGTATGTGCCTATCTGAAGTGCAACAGTTCTTGCTTAAATAGAAATGATTCCCGAGTTTAGTACGATAACTAGGGTTGTCATGTTATAGATATGTTAATTTGGAAAATGAAGTCCTAAGGTACATTGACAATGATTTGGCAAAGCCAACATTTGATTTCAAAATCAAAATACAAAAAAAAAAGTGTTTTGTCATACAAAGTCTTCAAATTAAGGGAAGTATGTTGAACCTCCAAAGGACACATTGGGCAAAGGAAATGATTATTGGAAAGGTCATGAAGAAGCTATCAACTGACATGTTGAGACATAGTTTGAAATAGATGAATCCCTGACTCTGCTGCTTGGGGTCTCCATTATTCATAATTTCAACATCTTGAAGATAAAAGCCATAAATGTGAAGCAGTCTATCATTCCAATGCAAGACTTGAACGAGCATCGAAAAGGAGTCAACGAGAATGCTTCTGCTGATCACCTCGGCCTGTGAGTCAATGAAACCACTGTAAGTATCATTCATGCATATCATGCATACATGATCATATCACATTGCACTTTCTTGTCTTGTGTTGTCTATTCCTTGTCAAAATGAATAGCAAACACCTTGCGAAGTAAAGAATCAAAAGAAGATATTGAATCAAGAGGGCACGGAAAGCCTATTTGCTTGTGGAAGCTCCAATCATTTTGCAAAAGAAGAAATACGTGCTTGTGCGACGAACTAGATAACAACAACATCAATCAGAGTCCGCATAGAAAAATCATGGGTTTGAGCCTACATAGGGGGCAAAGTTTCGCCTTTTCAATTTTTTGAGTTTATATATAAAACATTTTCAAACTCACTTGCAAATATCTCGCCACGCAGGGGGAAAAGGAGAGGATATGAAGGCTAATTAAAAATAGCTGAATTTTTGCAAAAAGGAAGAACAAAAGAATGAAACATTAGAACTCTCAAAAGAATGAAGATGCAAAAGACAAAAGATCAGTTTAGCTAAAAGAGCTGAAGCCAGGGTAAGACCCGACCTCCAATGGATAAAGATCCATGTTCCAAGGGTGAAGATCCGATCTCAAAGGATGAAGATCAATATTTTCAAGGGTAGAGACCTGACCTCCAATGGATAAAGATCCATGTTCCAAGGGTGAAAACCCGATCTCAAAGGATGAAGATCCATTTTCAAGGGTGAAGACCCGGTCTCAAAGGATGAAGATCCATTTTGAGGGTGAAAAACCACAATGCATAGAACAGCCAGAGCAGTCAGACTTCTCAACTAAAAGGTTAGTCAAACTCAATCTCGGGTCCAATCTCCCATTCTCGTGTCCGAGTACCCAATCTCGGGTCCAAGTACCCAAATCAAATCCAAAGCAAGTTTAGGATCGAGTATCCAAATCCAGTTTAGGATAGAGTATCCAAATCCAGTATTTAATCGAGTATCCAAGTCCAGTTAGGATTGAGTATCCAAATCCAATTTAGGATTGAGTATCCAAATCCAGTTTAGGATCGAGTATCCAAATCAAGTTTAGGATCGAGTATCCAAGTCCATTTAGGATCGAGTATTCCAATCCAATTTAGGATCGAGTATCCAAATCCAGTTTAGGATTGAGTATCCAAACCTAGTTTAGGATCGAGTATCCAAGTCCAGTCAGGATTGAGTATTCCAATCCAATTTAGGATCGAGTATCCAAATCAAGTTAGGATCGAGTATCCCAATCACAGTTAGGATCGAGTATCCAAATCCAGTTTAGGATCAAGTATCCAAATCCAGTTAGGATCGAGTATCCCAATTAAATTTAGGATTGAGTATCCAAGTCCAGTTAGGGTCAAGTATCCCAATCCAATTTAGGATTGAGTATCCTAATCCAGTTAGGATCGAGTATCCCAATCCAGCTTAGGATCAATATCCAAACCCTATTTAGGATTAAGTATCCAAATCCAATTTAGGATCAAGTATTCAAACCCAATTTAGGATCGAGTATCCCAATCCAAATCCAGTTAGGATCGAGTATCCGAGCCTAGTTTAGGATCGAGTATCCAAATCTCTCAGGTCCAAAACCCAAATTACCCTTAGGTCCAGAACATAGAATTATCCCTAAGTCCAGAACTTAACTCGGGTCCAGAACCCAAATTTTCATTAGGTCCAGAACCTACAATTATCCTTGAGTCCAGAACTCGAATCGGGTCCAGAACCCAAATTTTCCTTAGGTCCAGAACCTAGAATTATCCTTGAGTCCAGAACTCGAACCAGGTCCAGAACTCGAACTGGGTCCAGAACCCAAAACCTCAACTATCTCAAAAATTAAGTCTTATTACTTTTCACTCTCTTTCACTAAAGTTTCAGATCATTCAAGCAGGGGGCAAACTGTAGACCCTTAATTTTTGACCCAGTCCGGTCCAATATATTTATTGAGTCCAAAATAATTTTTGTGTTGTCTAATATATTTTAATTGGTCCAAAATAATTTTTATTATCTTAATTAAATTATTTTTGCTTTATTATCTAATTTTTATTAATAATAAATAAAAAACAAATAAAAATCGGCGACGAAAAAATCGGCAATGAAAAAATCGTCGCCGAAAATTCTAGCGTGGGCTTGGTCGTGGGCCATTTCTCCCGCAGGAGTTTCCTGCAGGCGAAATGGCCATAGGCCTACTCCTCGCCCATTGCCGCAGCCAACTGCGGCAGATTTTTTTCGCCAGCGCAATTTTTCCTGTGGCAAATTTTTTCGGCAGCGAAATTTTCCAACGCAAATTTTTCGAAACCTAATTCAATTAGGTTTCGGTTTCCTTTTCTTATTAAATATGGTATGCATTGTGTAATTAGGACAAACCAATAAAAAATCTATAAATAACAACACAAAAGGGAGGAAAATCATTCAGAATTAGGAACCAAAATTGGGAGAATTGCAAACCGAATCTGTGAAGGATAGGCAGCAAATCAATTTGACTTTTTAAGAGAAACAAGCAACGCATTAAAAAAGGAATCAAAGGCAGCAATTGTCTTTGTTCTTGTTCATCCAAGAAGAATTATTTTTGGAGGAATCAACAAAAAGAGGTATGTATTAAATTCTTTGGTTATTTTTTCACCATAGCTAAAACTAGGAAATTGTGTTTTTCAAAATTAAAAACCTTAGAACTTTAATTTAGTTTTTCTAAAGTTAAAAACACTAGTCTGTTGCTTTATTTTCCAAAAAGCTTAAAATTATTATTTTTACTTCTTCAAATCTTAAAACCCTAATTGAACATATTTTTCAACAAAACCAAAATTTGATTCTGTTTCTTTCAAAATTTTAAACTTGGTTCTGTTTCTTTCAACAAACCTTAACAAATATCTTTTCTATTTTTATAAACTTTAAATCGTTTGCTTAAATTCATAAAACTTCATAAAATTATCAAATTGATTTCCAAATTCTAAAAACCAATTCATCACCCGAGACCCTAATTTTAAATCCTAAAACCCTAATTCAACTTCCAAACCTAAAATAGTAAACTTTAACCCCTTTAAAACCTTAAATTCTAACATTTTCTAAACCTTAATCCTTTAAAGCTTTAAAAACCATAAAAATACAAATATTCTAAATTTACACAGTAAGCTTGAAAATCATCATTTAAAACCATGAATCAAAAGTATTTTAAAGTGTCTAAAACCCTAGTTTCATGATTTCACCATTCAAACCTTAATTTGTTTAATCAAAGAGTCTTACCAACCTTTTAAAACATAAAACCCTTAATTTATTTTAATTCTTTAAAAAGTCACAGTAGCTTAAATTCAAAAATCCAAAACCCTAAACATATGAAATAAAGGATCCTAAATGGAAGCAGTAGCCATAATTTGGATTTTTATTTACCTTATTCAATTCCATATTTGATTTATTTTATATTCTTTGATTTATTTAAGTTCAATACTTGGTTTATTTAATTTATTATGGATGGATGTTTACTTTTTATGCATATTTAATACCTTTGATGAATGATTTATTTATGATGAATGGTTATTTACTTTTATCAATTTATTTAGATTTTTAAACTATTGTAAGAGGTATGTTTCCACATGGTGGGTACCTCATTAGTTAAAGTCATATAATTTAAATTGTTTTTCTATTTTAGAACCAATGTAAAGGGCATGTTTCTACCTTTTGATGGGTGTCCTATTTAGGCATGTGATGTAAGGACATGTTTCCATCTTCGGATGGGTGTCCATTTATTTGTTTTGCTTGGAACTTGCTTTGATTTTAATATATTGATGCTTTCTTTTAATTGTTGTGTGTGATACGGATAATATTGTTGTATTTAAGAATTTTATAATATTAAGACCTGTAAAGGAGGCCGGTTCCAATGAACCAGGCGTTGTGGGGGTGCTGGGCTATTTCTCACCTTCCCCACACGTACCCAACTTTCCAAACCCATTAAGGGATTGGGGATTCCTTAGGAATCAAGTCATCCACCCCTTTCTTTTTTCCTGGCCCGTCCGGGTGGCGACTCCATTTTCTCCGGACTTAGGTCCTTGTTCTCTAAGGCCCCGAGCCTAAATAGTGCCAAAGTCACAAGAACCATTCCACCAGGAGTGGTTGCGAAAATCCCTGCTCACATAATGTTCCATTCTTTTTGTTCTTCCTTTCGCAAAAAATTCAGCTATTTTTTAGCTAGCCTCCATATCTTCTCCTTGCCCCTGCGTGGCAAAATATTTGGAAGGGAGTTTGAAAATATTTTGTACACGCATAAACTCAAAAATTGAAAAGGAGAGACTTTACCCCTTGTGTAGGCTCAAACCAATGATATTTTCATTTAGGCTCTGATTGATGTTCGTCTTGTCTAGCTCCTCGCTCAAGCATGCATTTCATCTTTATAAAGTGACTGGAGCTTCCTTAAGCAATAGTCCTTCCATGCCCCCTAATTCCATATCTTCTTCATGTTTGCTTCATAAAGTATTGTTGTTTAGTTTTGGCAAAAAAAAAATATAGTGTGATATGCTCATGTATGCATGATATGCATGAATAATACTTACAGTGGTTCCAATGACTCACAGATCGAGGTGATCAGCTGAAGTGTTCTCATTAACTCTCTCTAGATGCCTATTCTGGTCTTGCATTGGAATGATAGAAGACTTTGCATTTATGGCTTTTATCTCCAAGATGTTGAGGAAAGGTTTTTCAAAATTTTAAACTTGGTTTTATTTCTTTCAACCAACCTTAACAAATATCTTTTCTATTTTTATAAACTTTAAATTATTTGCTTAAATTCATAAAACTTCATAAAATTATCAAATTGATTTCCAAATTTTAAAAAACAATTCATCACCCGAGACCCTAATTTTAAATCCTAAAACCCTAATTCAACTTCCAAACCTAAAATAGTAAAGTTTAACCCCTTTAAAACCTTAAACCCTAACTTTTTCTAAACCTTAATCCTTTAAAGCTTTAAAAACCATAAAACACAAATATTCTAAATTTACACAGTAAGCTTGAAAATCATCATTTAAAACCATGAATCAAAAGTATTTTAAAGTGTCTAAAACCCTAGTTTCATGATTTCACCATTCAAACCTTAATTTGTTTAATCAAAGAGTCTTACCAACCTTTTAAAACATAAAATCCTTAATTTATTTTAATTCTTTAAGAAGTCACAGTAGCTTAAATTCAAAAATCCAAAACCCTAAACATATGAAATAAAGGATCCTAAATGGAAGCAGTAGCCATAATTTGGATTTTTATTTACCTTATTCAATTCCATATTTGATTATGTTTTGATTTATTTTATATGCTTTAATTTATTTAAGTTCAATACTTGGTTTATTTAATTTATTATGGATGGATGTTTACTTTTTATTGATATTTAATACCTTTGATGAATGATTTATTTATGATGAATGGTTATTTACTTTTATCAATTTATTTAGATTTTTAAATGTTGTAAGAGGTATGTTTCCACTTGATGGGTACCTCATTAGTTAAAGTCATGTAATTTAAATTGCTTTTCTATTTTAGAACTAATGTAAAGGGCATGTTTCTACCTTTCGGTGGGTGTCCTATTTAGGCATGTGATGTAAGGACATGTTTGCATCTTCGGATGGGTGTCCATTTATTTATTTTGCTTGGACCTTGCTTTGATTTTAATATATTGATGCTTTCTTTTAATTATTGTGTGTAATATGTATAATATTGTTGTATTTAAGAATTTTATAATATTAAGACCTGCAAAGGAGGCCGGTCCCAATGAACTGGGCATTGTGGGGGTGCTGGGCCATTTCTCACCTTCCCCACACGTACCCAACTTTCCGAACCCATTAAGGGGTTGGGGATTCCTTAGAAATCGAGTCATCCACCCCTTTCTTTTTTCCCAGCCCATCCGGAAGGCGACTCCATTTTCTCCAGACTTAGGTCCGTGTTCTCTAAAGCCCCCAGCCTAAACAGTGCTGAAGTCACAAGAACAATTCCACCGGGAGTGGGGGCAAAAATCTCCGCTCACAATGGCGACTCCACTGGGGATTAGAGAAGTTGATTCTGTTAGTCTTTTTATTATTCTATTCTTTCTGATAATGATATTATCCATTGCATCTTCTTAAATTGCATCGTGTGTGTGAGTTAGGACCCCCGTGTTACCTGTGTTGTGCTATGTAAGGGATACCATACTTTCACTCAAGGTATAGAGATCGAGCTTGGTATAACCACTCATAGCCTCGCACCATTTGGTATATACTTGCTATGGGAACCTAAGCCTTTTTACCCAAAGACTAAAGCTCATGTAATTGGCCTAGTTACTTTCCTTAGGTTTTTACCCCAAATGCATGTTGTTTGACTATGGTTAGTTTATCTTAGTCTAAATCATGGCTTATTTGGTTTGTTCTTTTTCTAATATGACCTAAGAATATTGTAAGCTTAAAATAAACTGTTCTTTAAAGTCCAAAAGACCAAAGCTATTTTTAAAAATTTTCAAGATGGTCTTTGGACATAAAATTTTTCTAAAAATAAATCAAAACTTTTCTTTGGCCCATGGCCCAAATACAAAGCCAAAATCCATTTTTCTAAAATCTTTTACAATGGGCTTAGAAACAAAACTATTTTCACCCAACCTTTTCTTACAAAGAGCTTGCAAAAATATTTAGGTCAATTATGAGATACCAAAAATCAATTGTGGGCCTAGTTTACACTAAGAATAAATTAACCATGGGCTTGTTTTTGGCATGAACCATTAGTTACCTTTTTTCAAGTGAGAAATCTATTTATGATAAACCTCTTAATTTAGTTTTAATCCAATATAGCATAAGAGATACTTTAGTTGGTTGGATGGATTAAAACATAATTAATGGAAATTATCATGGATGGATTTCCATTTTCAAAAACATAACTATTGGTTGAAATGTCTGAGGGAATTATTCGAAAACAAGATGCCCCATGTTGTTATTTTGTTAACCATATACCTAGGAAAAGAGACTCGCCATTCGTGTGTGGATGTTATAAGGTTGGAAGGAACGTTCTAATTATCTTTCTTTGTTAATTGTTCGTGCATACATGCATACATTTTCATCTCATATCATTGACCCTCTCTGGCTCACAGCCTTGGATTACAATAGCTCAAAAGCTTACGACAATTCGACCTACGCCGGAAGCGAAGAATCTAGCAATAACTCAATCACTTGCTCACCTAAAACAATGGAGCCTGAAAAAATTCAAAGGATGGTGGATGAGGCCTTCAATGCCAAGATGGAAGAAATAAAAGAAGCCATGGCTGAGACCATAAAAAATCAACTAGCTGTAATTTTAGGAAACAATGCCGAAGAGTCTGCTAGCATCAAGAAAGTCCAAGGGAAGGCTAAAGTTGATTTTGATGATGATAAGGTGATCATTGATGATGATGATTGGGCTCAATACTACCAAGATCTTCATGAGAAAAAGGAGTCAAAGGTCGTTGAGAAGGAAACTATTGAAAAGACCGAGACATCTGATGTTGAAAAGATGATTACTGATTTAGAAAAGAAATTTGAGAAGAAACTAAAGACCGAGGAGATGCTCGAGATCGATAAACTATTTGTACAAGATGAGGAGGTTCCTTATAAGTTCAGGATGCCTTCCTTCGCTAGGTACAATGGAACCGGAAACCCTCATCTCCATGTGAAGCAGTACATCACTGCCATGCAGTCTGCCTAAGCTACTATGGCTCAAACCCTAAGGTACTTTATGATCTCATTGGACCCTGTTGTCCAAAGCTGGTTCAATACCTTGGATGATGGAACACAAAAGAGTTGGGATCTACTTTACAAAGCCTTCATCCAACAATATGGATATAATGTTGAGTTAGAAGTACTTTAATGGAAGTGGAGTCCATAAGGCAAAGGCCAAATGAGAATTTTGTGGACTATGTGAAAAGATGGAGAAATGAGACTGCTTTGCTCAAAAAGAGGCCCGATGAATTCGATCAAATAAGGATGATTGTGAGAGGGGTGTTGCCTAATCTTCGTGACAGGATGTCTCATACACTCATCCCTGATTTCAAACACCTTCTCCAAGCTGGTTTGCAAATTGAAGAATGGGAAAGGGAGAAGAATCGCTTTTCAATAAAAAGGAATGAGAAAGGGAATTACCAGTCCGAAAATCAAAGCACTCAAAAAGAGGTTGATGTTAATGTAACCGGTCAAGGAAATAAAAGACAATTCTCAGAATTGGGGAAACCTCTATCTTGGGTTTTTAGCAAGCTGAAAAGAAAGGGTTGTTGCAACCGTTAGCTCCTCGACCACTACATAATCCACTGCCACCAAACTTTAATGCCGAGGCCTTCTGTCAATTTCATCAAATGTGCGGGCATAAAATAGATAAATGTGCTCATTTAAGGCATGAGATCCAAGATTTGATTGATAGTGGCAAGCTACTCGAGCGGGATAAGCCCAATAGAAAGGATAACCCTTTACCTAAATTTGGAAGAGTGCCACCACCAACAACCTTTATGGTGGGAAAAGGATTGGAAGAAGATTTTGTTTTATCCTCTTTTCAAGATGGGAATGTTGAAGATGTGAAAGGAAAAGAATCCCAACTCAACGAACATTCCTTAGCTTGAATGTTGCTTTTCAATTTTACTTTCTTTAATATTTTGGAACTATTGTGTTTTTCAAATTTAAAGTTGCTTGAATAAATTACTTTCATCAAAATTTTTGTTGGTCTTTGTTCATTTTAGTGCTCAACCAATGAAGAATCTAGCTTGATAATTCATGAATTAATATATTTATGCATCATGACACGAATGACTTTACTAGGTGAGGGAATTGCTCTATAGCATTGAGTTGTGTATGCTTACTTAGAGAGGGCTCTTGCATAATTATCTTTGTCTAGGTCCTAGTCAGTCTTAGAACTCTACTTATTTAAGAGAGAGAGGATCTAGGCATTGTTTGGTTAGCTAACAACTAGTATCCACCCTATTAAATATTAATCCCTAGTTGTCCCTTTGAGCCTTCATAAAATTCTAGCTTTCTTTTGATTGGCTTACAAACCTTGAAAACCTACCCTGAGCTGTTGTGATACTTTTGACAAGTCTTATGATCACTAAGATGAAGAGGTAAGAAGATCAAAGAAAGCAATGATTAGTCAAGATCATAAAGATAGTTGAAGTTCTCAAGACTATGAAGATAGTTGAAGTTCTCAAGTCCATAAGGGTAGTTGATGTTTTCAAGACTATGAAGATAGTTGAAGTTCTCAAGACCATAAGGGTAGTTGAAGCTCCCTTAATATCTCCAATATATCAAGACAACATCGGAGTAACAAATGATTTATCCCTGTTAAAGAAGATTTATGTTACTCCACTCATCCATTATTGGAAGCCCAAGTTGGTACAAACAAGACAACTCTTTTAGAGCTACAACAAAAAAAAACAAAACAAAAACAAAACAAAACAAAAAAAGGAAGAAAAGGAAAAAAAGGAGAAGAAAAAAGGAAAAGAGAAAAAGAAAAAGAAAAAAAAAGAGAAAACCCAAAATGGTTCAAAAAGCCAATTGAGTTCTCTTTTACCTAAGACAACAAAAGGCTTCCATTTGGTTTATAAGAACGGTTTGACTTGAATTGGTCCAACCCGACCAAAGATTCAATCAAAATCAAAGAAAAAGTTGAAAAACTATTTAGTTCTTGAAAGTCCTATACTTGACAGTCCTGCAAGGAAGAAGAACAAAATGATAAAATGCTCAAAGAAAGGGAAGAGTAAGGAAAATAACGAGGAAAAGGGAAGAGTAAGAAAAATAAAGAAAAGGGAGAAGAAGAAAAGAAACAAGTTTGGGTACCAACTTTATGCAAAGAAACAAAGATTGTCCTAATCAAGATCCAGATTAATGCCAAGAAGATTGAAGGAATTTGGAGTCTAGAAAGATTGCTCCCAACTGTCTAAAGTTCCAACAAGAAATTTGTAGTGTGAAGATTTGTCCATTGTGTCACACCAGCTCCAATCTCAAAATGGCCTTCTCTTAAACCCGTGTCCCTTATAGACCCCATTTCAAGCCTATCAAAGACCTGTTGATCTTTCTTGGTAGGTAGAGTCTATTAGTGGAGATAGTTTGGGTATGCATGCATATGAGATAGACAATATTTAAACTCAAATGAGACCTTTGGCCAAATAATGTGTATGTACCTATCTGAAGTGCAATAGTTCTTACTTAAATAGAAATGATTCCCGAGTTTAGTATGATAACTAGGGTTGTCATGTTATAGATATGTTAATTTGGAAAATGAAGTCCTAAGGTACATTGACAATGATTTGGCAAAGCCAACATTTGATTTCAAAATCAAAATACAAAAAAAAATGTGTTTTGTCATACAAAGTCTTCAAATTAAGGGAAGTATGTTGAACCTCCAAAGGACACATTGGGCAAAGGAAATGATTATTGGAAAGGTCATGAAGAAGCTATCAACTGACATGTTGAGACATAGTTTGAAATAGATGAATCCCTGACTCTGCTGCTTGGGGTCTCCATTATTCATAATTTCAACATCTTGAAGATAAAAGCCATAAATGTGAAGCAGTCTATCATTCCAGTGCAAGACTTGAATGAGCATCGAAAAGGAGTCAACGAGAATGCTTCTGCTGATCACCTCGGCCTGTGAGTCAATGAAACCACTGTAAGTATCATTCATGCATATCATGCATACATGAGCATATCACATCGCACTTTCTTGTCTTGTGTTGTCTATTCCTTGTCAAAATGAATAGCAAACACCTTACGAAGTAAGGAATCAAAAGAAGATATTGAATGAAGAGGGCACGGAAAGCCTATTTGCTTATGGAAGCTCCAATCATTTTGCAAAAGAAGAAATACGTGCTTGTGCGACGAACTAGATAACAACAACATCAATCAGAGTCCGCATAGAAAAATCATGGGTTTGAGCCTACATAGGGGGCAAAGTTTCTCCTTTTCAATTTTTTTAGTTTATATATAAAACATTTTCAAACTCACTTGTAAATATCTCGCCACGCAGGGGGGAAAGGAGAGGATATGAAGGCTAATTAAAAATAGCTGAATTTTTGCAAAAAGGAAGAACAAAAGAATGAAACATTAGAACTCTCAAAAGAATGAAGATGCAAAAGACAAAAGATCAGTTTAGCTAAAAGAGCTGAAGTCAGGGTAAGACCCGACCTCCAATGGATAAAGATCCATGTTCCAAGGGTGAAGATCCGATCTCAAAGGATGAAGATCAATATTTTTAAGGGTAGAGACCTGACCTCCAATGGATAAAGATCCATGTTCCAAGGGTGAAAACCCGATCTCAAAGGATGAAGATCCATTTTCAAGGGTGAAGACCCGGTCTCAAAGGATGAAGATCCATTTTGAGGGTGAAAAACCACAATGCATAAAACAGCCAGAGCAGTCGGACTTCTCAACTAAAAGGTTAGTCAAACTCAATCTCGGGTCCAATCTCCCATTCTCGTGTCCGAGTACCCAATCTCGGGTCCAAGTACCCAAATCAAATCCAAAGCAAGTTTGGGATCGAGTATCCAAATCCAATTTAGGATCGAGTATCCAAGTCCAGTTAGGATCGAGTATCCAAATCCAATTTAGGATTGAGTATCCAAATCCAGTTTAGGATCGAGTATCCAAATCAAGTTTAGGATCGAGTATCCAAGTCCATTTAGGATCGAGTATTCCAATCCAATTTAGGATCGAGTATCCAAATCCAGTTTAGGATCGAGTATCCAAACCTAGTTTAGGATCGAGTATCCAAGTCCAGTCAGGATCGAGTATTCCAATCCAATTTAGGATCGAGTATCAAAATCAAGTTAGGATCGAGTATCCCAATCCCAGTTAGGATCGAGTATACAAATCCAGTTTAGGATCAAGTATCCAAATCCAGTTAGGATCGAGTATCCCAATTAAATTTAGGATTGAGTATCCAAGTCCAGTTAGGGTCAAGTATCCCAATCCAATTTAGGATTGAGTATCCTAATCCAGTTAGGATCGAGTATCCCAATCCAGCTTAGGATCAATATCCAAACCCTATTTAGGATTAAGTATCCAAATCCAATTTAGGATCGAGTATAGGATCAAGTATTCAAACCCAATTTAGGATTGAGTATCCCAATCCAAATCCAGTTAGGATCGAGTATCCGAGCCTAGTTTAGGATCGAGTATCCAAATCTCTCAGGTCCAGAACCCAAATTACCCTTAGGTCCAGAACATAGAATTATCCCTAAGTCCAGAACTTAACTCGGGTCCAGAACCCAAATTTTCATTAGGTCCAGAACCTACAATTATCCTTGAGTCCAGAACTCGAATCGGGTCCAGAACCCAAATTTTCCTTAGGTCCAGAACCTAGAATTATCCTTGAGTCCAGAACTCGAACCGGGTCCAGAACTCGAACTGGGTCCAGAACCCAAAACCTCAACTATCTCAAAAATTAAGTCTTATTACTTTTCACTCTCTTTCACTAAAGTTTCAGATCATTCAAGCAGGGGGCAAACTGTAGACCCTTAATTTTTGACCCAGTCCGGTCCAATATATTTATTGAGTCCAAAATAATTTTTGTGTTGTCTAATATATTTTAATTGGTCCAAAATAATTTTTATTATCTTAATTAAATTATTTTTGCTTTATTATCTAATTTTTATTAATAATAAATAAAAAACAAATAAAAATCAAAAAATAAAAATAAAAATCGGCGACGAAAAAATCGGCAATGAAAAAATCGTCGCCGAAAATTCTAGCGCGGGCTTGGCCGTGGGCCATTTCTCCCGCAGGAGTTTCCTGCAGGCAAAATGGCCACAGGCCTACTCCTCGCCCATTGTCGCAGCCAACTGCGGCAGATTTTTTTCGCCAGCGCAATTTTTCCTGTGGCAAATTTTTTCGGCAGCGAAATTTTCCGACGCAAATTTTCTGAAACCTAATACAATTAGGTTTCGGTTTCCTTTTCTTATTAAATATGGTATGCATTGTGTAATTAGGAAAAACCAATAAAAAATCTATAAATAACAACACAAAAGGGAGGAAAATCATTCAGAATTAGGAGCCAAAATTGGGAGAATTGCAAACCGAATCTGTGAAGGATAGGCGGCAAATCAATTTGACTTTTTAAGAGAAACAAGCAACGCATTAAAAAAGGAATCAAAGGCAGCAATTGTCTTTGTTCTTGTTCATCCAAGAAGAATTATTTTTGGAGGAATCAACAAAAAGAGGTATGTATTAAATTCTTTGGTTATTTTTTCACAATAGCTAAAACTAGGAAATTGTGTTTTTCAAAATTAAAAACCTTAGAACTTTAATTTAGTTTTTCTAAAGTTAAAAACACTAGTCCGTTGCTTTATTTTCCAAAAAGCTTAAAATTATTATTTTTACTTCTTCAAAATCTTAAAACCCTAATTGAACATATTTTTCAACAAAACCAAAATTTGATTTTGTTTCTTTCAAAATTTTAAACTTGGTTCTGTTTCTTTCAACAAACCTTAACAAATACCTTTTCTATTTTTATAAACTTTAAATCGTTTGCTTAAATTCATAAAACTTCATAAAATTATCAAATTGATTTCCAAATTCTAAAAACCAATTCATCACCCGAGACCCTAATTTTAAATCCTAAAACCCTAATTCAACTTTCAAACCTAAAATAGTAAACTTTAACCCCTTTAAAACCTTAAATTCTAACATTTTCTAAACCTTAATCCTTTAAAGCTTTAAAAACCATAAAAACACAAATATTCTAAATTTACACAGTAAGCTTGAAAATCATCATTTAAAACCATGAATCAAAAGTATTTTAAAGTGTCTAAAACCCTAGTTTCATGATTTCACCATTCAAACCTTAATTTGTTTAATCAAAGAGTCTTACCAACCTTTTAAAACATAAAATCCTTAATTTATTTTAATTCTTTAAAAAGTCACAGTAGCTTAAATTCAAAAATCCAAAACCCTAAACATATGAAATAAAGGATCCTAAATGGAAGCAGTAGCCATAATTTGGATTTTTATTTACCTTATTCAATTCCATATTTGATTTATTTTATATTCTTTAATTTATTTAAGTTCAATACTTGGTTTATTTAATTTATTATGGATGGATGTTTACTTTTTATGGATATTTAAAACCTTTGATGAATGATTTATTTATGATGAATGGTTATTTACTTTTATAAATTTATTTAGATTTTTAAACTGTTGTAAGAGGTATGTTTCCACATGGTGGGTACCTCATTAGTTAAAGTCATATAATTTAAATTGTTTTTCTATTTTAGAACCAATGTAAAGGGCATGTTTCTACCTTTTGATGGGTGTCCTATTTAGGCATGTGATGTAAGGACACGTTTCCATCTTCGGATGGGTGTCCATTTATTTGTTTTGCTTGGAACTTGCTTTGATTTTAATATATTGATGCTTTCTTTTAATTATTATGTGTGATATGGATAATATTGTTGTATTTAAGAATTTTATAATATTAAGACCTGTAAAGGAGGCCGGTTCCAATGAACCAGGCGTTGTGGGGGTGCTGGGCTATTTCTCACCTTCCCCACACGTACCCAACTTTCCAAACTTGTTAAGGGATTGGGGATTCCTTAGGAATCATGTCATCCACCCCTTTCTTTTTTCCTGGCCCGTCCGGGTGGCGACTCCATTTTCTCCGGACTTAGGTCCTTGTTCTCTAAGGCCCCGAGCCTAAATAGTGCCAAAGTCACAAGAACCATTCCACCAGGAGTGGTTGCGAAAATCCCTGCTCACATAATGTTCCATTCTTTTTGTTCTTCCTTTTGCAAAAAATTCAGCTATTTTTTAGCTAGCATCCATATCTTCTCCTTGCCCCCTGCGTGGCAAAATATTTGGAAGGGAGTTTGAAAATATTTTGTACATGCATAAACTCAAAAATTGAAAAGGAGAGACTTTACCCCTTGTGTAGGCTCAAACCAATGATTTTTTCATTTAGGCTCTGATTGATGTTCGTCTTGTCTAGCTCCTCGCTCAAGCATGCATTTCTTCTTTATAAAGTGACTGGAGCTTCCTTAAGCAATAGTCCTTCCATGCCCCCTAATTCCATATCTTCTTCATGTTTGCTTCATAAAGTATTGTTGTTTAGTTTTGGCAAAAAAATACAGTGTGATATGCTCATGTATGCATGATATGCATGAATAATACTTACAGTGGTTCCATCGACTCACAGATCGAGGTGATCAGCTGAAGTGTTCTCATTAACTCTTTCTAGATGCCTATTCTGGTCTTGAATTGGAATGATAGAAGACTTTGCATTTATGGCTTTTATCTCCAAGATGTTGAGGACATGACTGGTGGACACCCCAAGCAGTAGAAATACATCCATTTCAAACTATGTTTCAGCATGTCAGTTGGTAGCTTCTTCATGACCTTGCCAATAATCATTTACTTTTTCCAATGTGTCCTTCGACGTTCGATGGTTCAACAATCTTCTCTTAACTTTGAAGGCTTTGTATGACAAAAATATTTTTTAAAAAAAACCTTAAAATCATATTTTGGCTTTGTCAAATCAGTGCCCTTATACCTCAGGACTCAATTTTCCAAATTAACATATCTATAACATGACAACCTAGTTACCATATTAAACTTGAGAATCATTTCTATTTGAGCAAGAACTGTTGCACTTCATATAGGCACATACACATTACTTGGTCAAAGATCTCATTTGAGTTTGAATATTGTCTATCTCATATGCATGCTTATCCAAACTATCTCCACTAATAGACTCTACCTATCAAGAGAGATCAACAGGTCTTTGATAGGCTTGAAATGGGGTCTATAAGAGACATGGTTTAAATGAAGGTCATTTTAAAATTGGAGCTGATGTGATACTATGGAACTTTAGGTCTTTGATAGTCTTCACATGAAATGGGGTCTATAAGAGACATGGTTTAAATGAAGGTCATTTTGAAATTGGAGCTGATGTGATACTATGGAACTTTAGGTCTTTGATAGTCTTCACATGAAATGGGGTCTATAAGAGACATGGTTTAAATGAAGGTCATTTTGAAATTGGAGCTGATGTGATACTATGGAACTTTAGGTCTTTGATAGTCTTCACACTACAAACTTCTTGTTGGAACTTTAGGTAGTTAGAAATATGAAAAGATAGAGCTCTGAATGTTCTCTCATCTTCTTGGTGTTAATCTGGATTTTGATTGGGATAGCCTTTTCCCTTACAAAAAGGTTGATACCCACATTCCTTTTCTTTCTTCTTTTCCCTTTTCTTTCTCTTTCTTTTTCTTACTCCTTTTCTTTAAGCATTTTATCATTTTGTCCTTCTTTCATGTAGGACTGTCAAGTACAAGACTTTCAAGAACTGGATGACCTTTCTTCTTTTTCTCCAATTTTGATTGAATCTTTGGTTGGGTTGGACCAATTCAAGTCAAACTATCCTTATAAACCAAATGGAAGTCTCTTGCTGCTTTAGATAAAAGAGAACTCAGTTGGCTTTCTGAACCATTTTGGATTTTCTTTTCTTTTCTTTTCCTTTTCTTTCCTCTTTTCTCTTTTTTTCTTTCTTTTTTCTTGTCCTTTTTTTTTGTTCTAGCTCTAAAAGAGTTGTCTTATATGTACCAACTTGTGTTTCTGATAATGGATGAGTGGAGTGGCATAAATATGCTTTAACAAGGATAAATCATTTGATACTCTAATGTTATCTTGATAGATTAGAGATATTAGGTGAACTTTAACTATCCTTATGGTCTTGAGAACATCAACTATCCTTACGGTCTTGGCTATTCATTCCATTCTTTGATCTTCTTGCTTCTTCACCTTAGTGATCATAAGACTTGTCAAAAGTGTAACAATAGCTCTGGGTGGGTCATCGGGCTTATAAGTCAATAAAGAGAAAGTTCAAATCTTATGAAGGCTCAAACAGACAACTAGGGATTGATATTTAATTGGGTGGATACTAGTTGTTGGCTTAACCAAACAATGCCTAGATCATTTCTTCCTTAAATAAGTAGAGTTCAATTTCACCTCGAAAGTCCGTCAAAGCATGTTCTAAGACTAACTTGGACCTAGACAAAGGTAATTATGTAGGAGCCCTCTCTAAGTAAGCATACACAACTCAATGTTGTAGAATAATTCCCTCATCTAGTAAAGTCATTCAAACCATGATGCATAGACATATTAATTTATGATTATCAAGCTAGACTCATCATTGATTGAGAACCAAAATAAACAAATATCAACAAAAATTTTGATGAAAATAATTTATTCAAATAATCTTAATTTAAAAAACATAATTGTTCCAATTAGATATTAAACAAAACATAATAAAAAGGGTAACACTTCATGCTAAGTGAAGTTTGTTGAGTGGGAGTTGAAGATACTTCATTTATTTAGACATATCATAGGCAAGGATTTTTCACCATCAAGGATCATTGCTTCATCATCCACTGTTAGTCCAACTTGCTTAGTAGCACATCATCTTTAGCATCTTCTCTATCCATATCATCACAAGATGACAAGATAAAACTCTTCATGAAGGTTGTAAGCGATGGTACCCTTCCAAATTTAGGCAGAGGATTATTCTTAGTGTTGTGCTTATCAGGCTCAGGCAGCTTTCCACTGTCAATCAAATCTTGGATTCCGTGCCTTAATCAAACACATTTATCTATCTCATGCCCTTACACGTGATGGAATTGACAGAAGATCTTGGCATCAAAATTTAGTGATAGAGTATTATGTAGAGGCCGAGGTGCCAATGGTTGTAGCAAATCCATCTTCATTAGATTTTCTAACATCTTTGACAAAGGCTCCCTCAAGTCTAAAAATTTACGCTTCTTTTCTGGTTCAGTTATTGCATTTTTCTCAACACCTCCTCTTTCCCTTTAACTTTCTTGGTGCTTGTAGATGCTTTAGTAGTGTTCCCAAGCATTGTACCCATTTGACTCTTCATGATCTTAGTTATGGCCCTCTTTAATTCTTCCATCTTGACTTCAAGGGCATCAACCAACATATGTTGAATCTGCTCAGGTTCCATTGCTTTTGGTGAGAAGCTAATTGAATTGCTACTGGATTCTTGATCACCGACAAAGGTAGGGATGTCGTACTCTCTTGAACTACTATACTCCAGGTCTATGAGCCAGAAAGGATTAATTATATGTTATGCAATACGTGTATGCATGTATGCATAAACAAAAAACAAACAAAGATGTCCCTTCCAACCTTATAACATCCACACACAAATGGCAAGTCTCTTTTCCTAGGTTTATGGTCAATAAAATACCAACATGGGATATTTTATTTTTGAATAATTTCCTTGGACGTTTCAACCAATAGTTATATTTTCGAACATGGAAATCAGTTCATGATAATTCCCGTTAATTAGATTTTAATCCATCCAATCAACTAAAGTAGCTTTTATGTTATATTGGATTAAAACTAAATTAAGAGGTTTATTATAAATAGATTTCTCACTTGAAAAAGTAACTAATGATTCATGCCAAAAACAAGCCCATGATTAATAATTCTTAGTATAAACTAGGCTCACAATTGATTTTTAGTATTTCCATAATTGACCTAAATATTTGTAAGCTCTTTAGAAAAGGTTGTGAAAATAATTTTGTTTCTATGCCCATTGTAAAAAGATTTTAGAAAAAATGAATTTTGAGCTTTGTATTTGGGTCATGAGAAAAGAATATTTGACTTATTTTTAGAAAAGTTTTATGTCAAAAGACCGTTTCGAAAATTTTGAAAATAGTTTTGGTCTTTCGGATGAGGAAAAAAATTATTTGAGCTCACAATGTAATTAGGTCATATTAGAAAAAAGAACAAACCAAATAAGCCATGATTTAAACCAAGATAAATTAACCATAGGAAAACAACAAGCATTTGGGATAAAAACCTAAGGAAAGTAACTAGGCTAATTACATGAGCTTTAGTCTTTGGGTTAAAAGGCTTAGGTTTTCATAGCAAGTATCAAGGCTATAAGTGTTTATGCCATGCTCGATCTCCAAACCTTGAGTAAAAATATGGTATCCCTTACATAACACAACACGGGTAACACGGCATCCTAACTCTCGCACACAATGCAATCTAAATGATGCAATGGATACTATCATAATAAGAAAGAATACAATAATAAAAAGACTAACGGAATCAACTTCTCTTATCCTCAGTGGAGTCGCCACTGTGAGCGGGGATTTTCGCCCTCACTCCTGGTGAAATGGTTCTTGCAACTTTGGCACTATTAGGCTTAAGGCCTTAGAGAACATGGGTCTAAACGCAGAAAAAATGGAGTCGCCACCCAGACGGACTGGGAAAAAGAAAGGGGTGGATGACTCAATTCTTAAGGAATTCCCAACCTCCTATTGGGTTCAAAAAGTTGTGTATGTGTGGGGAAGGTGAGAAATGGCTCAAGACCCCCAACAACGCCCGATTTATTAAAACCGGCCTCCTTTTCAGGTCTTAATATTATAAAATTCTTAAATATAATGATATTATCTATACTACATGCAATAATTAAAATAAAGCATCGTTATATTAAAATCAAAGTAATGTTCAAACAAAATAAATAAATGGACATCCATCTGAGGATGGAAACGTGTCCTTACATTGTCCAATGTCTAAAACTAAATAGAACACCCACCAAAAGGTGGAAACGTATCCTTTACATTAATCCCAAAATATAAAAATAATTTAAATTGCATGAAAATTATTTAATGAGGTACCCAATCATGGAAACATACATCTTACAATTTTAATAAATAAATAATAATAAAAAAAATATTCATCCATGATAAATTAAATAAACCAAACATTGAAATTAAATAAATCAATCATCAAAATTTATAATAAACTACACAATTAAATCTAAAACTTTAAATAAAGCAATAAAAATATAAATTGAGGTTTACATCTTGAATTAGGGTTTCTAGAACAAAATTAGGGTTTAGAATTTTTATAAAAACAATTTTAGGGTTTAGATGAAAAACTGTGATTTTATGGGTATTTGGAATCAAACTAGGATTTTAGGACTTTAGAAAATAACATTAGAGTTATAGGATTTTTTGGATTGGGGATTAGGGTTAGCATTTTAGGATCCAGATTTTAAGGTTTGAAACCTTGATTTTGTAGATTATGATATTGAAATTAGGTTTTGGGGCTTATGGTGATCAAAGTTCAAGTGTGGTTTAATATTGACTATAACAACTACTTAATTATTTTTAGGTGAAACAAACATAGAAAGTCAAATTAATTATTGAAAGATTAAAATAGCCTGCTGGATAAAACTATGACAAAATAGCTACTGTAAATTTAAATTAATTAAGCATAGAAATCAAACCTTCATTTAGTTGGTTCCTCCAAATTAGAACGATGAATCCAATCATTGCTACAACCTGGATCGGTCTTTTCTTTGGTGGGAATGAGGCAAACTTGAGACTATGGTTACTGTCTCTTTTATTGTTATTGGTTTAAATTCTATGTGCTCATTAATTACTTCGGTTACTGCCCCCTTGCCAATTATCAGTTGCTCTCCCTTATTAAGATATTGCTCTCTCTCTCTCTTCCTGCCAATCTGTTAATCCTAGTTCCTTTTTAAGATATTGCTCTCTCTCTTTTACTGTCAATCTGTTAATCCAAGTTGCTCCCCCTTAACTATTAATCCAAGTTGCTCCCCCGATTTTCATTTTTAATTATGTATTTGTAGGAAACCTTACCTTAACCCTAAACCTAATCTGACTCTCATAAGTTAATTAGGAAGTCTAATGACCAGTATAATTGTGTTTAGGACTCTGATTAAAGGCCAAAATCGACACTGAGTGCACCTCATATCGATTTGGGCTATCCAAATCGATATGAGGCAGCCTCACATCGATTTGGGAGGCTCAAATTGATATGAGGCCTCCCTCATATCGATTTTGGCTGCCAAATCGATATGAGGTCTCCCTCATATCGATTTTAGTAGCCCTGACTCAAACCGAACCCTAATTTTTAATTACTTTCGGACCAAACCAATTGTACCATTTAATTTATGCTTTTGTGAATTAGACCATCTAATATTTAAGCTTTGAAATTAGGTTTAGGTTCTTTAAAATTATAACGGAACAAGGTAAGCTTCTTAATCCTAATCCATGCCAAAATTAAGGTTCTACATGAGGAAAGATTTGAATTTTCTAGAAAAGAAGAGGTTCTTACATTCTTGTAAGTACTATTTTTGGGATGAGCCATATTTGTTCAAAATTTGTAGGGATGAAATTATCAAAATATGTGTGCCAGAAGAAGAGCAATTATAAGTGTTACAATTTTGTCACAACATGTATTGTGGAGGGCATTTTGGAGGAAAGAAGACCGTGGAGAAGGTTCTTCATAGTGGTTTTTATTGTCCTACTCTTTTCAAAGATGCTTATAACTTTTGTATAAGATGTGACAGATGCCAAAGAGTAGAAAATATTAGCAAGAGAAATGAAATTCCTCTTAATATTTTTGTTATGGTTGAAATTTTTTATGTATGGGGAATTAATTTCATTGAGACATTTTCTAAGTCATTTGGCTTTGAATATATCCTTCTTATTGCTGATTACGTGTCCGAGTGGGCAGAAGCTATCCCTACAAGGATCAATGATGCTAATGTTGTTTTGAAATTCTTGAAATGGGCAATCGTGAGTGATGGAGGAAGCCATTTTTGCAATAAATGGCTTAAAAGTTGATGACCAAAATGGGCATTCGGCATAAGGTCATAAATTAAACATCACCCCCAAACATCCAATCAAGCCAAGATATCCAACAAGCAAATTAAAGGAATCTTAGAGAAAACAGTTAGCACAACGAGGGAAGATTGGGCAATCCATCTTCCAGAAGCACTGTGGGCATATTGGACGGCTTTCAAAACACCCTTGGGGATGAGTCCGTATAGATTGGTCTTTGGCAAGACTTGCCACCTACCGGTGAAATTAGAGCACAAAGCCTATTGGGCGATCAAGACTACGAATATGGACTTAGATGGGGCGAAAGAGCAAAGGATGTTGCAAAATTTTGAGCTTGATAAGCTTAGAAATGAAGCCTATGAGAGTTTAAGGAACTACAAGGAGAAACTGAAGCCTATGCATGACAAAATGATCCTTAGAAGAACCCTTGAACCAAGAATGAAAGTCCTTTTATTCAATTCAAGGATGCAGATGTTCCCTAAAAAATTAAAAGTCCCGCTGGAGTGGACCACTTCAAGTAGTTCAAACATTTCCATATGGAGTTGTTGAATTGTTGAATTTGAAAACCAACAAGACTTTTAAAGTGAATGGACAAAAGGTGAAGCCCTATTTGGATGAGCTTGAGGGTGCAAAAGCCATTGAAAGCATGGTGCTTGTTGATGCCTAGGGCAATCATGTTCGGCTATACGACATTAAAGAAGCACTCAATAGGAAGCAACCCATCGGTTTGTATTTCTTTCTCAATTGAATTTTCGTATTTTGGATTTCTAAATTTTCATTTTTGGTTTGTAATAAATTAAAGGGAATGGGTGCTCTGATAGGTATTTTTGTTGTGATTGAGTTTCAGGGCAAGAAATGCTGATAAAATACTCAAACATTTCAAAAAAGAAGGGGGTCTTGTGGAAGTACCAGACATGGACAGGCGACATGGCCGTTTAACTGGCCGTGTTAAATAACCTAGAAATCAGCCTAAAAAAACAAAAGTGACTTGGCTGTATCCATGGCCATGTCATGTGAACATTGCCAAGTCGCTCAAGCCATGTCACCCCACCACCAATGAAGCCCAGACTTATAGTAGCATACACACCCACTGGACACGGCCGTGTTCGTGGCCGTGTTCGCAGCCGTGTCCATGGCCATCAATTTTATTAGTTTTTGTCATAGAATTGTGTCTTATTTATTATGATGATTATTGTTTTATTTTGGTATTTTGGTAGTTTTAATTTGTTTATTTAGTGTTTTCATCAATTTTGGTAGTTTTAATTTATTTCAGTGTTCATGACATTTTTGATCTAGTTTTTAGTGTGGTGTTTATGTGTTGTTGGTTAATGTTTATTTGATTTTTGGTTAAAGTTTGTTTAAGTGTTGGTTTAGGTTAATATGCAAGGAACCAAGAGAGGAAGAAAAAAATCAAGGAATCAAGAGAAAGGAAAAGTTGGGCAGTGACTGACACACTCAGGGGACACGGCCAAGCTTGTGGCCGTGTCCCATACCAAGCTAAGGAAGAAGACCAAGAGTTCAGAAGGTGACACATTCAAGGGACACAGCCAAGCTTGTGGCTGTGTCCCTCCAAACTTGTCAAACACGGCCAAGTTGTCTAAGCTTGGCCGTGTCACACTCAAGTCCAAAGGAAGAAGAGATGAAAATCAAACAGAAGCAGACACCTTCAGGGGACACTGCCAAGCTTGTGGCCGTGTCCTTCCAAGCACCTCAAACACGGCCAAGCTTGCCTAAGCTTGGCCGTGTCACTCATGGACTAAAGGAGCGGATTTTTAAGCGAGTTTCGTATAAATAATACGATTAGGGTTTTCAAGAAGGGGTTCGGAAGTTTTGAGTTGGGAGTTTTTTAGCCGTCAAAGAACTTAGGGTTTTCACATATTATTTTCTTTGAGATTTTGATTTTGATTACACTTTGATGCAAAACATTCTAGATTAAATTTGTTCATGCCATTGCCACATTCTTCTAGCAAGATCTGATTAAGAGATTCTTCAGAAGCTTAAAGGGAGTTTGTAATTTGGTTTTGTTCTCAAACTTTATCTCTTAAATTTCTTGGGAATTGTATTCATGAATTCTATTATGTCTAAACTGATTTCTTTGAATTTTAATTAGTTGAATATGTTTGATATCATTATGAACTAATTTGATCTAGTTTGGTTTGTATGGATCTACTATGATTGTATGAATTGGTTATTGCTCTTAACTGAATTATTTCTTTAGCCTTGATTGAATGGAATTATTGTTAATATATAATTGATTGGCCACCAATTATATGTTTAAGGTATTAGATGAAGGATTGAGAGATGAATTCTAATGCTGGAACAATTCAATTAGGGACTTAGGTGAATTAGAAATATAACCTAAGGAAAGGATTATTTCAATTGTAACAAGATTATTTGAAAGAGGTTTGAATGCGATAGCTTATTTCCTTGGCTCGATTAATTAAGTTACTTGAGATCTAATCTTTGAAATTAAATTGGTTGAGAGGAATAACCGTTCATACATATAAGTTAGTAGAGAAGTGCAAACCCTAGACCTTTCTATTAAGTGAATCAATATATCAACTCAGTTTACTTTTATTGTTTTGAAACTCCAATCGATCTGTTTTCATTAGTTGTTAGCAATTTAAATTTATTCTAATTTGTTATTTTCAACCCTAATAATCAATTAGCTTATCTAGCTTCCTTGAGAGACGACCTTGGGGTAATCACCTTTGCTACAGCTACCTCGTATACTTGCGAATGACGCTTTGTAGTAGAATTAATTAGAGTGCAACACCAGCCCCAGAAAACATGACACGGCCAAGTCAATTATAACTTGGTAGTGCCATGCATTTTAATCTCTTAATTGCCTGACTTTTTCCTCACTTTCTTCCCCACTCAAACCCTAAACTCCATTCTCTCTCTCTAAAAATTGCCTCTCTCACTCAACCTAACCTATACCTAGCCCAAAATCTTCAATTTTTCCATCAAAATCCTCCTTATTTCTTGTTGAAAACTCACTTGAAAACTCAAAAAAATCACTCCAAGCTTTCAATTTTCATCAAATTTCAAGATTCCAAGGACCAAGATGGTGTCCCACCATAAGAGGGGGCAACCTTCATCATCTTCTTCATCCTCTTTAAAGAGATTAGCAATTTGAGCTAGGGGATTTTTCCCCTCAAGGTATGTGAGTGATTAATCCCATAATGCTTTGGAAATTAGGGAGCACTTTGAAATGTATGTTAGGAATTTGAATTGGGAAAAGTTCATAACTCTCAAACCCTAGCAATTTCAAGAGTTAACAATTGAATTTGTTGCTTCTCTTAAGGTAGAAAAAGATGAATCTAAGCTTTGCACTAAGTTAGGGTTCAAATTGAATGGAAAATCACATGTTATCACTATGGAACACTTGAATGACATATTTGGTTTTAGTCAAGAAGGGCATAAATCCATAGTTGAGGACTTTAAGCAGCAATTTGTGTAACACCCCTATACCCCATATACGCACACTACGTACCACCACATCTATAATATACGTATACCGGATACAGAAATGTTACGGTCTATTTTAAACCAAACCAATCTTTCAAATTATATAATATAGGAAAGTTAAAACATTTAATTTGTATTATAAAACAAAATAGTTAAAACATTTATTTATTAAGCAGCGGAAAATGTAGCGGTATTTACATATATGAATACATCAAAATCAATAGTTACAAAACATAAAGTTTATACATGTTTGGCAGTTCGTCTCTGATCTTTAAGCCCACAATCAACACTTCAAAATCTAGACTCAACTCGGTCTAGCTGAACTCTCTGGTTCTACCCTGTCACCTGCGCGATGAACCACAATCGTGCTAAGCCAACGGCTTAGTGGTACAAACCACAATAACAATATGTTTCAATGCAATGTCAATGTCACACATTTCAACAATAAAGACAATGTTCATAAATGATATATCAATATTTTTCATAATACTACATTCCATTATTTTATTCAATTGTTTCACCATTCATGAATCACATTGAAACAAAGACAAGCATGGGCCCAAAAGACACAAATATGTTATTCAAAGTTCAGAGTTACTGCTTTGGTCCATAATCACAATCATCAATACATTTATCCATGGATAATCAACTAGATTTGAGCTTACGACCCAGTCTTTTCACTCAATCTAGTTTTAAGAATTTGTTTTTGAGGCTTACGACCTAGTCTTTTCACCCCAAAAACGTCACATTTCACATTTTTCAGCTGGACTCGGCTTACGACCCGGTCTTTTCACCTATCCAGCAATTCATAGGCATGCCGCCAAACCTAGAACTCTAAAAATTGAATAACATATTAAGCAAACAATTATTTCATTTATCTCTTTATCAATCTCTTTCTCAATTCATTTCATTTCTCATTTCATATTCCATAATCAAATAGGCAACCATGCCCCAATCATTTCATTTGCACTATCATAGCCAACAACAATGGCTTCACATTACATCATATCTCAATTCACATTAAAGCAATTCATCATTAAAGTATTCATAACCAAATGCATTGAACATACATTTTGAACAATCATTATATCTTTCACATTATGCAAATCATAGCATTAAGCAAATGTATCAACAATACAATAGATTACTTAACACATTTACAACCAAATGTGTTAAGTCCCAATGTCATGTAAATGTATGCAATAATGTAGGGTTTGTACTTACCTCAAGAACAACTCAAATCAATCTATACACTTCCTCTTCCAAGAATCCTCAAGACTTAGGCTAGGGCAACTCAAACTCTTCACAACCTAATCCAAAAGGAATAATACACACTCAGTTAAAGATACACATGAGATAATAAGACTAAGGACTAACTAGGGCAAACTCTACACATGACACGCTCAACAACACGGGCGTGTCCCTAACCGTGCCCTAAACTCACAACACAAAAGCTTTGACACGCTTAGAACCACGGGCGTGTCACTGAACATGTAATACATTCTGTCTCATAGAAACATTGACACGTCCAACAACACGAGCGTGTTCATGGCCGTGTCAATCCTTCACCCACACAGTAGCTATGACACGCTCAGTGACATGGGGGTGTCACTGGACGTGTCAATACTACTACAACACAGAAGCTGTGACACGCTCAGTGACATGGGCGTGTCACTGCTCGTGTCACCCATCCAAGAACACAAAACCATTGACATGCCTAAAGACCTGGTCATGCTCATGGGCATGTCAGGCCAAAATTCCAGATTACGGCAACAACAACAACACATCCAACAAACCTCTTACTTCCACCATTTCCACTTCAAACAAACTTAATTAAACACACCCAAAAACCATAACAAACTTGCAAAAACACCAAAACAACTCAAAACATACATCAAACACAAATCATAATCATCAATACAAACCCAAAACACAACCACAACACTTTCTCTTCCAACAAACTTACTCTTTCCTTCAATCCAACCCCAAAAATCCAAAATCAATTGAACCAAACACTCTTAAACACACCAAAATCAAAAAAACACATATCAACCACAATCTCAACTCACAAACTAAAAGAAAATCAAAGAATCAAGTGGAAAACTTACCAAAGATGAAGAAACTCTTAAATTTCCAACTTGATCACTTGAAAACTTCCTTCAATCTTGAGTTTGGAAGATCAAATCTCTCTCTTGCTCTCTCGCTATGGAGGGTCGGCCAAACAAAGAAAAGAAAAGGAAAGAAAATGAGCCACAGAGAAGAAAGAAGGAAAGAAGAAAGCAAAGAAAGCAAAGTCAACTCTCTCAACAACTCTCTTCCTCAAAACCCTCTCCACCAAGCAATATACAATAAAATAATCCAAAATATCTCCATTCACTTCCACTCACTCTTATTCAAATTAATTAAATAATTCCTTTGACCCTTCATACATTGACTTGTATATGTTGTATATATCCCAATATATACAACATATACACTCTACTCAAAACCTCTTCTCTTACCACTAAAATAAATATACTAAATCCAAATACAACAATAAATATTCCAAAACCTTTAGGGTATACTTTGGGATATTACAATTTGCATGGGAGCACTAGGTTTTGGGGGGACATATGTGGCCAAATCGGCCAAAGCAACACAATTGATGAACCCTACATTGTGATATTTGCATCGGTTCATGGCATGTAATTACTTTGCTAGAAAGGAAAGTCCCAGGGTGGTTTCACTTAATGAATTATTTTTCTTGTGGTATGCTGACAATAATAAACTGGTATGCATGGGGTATTAGTTAGACGAGTTTTTGGATAATGTGGCTCATAAAAGAAAAGGTGCCATTTGTATTAGAGGTATAGTCACTACGCTTGCCCTTGCTCTTGAAGACAATTTTGATCCAAATAGTTATGGCATGCAAAGAATTTATGGAAGTGATGCATTGGATATAGCCACTTTGAAAAAAATGCAAATGATAACTAAAAGCGGCTGGAATTATGTGATGGCACAAGGTGAGCCAAGTACACAATAGGGGGACTGACAAAAGCGATAAAGAGTTGATGAGGAATCTAATTCTGATTCACTTGATTAGGATGAAGTTGCCCTAGTTCCAAAAAATAATGAGGTGATTAGTACGATTAAAGCCATAGAAAACAAGGTCAATCGCAATCATGCCAAAGTACTCAGATAATTGGAACAAATCAATAGCAACTTGGCTATGATTCTTAGCATCCATCCCTCGGCCACATCATCATCACAACCTCCACCGCATGGCTTTGACTAGTTTCAACCTGTTGAACATTTAGTTTATTTTGTTGTTTTTCTATTTTTGGATGTTTTAGTTATTATTTCCATCCACTAATTTTAGTTATTAGAACCATATGTTTTGCTATATTCTATTTACTATTATTTTGTTTTGGAACAATTAATGTTTTTTTGTTGGAAAGGATGAAGTAGCTCTTAGTCTCACATAGGGAAACGATGGAAAATAGGCCTTACCTAAACCCTTTCTTCTTTTAAGTTATGCATGTTTCCATTGGGGATAATGTCAATCTTAAAGTGTGGGGTGTAAATTTTTTATTTTAAATTGAGTTGCTTTATTAAATTGAAGTGCCTTGTTATATATTATTTTTTAATGGATGAAGTAGCAATTTTTATAAGATTATTGATAGGTGACCTTTAAATTTTTCAAGCATGAAATTAAGAATTGGATAAAATTGGTGCTTATTGTCGATTTGGATGGATATTCCTTGCATTACCTGTAAACTTGTGAGAAAATTGAGCACCTTAAGTTGGATATTAACTTATTATTCCTTATGTGTGAACATTTTTTATTGATGAATTGCTAGAACTTGCTTTGATATGCATTTTGAGACCACATAAAATTTTAATTAGGCAACAATATGATTAAGACAATTAGGTGTGCCTATTTTATCTTAAAAAGCCCAACCTTATATACAACCTTAGTTCGGTAATTTTGAGCATATTTCATTTTTCCTTATCTTTCTTTTTCACATCATTAGCCTTGAACCATTTTGTTTTAACTCTTACCCTTTCATTAGGATCAAGAGCATTTTAAGAGCTTAAGTGGTTGAGCATTGTGTTAAATAAAGTATGGGGTTAAATTTAGTGGGTTAAAAGTTACAAATAAACACTTTGTAATTATTATATTTCTTTATTAGATATTCTTCTTCCTTATATTATTATTATATTAAATGTAAATCATGAATTAATTCAAATTCTATTTTGTTTTAAATTCTGATTAAAAATTGCTAGAAATTATTATTCTTATGGCAAGGGGTGGAATAAGCTTGGGCATGATCTTTGTAATAAAATAAGAGGATTCCAGTAAACAGTATTTTAGTATCAAGTGCTAAGTAAGTAGAGGTTGTTTTAAGATTGTTGGATTATAGTATGATTGGTTACTTCATTCTTGAAGTGTTCTTAAACTTAATGAATAGCTCACATTCCTAAATGTCATACCTTTACCTCAAGCCCTATTACAACCAATGAAAATACCTTATGATTGATGCTTGATTGTAGTTAAGTGGTGGAGATTTGATTCATAAGCAAGCCTATGGAGATATTCTTTCATTGAATGTTAACAATGAAAACACCACCTTAATCAAACACTTAAGAGATTTTGTAAGGGAGTGACAACCTTTGGTATGCATAGAAGACCATTGAATTACATGAGTATCAATTTTATTTGATTTGATGATGATTGTGGATTTTAGGAGAAGGAAGTCTTGACATGTCCTTATAACTCTTAAACTTGATTAAATTTGTAACACCCTTATACCCTATATTCGTATAAAACACACACCTAGCATGAGTAAAATATACATATATAGTATAAAAATGTCACAACCCGATTTAATAAAAATTTTCATATTTCTTATTCAAAATTTCAAACACCTTAAAATGTATAATTAAATAATAAATAAAATAATCTTTATTAATTATAGGAACCCAAAATAAATATTTCATATAAAAATCTATGAAAAAAATTCACTAGAGTTTTATTTGTAAATTGGATATCCCAAAAATCCAACAATTTCACAACCTGCATAAAAACACTCCCCATAAAATAATTTACACATTTCCACCTCAACTTCTCAAATCCTCCATAGTTCTCAAAACATTTATATCTATATACATATATATATACATCAAAACACAAATACACAACCCTCATTATACAATTATTCAAAATATTCTTTATAATTTAAAATATATATATACTCCAAAAACATAATATATAATACATAATATCAAAATATACTATCATATAAAAAATATAGATGCTGGAAAAATGGCTCTGATCTTGATGTATCCAAAATCAGCTCAATAAGCAGCCTCTAGTCTAGACCCGACTTGGTCTAGAGGAAATCTCGGGCTCAACCGGATCACCCCTGTCACCTGCATGATGAAATACAATCACACTAAGCTAAAAGCCTAGTAATACAAACTTTGATAATAATAAAACTTTAAAATAATGCCAAAGCAAAATGCTCTTATGTTATGTCACAATGTGGCATCCAAGCTCACTTTTAAACATATTCTTTCATCATTTAATAATTCACACAAACACATACACAAGCAAGGGCCCAAATAAACTAATACATTATTCAAATCCCAGGGTTACTATTTTTGGCCCATAATGACACCAAATGTCTAGTCTTGAAGGCAAATCAAGTAATGCTCAAAAGCTAGCCCCGAAGGCAAATCATACCACAGTGACGCCAAGCGTCTAGCCCCAAAGACAAATAATGAGGATAACCTCATAGGCATGCTGCTAGACACAAAACTCTGAAAATTGAATAACATACTAGGCACACAATTATTTCATATTTTTCATCATCAATTTCTTTCTCATTTTCCCATTTCAATTAGGCACATTGCCTTATTTTCTCATTTTTCTTATTCATATCAATGTCATTTCATTTAAATTCATCATATTTCATCACAATGTACCTCATTTCCGATTAAAACACGTTACCCAAATATTTTGGGTAATTCTCACATAATGCAAATAAATCACATTTTATTCAATTTAGCCATTAATAATGGCTATTCATAATGCATATAATGCATACACAATAATTTATAAGTCATAGCACAATGTTCATGAATGTTCAATGTATCAAGTAGCTCAACACAATTTCCATCCAAAATGTGTTAAGCCCAACTTAATGCCAACATATCTAATTTATCAAAAATTTGTACTTACCTAAGAAAGCACTCCAAAACAAGCTTCAAAACTCACTCCAACCTTCTCTTCCAAGTTGTCCTTCAATACTAGGGTTGGGAAAACTCCTTTCTCTCAATGTCTATACCAAATGTGATCATAAAAAATCATTTAATATCAAATTCTAAGGCATTCTCAGCATCAAACCATAATTAAACACCACTCTAATCAAAATCCCAAAATTTAGCCTTTCCTTACTTTAACATTGAACTTCTATCTTAATCCATTTATAATAGAGTTTTAAGTTTATTAATATCATTAAAAATATTTTTAATATTTTTAAACCAATTACATTACATAAACACATACTTATCTTCCAAACCCTAAAATGGCATAACCTTCTCCCATTGAAGGTTCTCCATTCAAATTCATTCCAATTATCAATCTAATCTTATTTCCATCACTTATATCCTTAAAGAATATGATTAAAACAATAAAACCAAATAATTCACCATACTTGAAAAATCCATTTTCCAAAACCCTAAATTAACACTACCATTTCCAAACTCTATCCAAACTTAACCAAACCCATCATTTGAATTTAAGTTCATTGTTTATGCATCAAAAAAACACTTTTGGAACCAATTTGCACAATTAAAGCTCATGTTTTCACAAACCCAAAAGTTCCATAACCCTAAATTCTCTCTCTTCACCAAACTCAACTTAAATTCAACCATTTCTTCAATCTAACCTTAAAATAATAAACAATCAAAACAACTTCATTCATATTAAATTAAGGAAATAAATCATGCTACTATAAAATCCCAAAATTCACATATCATACTTTTCCATAGAATTTGTAAAATTGGTAAAGAAGCTTACCAATTGATGAAGAAACTTTTAAAGCTCCACTTAAATCCTTGAAATCTCTTCAATTATGGATGGTTGGAAGAAGAAAAAACTTGGCTTGGTGGATATGGAGGTTCAGTGTCACCTTCAAGAAGAAGAAGAAGAAGAAGAAGAAGAGGACCAATTTTTTATTTTCTCTTTCTTTCCACTTTAAAAAATGACCATATATAAATATTATTTTATTTTTAATAATTATTTATTTATTTATTTAAAAATCATATTTTACCTCTTCCAACCAAAAATAGTTTATTTTTAATTTATTTAAATAATTTTAATATATAAAGTATAATTATAAAAATGCCACTTGACTTTGACTTTACTTTTAAAAGAGTTGACTTATGTATATGTAAGGCATATTTCACATATAAATTCTACTTTTTCACTTAAAATCCTTTCATTTTTCATTTAAATTGTTTAACATAATTTTAATTTATTTTATTTAATTTCAAAAATTAGGGATGTTACAATTCTCTCCCCTCTAAAGAAAAATTTCGTCCATGAAATTACCTGCTATCAACTCTGGAACAACAAGGGATACTGACTCCACATCGTCTGCTCACTCTCCCATGTCTCTTTCTCAGTTGCATGATTCCTCCAAAGGACTTTTATAAGTGGCACCTTTTTGTTCCTCAACTCTTTCACCTCTTGTACCAAAATTGCTAGTGGTTCTTCTTCGTTAGTCAGATCTGGGCTCACCTCTCCACTGATAAGATATGACCGAAGCATATAGACATGGAAGACATTATGTATCTGATCTAACTCAAGTGGCAGAGCCAATCTATAAGCCACTGGACCAACTCTCTTCGGAATCTCATATGGTCTTATGAAACGAGGACTCAATGTCACATCCCAAAGTTTAGATAGTCGAGTATTAGGCAAGAAGGACATAAATAAGTGGTCAAATAGAGGCTTGAGATAGTCAAAAACAAAATCGGTGTGCAAAGGAGGCCCGTGAAGTCGACGGGACCTAAAGGTAATTTTTTGAAAAGCCGAGGACCTAAGAGTAATTTTTTGAAAAGTTATGTCGGTTCTTAATAGTGACCCTAACAGATGCCATAAATGTGTTCTCGGGATTAATCGGGTAGTAACGGTGGTGCACGATTTTTCCTGAAAACGCATGGTTTGTAAGTTACGGGCGATTTTCCGATAAGGACATTTTGGACATTTCCACTGGAGGAGCGATTTTGTAATTAAATATAACTTTGGGGGCGAAATATTAAAAGAAAAAAAAAACACTTTCAAGTGGCCAAATCCTAGCCATTAAATCTAAATGTGTTGGACAAATCATGGCCATTGAAAATAAACCAAATCCTAGCCATTAAATCCAAATGTGTTGGACAAATCATGGCCATTGAAAATAAACCAAATCCTAGCCATTAAATCCAAATGTGTTGGACAAATCATGGCCATTGAAAATAAACCAAATCCTAGCCATTAAATCCAAATGTGTTGGACAAATCATGGCCATTGAAAATAAACCAAATCCTAGCCATTAAATCCAAATGTGTTGGACAAATCATGGCCATTGAAAATAAACCAAATCCTAGCCATTAAATCCAAATGTGTTGGACAAATCATGGCCATTGAAAATAAATAAATTAATTAAATGTAAATTAAATTATAAATAACTAATTATGGTCATCCAAACCCAAGTAAGGATCAAAAAGACACCACCATCACCACTTTTCTTCTTCTTTAAGTCGTGCTCCCCCTCCCTTCCATTTTCAAGGAGACAAGTTTCAAGTCCAAGCCATTTCTTAAGTGAAATTCAATAGGAAATAAGGTAAGATACCATCCTAAGTCTTATTCTTTCATTAGAATTAGGTATTAGGCTATGTTTAGGAAGATTTGATATTATGTTCATGTTGGGAAAGAATTAGTAAGTTGATGATTATGGTGAAAAATGATAAACTACTTAAAGGAAATGATGTAAATGGTGATTATTAGTAAGAATAAGTAAAGGATTGTTAGAAAATCATAAGGTAGCATCATGTTCATATCTAGGGTTTGTTCTTACATATGTGACATATTAAATTCATAGGAAATCAAGGAGATTAGAGAGGAAAGGAAGTGAAATAGATAAGAAGAGCAAGGAAAAGCAAGGTTTGGTACTTTAACCATTGAACTCCTTTTTGAAAATTTTTCTGTTTTACAATTAGTAAAATGCTGTGACTTGTATGATTTTTAATTAAATATAGAAAAATTATATTGCGTTGAATTTTGGATATGTTGTTGTTTAATAAGTCTAGTATTTGAGAAAAATAATTTGGAACCACCTTGATTGAATTTAATTTACGGAATTTATAAAATTCAGAACTGCTGCCAGGATGCAGGGCAACTGGAGCAGTCTGGTTGGGTGAACTAGTTGACCAAGATTTTGTGTCCAGTTTGATCTGAAATTTTAAAGGAATGATTTTAAGATGTAAAACTAAATTATGTAAAAATTTAAGAGTTTTTAGCCAAGTGGATTATTTTGTACAAATTTTCTAAAACAAGGATCAAGTTGGGTCAAGAACCAGAATTTACTATTCATATGGTCATTTTGCTAATATTCATTTGGTCATTTTTCAAAGGTAATCCAATTGATTCCTTATGCATATAAATGAGCATAATATGTTATTAAAATGACAAAATATGATATTTCACATTGAAATAATATAAGAAACATAAGTCGATAATTGTATAATGCATATTCGATTAAGAAATGGCATGAGAATTTTGGCTCCACTGGGTATCTGGGACAGTACTGAGTACGGTAAGGGTATGATATATCATACTATATGCAGTGATGCTTTAATATAGGACTTCGGTCCGAGTTATATAGGGTGATGACCCGAGCTATATAGGACTTCGGTCCGAGTTATATAGGGTGACGACCCGAGCTATATAGGACTTCGGTCCGAGTTATATAGGGCAATCGCCCGAGTTATATAGGACTCCGGTCCGAGGGCTTCGGCCACAGATTCCACAGGGCTTGGTCCGCAATTTTTTTTAGGGCCACAGCCACAGAATATATATACAGTTGTTTCAGTTAGTTCCTTACCATACGTTAGTCTACCAAATTACCTTGTGGAGCGAATTGATAAAATGATAATAACTGAATATATGACATGTATGGATTGTTTTTACTGTGATATTATTTTTCAATACGACTCATTGATTTTTTTTAAAGTGCATTATGCTTTTATAATTATTTTCCGTAATTAGTTAAAGTACCCACTAAGCAATGCTTAGCGAGTTTAGTTTCTTCTAAACTCGTAGGTTATTAGCAAGGAGCCAGTAGCGAGCAGAAGAGTCCTGCGATCCATCGGTCATCAACAAACTTAGGTGGTGCTCTTTATTTTGTATTTTGGTGTTAGAAACTGGCATGTACTTATTTGAGCAATACAAAGAGATAACTTGATGTAGCATGTAAATCTAGTAATGTATAATAACTGTATGGTTTTGAATTGAATTGGATTGTGGATATAGAAGTGTGAACTTTTCTTGCAGGATTGTAGTTGAGGTTATAAGGGTGGATTATTGGGAGTGTACTTGAGTTGAATTGTGAAACAAAATGTTTTTCAAAAATAAGAAAAATCAGTTTTGGCGACACTTGGGACCACCAATTATAGGGGAATCTCTGGCAAAATTTCTGTAAAATCTGCACTTAAAATTGGCTAAGTAAAATATATAGACACAACCATCATGAGATAACAGTCCATCTTGGTCTATAAAAGTAGGCTAAGATGGGGTGTTACACTCAACTTCCCTTTGCAACCCAATCTCAAAATCTTCTTCCACGGAGACAACTTCAAAAACACTTTATCTCCCACATTGAACTCTATATCCTTCCTCTTCAAATCTGTATAGGATTCATGTTGGTCTGAAGCTGCTTTCAGACAACCCTAAATCAATTTCACTTTCTCTTCTATTTCTTTAATCAAATCAGGACCAGCCGGTTTACCTTCTCCAACCTCATCCCAACACAAAGGTGTCCTGCATATCCTGTCATATAAGGCCTCAAAAGGTTCCATCCCAATACTAGACTGATGACTGTTGTTATATGCAAACTCAATCAGTGGCAAGAATCTATCCCAACTCCCTATGAAATCAATGATACAACTCCTCAACATATCCACTAGAATTTGTATCACTCTCTCTGACTGCCCATCTATCTAAGGATGGAAAGCATTACTAAAATACAATTGAAAACCCAATGCATCCTACAAACTCCTCCAAAATCTTGATGTAAACTAGAGATCTCAGTTTGACACCAAAGAAACTGAGACTCCATGCAACCTCACTATCTCACTGATATACAGCTCAGCCAACCTCTCAAGTGAATAATCCATCCAAACTGGAAGAAAATGAGATATCTTCATCATCCGATCAACTATCACCCAGATTGCATCATGCTTCTTCTGGGTCAAAGGCAGTGCAGTCACAAAATCCATCGTTATTAGCTCCCATTTCCACTCTGGTACTGATAATGACTGAAGCAACCTAGAAGGAACTTAGTGTTCAGCCTTCACTTTCTGGCAAGTGAGACATCTGGACACAAATTCTGCTATGTCCCTCTTCATACCGACCACCGGTAATGTTGTTTTAAATCTTGATACATCTTGGTACTACTAGGGTGCATAGCATAAACCGACTAATGTGCTTCCTCTAATATCATCCTCTTTAATCCCGCATCATCAGGAATGCACAACCTATCTATGTACCATAGACTGCCATCATCTCTCACATGAAAATCTTGACTCTCCCCCTTTTGGCAATCTAACAAAATCTTCTGGATCTTCTCATCTGCCAACTGGGCTTCCCTAACCTTATCCAACAACATTGGTCTCTACTGCAACTGAGCCATCAATGAACCATCATCATAAGACTCAAATCTAGCATGCAACACTCTCAACTCAACAAGCAACGAGAGTGAATAAGCAGTCAAACCTACCAAAGACTTCTGACTTAAGGCATCAGCAACAACATTTGCCTTATCAGGATGATAATCAATCAAATAGTCATAGTCTTTAATCAACTCTAGCCATCATCTCTGCTGAAGATTTAGCTCTCTCTAAACACCCAGATACTTCAAACTCTTGTAATTAGTATAAATGAATCATTTCTCCCTATACGAGTAATGCCGCCAAATCTTTAATGCAAAAACTATGGCTGCTTACTCCAAATCATGAGTCGGGTAATTCAACTCATATGGCTTCAACTGTCGAGATGCATCAGTAATTACTCTACCCTCCTATATCAGAATACAACCTAAACCACTATGTGAAGCATCACTGTAAATCACATATGGTTTACCTTCCACAAGCAGGAGTAAGAACAGGAGCCTGAGTCAACATCTCCCTCAGCAACACAAAACTCGCCTGACACTAATATGTCGACACAAATCTAACTCCTTTCCAAAGAAATCTGGTGAGTGGTGTAGTTATCATAGAAAAACCCTTCATAAACCAACAATAATAGCCTATAAAACCCAGAAAACTTCTAACCTTTGTCATAGTCTTCGGTGGACTCCAATTCAAGATAGCCTCAACTTTACTCGGATTAACTCTAATACCCTCTACTGATGCCACATGACTGAGAAAAGCCACCTGATCAAGCCAAAACTCATAATTAGACAGCTTGGCATACAACTGCTTCTCTCTCAAAGTCTACAGTACAATATGCAAATGCTTGCCATAATCTTCCTCATTATGCGAATACAATAGAATATCATCAATGAAGACCACCACAAACTGATCTAAGTATGATCTAAATGCCCTGCTCATCAAATCCATAAATGTTGCTAGTGCATTCGTCAATCCAAAGGGCATCACCAGAAACTAATAATGCCCACACCTCGTGTCGATGGATGTCTTGGGTACATCTACATCTCTAACTCTCAACTAATGGTACCCTGATCTCAGATCAATATAAGAGTATACTGCTGCTTCCTTCAACTAATCAAGGAGATCATCTATCAGAGCTAATGGATACTTATTCTTGATGGTCACCTTATTTAAATGCCTATAATTAAAACATAATCTCAAGGTGCCATCCTTCATCTTCACAAACAAAACAAGTGCTCCCTATGAAGACACACTAGGGAGAATAAACCTTTTATTAAGCAACTCTTGTAACTGCACCTTCAACTTCTTTAATTCTGCAGGAGCCATCTGATAAGGGGTAATGGAGATAAGAGTGGTACCAGGCAACAAATCAATACTAAACTCCACCTCTCTCTCAGGAGGTACCCCTGGCAACTCATTAAGGAAAATATCTGGAAATTAGGCAACTGTAGGTATACTGTCAAGCTGGGACTCCACTACTCTGGTACCTACCACATGAGTAAGAAATGCCTCACATCCCTTTCGAATCATTCTCCTAGCTGACACAGCTGAAATAAACATGGATGAAAGATGTCTCTGCTCACTAGATACCACCACATACCTACCATCACATGTTCTCAGGGTAACATATTTTCACTGACAGTCTACTGCAACTCCATGTCTAGATAACCAATCCATGCCTAGAATCATATCATACTTCCTGAAAGGAATCCCAATTAGGTCACTGAGAAACTCCTCATCTTGAACAATAACTGGACTATCTCGGTGCATCCTGCTAACAACAACATTGTGCCCTAAAGGATTTGTAACCAAAACATAAAGTCCAAAGGACTTGTAATGCAAATCACTCACAGGCAGTATGGATGCACTGATATATGAATAAGTCGATCAATGTAAGAACTAAAGTACCAAATAAAGTAAAAGTATCGACTATAACAGATAAAGTATCTGGCTGCCCCTACATCACATAAACCTATTGTGATGGCCCTGCATCCTCTAGTCTACTCCCTATTGTAGAACCTCCTCTTTGACCAGACCTTGATCGACCACCTCTTCCAAAACCTTTACCATCACGACCCCCTCTAACACACTGGGTTTAGAAGCTGCTGTATCTATCTGTCATCTGGTGGCTCTGAATAATCTCTGACAAAATGGTTTGGTAATTCACATTTGTAACACACTGTTGGTGCACCTGTCCTTCAGCAAACACCCCCATGTGCCACAATGAACATAGGTAGGTGGAGCATACCTTTGACTCACTGGGGTCAGAGCACTAGCCACTAAGGTTGCAAGTCTCTATCTCTGCCTCTGCTATTGTGATGACCTGCTAGACTATCCCTGGCTCCTACTGAACCTCTGAGGATAACCCCCTCGGCCTCTCTTCACTGATGATGTAACACCCCTTCCCGACCTACATGTGTAAGCCGAGAAGAGGTGCCACACTATCCAAATGTTGCTACCAATTTTACTTAGTCAAATTTTTATTCTGATTTTACAGAAATTTTGCCAGAGGTTCGTCTAGAAATTTGGATCCCAAGTGTCGAAAAAACTTGTTTTTCTGATTTTTGAAAACATTTTACACAGACCAATATGAATACCATCAAATTTACTGCACTCCCAATGAATCCACCTTATACCCTCAACTACAAACCTGCAAGAAGAGTTCACACTCCTAATACAAATTAAAGTAGAGGTTTCTTATTATTACATACTACTACCGTATGGTATAACATAGAAATTCTCAATCTTATATTTTCATATACATGCCACAACTAGCCAACTCATAATATAGGAAATGAAAGGCTACTCTGAGGTGCTGCGTTGTGTTGTGCTGCTTGATGCTAATCACCGAAATCTACTGCTCCGAACCAACGAGTCAAGAAAACTCAACTCGCTGAGCGTTGTCGCTCAGTGGGTACTTTACCAATAAAAATAAAAGTAGTATATGAAAGTATTCGAAATCAAAGGAAATAATTAAATCCACAATCAACCAACTTTATACCAATAGAAATCGTGATACATTCAGTGTGATATGCTTTCAATAATGTAAAATCATAATTCAAACTCATTAGCATTATATAGTTTAACGAAAAATAATATGTCTTTGATTCAGGCTCTACTGGTATATAGGGAACCATAGTGATAAGGCAGTGGGCCTCCCCACTGTAACATAGGTGGCCCTCACCACCGATATCAAATCACAGGAATGGGCCTCCCCATCCTGGTTAACCAATGGGCCTCCCCATTGGCTTCAGTGGCCTCACCACTGAATAAAATATCATATCACAATAATGAGCAGTATTGCATGCGTTAGTATAGTGCACCATACCCTTATCTACCACTCCCACTATCCAGTAGAGCAAAAAGGTTAAAATGATTCAATTTAAGTCTCAAACCTCATTTTAGAATGATTCAAGAAATCAATTTAAATTCTCATTGAGCTTTGCCATTTATACTGCGCACAACTTTCTTTGGTCAAACCGTTACTCTTTTTCACATATTTAACATCCACAATAAACATATCAAACATTTCAAAGCATTCCTCAAAAGATCACAAATTGACCAAATGAATAGTATTGCGGCGAGAAAAATTGGCAACGCAAAATGGCATGACCACATGAATAGTAAAATCTGGGTTTTCGTCAAAATTTCAGTCCACTTCAGTTATGCATTTGACCAAGTAAATGATCTTATTTTTCGCTGAACTTTTACAAAAAACTTATTTCATATGTTGACTAATTGCATGTAAAATTTCGTTGAAAAGTTCATTCATTAACTTCCTCAAACAATTGCCACAAAAAGATCCAGAAAGCTGTCATTTTGGGACCATTTCGGCCCAAACATATGAAATACATAGGATAGTTTATTTTTCTTTTACAAATCAATATGAAGGCTTCTTTAATAGTAAAGTGAAGATTCAAACACTTCCCTTTGATAACTTTTGCATGTTTAACTCAAATCAAACTAATTAAAGTCCAAAACAACTTCCCAAATCAACTTGCCAAATTTTCTCAAAACATTTGGTTTCAATTAAATTTAAATAACCCAAATTAATTATTCAAAGGTAAAGTACCAAACCTTATTTCTTTAACTCCTCTTAGCTTTTCCTTCTTCTCCTTCTTTAATTCTTTATTTCTCCTTCAATCAATTCAAGATACAACATAAACCTTAGAAATTCAAAATAATAAGTTATCCTCCATTTCTTTTCTAACCGAAACCCTAATCCAACCTTATTAATCTTTATACATCTTGATTCTTCCATTTAATCAATTAATCTCATCACTTACTTAATATGTTTCCAATTCCACATAAAGACTCTAATTTCCAATCTCCCCATGAATATATAAATACCTAATTTTGATACTAAAATTAAAGTCTACATACTTGAAAACCTTAGAACTTACCTTAAAAATCAAATTTGGAGAAACTTGGAAGTCCTTTAGTGTTTCCCTTTGTTGGCCGAAATTTGTAAGTGGAAAAGAGAGAAATTGGTTCTTCATTTCACATATATTTATATACAAAGGAAATGATGATCACCTTATGTGTTGGATAAATCCTTTAAGACCACTTGTCCACCTTTCTCTTTCTTCATTTAATACTCATGCTAAATGGTTACTTTTGATTGGCCAACATTAGATTTTTATAGTTTTCTTTTCCTTTACTTCTTTCCACTTGTCCCTCTTCCCATAGGATATCATAAAGTTGTCCCGGGTTACCCATCCGGTCCCGACACGAAACCGGGCCCACTTTACGTTCCGGCGATTAATCGGTAATATCTTTTAAACCGTATAGTTCCACGAGTCAAACTACATATAGTTTTGATCCTCTCGACCTCTACTTTCTATTTATAAGGTCTATTTTAGGTTTCCAAGTCATTTTGAAAAATTACCGATAAGCCCTCAACTTTTTACAAAATTCCCTTTAGGTCCTATTTTTGCTCGAGTTTTCTCCGGCTTTGTTTCTACTAGCGATTGTTTCATATTTAACCCCTCGCCATTCTCTACGTACTCACGTTTTATTTCCTACCCTAAATTCATGTATAACTTTAATTAATAATGACCAAAATGCCCCTAGTCAACATTTCTCCGTTTTTCTTTAACGGGACATTTTCTGGAAAAACCGTTACACGTCGTTACGATCTGATTTTTCTCTACACTCCATTTTTGGAATCTGTTATATGCACTATTAAGAACATCCGGTGCAACTTTTTTTTTTGAAATTACATCTACGTACCCAAAACTTTTGAAAATTACAATTAGGTCCCTTTGGTCATACAACCTTATCTAGGGCTGTTATCAAGAATTATCTTCTCCTTTCCCCTTCTCTCGCTATGCACGTAACTACTCTGCATAAATGTGGTAGGTGGATGTGACAGTTCCTTCCTCGTTATTTAGGCTTCGTCCCGAAGCTCATCAAGTGAGAACAAATATGGGTATTGCTTCCTCATAGTTTCTTCGCATTCCCATGTAGCTTCTTCTACTTTGTGATTCCTCCAAAGCACTTTGACCAATGGGATCTTCTTATTCCGCAATTCTTTGATTTCCCGTGCTAGAATTTCTACCGGCTCTTCCTCATATGTCAGTTCAGGCTGAATCTCGATGTCTTGAACTTGTATGACGTGGGTTGGATCTGAACGATACCTCCTTAGCATCGAAACGTGGAAAACATCATGTATTTTGCTCGATTTGGGTGGTAACGCCAACTGGTAAGCTACCGGACCTACCCGTTTAATAATCTCATAAGGTCCGATGAATCTAGGGCTTAGCTTGCCTTTTTGTTTAAATGGTAACACTTTCTTCCAAGGAGAGACTTTGAGGAATACTCTGTCGCCTACCTCAAACTGTATGTCTTTCCTTTTTAGATCCGCGTATGATTTTTGCCTGTCCGCCGCTGCTTTTAATCGGTCTCGAATGATTTCTACCTTCTCTTCAGTTTTCTTAACTATGTTTGGCCCCAACATCTTTTCCTCACTCAATTTTGTCCAGCAAGCTGGAGTTCTGCATTTTTGACCATACAGTGCTTTGTAAGGTGCCATTTGTATGCTGGATTGATAACTGTTGTTGTACGCGAATTCCATTAAGCTTAGGTGTTTGTCCCAGCTACCTTTAAATTATAAAACGCACGCCCTCAGCATATCTTCCAAGATCTGGATTACCCTCTTTGACTGTCCGTCCGTTTGTGGATGAAACGACGTACTCTAGTCCGATCGAGTTCCCAAAGTCGTTTGGAACTTTTGCCAAAAGTTCGACGTAAAGTGTAGATCTTTTTCCCATATGATTGATGTTAGACTCCATGAAGTCATACAATCTCTTTAATGTACAAGTCCGCTAACTTATCCAGGGAGTAGTCCATCCTTACTGGTAAGAATTGAGCTAACTTAGTTAGCTGGTCTACTATCACCCATATTGCATCATGTTTGTCTCTTGTCATTGGTAGTCCCGCCACAAAATCTTTAGCTATGCGATCCCATTTCCATGTTGGAATCATAATAGGTTGTAGAAGTCCCGAGGGTAGTTGATGTTCTACCTTTACTTGTTGGCAGGTTAAACATTTCGCCACGTAATCTACCACATCTCTCTTGATCCCTGGCCACTAATAACATTCTTTCAAATCCAATACTGCTTCTACCTTCTTAGAATCAACTCTTATTCCTTCCGCCGATACAATATGTCCTAAAAAGGCCACTTCTTCTAACCAAAATTCACACTTGCTGAATTTGGCGTATAACTGCTTCTCCCTCAATGTTTGTAATACGATTCTCAAGTGCCGGTCATGATCCTCTGCATGCTTTGAATAAACCAATATGTCATCGATGAATACCACGACAAATTGGTCCAAATAAGGATGGAAAATCCGGTTCATCCAATCCATGAATACCGCAGGTGCATTCGTGAGCCCAAAAGGCATTACGATAAACTCATAATGTCCATATCAGGTTCTGAATGTAGTCTTTGGTATATCTTCATCTTTAATCTTCAGTTGATGATAGCCGGATCGCAGATCAATCTTTAAAAAAAACTCTCACACCTTTCAATTGATCAAATAAATCGTCTATCCGGAGTAGCGGGTATTTATTCTTAATCGTAAGCTTATTTAACTGCCGATAATCCACACATAGTCTTAGGGACCCATCTTTCTTTTTCACGAACAGTACACTAATGCCTTATGTTTGGTCAGCTCATCCATTCCAAGTATTGCATCAAATTCCTGGAATGGCAACTCAAACAGATCACCTAAGAAAGTGTGTCCGTGTACTTCTACCGGACAATCCTTTATTACCTTCCTGGTAACCATCTCACTACCCAAAGGATTTATAACTAACACTCCATCTATTTCAAGTTCTACTTCTAAATCCTTTAATTCTTCATTTTTCATGCATATATATATGAATGTGAAGAACCTGGGTCTATTAAAGCATAAATCTGCATTCCAAACATAATTAGCTGACCTATTATGACATTCGGAGCCTCTTCTTCCTCACGCGCCCTCATTACATACATCCTCGCAGGGGCTCTTGGCTCAGGTCTATCCACTGTCTCTGACTGTGCCGGCGATGGATTTCCTCCTCGACCTCTGCCTCGACCTCTACCAGCTGCTGCCTGTGACCCTTCTGTCTCCCTAGGCAGGTTCTGTACTCGTTGGGGGCACTCGCGCAAAAAGTGGTCTAAAGATCCACATATATAGCACGCATATGTTTTTCCCCAACATTCCCCTGTATGTCGACGTCCGCACTGATCACAATGTGGGTTGGCATTCTCACCTCCTCCAGTGCTTCCTGTCTGAACAAAATCACTTCTACCAGGCCCCAATCTTCTTCGCAAACCACTTCCTTGTCCTCTTTCAAATCGGCTAGTGCTAGCTACAGAGGTGGCCTGGCTCGAACTACCATAAACCGATCCCTGACCAAAAGTTTTACGTTGGTTACCTTCTGTTGAACTGCCTCCTCTGAAGCACTTCCTCGATGACTTAAAGTTTCCCGAGTAGCCCTGGGTGTCTCTCCTTTGACTCACCCTCTGTCTACTATCTTGCTCATCCATCCGACATTGCTCTACTTCCAGAGCCCTAGTGACCAACTCAGAAAATTCCTTGATATTAGCAGCAATTAGCTGCATCCTAATCTCATTATTCAAACCATCCTGGAATTGCTTACACCTATCATGTTCGTCTTCAATTGTCTTCTTGGCATACCTACTCAGCCTAGTAAATTCCCTCTCGTATTCGGCAACGGTCAGTCGACCTTGCTTTAAGTGTAGAAACTCCTTTTTCTTGGCATCTAGGTATGCCTCCGATATAAACTTCCTCTTGAACTCATTCACAAAGAAATCCCATGTCCTTTGTTCCAGTAGAACTCATTGTTGAACTGTATCCCACCATATATATGCTTCTTCCACTAATAAGGAAGTAGCACATACCACTCGCTCTTCTAGAGTACACTGTAACTGATCTAAGGCTCGTATCGTTCCTTCCAGCCAATACTCGGCTATAGAAGAACCATCATCCCTTCGAGCCTTAAACTCCTTCGCACCGTACTTTCTTATCTTTTCTATCGAGGGTTTCCTTTCCCTTCCCACAACAGGAGCGGGTGCTGGCGCTAGCGCTGGTGCCGGGGCAACGCCCGCTATCTGTCGCAGCGCTGCAGCCATCTGTTGCAACATCTCATTTGGAAGAGGAGCTCCCGCTGAGGGTTGCTCAGCCTCCGATGTTTCAGATACATGCGTCTCTACAATATGTGACGCTCGAGATTCAACTTCCTCCTCTACGGCTCTTTGAGAGGACTCTCGCGACATCTATATTCTAACACATAACTCACAATCAAAAGCAGCACAGCTCAGCAGCACTATTACACCCTATGTGGCATGTATATGAAGACAAAACACTTAATCAAATATATGCAAACATACCCTTATTTAGTTTCCTATATTTCCTTCCTGAATGATGCCTACTTTTTATCTCCTATTTACAACAGGATATCTCATTTTACGTCGGTAATGGCCACTCCCGACATAAAACGTACATCCTCCTATGTTGGATTACCCAGAAGCGGCTAAACCGGAGCTATTATACCACAATTGTAACACCCCTACCCGACCTACATGTGTAAGCCGAGAAGAGGCGCCACACTATCCAAATGTTGCTACCAATTTTACTTAGTCAAATTTTTATTCCGATTTTAAAGAAATTTTGCCAGAGGTTCGTCTAGAAATTTGGATCCCAAGTGTCGACAAAACTTGTTTTTCTGATTTTTGAAAACATTTTACACAGACCAATATGAATACCATCAAATTTACTGCACTCCCAATGAATCCACCTTATACCCTCAACTACAAACCTGCAAGAAGAGTTCACACTCCTAATACAAATTAAAGTAGAGGTTTCTTATTATTACATACTACTACCGTATGGTATAACATAGAAATTCTCAATCTTATATTTTCATATACATGCCACAACTAGCCAACTCATAATATAGGAAATGAAAGGCTACTCTGAGGTGATGCGCTGTGTTGTGGTGCTTGATGCTAATCACCGAAATCTACTGCTCCGAACCTAGGAGTCAAGAAAACTCAACTCGCTGAGCGTTGTCGCTCAGTGGGTACTTTACCAATAAAAATAAAAGTAGTCTATGAAAGTATTCGAAATCAAAGGAAATAATTAAATCCATAATCAACCAACTTTATACCAATAGAAATCGTGATACATTCAGTGTGATATGCTTTCAATAATGTAAAATCATAATTCAAACTCATTAGCATTATATAGTTTAACGAAAAATAATATGTCTTTGATTCAGGCTCTACTGGTATATAGGGAACCATAGTGATAAAGCAGTGGGCCTCCCCACTATAACATTGGTGGCCCTCACCACCGATATCAAATCACAGGAATGGGCCTCCCCATCCTAGTTAACCAATGGGCCTCCCCATTGGCTTCAGTGGCCTCACCACTGAATAAAATATCATATCACAATAATGAGCAGTACTGCATGCGTTAGTATAGTGCACCATACCCTTATCTACCACTCCCACTATCCAGTAGAGCAAAAAGGTTAAAATGATTCAATTTAAGTCTCAAACCTCATTTTAGAATGATTCAAGAAATCAATTTAAATTCTCATTGAGCTTTGCCATTTATGCCGCACACCACTTTCTTTGGTTAAACCGTTACTCTTTTTCACATATTTAACATCCACAATAAACACATCAAACATTTCAAAGAATTCCTCAAAAGATCACAAATTGACCAAATGAATAGTGTTGCGGCGAGAAAAATTGGCAACGCAAAATGGCATGACCACATGAATAGTAAAATCTGGGTTTTCGTCAAAATTTCAGTCCACTTCAGTTATGCATTTGACCAAGTAAATGATCTTATTTTTCGCTGAAATTTTACAGAAAACTTATTTCATATGTTGACTAATTGCATGTAAAATTTCGTTGAAAAATTCATTCATTAGCTACCTCAAACAATTGCCACAAAAAGATCCAGAAAGCTGTCATTTTGGGACCATTTCGGCCCAAACATATGAAATACATAGGATAGTTTATTTTTCTTTTACAAATCAATATGAAGGCTTCTTTAATAGTAAAGTGAAGATTCAAACACTTCCCTTTGATAACTTTTGCATGTTTAACTCAAATCAAACTAATTAAAGTCCAAAACAACTTGCCAATTCAACTTGCCAAATTTTCTCAAAACATTTGGTTTCAATTAAATTTAAATAACCCTAAATTAATTATTCAAAGGTAAAGTACCAAACCTTATTTCTTTAACTCCTCTTATCTTTTCCTTCTTCTCCTTCTTTAATTCTTTATTTCTCCTTCAATCAATTCAAGATACAACATAAACCTTAGAAATTCAAAATAATAAGTTATCCTCCATTTCTTTTCTAACCGAAACCCTAATCCAACCTTATTAATCTTTATACATCTTGATTCTTCCATTTAATCAATTAATCCCATCACTTACTTAATATGTTTTCAATTCCACATAAAGACTCTAATTTCCAATCTCCCCATGAATATATAAATACCTAATTTTGATACTAAAATTAAAGTCTACATACTTGAAAACCTTAGAACTTACCTTAAAAATCAAATTTGGAGAAACTTGGAAGTCCTTTAGTGTTTCCCTTTGTTGGCCGAAATTTGTAAGTGGAAAAGAGAGAAATTGGTTCTTCATTTCACATATATTTATATACAAAGGAAATGATGATCACCTTATGTGTTGGATAAATCCTTTAAGACCACTTGTCCACCTTTCTCTTTCTTCATTTAATACTCATGCTAAATGGTTACTTTTGATTGGCCAACATTAGATTTTTATAGTTTTCTTTTCCTTTACTTCTTTCCACTTGTCCCTCTTCCCATAGGATATCATAAAGTTGTCCCGGGTTACCCATCCGGTCCCGACACGAAACCGGGCCCACTTTACATTCCGGCGATTAATCGGTAATATCTTTTAAACCGTATATTTCCACGAGTCAAACTACATATAGTTTTGATCCTCTCGACCTCTACTTTCTATTTATAAGGTCTATTTTAGGTTTCCAAGTCATTTTGAAAAATTACCGATAAGCCCTCAACTTTTTACAAAATTCCCTTTAGGTCCTATTTTTGCTCGGGTTTTCTCCGGCTTCGTTTCTATTGGCGATTGTTTCATATTTAACCCCTCGCCATTCTCTACGTACTCACGTTTTTATTTCCTACCCTAAATTCATGTATAACTTTAATTGATAATGACCAAAATGCCCCTAGTCAACATTTCTCCGTTTTTCTTTAACGGGACATTTTCTGGAAAAACCGTTACACGTCGTTGCGATCTGATTTTTTCTACACTCCATTTTTGGAATCTGTTATATGCACTATTAAGAACATCCGGTGCAACTTTTTTTTTTGAAATTACATCTACGTCCCCAAAACTTTTGAAAATTACAATTAGGTCCCTTTGGTCATACAACCTTATCTAGGGCTGTTATCAAGAATTATCTTCTCCTTTCCCCTTCTCTCGCTATGCACGTAACTACTCTGCATAAATGCGGTACGTGGATGTGACAGATGAAGACCCTGTCTCACCCTGGGGTCTCCTAGCTCTGCTCTCTTTTGCTCTGGCTACTGCTGCAAGACCCTATGCCCTCTCTACACTCCTGGCAGCTATAACCAACTGAGAAAAATCCTGATACTGGGAGCCTGCCACTAAACACATAATAAAGGGTCTCGACCGCTCCTCAAACCTCTGGCATCTGTCAACCTCATCAAAAATAATCCCTTCAACATACTGCATACTGGCTTAGCCGAATGAACTCAATCTCATACTCTGTCACTGCCTGGTGTCCTGCCTCAAACTCAGGAACTCCATCTTCTTTGCATCCTTACTCGGAGTATACTTCTTCTTGAATTCCCGCAGGAAATCGGCATAAGTTAGAACTGGTGGATCAGCTATACCATGGGGAACCGTCTTCCACCACTCATAGGCATCCCCCTGCAGAAGTGATCTAGCATAATCAAACTTCTCCTCTGGACTAGCCTGCAGCTGAATGAATACCCTCCGAACCCTGTCCAGCCACTACTCTGCTACAGCAGGGTCTGTAGTGCCAACAAAGTTTGTGGCTCCAAATTTCCTCGGCTCATCATACTTCTGCGGCTACGGCTGTGGTGGCGGTTGCGGCTGCTGAACTGGAGCCTACCTCAACAGCTCCACCATATGTCGTACCCAGCCCAGCGAAATCTCCTCAACTGCTGGTCTAACAAGCACAGAAGCAGAAACCTCACCAGCAGACTCAACACTAGCTCTAACTCTACTCTCATCAAGAGTTGCACTCCCTGCACTACCCTCTGTAGACTGGTATGTCCGAGATGTCATAACTACCCAAATCTGCAAATACAGTAGAAATTGCCACATCAAAATCAGAAAATGTCAGTGCCAATGCATGTATCACAATTAAAAATCCCCATTTTCTCTCTCTAACAACCCACCTAGGTCTAGAACCTCAAACCTAGGCTCTGATACCAAAATAAACACATCAATACCCTATATTCGTATAATACACACACCCAACATGTGTAAAATATGCATATACGGTATAAAAATATCACGACCCGATTTAATAAAAAAATTTATATTTCTTATTTAATTCCAAACACCTTAAAATGTATAATTAAATAATAAATAAAATATTCTTTATTAATTATAGGAACCCAAAATAAATATTTCATATAAAAATCTCTAGGAAAAATTCATCAGGGTTTGGTCTGTAAATTGGATATCCCAAAAATCCAACAAATTCACAACCTACATAAAAACACTCCCAATAAAATAATTTACATATTTCCACCTCAACTTCTCAAATCCTCCATATTTCTCAAAACATTTATATCTATATACATATATATATACATCAAAACTTAAATACACAATCCACATTATACAATTATTCAAAATATTCTTTATAATTTATAATATATATATATACTCCAAAAACATAATACATAATACATAATATCAAAATATACTATCATATAATATATATATATATATGCTGAAAAAATGGCTCTAATCTTGATGTATCCAAAATCAGCTCAACAAGTAGCCTCTAGTCTAGACCGGACCTGGTCTAGAGGAACTCTCTGACTCAACCGGATCACCTCTGTCACCTGCGTGATGAAATACAATCGCGCTAAGATAAAAGCCTAGTAATACAAACTTTGATAATAATAAAACTTTAAAATAATGCCAAAGCAAAATGCTCTAATGCTATGTCATAATGTGGCATCCAAGCTCACTTTTAAACATATTCTTTCATCATTTAATAATTCACACCAACACATACATAGGCATGGGCCCAAATAAACTAATACATTATTCAAAACCCAAAGTTATTGTATTTGGTTCATAATGACACCAAGTGTCTAGCCCCGAAGGTAAATCAAGTAATGCTCAAAAGCTAGCCCTGAAGGCAAATCATATCACAGTGATGCCAATCGTCTAGCCTTGAAGGCAAATAATGAGTATAACCTCATAGGCATGCCGCCAAACACAGAACTCTGAAAATTGAATAACATACTAGGCACATAGTTATTTCATATTTTCCATCATCAATTTCTTTCTCATTTTCCCATTTTCAATTAGGCACATTGCCTTATTTTCTCAATTTTCTCATTCATATCAATGTCATTTCATTTAAATTCAACCTATTTCATCACAATGTACCTCATTTACCATTAAAAACACGTTACCAAAAAATTTTGGGTAATTCTCACATAATGCAAATAAATCACATTTTATTCTATTTAGACATTAATAATGGCTTTTCATAATGCATATAATTCATATACAACAATTTACAAGTCATATCACAATGTTCATGAATGTTCAATGTATCAAGTAGCTCAGCACAATTTCTATCCAAAATGTGTTAAGCCCAACTTAATGCCAACATATCTAATTTATCAAAAGTTTGTACTTACCTAAGAAAGCACTCCAAAACAAGCTTCAAAACTCCCTCCAACCTTCTCTTCCAAGTTGTCCTTCAACACTAGGGTTGGGCAAACTCCTTCCTCTCAATGCCTGTACCAAATGTGATCATAAATAATCATTTAATATCACATTCTAAGGCATTCTCAACATCAAACCATAATTAAACAGCACTCTAATCAAAGTCCCAAAATTTAGTCTTTCCTTACTTTAACATTGAACTTCCATCTTAATCCATTTAAATTAGTATTTTAAGTTTATTAATATCATTAAAAACATATTTTAATATTTTTAAACCAATTACATTACATAAACACATACTTATCTTCCAAACCCTAAAATGGCATAACCATCTCCCATTGAAGGTTCTCCATTCAAATTCATTCCAATTATCAATCTAATCTTATTTCCATCACTTATATCCTTAAAGAACATGATTAAAACAATAAAACCAAATAACTCACCATACTTGAAAATTTCCTTTTCCAAAACCCTAAATCAATGCTACCATTTCCAAACTCAATCCAAACTTAACCAAACCCATCATTTGACTTTAAATTCATTGATTATGCATCAAAAAAACACATTTGGAACCATTTTGCATAATTAAAGCTCATGTTTCTAGAAACCCAAAAGTTCCATAACCCTAAATTCTCTCTCTTCACCAAACTCAACTTAAACACAACCATTTCTTCAATCTAACCTTAAAATCATTAATAACCAATCAAAACAACTTCATTCATATCCAATTAAGCAATTAAATCATGCTACTATAAAATCACAAAATTCACATATCATACTTTTCCATAGAATTTGTAAAATTGGTAAAGAAGCTTACCAATTGATGTAGAAACTTTTAAAGCTCCACTTAAATCCTTGAAATCTCTTCAATTATGGATACTTGGAAGAAGAAAAAACTTGGCTTGATGGCTATGGAGGTTCGGCCTCACCTTGAAGAAGAAGAAGAAGAAGAAGAAGACCAATTTTTAATTTTCTCTTTCTTTCCACTTTAAAAATATGACCATATATAAATATTATTTTATTTTTAATAATTAATTATTTATTTATTTATTTAAAAATCATATTTTACCTCTTCCAACCAAAAATAGTTTATTTTTAATTTATTTAAATAATTTTAATTTTATAAAGTATAATTACAAAAATGCCACTTGACTTTGACTTTTCTTTTAAAATAGTTGATTTTTGTATGTGTTAGGTATATTTTAGGTATATTTCATATATACATTCTAATTTTTCACTTAAAATTCTTTCATTTTCCATTTAAATTATTTATTTAATTTATTTAACTTAATTTTAATTTATTTTATTTAATTTCAAAAATTAGGGATGTTACAAAATTTTTCTTATTCGGTTTTGTTTTTAACTTTGTTTGAGGATAAGCAAAGGATTAAGTGTGAGGTAATTATTATGATCATTTATGTGTGTACTTTTAGGGTAGTTTTATTGGCTTTTGATTAATGTTTCTTTAAATTTGTGCTTAAGTTTGCTTGAAGTGTTATGATTTAGGTTGAAGTGCAAAAATATAGCTTTAATTCACTTGCTGGATCCAATTTGGAGGAAAAAGGCATTGAACACAGCCAAGTCTTTCCTGACTTGGCTGTGTCTCTCATTAAAGAGTTAGAAAAAGTGGACACACTTAGCAACCTGGCAGTGTCCCTCATGAAAAAGAAGAAAAATTTGGCAGACTATGGCACACCTAAGTGACTTAGCTGTGTCACTGGCCGTGTCACATGACATTGCCAGGACAAACTTGACTTAGCCATGTCCCTTTGTTTAGGAAAGAATGAAGGTAGAAGCAAACATATGGAGATGAAATGGCCAAGTCACTGGTTGTGTCACATGACACACCCACTGACTTGGTCGTGTCCCGCCTGAAGAGAAAAATAAAAAAGAGAGGCACAAGAAGACACAGCCAGGTCACTGGCCATGTCACACCCAACAAGAAACATACATTGAAAGGCAGTGAAGGACACAGGAAAGTGACTTAGCTGTGTCCAATGTAAAATTGATAGACACGACCAAGTCATTCATGTCTTGGCAGTGTCACTCAATTAATGAAGCCAACTAAGTGAGATGTAATGTGAGACAAATAATCGTGGAACAGCAGAATAAGATGAATGGTGATTTTTAAATATTTCTTTTTGAAAGAGTGGGGGGAAATTGATAAGGGCACATGAAAAATAATTGGTTTCTAATTAAAAAGGAGATAAGCTTTTAAATAAAAAGGAGGGATCATCTTCATTTTGGAAAACACATAGAAAGGAGGACCATTCTCTCCATTCTATTCTTCTTGTTCTTCTTACAAATCCATTCACCTATCATCATTCACCATCAATCACCATCAACAATAGTCATTCTCTGTACAAGATTGTTTTGCAAAGCTTTGGGAGGAGGTTTAGGGATTCTTCATCAAATTCAAGCAAAGTTGGAGGAAGAACAAGAGAAGATCAACTCTAGACTTCTTCAAACCGGGTTTTTTATTCTTGAATTAGTTTAATTGATTCATTTCCAAATTTTCGTTGATTTATTATGAACATTAATATTTCAATGGATATTTGTGATTTGATTTTTATTGAGATGAGTATGTGTTTTGATTTGATGATGATGAGCTAAATTATCCATGCCTAGGATTTGCAATAGATTTGATTAGATGACTTAATTTAAGTATTTCCATTAATATACCTTGTTATGTGAGTTGATTTCATTGGGTTGAATGTTAGGTTGATAGATTGGCCACCTATTAATCTCTAGATATTGAATGAAGAACCGAGAGGTGAAATTTGATATTGGAACTATGTATTCAACCACCCTAGGAAAGAATTAGAAATATAACTTCTAGGGTTCTCTTAATTCGCAAAATCAAAATAATTGGTTGTTGTTAATTCATGAATGTGAGAACTAATGAATTGATAATTGCTAATTAGTCATAAGAAACAAATTAGGTTTCAAGGTTATATTAATGGATAATTTGAGAATTAAACATTTGATTAAATCGAATTGTAAATCCCAGGTATCCTTTTGAAAGTTTCAATCAATTTTGTGCAACCATTATTTATTTTACTTGTAATCTTAGATTTCTTTTACACTTCAACAACATATACTCAAGCTTTAATATATTAATTTAATTAAATTATTATGAACAAACACCTTCATTGTGAGACAACCTTGGGGCGATCACCGTTACTATAATAATCTCGCATACTTGCGAGAGTCGCTTTGTAGTAGTATTAAGTAGAGCACAACAATATTATTATGTTATCACATAATGAGATAGATGCTTCAATAAAGTATTGTAAAATTTGAGCACTACATATATATATATATATATGAATGTGATTATGAGGTGTTGGATGATTTTGGAAATATGTTAAAATTTTGGAATTGATTTTATTATTGGGAGTGTAAATTATTGCAAGTTGTGTTTTGATTAATTTTAGGAATGTCCAATTTACAAAAAATAATCTAGTAAAATTTTTTCAGAGATTTTTCTTCTAAATTTTATATTTTTAACAACTAATTACCAATATATATATTTATTAAATTATCTTTTAAAAGAATTAGCTATTTACTTAAATTGTAAAGATTTTATACCATTAAGGATGATAGCATTCTTATATTTTGTATACGTATTTTACATAAGCAGGGTGTTTATACTATATGCATATAGGGTATAAGAGTGTTATAATTATTTTAGTATCAGATCATAGGTTTGAGATTCTCAACCTAGGTGGATTTTTAAAAGAGAAGAGGGGTTTAAATATGATTTTAAATTAAGATACATGCATATACATTAGCATTTAAACTAGTCTATGATGTGATTATTGTAGCAGATATAGGTTGTGATGATGTCCCAGATGCATAGATCAAATGAGGAGAGTACTGCTTTAGGAGAGGGTATAGCTGGAGCTAGTTAGAGGTTGCTAGAGAGGCAACAGTGCCAGCCAGACTAGTAACACAAGAGATTTTACCGGTCTAGATGCAGTAGATGGTAGAGTTTTTTCATCATGCCCTAGTATGGTAGTAGAGCAAGAAATATGACAAGCTTAGGAAATATGGGGCTATAGACTTTATGGGCACTGCAAATCTAGTGAGGTCAAAACATAGTGGAGAGGGTATTTATTCAGTTGCGGGCTACTACAGAAGAGAAGCTCGACTACATTATATCTCTTATGTAGTGGAATGCCTATGATTGGTGGAAGATAGTTCCCCGTGGGTTAGAGCAACCTCTGGTATTAACATATGATGATTTCCAGGGAGAGTTTAGGAAGAAGTATACACCTAGAGATTATAAAGATATGAAGAAGAAAGAATTTTTGAATTTGAAGTAAGAGGGGAAGACAGTTACCGAGTATAAGAAATATTTTTCTCTGATTAAGTAAGTATGTCAGGGAGATTATGACAAATGAGATAAACCAGTGTCAAAGGTTTGAGAACGGATTGTGGCCATCTATTATATGTCAGGTGTTTGTGGTATAGTATGAGGATTTTTTCAAATTGGCATCAGCTGTACGTAGTGTGGAGAAAACTCAAGGGCTTATAGCTACTGCTAGTACGAAAGAAAGTAGAGGCAGGAGACCTCAGATTGAGATAGGGCCTTCATCTTTGAAAAGAGGCAGAGGGAGTTTTCCTTCGAGGTTCAGTAGAGCTAGGGAAATCCTAGCAGGTCATCATAATAGCAGAGGCAGAGACCTATAGCCTTAGTAGCTAGTGGCCTAACCCCAGCTTTTCACAAATCTATTCCGCCCATATGTGCTCAGTGTGGCAGGACCACATTGGGTTATCTATTAGACCAGTGCACCAAGGGGTTGTTATAGATGTGGGTCCCAAGAGCACTACTTTAGAGATTGTTCAGAGCCGCTAGATGATAGGCAAACAAAGATAGTAGTGTCTAGGCCTAATGTTAAAGGAGGTAGAGACAGTAGGAGTGGCAGAAGTGGCAAATCAAGGTCCAGCCAGAGAGGGGATTCGGCTTCAGTGAGTAGACTAGAGGAGACTAGAGTTGCATAGAGGGTGTATGTGATGCAGAAGAAGCAAGATGCTTTAGATGTGATAGATGGTACATTTTCCCTATTTGTAATATCTGTTCATGCATTGGTAGACCCTAGTTCGACACATTCATACATTAGTGCATCAGTTATGCTTGGTAGTAACATGCATTCAGAATCCTTAGAGTACGAGGTATTAATTACCAACCTTTTGGGGCATAGTTTGGTTGTGAGAATAGTCTACCGAGATAGTCCTGTAGTGGTGCATGATGAGGAGTTTCTCGGTGACATGATTGAGATGCCTTTAGGGATTATGATCTTATTCTGGGTATGGATTGGTTATCCAAACACTATGCAATAGTAGATTGTCAGCAAAAGCGTGTTACTATGAAAACATGTGATGGAAACAATGTGGTGGTATTGAGTGAGCATAGACACCTTGTAATATCCAAGGTTTTAGATAAATTAAATAAGAATTTAGAAGTTAATTAAAATATTGGGAGAGGTATATGTGTGGTATATACCTAATGTATACCCAGTGTATGCATAATAATACCCCACACATACTTCTTAAATATGTTGAATTCATAATATATACATGATAAACCCTTATGTATACATGGAATACACATTACATATACATTATATATATGTAAGTAAAAATATACATAACATATAAATTAAAAATATAAGACATAAACATATACATAAAATATACCACACTTATATATCAAGTATAAGTTGGTGTTGGAAAAGGTGATAATAATAATAATAATAATAAATAAGAAGAAAAGAAAGTCAAAGAAGAGATAAGTATTATAATATTTAATTATATTTTAATTAAGTAATAATTAATATATATATATACATGTGGCTAGGAAGAAGGGAAATTAAAGAGGGCTATTTCTTCTTATTCTTCTCCTTCTTCAACTTGAATTTTGAGAAAGAGTGAGAAGAGTGTAAGTTTCTTCTATATATTAAAATTTACAATAGATTCAAGAGGATTTAAGGTGGATTTTGAAAGTTCAGCAAGAAATCAAGTACTCTTCTTTAAGCTTATTTTTAATTGATTTTAAGATTATGTTTGAAATGGTTAGAGAGAGAAAATGGTGGATAATTGAGAAAGGTGATAATTATATTATGATTATGATGTATATGAGTTGATTTGATGATTAATTTGTAAAGATGAGTATAAATGATTAAACTAGGGTTATGTAGTGAATATGTGTAAATTGGAATTTTTGTGTGGATGATTATAATTGTTGAAATGGAATAATTTAATGTTGTTCTAATGTATATGTTATGATTTTATAGTTAGAATTTTTGATATGGATGAGTTTGAATAAATTTAGGGTTATGGGAAGAATATGTATTATTAGAGTTTCCAATATGGGTTGTTGTTAATTATTGAAATGAGATGAATTAGGGTTGTTTTAATGTAAATGTTATGATTTGTGGTTGGAAATGTGATATGAGTAGATTTTAGTGAAGCTAGTGTTTATGGTTATAATATGTGAAATTAAGATTTTTGAAAGAGGTTTCTATAATTGTGAAAATGAATTGTTTTGTTATTATTTTAGTATGTAAGTAATGATTTTATGGTTAAACGTTGGATATGGGCTGAGTTGGATGAAGTTTAAATAAAGTAAAAAAGGGTGAAAATAAGGTTTTGTTGAGATTTTGGTAAAAAATGCATAAATAATGGTAATTTTATATACAATGTGAATATAAGTGATTTCAAATGTATAATATTGCTTATTGTTGGATAATGTGTGTGTAGGACAAGAAATCCCTAAAGAAGATTATTAGTATTTTGGTGGAAATAAGAATTGGAGAAGGAATTGGAGTGATATTAAAGCATAATCAAGGATAGTACATATCTTAATAACTTGTAATTTCATAAAAAGTGATTTGGTAAAATGTATATAATTTCTTTGTAATTTTGGATATTCACATAACCTATGAAGGTGGCATAGTTATGCGATAAGTGTCACATTGGGCATTTGTTCAATTTTTAATTAATGTTTATATATAAAGTGGTATGATGTACTATATGGATATATTTGTAAAATGTGTGGAATGAGTCACATTGTGAATGTGACTCAAGATTATGTAAAGTGTAATGTGGGAATGGTCATGAGAAGTGTTATTGGTATATTTGTGTTAAGGAGATCGCCTTTGGGCGATGATAGACACTTTGTCTCCAGTGTTGAGAGAGGGTGGCCTTCAAGTGATACATTGACACTTTGCCCTCATTGTCGAGAGGAGGCAGCCTTCAGGTGACATTTGACACTTGCCTCTAGTGTCGATAGGGGACGGCCTATTGGTAATATGTGTGACACTTTGTCCTCAGTATTGGACCTTTGGGTCATTTTAACTGAGTTATTGGGCCTAGTGTGTGTGAGTATGTGTATATGTGTGAGTTGTAGATGATGTGTTGTGGATTATAATTTATGAAACCATGAGTATTGTTAAGTAAATACATGGAGATGTGTCGATGAGTGTTTGTTTAAACTGTGCATTTTTGTATTAAGAAACTGAATACATTAATTTAATTGTTATCTTTATTAAAATATGTACTACTAAGAAAATTACTTAGCGCGGTTAGATGTATCACAAAGGTGATAGGACTGTAGAGTTGAGCGATTTAGAGTGAGCTAGGATTGAAGTGTTTGTTTTGCCATAAGACCAACCGTGTCAGGACTACATACATGTATATTTTTACTATTATGTACTTTGATTTTTGTACATTCAAATTGAGACTTTCAGTACATGAAATTATTTTTAAAAATGTTGTATTTATACATATGTAAATGAGACTAGTAATATTTTGAATGTATGTGAATTTTATAACTAATGTTTGGATTTAAAATCATGATATGTAAATTAATGAAATGGTGTTTTGGAGAATTGTTGGAGTTTAATGGTATAAATATTTTGGGAGTGTTATTTTGTGCAGGCTGTGTGTATTCGTTGGTTTTGGGTTTTATTGATATTACAAATAAAACTATGGTGAAATTTTTCCAGAGGAACTCTTTTATAAATTTATAAGTTATTTTTAATATTTAAATGAGGGTTTTATATGTAATTAATATAGTACCTTTGTATCTTAAATATATATTTTACATATATGGGAGTATATATATTATACGTATTTAGGGTATAAAGGTGTTACACGCCTCTTATTTACTTTCATTTCATCTATTTTAGCTAATGATGATTCGGAAGGGGTGTGAAGCTTACTTGGCATATGTAGTGGATGCTAAAGCAATGGAATCTAAACTTCATAATATTCCTACAATGGTAGATTTCCCTGATATGTTCTGGATGAACTGCCAGGGCTACCTCCAGTGTGAGAGGCAGAGTTTGGTATTGATGTGATGTTGGGTACCACTCCTATCTTAAATATATATTTTACCAAAGAATGTGACAAAAGTTAGGAGTTTTCTAGGATTGGCATGTTATTATCGCCGGTTTGTGAAAGGAATCTCCATGATAGCTATGCCACTTACAAGACTACACTCACAAGTATACGAGGCTGCTGTAGTATTTTGGTGAACACCTCAAGGTCGTCTCACAAGGAAGCTAGATAAGCTAATTATTTATCAAATCGTAAATAACAAATTATCAATAAAATTAAATTGCTAAACAACTAATGAAAACAGAACGAGTTGAATTTAAAACAATGAAAGTAAACTGAACAGGTATATTGATTCACTTAATAGAAAGGTCTAGGGTTTGCACTTCTCTACTAACTTATATGTATGAACGGCTATTCCTCTCAACCGATTTAATTTTAAAGATCAGATTTCAAGCAACTTAATTAATTGAATCAAGGAAAAAAGCTCTAGCATTCAAACCTCTTTCAAATAATCTTGTTACAAATGAAATGATCTTTTTCTTAGGTTTATATTTCTAATTCATCTAAGTCCCTAATTGAATTGTTCTAGCATTAGACTTCATTTCTCAATCCATCATCTAAATACCTCAAACACATAATTGGTGGCCAATCAATTATATATTAACATTAATCCATTCAATTAAGGATAAAAGATATAATTCAGTTAAGAGCAATAACCATTTCATACAATCATAGTAGATCCATACAAACCCTAGACTATATCAAAATTAGTTCATAATGATGCTATCAAACAAATTCATCTCATTAAAATTCAAAGAAATTAATTTAGACATTAGAGAATTCATGAATACAATTCCAATAAAACTTAAGAGATAGAGTTTGAGAACAAAACCAAATTACAAACTTCCTTTGGCTTCTGAAGAATCTCTTGTTTAGATTTTTGCTAAAAGAATAATTCAATGGCTAAAACTAATTTGATCTAGAGTGTTTGCATGAAAGTGAAATCAAAATTCAAAAGAAAAGTGAAGAATAGATGAAAAGTTTGTGTTGGACGGCTGGAAGTGTGTAACTCCCTTTCTCTTGCTCAGATTTTTCTTATTTATACAAAACCCTCTCTCAAAATCCATGTTTCCTTTCTTTTCTTAGCCCCATGGAATGACACGGCCAAGCTTGTGGTCGTGTTTTGTGACACGGACAGTGGCTTGGCCGTGTCACCTGGGTGTGTCATCTTCTGTTTCTCCTTTGGTCTTCTTTGTTCTTTGAAGATGAGAGTGACACGGCCAGTGGCTTGGCCGTGTCACCTGCCAGTGTCACCTACTGATTGTAAAGGTTAATTCACTCAAACCACTCATGACTGCATACTGCCATAAACTTGCTTAATTATCCAATCTCTCTCACTGATTTTCTCAAGAAATAATTCGAAGGTCTTTTTGTTTGGATGTAATGGGGCTAAGGTGAAGGTGTGAGAAAAGACATTTAAGTTGGAACATCAAGAAATGGAGTATCTAAATTAGACAATACTCTTGCTTAAAAACTCGTAACTCCCTCAAATGACATATTTATCAACCCTTGATAGTCTCACATACTTGCATACTTAAAGAAAAGTAATGAGTCGAAATTCCTCTTTGATGACTAATGCTAGAAAATATATGAATTTTGTATATATATATCTTCTCTTTTATTTTTATTTATATATATATATATATACAAAATATAAAATAGCATTGAACATCTAGCTCAAATGTAGAGGAAAAGAATAATCGACTCTTAGTCAAATACAATGTGCAAAGTATGCATTTCAGCCCCAAATCTTACTAAAGCAATACTATTTATTTTTTTTTAATTGCTTACCCCACACTTATGAATTAAACCACCCTATTGTCATATCATAAGAAATTCCATTCCTTAATGAAGGTATGATGATAATAGGAAAATGTTTAGTTGTGAATTGAGTTGATCAATCAAGAAAAAGTCAAAGGCTCAACTTGGCTCACTAAGGAATTCATAATTAAGGGAGGTCTTTTTAAGCTAAAGGGGGTAATCCTAATTTGCCATTATCATTTTAAAACATGAGATGAAATCATAATGTGAGTTCAATTAGTATGCAAAAGCAAGCTCTAGAGATGCAAAATCATGAAGGTGCACACTCAAGAAAGAAAGTCGATTGACAATAATATTCAATCTATGAGGCTCAAAACTCACAAAGGGTGGGTTCTCAGAGATTTATATATCATGAATAGCAGAATGTGAAAATTGATCCTGAATGAATTCAAATGCTAATCTCTATGCTGATACTAAAGGCTCAAATATAATGTTAGAATTACAGAAAAGTCAATAAGTTTCCAACAATTATGCCATGAACAACGCACAATATAACACACAAAGATAAACAAAACAAAAATTAAAGGAAAGCTTAAAGATTACCCCACACTTATGAGTTACATTATCCTCAATGGAAACAAGGATAATAAAGAAAAAGAGTTAAGGTACAACCTGTTTTCCATTGTTCCCTTGTGAGGCAAACGCTACCTTTTCACCCACAAACATCAATTGTTCAGAAACAAAATACAATATATATATATAATAACTAAAATATAAAGTGTTAACATTAAAAACAAAAATGAAAAATAACAACGAAAATATGTGATAACTAAACACAAGAAAGTAAGGAATTTTCTCAAAAGATTAGAGCCGATTCAATCTATGGTGATGGAGGATGTGATGATGATGCAGTTGAAGGATGGAGGCTCAGAATATTAGCAAGGTTGCTATTGATTTTGTCCAACTGTTGCAAGACCACAGCATGGTTACGATCGACCTTGCTTTCCAGTGCCTCTATCCTATTAATGATCTCCTGATTGTCAGGGACCGGAGCATCTTCATCCAAATCAAGAGAATTTGAGTCGGACTCCTCATGGACTCGTGTTCTCTTTTGTCCGCCCCCCGGTGCATCTGGCTCAACTGAAGCCATCACATAGGCCCCTCCTCTTTTTACAACCATATGCATCTTCTCAAGTGTGGCCAGGTCTAATGAATCATTACCCAAAATTGTAGTCAGACGGTAGTTACTCGGGTCAAAATCATCAAGAAGGGTTGTCGCTAAAGTGGTAACCAATCCTCCAATACAAATAGCACCCTTCTTTTTATTCACCACATTGTCAAAAACATCGGCCAACCAATAGCTGGCACTAATGGGTATGGCATTACAAGCATAGTCTAAGAAAAAGAATTCGCTAATTTCCACTACACCTGTGCTTTCCTTCCGTGCAAAGAACCCACAAGACATAAAGCGATGTAAATATCTTAGAGTGGGATTACTCAATTTTGTTGCCTTGGCCATTTGGCCACATATGTTCCCGAGCCCAATGCTCCCCATGCAAATTGTTGTTTATAACCCTTAGGTACAGATTTTTCCCCTTGATATGGAAACCAAAGATAGCATTCAATTGCTCAATACTAATAACACATGGTTTCCCAAGCAATTTAAAATTTAACCTAATGCAAATTCTCTATTCATCTCTTTCAACCTTAAGAGATGTTAAAAATTCCATGGTAAGCTCTTGAAATTGCAAAGGTCGAAGGGAGACTAATTTCTCCCACCCAAGGTTTTGAACATAGCTATAAAAATTATCCTTAATATGAAGAGCAATAAGGGATTAATCGCTAACATACCTCGCTGGAAAGAAACCCCTAGCTAGAAGAGTTGCTCTCCTTGAAGATGAAGATGGAGCTAAAGTTGGAGGTTGCCTCCTCTTGTGGTGGGACTCCGTCTTTGTTCTAGGCATATTGATAGTTTTGGAGAAAATTGAAGCTTTAACGGATTCAATTGGTTTTGGAAGAGAAAAGAAGAAGATTCAATGGGTTGAATTTGGTTTTGTTTAAGAAAAATGGAGAATTAGTGGGATTTTGGAGCTTTTAGAAAATGATCATGGAGGTTTTGGAGAGAAGGAGCCGTGAGAGAGAGAAAGGAAAAAGGGAAACTAGGGATTTAAAATGAAAGAAAAGGGCTGAAATCATGTTTTTAGGCTTGGAAATAAAGGTGACACGGCCAAGCTTGATTTAGCTTGGCCATGTCTGAAACTTTTGAAGGGACACAGCCAGCGGCTTGGCTGTGTCCCTTGAACGTGTTTGCTACTGTGAAAGAAGAAATTGCAAGACAAAGAAAGGAACAAGGGAATAGGATTGGCCGTGTCTGTGTGACATGACCAAGAACACGGCCAAGCCTTTTGACCGTGTCTGATTCTGTGTGTTTTGGGCTTGCTTGACATAGCCAGTGACTTGGCCGTGTCAAGTGGCAGTGTCCTTCACTGCCATTTTGGCTTTTTTTTTGTGTCACCAAATCTAAAAGAAATGCAATCTTCTTCCTTGCTTAACCCTGAAACACATTAAAAAAAAATAAAAACCGATCAAAGCACCCATTCCATTTATTTAAACCAAACATGAAATTAAAATTGCTAAATATGAAATTGTAACTATGAAAAGAAATGCAAACCGATGGCTTGCCTCCCATTTAGCGCTTCTTTAATGTCGTGTAGCTGGACATTACTGCAAGACTTAAGGATCGTAGATCAAAGTACTATCGATGATCTTTACTTCTTGGAACCCCTCATTATATGGTTTAACTCTCTGTCCATTTACTTTAAAAGTTTCATTCGTTCGAGAGTTAAGAAATTCTATAGCACCAGAAGGATATACCTGAGTTATCTCGAAAGGACCACTCCATCGAGACTTTAGTTTTCCTAGAAACAGTCGGAGATGAGAATTAAATAGCAAAACCTTCATACCTGGGCTCAATGTCTTTCGTACTAAAATTCTGTCATGAAGTGCTTTAGTGCGGCCCTTATAAATCCTCGAACTCTCATATGCCTCGTTCCTTAGTTCATCTAACTCTGAAATTTGCAGAAAATGTTCTCTCTTTGCCTTGTCCAAATCTAAATTGAAAGTCTTAATTACCCAATATGCCTTGTGCTCTAACTCCACTGGTAAATGACAAGCCTTACCAAAAACCAATCGGTATGTACTCATACCCAAGGGAGTCTTGAAAGCAGTTTGATATGCCCACAATGCATCATTCAATCTACTTGCCCAATCCTTCCTTGATGAGTTGACTGTTTTTTCCAGAATTCCTTTGATTTGCTTGTTGGATGTCTCAACTTGTCCTGAAGTCTGTGGATGGTATGGGGTCGCTACCTTGTGTTTCACACTTGACTTGTGCATTAATTTCTCAAAACGTTTGTTGCAGAAATGACTTCCCCCATCACTGACTATCACTCTTGGCGTGCCAAATCTGCTAAGAATGTATTCCTTCACAAATTTAACAACCACATTAGCATCATTAGTTCGGGTGGGGATTGCCTCCACCCATTTTGAAACATAATCAACAGCAACTAAAATGTACTCATAACCAAAAGATTTGGGAAAAGGACCCATGAAGTCTATTCCCCAAACATCAAACTATTCAACCACAATATAAGATTGAAGGGGCATTTCATTCCTCCTCCCAATATTACCTACTCTTTGACAGCGGTCACAATGCTTACAATATTCTTGAGCATCTTTGAATAGAGTAGGCTAGTAAAATCCACTTTGAAGCACTTTTTCTGCAATCTTTCTCCCTCTAAAATGACCAGCACAGTGAAGGTCATGACAAAATTAAAGAACACTCAGTTGTTCTTCCTCAGATACACACCTGCAAACTATCTCATCTTTGCATATCCGGAATAGGTAAGGTTCATCCCAAAAATAGAATTTACTCGTGTGCAAAAACCTTTTCTTTTCCTGAAATGACATGTCAGAACGCAAAATACCACAAGCAAGATAGTTAGTAATATCTGCAAACCAAGGTGAATTCATTATCGCAAACAACTGCTCATCAGGAAATGCTTCTAGATTTCTATGAATGCTATCAGATGTAAGATTTTCACCAAAGAAAGGTAATCTAGATAAATGATCAGCTACAACATTTTCACTTCCCTTAGTATCTTTTATTTGAAAATCAAATTCTTGCAATAATAACACCCATCTAATTAAACGAGGTTTAGCATGTTGTTTTGTCAAGAGATATTTTAGAGCTGCATGATCTGAATGCACAATAATTTTAGACCCAATCAAATATGCTCTAAACTTATCCAAGGCAAAAACAACAGCTAGCATTTCTTTTTCAGTTGTTGTGTAATTAACTTGTGCACTATTTAGGGTCAAACTAGCATAATAGATCACTCTCAAAAATTTCTCAACCCTTTGCCCAAGGACAGCTCCTACTGCGTGATTGGAGGCATCACACATAATTTCAAAAGGTAATGACCAAACAGGAGCTACAATTACCGGTGCACTGGTTAATTTTTCCTTAAGGGAATTAAAGGCTTGCGTGCATTGTGTAGTAAATTCAAATGGAACATCTTTCCCAAGAAAATGACACAATGGTTGGCTTATTTTAGAAAAATCTTTAATAAACCTCCAGTAAAAACCTGCATGCCCTAGAAAGCTTCTTATTCCCTTAACAGAGGTAGCTGGGGGTAACTTAGCAATCAACTCTACCTTAGCTTTATCCACCTCAATCCCTTTACTAGACACAACATGGCCTAATACAATGCCGTGAGTAACCATGAAATGACTCTTTTCCCAACTCAAAGTGAGGTTACATTCAATGCATCTCTCAAGCACAAGAACAAGTTTACTGAGGCAATTATCAAAAGAGTCACCAAAAATAGAAAAATCATCCATAAATACCTCAATAAAATCATCTATCATATCCGTGAAAATAGACATCATGCATCTCTGAAAAGTTGCAGGCGCATTGCACAAGCCAAAGGGCATACGCCGAAATGCATAAGTCCCAAAAGGGCAAGTAAAAGTGGTCTTGGATTGATCCTCTGGTGATATCGGCACCTGATAATAACCTGAAAGTCCATCCAAAAAGCAATAATGTGAGTGTCCATAAAGTTTATCCAGCATCTGATCAATAAAAGAAAGAGGGAAATGATCTTTCTTTGTGGCTTTGTTCAACTTCCTATAGTCGATACACATTCTCCACCCAGTGGTAGTCCTAGTAGGAACCATTTCATTCTTTTCATTTTTTACCACAGTGATTCCTGATTTCTTAGGCACTACATGTATTAGGCTAACCCACTCACTATTGGTTATTGGGTATATCACTCCTTCATCAAGCAATTTAAGCACTTCCTTCTTAACCACTTCACTCATGTTTGGGTTAAGGCGCCTTTGGGTCTCTCTCACAGGTTTAGCTCCCTCTTCTAAGATAATTCTATGCATGCACATTGAAGGGCTAATACCTTTGATATCACTCCATCCCCATCCTATTGCTCTTTTCAATCTTTTTAATTCACTCGCCAACCTCTTCTCTTCCCTTTCACTAAGTTCGCTAGAAATTATCATAGGTAAGGTGTTGTGATCTCCTAAAAACACATATTTCATATTTTTAGGCAACTCTTTTAGCTCTAACTCAAGTGAAGGATTATTCTCTTCTTTTTGGATGGAGGGGAGCTCAAATGCTGGGTCTTCCTTAAGTTCCTCTATTTCAGCACTTTCTAATATCTCAAGGCAACTGGCTATTTCTGAGTCAAAAATATCCAAGCCACGATCTAAGGTCAGTGCCAGCTCCAATTTATCCGAAGAACCTGTTTGCAAGAAAACATCTGAAACAACTGCGTCAATACAATCAATCAAAGAGCAATCCTCATATAATGCAGTTGTAGGAATGGGAGTAGTGTTAAAAATAGAAAATTCAACCGTTTGTCCCAAGACAGTCATTGACAATTTACCATTTTTAACATCAATCAAGGTCCATAAAAGGCCTACCCAGTAAAATAGTGTGTGCGGATGGTGTAGGGTTATTTCCTTCCATGTCAAGAACTATAAAATCCATAGGCACTATCAACCCACCAACCTTAACTAACACATCTTCTATAACTCCTTTCGGGAATCTAAGAGATCTATCAGCTAATTGCAAGACCATTTTGGTAGGTTTAAGTTCCCCAAGTTCTAATTCAAGATACACAGAATAAGGAATCAAATTAACACTGGCTCCTAAATCACACATGCCATCAGTCCCCTTTCCATTACTCATAGTAATTTTAATTATGAAACTGTCAGGATCCTTTAGCTTCGGAGGTAGTTTATGTTACAGAACATCACTAGCTACCTCTGACACTATCACCTTTTCATTTGGCTCATACCTCTTTTTCTTGGTGTTCAATTCCTTGAAGAATTTGGCATAAGCCGGCATGTTCTTTATTGCTTCAAGTAAAGGTAAGTTAATACTTACCTTACACGGCATGTTGAAGATGTATGAAAATTGCTTATCTTGTTTATCATTCTTCAACCTGCTGGGGAATGGTATAGGAGGTCGGTAAGGATTACTTGCCTTATGTAAATCTGCTGAAGGAGATTTCTCCATTGATTTTTCTCCAGCACCCCTGTCCTCTAGTTCTCCTTCCTTTTTGTTCTCTTGATCACCTGCATTCACAAAATTATTTTCAACATCATTATTTATTACCTTGCCACTTCTAAGAATAGTCACTGCTTGTGCTTGCTCAGGTTGACGCAAAAATTTTCCTTTTTGTTGAATCTGCATCTGTTGTGCAAGTTGTCCCACTTGAGTCTCCACTTTCTTAAAAGATGCTTCCAATGAATCCAACCTTTTATTATTCATCTCTTGATTCTTGGTACTGACTTGGATAAAAGCATGTAAACTATCCTCCAAACTCTCTCTCTTAGGCTGCCCTTGATTTGAATATTGCCCCGGCGGTTGATTTTATCTCTGGAACAAATGGAAAGGTTGTTGAGAATTATTTGTTGCCCAGGAAAAGTTTGGATAATTCCACCAACCAGGATTGTAAGTGTTTGAGAAAGGATCATTCCAGGCTCTTGGTTGATATCCCCCCATAGCAATAACATGCTCAGCCTCATTTCCATAAGACTCGTATGCAGAGGGACATATATTTGCTCCATGCCCAAAAGTTCCACAAATTCCACACACTTCTTGAGTGGATGAAGAAGTATTGTTCTTCATGTTCAGCATCTATACTTGCCTTGTCAATTCAGCTATCTGATTGACCATCTCATTGTTGGCTTCCAATTGATTTACCCCTTTACTTCTTCCTCTTACACTTTTCTGTTGAGAATTAGCTCCTAGCATTTCAAAGATTTCATAAGTCTCATCTGCTGCCTTTTCTCCCATAGCTTCCCTAGCTGCATTATCAACAGTATTCTGAAATTGCTGGGTTAGACCATCGTAGAAAAACTGATTCAGCAGTTGAAGTGGGTAGTGATGGTGTAGACACTGGATTAACAACATCTTAAACCTGTCCCAAGCCTCATGAAATGGCTCTCCTTCAAATTGAGCAAATGTAGCTATTTTTACTCTTAATTCAGCTATCTTCTGATGTGAGTAAAATTTGCCCATAAATTTGTTATAGACTTGCTCCCAAGTTGTCAAAGAATTTTCAGGCAACATCATAAGCCAGCTCTTTGCCCTATCCTTTAATGTGTACGGAAAACACCTCATCCTCAACTGGTCTTCTGTTAGTCCTCCCAATGGAAATGTGTTGAGGGTGGAGTAGAAATCCCGGATAAAATTCAAAGGATCTTCATTTGAAACTCCATAGAAAGATGGCAGCATGTTGTAATGGATATTCTTCAACTCATAATTTCTTGTTGCATCTGTCAATCTTATACATGAGGTGGAAGTCCCAATGACAGGTCTGGCAAAATCCCTCATAGTTCTTTGCCTTTCGTCTCACATATTGGTAGATTGTGCAGCATCCGACTCAAACTCAGAAATTTCCTCCTCTGTATCAAACTCGGCATACAGTTCAAACTCTTCTCTGCTCCTTTTCACTCTCTGAATTTCTGGAATAATTGGGTAAAGCTCTCCTCCAAGTGATCTCCTGCCTTGCATAAACAAAATTTCTGAAAAAAAGGAATTATTAAAAGCAAAAGAAAAATAAAATGTAAACAATGAAAAATAATTTAAAATATTTATGCCTAATAAACAATTACGCCAATTAGCCTCCCCGGCAATGGCGCCAAAAACTTGTTGCGCTCTAATAAACACTACTAGAACTACACTCGCAAGTATACGAGGCTGCTGTAGTATTTTGGTGAACACCTCAAGGTCGTCTCATAAGGAAGCTAGATAAGCTAATTATTTATCAAATCATAAATAACAAATTATCAATAAAATTAAATTGCTAAACAACTAATGAAAACAGAACGAGTTGAATTTAAAACAATGAAAGTAACTGAACAGGTATATTGATTCACTTAATAGAAAGGTCTAGGGTTTGCACTTCTCTACTAACTTATATGTATGAACGGCTATTCCTCTCAACCAATTTAATTTCAAAGATCAGATTTCAAGCAACTTAATTAATCGAATCAAGGAAATAAGCTCTCGCATTCAAACCTCTATCAAATAATCTTGTTACAAATGAAATGATCTTTTTCTTAGGTTTATATTTCTAATTCACCTAAGTCCCTAATTGAATTGTTCCAACATTAGACTTCATTTCTCAATCCTTCATCTAAATACCTCAAACACATAATTGGTGGCCAATCAATTATATATTAACATTAATCCATTCAATTAAGGATAAAAGAAATAATTCAGTTAAGAGCAATAACCATTTCATACAATCATAGTAGATCCATACAAACCCTAGACTAGATCAAAATTAGTTCATAATGATGCTATCAAACAAATTCATCTCATTAAAATTCAAAGAAATTAATTTAGACATTAGAGAATTCATGAATACAATTCCAATGAAACTTAAGAGATAGAGTTTGAGAACAAAACCAAATTACAAACTTTCTTTGGCTTTTGAAGAATCTCTTGTTCAGATTTTTGCTAAAAGAATAATGCAATGGCTAAAACTAATTTGATCTAGAGTGTTTGCATGAAAGTGAAATCAAAATTCAAAAGAAAAGTGAAGAATAGATTAAAAGTTTGTGTTGGACGGCTGGAAGTGTGTAACTCCCTTTCTCTTGCTCAGATTTTTCTTATTTATATAAAACCCTCGCTCAAAATCTGCGTTTCCTTTCTTTCCTTAGCCCCATGGAATGAAATGGCCAAGCTTGGCTTGGACGTGTCACCTAGGTGTGTCATCTTCTGTTTCTCCTTTGGTCTTCTTTGTTCTTTGAAGATGAGAGTGACACAGCCAGTGGCTTGGCCGTGTCACTTGCCAGTGTCACTTACTGATTCTCTTCTTTCTTTGCTCTTCTTTCTTGGCTTAATATGGGACACGACCAAGCTTGTGGCCATGCCATGTGACACAGCTAGTGGCTTGGCCATGTCTCCTGCCCGTGTCATGATCTGCCAAAAATTTCCTTGAGGTGACACGGCCAAGCTTGATTTGGCTTGGCCATGTCTTGCTGGTTCATGCTCTTTTTTCTTTGTTTTAATCTTCCAAGGGAGTTTTTTGCACATTAACCTAAAACAAACACTTTAAACAAACTTTAAACAAGAATCAAATAAACATTAACCAAAAATGCATAAACATCACACTAAAAACTAGTACAAAAATGACATAAACACTGGGATAAATTAAAACTACCAAAATTGATGAAATCACTAAATAAATAGATTAAAACTACCAAAATGAATGAAGAAAACAATAATCATCATAATAAATAAGTTACAATTCTATGACAAAAAACTAATAAAACAACAGAAGTTAGGAGTTTTCTAGGATTGGCATGTTATTATCACCAGTTTGTGAAAGGAATCTCCATGATAGCTATGCCACTTACAAGACTACTTTGAAAAGGTGTGAAATTTGTGTGGAAAGATCGATGTCAGGTGAGTTTTGAGCAGTTGAAAGAAATGTTGACACAAGCTCCTATCCTTACCCTACCTGTGAAAGGTAAACCATATGTGATTTATAGTGATGCTTCACATAATGATTTGGAATGTGTTTTGATGTATGAGGGTGAAGTTATTGCATATGCTTCAAGCCAGTTGAAACCCCATGAGTTTAATTATCCGACTCATGATTTGAAGTTGGCAACCATTGTGTTTGCATTGAAGATTTAGTGGCTTTATAATTTATATGGAGAGAAATGTTTTATATACACTTATCATAAGAGTTATGAGTATTTGGGGGTCCAAAAGGATCTAAATCTTTAGCAGAGATGATGGTTGGAGCTAATAAAGGACTATGATTGTTTAATTGACTATCAACCAAGCAAGGTGAATGTTGTTATAGATTCCTTGAGTCGGAAGTTCATGGCAAGGTTGACTGTCTATTCTCTTTTATTGCTTGTTGAGTTGTGAACTTTGGGTGCTAAATTTGAGATATGTGATGATGGTGCCGATGGCTTAGTTGCAAGTGATCTCATTATTGCTGAATAAAATTAAAGAAGCACAAAAGACATATTTAAAACTCCAAAAGATTATGGAGGATTTTTAGAAGGGAAGAGTAAGGATTTTCATGTTAGAGATTATGGCAGTTTGTGGTATAGAGATCTATTATGTATTCCTAAGAATGTTGAATTGAAAAAGAAGATTCTAGAGGAAGCACATCAATCACCTTATCTTATGCATCCTAGGAGTACCAAGAATTATCAAGATTTGAAGCAACATTATTGGTGGATAGGTATAAAGAGGGATATAACAGAGTTTGTGTCTAGATGCCTTACTTTTCAGTAAGTAAAGGCTGAACATCAGGTTCCTTCAAGATTGTTGTAACCATTATCAGTGCCCGAATGAAAATAGGAGCAAGTGACTATAAATTTTGTATCCGGACTACCCTTGACCCAGAGGAAACATTATGCAATCTAGATAATAGTGGATAGGATGACGAAGTCAGCTCACTTCCTTCCAGTCAGAATGGATTATTCTCTTGATAAGTTAGCTAAGTTACTTGGCATCCCAGTTTCATTTCATATGAAAATGAGATCCAACATTCACATCCAGATTTTGCAAGAGTTTACGGATTCCTTAGGGACACTAGGTTGCACTTCAGCACTGCTTTTCATCCATAAACATATGGACAGTCAGAGAGAGTGATATAGGTCTTGGAGGATATGCTGAGGAGTCATATCACTGAGTTTACCGGAAGCTGGGATAGGCACTTACCCTTGATTGAATTCACCTACAACAACATATACCCGTCCAACATTAGGATGGTGTGAGCGTTATTTTTGCCCCCACTCCCACGTGGAATGGTTCTTGCGATTGTCACACTGTTAGGCTTGGGGCCTCAGAGAACATGGGCCTAAACGCGAAGAAAATGGAGTCGCCACTCGGACGGGCCAGGAAAAAAAAAGGGGTGGATGAATCGATTCCTAAGGAATCGCAAAACCCCCCTAATGGGTTCAGAAAGTTGGGCACGTGTAGGAAAGATGAGAATGACCTAGCACCCCCACAACTCCCGGTTCATTGGAACCAACCTCCTTTTCAGGTCTTAATATTGTAAAATTCTTAAATATAATGATATTATCTATAATACATGCAATCATAAGAATAAACAAATATTTTATTAAAAATCATAGCAACGTTCAAACAAAATAAATAAACAGACACCCATCTAAGGATGGAAATATGTCCTTATATCGTCCAATGTCTAAAAGAAAATGAATAAAATATGATACCCACCAATTGGTGGAAACGTATCCTTTACATAGATCCAAAACTTAAAAATAAGTTGAATTCCATGATATTTAGCAATTGAGGTACCCACAAAGTGAAAATATACCTCTTACAATCATGAGACTAAAATAAACAAATAAAAGGTCATTCAATCATCCATTATAAATGGAGGCAAACCATTCATAAAATAAAGTAAATCATTCATCATTAACATATAAATAACAATCAAATAAATAGCTAAAAGATATATTTTAAATCAATAAATAAACCAAATTATAGTCTCAAGGTTCTAGGGTTTAAAATTAGGGGATACTGGATAAAATTTAGGTTTTAGTATTTGGTTTTATGTTTATGGAATTATGAGAGGGGATTTTTCCCCCACTCCCGGTGGAATGGTTCTTGCGACTTCGGCACTGTTTAGGCTCAAGGCCTTAGAGAACACGGGCCTAAGCCCGAAGAAAATGGAGTCGCCACTCGGACGGCCGGGAAAATGAAAACGGTGGATGACTCAATTCCTAAAGAATCCCCAACCCCCAAATGGGTTCAGAAAGTTGGGTACGTGTGGGGAAGGTGAGAAACGGCCCAGTACCCCCACAATGCCCAGTTCATTAGAACCGGCCTCCTTTGCAGGTCTTAATATTATAAAATTTTTAAATATTACAATATTATTCATGTTACATGCGATAATTAAAATAAAGCATCGTTATATTAAAATCAAAGCAATATCCAAACAAAATAAATAAATGGACCCATCTGAGGATGAAAACATATCCTTACATAGTCCATGTCTAAAACTAAATAAGACACCGAAAGGTTGAAACGTGTCCTTTACATTGGTCCAAAAAACTTTAAAATAAAATAAATTACATGATTTTTAACTAATGAGGTGCCCACAAAGTGAAAACATACCTCTTTCAATTTTAAAACTAAGACAAATAAAAGAATATTCAATCATCTAATTATAAATAAAAGCAAACCATTCATAAAATAAAATAAACCATTCATCATTAACATATAACAAATCACATAATCAAATAAATAAATAAAATTAGAATTCAATCCATTAAATAAACAAGGTTAAGTATTAGGATTTAGGATTTAAGAAATTAGGGTTCTGGGATTTAAAGTTTGAGGAAATAGGGTTTTGGTATTTAGAATTAGGGTTTTAAAGAATTTTGGATTCGGGAAAAATGATTTAGGGTTTTGGAATCTTAAAGAACTAGTATTATTGTTAGGCTTATTATTTTAGAAAGATTATGCTACTGTGTGATTAAAATTTATAATTTGGGATTGAAGTGAATAAGGTACAAGCCTATGAAAATAAGATTAAAACTTAAATATTTAAAAAGAAATAGCTACTGTGATAATAAAATAAACAAAATTGATTAAGATTTTAACAAAATAGATTAGGATTTAATTTAAATTAGGGTTTGGAATTCTTATGGAAAAGGATTAGGGTTTTAAACATGCAATATGGTTTTTTAGGGTTTTAGATGGGAAATTAGAGTTTCTAGGGTTTTTTATATTTAGAAATACATATTAGGGTTTTATCAAAATATGATTATTATAAAAACACTAAGACTACTAGTCATGCAAACAACAAAAAGAAACTACAATGCTTACTGTATATCGGTATATAAATTAAAAGTTAAAAGAATGAACTTTAAATGAAGAAATTTTGATAGATGAAATAATAATAAGTTATCTCAATATAAATTTAAATGAATTAAGTTAGAAAGACACACCTCCGTTTGTTGGCTCCACCAAAATTGTTTGAATGAAATTCTGGATGAGCTTTGGCAAAGACAATGATTACACTGCCTTTGTATTTTTTTTGGTTGAATTAAGAACAAGACAATGAGCTAAGCTACTTCCTTGCTGATTATTTTTTCTGCTTTATTTTTTTTTCAGATTCGTTGCTCTCTGCTTGAAATTTGAGTTTCCTTGCTAATTTCTTTTCTGTGTTGCTGGTTCTCAAAGTCCCAAAAATTCTTCCTACTCTCTCCTGGCCAAAATCCAATTCCAATCCTTTTTCTCCTTTTTTTCATCCCCTTTTTCATTGTGTTAAATACTATTATTTATGGGAAAACAAAAGAACTAATCCTATTTTAATAAGAAAATACCGACTGTTTAGGAAAAAATTACAAATCAGTGTGAAATAAGGTTTGGTCAAAAAATTGGCAGCGCGCACTGGCTGCTGGGCCTGCGAACCATTTTTTTTTCTTATATCATCAGGGTAATGATTCATCAACCTATTGCTGGTTTTTATGAGGCACAAATAGGAGAATTTTTTCTAGAAGCAGAAGAACTACTGAAACTGCGCGAAATCCTCACAAGGATTTATGCACAAAGAACGGGAAAACCCTTATGGGTTGCATCCGAAGACATGGAAAGAGATGTTTTTATGTCAGCAACAGAAGTCTCACGTCAATCCCACAAGCCTCTTCTCTATTCTCATCCAATCACAACGGCAGGGGAACAAGTCAAAATAGAAAAATTGCCCTGGAAAAAATTATTGCGAGGATCAGGTTGGGTGAACTGGGCAAGCCAGTTTGCTACAGGCAGCGCCTGCGGTGAACTAGGAAAGCCCAGCTGCAGCGAATTAGGTAGTGCCCAATTCGTTGCTGAAACTTTTTGTGGTGAAATTGCCATACTGCGCTGCCGTGCATCGCCCACCGATCCGTCCGATTTTTTATTTTTTTATTTTTATTAAAAATAACTATTCAATATTATAAGTAATTAAAATAATTAAAATACTATAAAAATTATTTTGGACTATCAAATTGGACTGGGTCAAAAATTAAGGGTCTACAGTTTACCCCTGCTCGAATGATCTGAGACTTGTAGTAGAAGAGAGTGAAAAGCAATATGACTTTGAACAGATTTTGGATGAGGATGGGTACTTGGATTTGATTTGGGTACTTGGACCTGAGATTGGATACTTGGACCCGTGACTAGATTGGGTACTTGGACCCGAGATAAGAGTTGGGTGCTCGACCCGAAACTGGATTTGGATACTCGATCTTAAACTGGAAGTGGATGCTTGATCTGAAACTAGATTTGGATGCTCAATCCTAAACTGGATTTGGATACTCGATCCTAAACTAGATTTGGATACTCGATCCTAAACTGGATTTGAATACTCAATCATAAACTGGAGTTGGATGCTCGATCCTAAACTGGATTTGGATGCTCGATCCTAAATTGGATTTGGATGCTCGATCCTAAACGAGATTTGGATACCTAATCCTAAACTAAATTTGGATACTCGATTCAAAACTAGATTGGGATACTCGATCCTAAACTGGATTTGGATGCTCGATCTTAAACTGGATTTGGATACTCGATCCTAAACTGGATTTGGATACTCAATCCAAAATTGGATTGGGATACTTGAACCTAAACTGGATTTGGATACTCGATCCTATACTGGATTTGGGTTCTCGACCCAAAACTGAATTTTGGGTGCTCGACCCAATACTGAATTTTTGGGTGCTCGACCCGAAACTGAGTTTGGGTGCTCGACCTGAAACTGGATTCTTGATTCTAAACTAGATTTGGGTTCTCAGTGCTTTGGACTTAAAAGTGATTTGGGTTCTGGACCCGGTGGTGAGTTCTGGACTCAAAAGTGATTTGGGTTCTGGACCCGGTGGTGAGTTCTAGACTTAAAAAGTGATTTAGGTTCTGGACCAAAATATTTGAAAGTGAGTTTGAAAATATTTTGTATACGCATAAACTCAAAAATTAAAATGGAGAAACTTTAGTTTGTATTTTTCTTATGCAAGCTCTGACTGATGTTTGTATTTTGTCTGGTTCCTTTCATAAACATGCATCTCTTCTTTCTTTTGCAAAATGACTAGAACTTCCTTCAGTAATGGACCCTCCATGCCCCCCCTAATTCAATATCTTCTTTTGATTCTTTACTTCACAGGGTGTTTGCTGTTCACTTTGCCAAAGAATAGAAAATACAATACAAGAAAATGCAATATGATATGCTCATGTATGCATGATATGCATGAATAACACTTACAATGGTTTTGTCGACTCACAGACTGAGATAATCAACTGAAGTGTTCTCATTGAATCCTTCCAGATGCCTATTCAGATCTTTCATTGGAATGACAGAAGGCTCTGCATTTATGGCTTTTATCTTCAAGATGTCAAGGATATGAGTGGTGAGACCCAAGCAGCAGAGTCAGGGATACATCCATTTTAAACTATGTTTTGGCATGTCAGTTGGTAGCTTCTTCATAACCTTGCCAATAATCATTTACTTTTCTCAATGTGTCCTTTGAGGTTTAATGGTTTGACAAACTTCTCTAAACTTGAAGGCTTTGTGTGAAAAAAACATTTTTTTTTTGAATTTTTATTTTGAAATCAAATATTGGCTTTGCCAAATCAATGTCAATGTACCTTAGGACTTGATTTTCTAAATTAACATATCTATAACATGACAACCCTAGTTATCGTACTAAGCTAGGGAATCATTTCTATTTTTGAAAGAATTGTTGCACTTCATATAGGCACATACACATTACTTGGTCAAAGGTCTCATTGAGTTTGAATATTGTGAGTTTGAATATTGTCTATCTCATATGCATGCTTATTCAAACTATCTCCACTAATAGACTCTACCTATCAAGAGAGATCAACAGGTCTTTAATATGCTTGAAATGGGGTCTATAAGGGACATGGATTAAGAGGAGGACAATTGTAAATTGGAGCCATTGTGACACAATGGGTAAACCCTCACACTACAAATTTCTTATTCAGATGGTTAGAAGCAGGAATAAGATAGAGCTTTGAACATTCTTCTTTCTTCTTGACGTTAATCTGGATCTTGACTGGGACTGTCTTTTCCCTTATAAAAAGGAAGATACCCACATTCCTTTTCTTTCTTCTTTTCCCTTTTCTTTCTCTTTCTTTTCTTACTCCTTCTTTTCTTTGAGCATTTTATCATTTTGTCTTTCTTTCCTGTAGGACTGTCAAGTACAGGACTTTCAAGAACTGGGTGACCTTTCTTCTATCTCTCTAATTTTGATTGAATCTTTGGTTGAGTTGGGCCAATTCAAGTCAAATTGTCCTTATGGAAGTCTTTTGCTGCTTTAGGTAAAAGAGAACTTGGTTGGCTTTCTGAACCGTTTTGGGTTTTCTTTTCTTTTCTTTTTCTTTTTTTCTTTTCTTCTTTTTTTTTCTTTTCTTTCTTTTTTTATTTTCTTCTTTTCTTTTTCTTTTTTTTTGTTCTAACTCTAAAAGAGTCATCTTGCTTGTACCAACTTGGGTTTCTAATAATGGATGAGTGGACTGACATAAATCTTCTTTAATAGGGATAAATCATTTGTTACTCTAATGTTGTCTTGATAAATTGGAGATATTAGGTGAACTTCAACTACACTTATGGTTTTAAAAATATCAACTATCCTTGCGGTTTTGGCTATGCATTCCATTCTTTGATCTTCTTGCCTCTTCACCTTAGTGATCATAAAACTTGTCAAAAGTATCACAACTATTCAGGATAGGTTGTTAGGGTTTGTAAGCCAATAAAAAGAAAGCTAAAATTTTATGAAGGCTCAAAGGGACAATTAGGGATTGATATTTAATTGGGTGGATACTAGTTGTTGGCTAACCAAACAATGCCTAAATCATCTCTTCCTCAAATAAGCAGAGTTCAATTTCACCTCAAAAATTTGTCAAAGCATGTTCTAAGACTGACTAGGACCTAGATAAAGGTACTTATGCAGGAGCCCTCTCTAAGTAAGCATACACAACTCAATGCTATAGAACAATTCTCTCACCTAGTAAAGTCATTCAAGTCATGATGCATAAATATATTAATTCATGAATCATCAAGCTAGATTCCTCATTGGTTGAGCACCAAAATGAACAAAGACCAACAAAAATTTTGATAAAAGTAAATTATTCAAACAATCTTAATTTTAAAAAATATAATTGTTCCATAAAACACCAAATAAAGAAAATAAAACAAAAAAACAAACAAGCTAAAGGAAGTTTGTTGAGTTAAGCTTCTTCTCCTTTCACATCTTTAATATTCCCATCTTGAAAGGAGGATAAGACAAGATCTTCCTCCAATCCTCCTCCTACCATAAAAGTTGTTGGTGGTGGCACTCTGTTGAACTTAGGCAGAGGATTGCTTTTGGTATTGGGCTTATCTGGCTAGAGTAACTTACCACTATAAATCAAATATTGGATCTCGTGTCTTAGATGAGCACATTTATCCGTCTCATGCCCTTGAATTTGATGAAATTGACAGAAGACCTCAGCATTGAAGTTTGGTGGTAGAGGATTATATAGCGGTCAATGAGCCAATGGTTGTAACAATCCTTTCTTCTGTAGCTTGTGGAAAATCCAAGATAGAGGTTTTCCCAACTCTAAGAATTGTCTTTTATTTCCTTGACCAGTTGCATTAACATCAACTTCTTTTTGCGTGCTTTGATTACCCAACTGGTAGTTTCCTTTCTCATTCCTTCTTACCGAAAAATGGTTCTTCTCCCTTTCCCACTCTTCAATTTGTGGATGAGTGTATGAGACACCTTTTCATGAAGACTAGGCAACACCCCTCTCACAATCATCCTAATCTGATCTGACTCATCAGGCCTCTTCTTGAGCAAAGCAGCCTTATTTCTCCATCTCTTCACATAGTCCACAAAATTCTCATTTGGTCTTTGGCTAATGGTTTCCACCTCCATCAATGTTACTTCCAACTCGACATTATACCCATATTGCTTAGTGAAAGCCTTGTACAATATGTCCCAATCTTTTTGAGTATTTTCCTCTAAGGTGTTGAACAAATTTTGGACAACAGGGTCCAATGAGAGCATGAAATACCTCAGAGCAGATTGCATGGTAGTGATGTACTGCTTCATATGGAGATGAGAATTTTCAGTACCATTATACCTAGTGAAAGAAGGCATCTTGAACTTATAACAGACCTCCTCATCTTGTTCAAATAGTTTGTCGATCTCGGACATCTCTTCAATTTTCAATTTCTTTTTAAATTTCTTTTCCAAGTCCGCAATCATCTTTTCAACATCTGAAGTTTTAGTTTTCTCCATAGTTGATCTTTCAACAATCTTTGGCTCTTTCTTCTTATCTTAAGGATCTTGGAAGTATTGAGCCCAATCGTCATCATCATAAATGATCACCTTATCATCATCAAAAACCACTTCACCAACTTTAGCCTTCCCCTTATCCTTTGGCTTCTTGGTGCTAGCAGATGCTTTGGCATTATTTTTTAAAAAAGCAGCCAATTGGTTCTTCATGGTCTCAGCTAGTGTCTCCTTTAGTTCTTCCATTTTAGCATTGAGGGCGTCGTCCACCATTCTTTGAATTTGCTCAGGCTCCATTGCTTTTGGTGAGAAAGTAATTGAGTTGGTGCTAGATTCTTTGTCTCCGACGTAGGTTGGATTGTTGTAAGCTTTTAAACTATCGTAATCTAGGGCTGTGAGCCAGAAGGGATTAATGATATATCATGTAATGCATGTATGCACAAACAATAAACAAACAAGGATAAATACGACGTTGCTTCAAACCTTATAGCATCCACACACGAATGGCGAATCTCTTTTCCTAGGTAATATGGTTAACAAAATACCAACATGAGGTATCTTATTTTCGAATAATTTTCTCAAATGTTTCAACCAATAGTTATATTTTCAAAAATGGAAATTAGTCCATGATAATTCCCATTAATTAGGTCTTAATCCATTCAACCAACTAAAGTAGCTTTTATGCTATATTGGATTAAAACTAAATTAAGAGGTTTACTATAAATAGATTTCTCACTTGAAAAAGTAATTAGTGATTCATGCCAAAAACAAGCCCATGATTAATAACTCCTAGTATAAACTAGGCTCACAATTGATTTTTGATATTTTCATAATTGACCTAAATAATTTATAAGCTCTTTTAAAGGTTGGATGAAATGCAAAAATAATTTTGTTTGAAAAACCCATTGTAAAAAGATTTTAAGAAAAAATGGATTTTTGACTTTGTATTTAAGTCATGAAAAAAGAATTTTTGATTTGTTTTTAGAAAAGTTTTATATCCAAAGACCATCTTGAAAAGTTTTAAAAATAGCTTTGGTCTTTTGGATTTTAAAGAAAAATTTATTTGAGCTCACAATGTATTTAGGTCATATTAGAAAAAGAACAAACCAAATAAGCCATGATTTATGCTAAGATAAATTAATCACAGTCAAACAACAAGCATTTGGGATAAAAACCTAAGGAAAGTAACTAGGCCAATTACATGAGCTTTAGTCTTTAGGTTGAAAAGGCTTAGGTTCCCATAGCAAGTATATACCAAAAGGTAACAGGCTATGAGTGGTTATGCCATGCTCGATCTCCATACCTTGAGTAGAAGTATGGTATCCCTTACATAACACAACACGAGTAACACGGGCGTCCTAACTCACGCACACGATGCAAACTAAATGTTTCAATGGATAATATCGTGATAAGAAAGAATAGAATAATAAAAAGACCAACAAAATCAACTTCTCTTATTCCCAGTGGAGTCGCCACCGTGAGCGGGGATTTTCGTCCCCACTCTCGGTGGAATGGTTCTTGCGACTTCGGCACTGTTTAGGCTTAGGGCCTTAGAGAACATGGGCCTAAGCTCAGAGAAAATGGAGTTGCCACCCAGACGGGCTGGAAAAAAGAAAGGGGTGGATGACTCGATTCCTAAGGAATCCCCAACCGTCTAATGGGTTCAGAAAGTTAGGTACGTGTGGGGAAGGTGAGAAACGACCCAGCACCCCACAAAGCCCGGTTCATTGGAACCGGCCTCCTTTGCAGGTCTTAATATTATAAATTTCTAAAATATAACAATATTACCATATTACATGTGATAATTAAAATAAAACATCATTATATTAAAATCAAAGCAATATCCAAATAAAACAAATAAATTGATACCCATCCAAGGATGGAAACATTTCCTTGCATAGTCCATGTCTAAAACTAAATAGGACACCCACCGAAAGGTAAAAATGTGTCCTTTACATTGGTCCAAAAAATTTAAAATAAAATAAATTACTTGATGTTTAATTAATGAGGTACCCACAAAGTAGAAACTTACCTCTTACAATTTTAAAACTAAGACAAATAAAAGAATATTCAATCATCTAATTATAAATAAAAGCAAACCATTCATAAAATAAAATAAACCATTCATCATTAACATATAACAAAACACATAATCAAATAAATAAATAAAATTAGAATTCAATAAATAAACAAGGTTAAGGTTTAGGATTTAAGATTTAAGAAATTAGGGCTCTGGGATATAAAGTTTGAGGAAATAGGGTTTTGGTATTTAGAATTAGAGTTTTAAAGAATTTTTTATTCAGGAAAAATGATTTAGGGTTTTGGAATCTTAAAGAACTAGTATTATTGTTAGGTTTAATATTTTAGAAAGATTATGCTACTGTGTGATTAAAATTTATAATTTGGGATTGAAGTGAATAAGGTACAAGCCTATGAAAATAAGATTAAAACTTAAATTTTTAAAAAGAAATAGCTACTGTGATAATAAAATAAACAAAATTGATTAAGGTTTTAACAAAATAAATTAGGGTTTAATTTAAATTAAGGTTTGGAATTCTTATGGAAAAGGATTAGGTTTTTAAACATGCAATATGGTTCTTTAGGGTTTTAGATGGGAAATTAGAGTTTCTAGGGTTTTTGATTTTTAAAAATACAAATTAGGGTTTTATCAAAATATGATTATTATAAAAACACTAAGACCACTTTAACATGGATTTTTGATAAATACTTAAATGTAATATGGCTACTGGATGTTTAAAACATTATTTGAATGATCTAATGCTATGGTGATTTAATGGAACAAGCTACTAGTCATGTAAATGGCAAAAAGAAACTACTATGCTTACTGTATATTGGTATATAAATTAAAAGTTGAAAGAATGAACTTTAAATGAAGAAAATTTGATAGATGAAATAATAATAAGTTATCTCAATATAAATTTAAATGAATTAAGCTAGAAAGACACACCTCCGTTTGTTGGCTCCACCAAAATTATTTGAACAAAATTCTGGATGAGCTTGGGCAAAGACAATGATTACACTGCCTTTGTATTTTTTGGTTTAATTGAGAACAAGACAGTGAGCTAAGCTACTACCTTGTTGATTATTTTTTCTGCTTGATTTTTTTTTCAGATTTGTTGCCTCTACTTGATATTTTAGTTTCCTTGCTAATTTCTTTTCTGCGTTGCTGGTTCTCAAAGTCCCAAAAAATCTTCCTACTCTATCCTGGTCGAAATCCAATTCCAATCCTTTTTCTCCTTTTCTTCGTCCCCTTTTTCGGTGTGTTAAATACTATTATTTATCGGAAAACGAAAGACTTAATCCTATATTAATAAGGAAATACCAACTATTTAGGAAAAATTATAAAACCATGTGAAATAAGGTTTGGTATAAAAAATCGGCAAAGCGCGCGGGCTGTTGGGGCTGCGAGGCTGTACTGGCAAAATTGCTGCGAGGATCGGGCTGGGTGAACTGGGAAAGCCAGTTTGCTACAGGCAGTGCCTGCGGCGAACTGGGCAAGCCCAGCTGCGGTGAATTGGGCTGTGCCCAATTCGCCGCAGAAAGTTTATGAGGCTAAATTGCCATTAGCGTCGCCCGCCGATCAGTCCAATTTTTATTTTTTCATTGTTTTTCTTTTTTTATTTTTATTAAAAATAACTATTTACTATTATAAGTAATTAAAATACCACAAAAATTATTTTAGACTATCGGATTGGACTAGGTCAAAAATTAAGGGTCTATAAGAATTGAATGGTTTAGGGTTTTGAGCTTTTGGATTTAGGAAATTTAAGACCTTGGATTAGGCTACCGGATTAAGTTTTTGGATTTATTGGATTGGAACTTGGATTTTGGTGGTTACTAGGAATTAGGGTTTAGGTCATGGTTTTGGGATTTAGGTTCCATAAGCTAGGGTTTTAAAATGTTAAACAATTAGGGCTTAATGATTTGAAAATAATTTAGGGTTTGGATTAAGAATTTAGGACTGATTAAGGTTTAAGGAATTAAATTTGTGTTTTAATGATTATATTATTTACTTAGATTAAATTCTAAATCAAAAAAGAAATTGAGTAATCAAGATATTGTGATGAGAGTTTGAAAAGTGGAAGCAATTATTGATTTAATAAATTGAATTAAGAGAACTTACCTACGTTTGAAGGCTCCACCAAAATTATTGGATGAAATTTTGGTTGAGCTTAACACAACGACAGAAGATTGCTTGCTACCTTGGATCGTGTCTTGTTGTTGACTTCTTGCTAGGGTTTTGGTTGTATCTTGATTAATTGCTTAATTGTTGAGGTTAAAGTTCCAGTCTCTCAAAAGTCTCTTGTCTCAGCCAAAAATCTCAAAAAGTCACGTCTCAAAAATTGTCAAAAGTCCAGTCCCCCCCCCCTCGAATAAATTGCTAAAGTCCTGTTATTTATAGGAAAAATATAGAAAAACCTACTTTATTAAGGAATCAAAATTTTATTAGGAAATAAACTAAAAAATCTGAGCAAAACTAGGTTTTTGGCAAAATCGGCCAACACTGGCATGCTGGTCCGCGGGCTGTGAGGATGCTGCTCGAGTTGCTGGCCAATTGCGATGGGCGTGCTGTGAACTGGGGTGTGCTGCGAGCTGGGGTGAGCTGTGAGCCAATTGCACTTGCGCTGCTGGCGCTAAAGCGAGGCTGGGCACAATTCGCCACAAGCATGGCCTGAGGCGAACTGGCTTGCTACGCGCATTGCTGCATGCCGCTTGCCAATTCGTCCATTCGATTTTTTATTTTTATTATTTTATTTTTTATTTTTATATATATATTTTTTATTATTAACAATAAATATTATATTTAAAATAAATATTTATAATTAATTATATTATTAAAATAAATAATAAATATTATATTATATTATATTATTAAAATAAATATTATATTGTGAAATAAATAATAAATATTAAACAATAAATACTATAAAAATTATTTTAGACTATTTTAAAATTTTTAGACTAGACTTGGTAAAAAATGAAGAGTCCACAGTTTGCCCCCTGCTTGAACGATCTGAGACTTTAATAGAAGAGAATGAAAAACAACATTATTTTGAGTAGATTTTGGATGAGGATGGGTTCTCGACCCAAGATTGGCAATGGTTGGGTTTAGACCCGAAATGAGTTTTGGACATAAAAATAATTTAGGTTCTGGACCCAGATAGGTTTGACTGGGTTCTTGACCCAAGATTAGATTTGGATTCTCGACTCGAGACTCTATTTGGTTCTCGATCCGAGAGTAATTTTTGGGCACTTGATCCAAAACTAAATTTTTGGATTCTCGACCCAAGACTAGATTTGGAGTTCTCGACCCGAACTGAATTTGGATGCTCAATCCAAAACTGGATTTGGGTTCTAAACCCAAAACTGAATTGGGTACTTGACTCGAGACTAAATTTTGGGTGCTCGACCAGAAACTAAATTTTTGGGTGCTCAACGCGAAACTAGATTTTGGGTGCTAGACCCGAAACTAAATTTTTGGGTTCTCGACCCGAAATTGAATTTTTGGATACTCGACTCGAAACTGAATTTTAGGTTTTTGACTTAAAATTGAATTTTGGGTGCTAGACCCGAAACTGAATTTTTGGTGCTCGACTTGAAACTGAAGTGGCTATTTGGACCCAAGATCAAGTACTTGGACCCGAGACTAAAGTTTTGAGTTTTCAACTCGAAATTGGATTCTCGATCCAAAACTAAATTTTGGGTACTCGACCCAAAACTGGATTTGACTGACCTTTTATCAGTTGAGAATTCTGGCTAAACTGGCTATTCCATTCTTTTTGCAAAAAATTTAGCTATTTTTTAGCTGGCCCTCATATCTTCTCCTTGCCCCCTGCGTGGCAAAATATTAAAACTGAGTCTGAAAATATTTTGCACATAATAAACTTGAAAATTAAAAAGTTTTACCCCATGTGTAAGCTCAAACCAATGATTTTTTCTCATGCAAGCTTTGATTGATGTTTGTGTTGTCTAGTTCTTCGTACAAGCATGCATTTCTTCTTTTGAAAAATGACTGGAGTTTCCTCTATCAATGGGCTTTCTATGCCCCCCAATTTAATATCTTCTTTTGATTCTTTACTTCACAGGGTGTTTGCTGTTCACTTTGACAAATAATAGGTAACACAAGATAATAAAATGCAATATGATATGCTTATGTATGCATGATATGCATGAATAATACTTATAATGGTTCTATTGACTCACAGACCGAGATGATCAGCTGAAGTGTTCTCATTGGTTCCTTCCGGATGCTCGTTCAGGTCTTTCATTGGAATAGCAGAAAAATTCACCTTTATGGCTTTTATCTTCAAGATGTTGAAAACATGAGTGGTAAGGCCCTAAGCAGCAGAGATACATCCATTTCAAACTAGGATTCAACATGCCAGTTGGTAACTTTTCACAACCTTGCAAATAATCATTTACTTTGCCCAATGTGTCTTTCGAGATTCAATGTTCAACATACTTCCCTTAACTTGAAGGCTTTGTATGACAAAAACATTTTTTTTATATCTTAAAATCATATTTTGGCTTTGCCAAATCAGTGTCATTATGCCTCAGGACTCATTTTTGCAAATTAACATATCCATTACATCATAACCCTAGTTACCGTACTAAACTCGGGAATTATTTCTATTCGAGCAAGAACTGTTGCACTTTGGATAGGCACATACACATTACTTGGCCAAAGGTCTCATTGAGTTTGAATATTGTCTATCTCATATGCATGCTTATCCGAACTATCTCCACTAATAGACTTTACCTACCAAGAGAAATCAATAGGTCTTTAATAGGCTTGAAACGGGATCTATAAGGGATATAGTTTAAGTGAAGGTCATATTGAGATTGGAGCTGATGTGACACTACTGACAAACTTTTACACTAAAAACTTCTTATTTAGGCTTTAGACAGTTGGGAGCATAAAAAGATAGAGCATTGAATGTTCTCCCATCTTCTTGGCATTAATCTGGATCTTGATTGGGACATTCTTTACTTTTGCAAAAAGTTTGATACCTTCCTTTCCTTTCTTTCTTTCCCTTTTTTTCTTTTGACGTTTCATCATTTCATCCTTTTCCTCAGTAGGATTGTCAAGTATAGGACTTTCAAAAACTAGATGGTCTTTCTCCTTTTTCTCTGATTTTGATTGAATCTTTGGTTGGGTTGGACCAATCCAAGTCAAACTGTCCTTATAAATCAAATGGAAATCTTTTGCTGCTTTAGGTAAAAGAGAACTTAATTGTCTTTCTAAACCATTTTGGATTTTATTTTATTTTCTTTTTCTTCTTTTTTTTCTTTTTTCTTTCTTCTTTTTTTTATCTTTTTTTCTTTATTTTCTTTCTTCTTGTTTTTCTATCCTTATGGTCTTGACTAGGCATTTGTTTCTTTTTGACCTTCTTGTGTCTTCCCCTTAGTGATTATTAGGTTTTTCATAAGTATCACAATAGCTCAGTGTAGGTTATTGGGGTTTGTAAGCCAATGAAAAGAAAACTAAAATTTTATGAAGGCTCAAAGGGACAACTAGGGATTGATATTTAATGGGTGGATACTAGTTGTTGGTTCGTCAAACAACGACTAGATCATCTCTCCCTTAAACAAGGAGAGTAAAATTTTGCCTCAAAAGTTCATCAAAGCATATTCTAAGACTAACTAGGACTTAGACAAAGGTAATTATACAGGAGCCCTCTCTAAGTAAGCATATACAGCTCAATGCTATAGAATAATTTCCTCACCTAGTAAAATCATTCAAATCATGATGCATAGATACACTAACTCATGATATCAAGGTAGACTCGTCATCATTTGAGCACCAAAAATGAATAAATACCAAAAATTTTGATGAAAATAATTTATTCAAACAATGGTAATTTTAAAAACATAATTGTTCCAAATAGGTACTAAAGAAAGCAAAATAAAAAGAGCAATAATTCAAGCAAAGGAAAGTTTATTGAATAAAATTTCTCCTTATTCCACATATTGAATACTCTCATCTTGAAAAGAGGATAAGACAAAATCTTCCTCCAATCCTCTTCCTACCATGAAAGTTGCTGGCGGAGGTACTCTTCCAAAATTAGGCAAAGGATTGCTCTTGGTATTGGCCTTATTAGGCTCAGGTAACTTTCCACTGTCAATCAAATCTTGGATCTCGTGCCTTAGACAAGAACATTTATCCATTTCATGCCCTTGCATTTGATGAAATTAACAGAAGGCCTCGGCATCGAAGTTTAGTGGCAGAGTATTATGTAGCGGTCAAGGAGCCAACGGTTATAACAAAATAGAGGTTTCCCCAACTCTGAGAACTATCTTCTATTTTCTTGACCAGTTGCATTAACATCAACTTTCTTTTGCGTGCTTTGATTAACCGACTAGTAGTTCTCTTTCTCATTCCTTCTTACCAAAAAGCGATTCTTTTCCCACTCTTTGATTTGCAAGCCAACTTGCAAAAGGTCTTTGAAGTCCCTTATAAGGGTGTGAGATAGCCTCTCATGGAGATTGGGAGGACACCTCTGACTATCATTCTGATTAGGTCCTACTCATCAGGCCTCCTTTTGAGAAGTGCGGCCTTATTTCTCCATCTCTTCACATAGTCCACAAAGTTCTCATTTGATCTTTGCCTAATGGTCTCCACCTCCATCAAGGTAACTTCTAGTTTGACATTATACCCATACTGCTGAATGAAAGCTTTGTACAACATGTCCCAATCTTTTTAGGTACTTTCTTCCAAGGTATTGAACTAATTTTGTACAATAGGATCCAATGAGAGCATGAAATACCTTAGAGTTTGAGCCTTAGTGGCTCTGATAGACTTCATGGCAGTGATGTACTGCTTAACATGCAAGTGAGGATTTCTTGTACCATTGTATCTAGCGAAGGAAGGCATCTTGAACTTATAAGGGACCTCTTCATTTTGTTCAAACAACTTGTCGACCTCCGACATTTCTTTGGTTTTCAGCTTCTTTTCAAACTTCTTTTCCAAATCGGCAATCAGCTTCTCGACATAAGAAGTATTAGTCTTTTCGATAGTTGCTCTTTCCACAACCTTCGACACTTTCTTCTTATCTTGAGGATCTTGGAAGTATTGATTCCAGTCGTCATCATCAATCATTACCTTGTCATCATCAAAGGCAACTCCACCGACCTTAACCTTCCCTTTATCTTTCGGCTTCTTAGTACTTGTAGATGCCTCAACAGTGTTCCCTAAAAGCGCAGCCAGTTGGCTCCTCATAGTCTCAGCTATGACCTCCTTTAGTTCTTCCATCTTGGCATTGAGGGTGTCATCCACCATTCTTTGAATTTGTTCGGGCTCCATTGCTCTTGGCGAGAAGGTAATTGAGTCACTGCTGGATTCTATGTCACTGGCGTAGGTAGGGTTGTCGTACGCTCTTGAACTACTATACTTCAGGTCTATAAGCTAGAAAGGATTAATGACACGTTATGCAATGCGTGTATGCATGTATGCATAAACAACAAACAATCAAAGATAATTAGGATGTTTCTTCCAACCTAATAACTTCCACACGTGAATGGCGAGTCTCTTTTCCTAGGTATATGGTCAACAAAATATCAATATGGGATATTTTATTTTCGAGAAGTTCCCTCTGACGATTTAACCAATAATTGCATTTTCTAACTTAGAAATTGGTCCATGATAATTCCCATTAATTAGGCTTTAATCCATTGAGGCCCAACTAAAATAGCTTTTATGCTATATTGGATTAAAACTAAATTAAGAGGTTTATCATAAATAGATTTCTTATTTGAAAAAGTAGCCATTGATTCATGCCAAAAACACCATGATTAATAATTATTAGTATAAACCGGGCTCACAATCGATTTTTAGTTTCATAATTGACCTAAATATTTGTAAGCTATTTTTAAGAAAAGGTTGTATTTTTAGATGAATTGAAAGATAATCTTGCTTGTTTGGACCATAAGGTGTAAAAAGATTTTTGACCCATCTTGAAAGGTTTCAATGTCTAAAGACCTTCATGAAAATTTTGAAAATAGTTTTGGGCTTTTGGATCTAAAGAAAAAGAATTATTTTTTAGCTTACAATATATAGAAAAAGAACAAACCATATAAGCCATGATTTAAACGAAGATATATAAATCATAGTCAAATAACAAGCATTTGAGGTAAAAACCTAAAGAAAATAACTAGGTCTATTACATGAGCTTAAGTCTTGGGTTGAAAAGCTTAGGTTCACATAGCAAGTATATATCAAAAGGTACAAGGCTATGAGTGGTTGTGCCATGCTTGATCTCTATACCTTGAGTGAAAGTATGGTATCCCTTACATGACACAACACGGATAACATGGGCATCCTAACTCATGCACGCAATGCAATCTAAATGATACAATGAATAATATCATAATAAGAAAGAATAAAATAATATAAAGACTAATAGAATCAACTTCTCTTACTCCCAGTGGAGTCGCCACTATGAGCGGGGATTTTTGCCGCCACTCCCATGTAAAATGGTTCTTGCGACTTTCACACTGATAGGCTCAAGGCCTCAGAAAACATGGGCCTAAACCTGGAGAAAATAGAGTCGCCACCTGGACGGGCTGAGAAAAAAAAGGGGTGGATGACTCAATTCCTAAGGAATCCCCAACCCCCCTAATGGGTTTGGAAATATGGGTATGTGTGGGGAAGGTGAGAATGACCCAGCACCCCCACAATACCTAGTTCATTGAAACCGACCTCCTTTTCAGATCTTAATATTATAAAAATTCTTAAATATAATGATATTATCCATAATACATGCAATCATAAGAATAAACAAATATTTTATTAAAAATCATAGCAACGTTCAAACAAAATAAATAAACGGACACCCATCCAAGGATGGAAACATGCCCTTACATCATCCAATGTCTAAAAGAAAATAAATAAAGTAGGATACCCTCCAATTGGTGGAAACATATCCTTTACAAAGATCCGAAACTTTAAAAAAATTGAATTTCATGATATTTAGCAATTGAGGTACCCACAAAGTGGAAACATACATCTTACAATCATGAGACTAAAATAAACAAATAAAAGGTCATTCAATCATCCAATATAAATGGAGGCAAACCATTCGTAAAATAAAGTAAATCATTCATCATTAACATATAAATAACAATCAAATAAATAGCTGAATAAACCAAATTAAGGTCTCAAGGTTCTAGGGTTTGAAATTAGGGGATACTGGATAAAATTTAGGTTTTACTATTTGGTTTTATGTTTATGGAATTAAACAGTTTAGGGTTCTGGGCATTTGGATTTAGGAAATTTAAGACCTTGGGTTAGGCTACCGGATTAAGTTTTTGGATTTATTGGATTGGAACTTGGATTTTGGTGGTTACTAGGAATTAGGGTTTAGGTCATGGTTTTGGGATTTAGGTTCCATAAGCTAGGGTTTTAAAATGTTAAACAATTAGGGTTTAATGGTTTGAAAATAGTTTAGGGTTTGGATTAAGAATTTAGGACTGATTAAGTTTTAAGGAATTAAATTTGTGTTTTGATGATTATATTATTTACTTAGATTAAATCCTATGCCTACTGTGCGAGCTAAATAAAAAAAGAAATTGAGTAATCAAGATATTATGATGAGAGTTTGAAAAGTGGAAGCAATTATTGATTTAATAAATTGAATCAAGAGAACTTACCTCGTTTGAAGGCTCCACCAAAATTATTGGATGAAATTCTGGTTGAGCTTAACACCAAGACAGAAGACTGCTTACTACCTTGGATCTTGTCTTGTTGCTGACTCCTTGCTAGGGTTTAGGTTGTATCTTGATTAATTGTTTAATTGTTGAGGTTAAAGTTCCACTCTCTCAAAAGTCTCATGTCTCAGCCAAAAATCTCAAAAAGTCCCTTCTCAAAAATTATCAAAAGTCCACCCCCCCTCCCCCGAAAAAATTGCAAAAGTCCTATTATTTATATGCAAAATAAAGAAAAACCTACCTTATTAAGGAATCAAAATTTTATTAGGAAATAAACTAAAAAACCCGAGTAAAACTAGGTTTTTGGCGAAATCGGCCAACGCTGGCACCCTGGTCCGTGGGCTGCGAGGATGCTGCTCGAGCTGCTGGGCCAATTGCAATGGGCGTGCTATGAGCTAGGCAAGCTGCGGACCAATCACACATGCGCTGCTGGAGCTGAAGCGAGGCTGGGCACAATTCGCCACAGGCATGGCCTGCGGCGAACTGGCTTGCCGCGAGCGCTGCTGCATGCCGCTTACCGATTCGTCCGTTTGATTTTTTATTTTTATTATTTTATTTTTTATATATATTTTTTATTATTAACAATAAATATTATACTTAAAATAAATATTTATAATTAAATATATTATTAAAATAAATAATAAAATAAATATTAAATATTATATTATAATAATATTATTATATTTAAGAAATAAATAATAAATATTATTATTAAAATAAATATTATATTGTGAAATAAATAATAAAATAAATATTAAATAATAAATACTACAAAAATTATTTCGGACTGTTTTAAAATCTTTGGACTAGACTTGATAAAAAAATTAAGGGTCTATAGATGGCACCTTACGAGGCTCTATATGGCAGAAAATGTAGGACATCATTGTGTTGGAGGGAAACTGGTAGGTCCTAATTTGATTAAAGAAATAAAACAAAAGGTTAAAGTAATTCAGGATCAATTTAAAGCAGCTTCAGACCGACAAAAATCTTACTCATATTTGGAACGAAAAGATATAGAGTTCAGTGTGGGTGATAAGGTATTCTTGAAGGTGTCACCTTAGAAGAGGATATTAAGGTTTGGTCAACAGGGTAAGTTGAATCCTTGTTTCATTAGACCATACGAGGCACCGGAGAGAGTTGGACTAGTTGCTTATAGACTGGCTTTGCCGCCTGAGTTGGATAAAATTCACAATGTCTTCCATGTCTCTATGCTTCGAAAGTACAGATTGAATCCATCTCATTATTGTCAGTTGAATGCATAGAGGTGAATCCATATATGACCTACGAAGAGGAACCAGTAGCTATCTTAGCACGAGAGGTGAAAGAATTAAGAAAAAAGAGGGTGTCATTGGTTAAAGTCCTATGGAAGAATCATTCCACAAAGGAGGCGACATGGGAGAGCGAGGAGATCATGCGGAGCCAATATCCACAACTCTTTTAGAGTAAGCATCAGGTAATTTCAATGGTGAAATTATTAAAGAGGGAGAGAGTTGTAATGCCTATAGTTTTATTAAATATAATTAAATAAATAATTTGAAATGGTTAAATAATAGGTTGGAAAGAGAAAATACAAAAGGCATATGTTGAGTATATGTAAAGTATACCTAGCTAAATTATAAAATTTTACTAAAAGACAAAAGTTAGTAAAAAGGGTAAAATTATAAAAGTAAAGTAAAAGTAAAAAAGTTATAAAAAATTCAAAATTAAATTAATTTTTAGTGAAAGATGATAAATAATTAATTATAATTATTTCCTAATTAATTAATTAATTAATATATATGTCTAGAATTAAAAGAAGAATTAAAAGTCAAAATTCAATTTTTATCTTCTTTGTCTTCTTCTTCTTAAGGGTAGAACTCCATGGTAGTAGGAAGGGAGTTTTGATGTTTCCAAATACTCAAATTTTCTAAAGATTTCAAGAAAACAAAGATAGTTTTGGAGATTTTTCTAGAGGTAAGTAAGTTTTCTTGAATTTTAAAGAAGTTATCTTTTAAATTCTTAATATGTAAAATTTCAATTTTTAGAGAGAGATGTTATAATTCATAAGATGGATTGTTTTGAAGTTGTGTGGATGTAGAAGTACTAATTTTAAGGTTAGATAGTAGAAATGGTTAGGTTTGGTTAGAATTTGGAAGAAGTAGTAAGGAAATTAGGGTTTTGATTGGGTTTTTTATTAGAAAGAATATAATTAAAGTTTAATTGACTAAAAGGCGTTAGAGTGGGTCTCTAATGCTATTTTTGAAATTATAATATGTCTTAGGATTGAGTAAAAGGAAGTTACAAAATTAAAGAATTGAAGAGCATTGATGGAAGTTGGATTTGAGTGATTTTGCATTGGATTTGGCAATTTAGAGGTTATCATATACTTTGATATTAATATTTATATGCTCTATGCATTATTTTGTGTAAAATGTGTGGTGTGTGTTTGAATTGAAAAGGCACGGGCATGCTCATGAATGGGCACGAGCGTGGCTTGAAAATGGGACTACTTAAGGGCAGTAGCAATTTGGATTGCACCGGCGTGGCCCCAAATTACCACCACCGTGGGTTTGTTTTTTTTAGAAATGTTGGCAGTGTTGCTTTAAAATGCATGGGTGTGGCCTTTAGATCTGCACGGCCGTGTCATTTTATTTCAAGTTGGAAATTCGTTTGTGATTATAGAAATGTGTGGAAATTGAGAAAAGAATGAAAGTATGATGAGAATGAGAAATGATGAAAATGACTATGAAAAAAAATGATAATGATAATATAAAATGTTGTATATTTATCTTATAAAATATCTTGTTTGAGAAAGTTGTGTTTGGTACCATTGATGTGGCATGCATATTATATGATTTGCCTTTGGGGTTAAACATGATAGCGTCATTATTGATGATATGATTTGCCTTCAAGGTTAAAAACAGAGGTGTCAACTGTTGTGATAGACTGATTCAATGTCTTTAGAACTTAAATAATGTATAAGGTCATTGGGCCCAATTAATGCATGTGATTGTGACGTTTTAATAAAGTTTAGAATATGTATGTACATAAAAAGCATTAATCATGTTATGTTTTAATAGTATTCATAGTGCATTACTTTTAAATTATTTTTATTATCAAAATATGTAACGCCAAGCTAGTAGCTTAGCACGATTGAATTTTCATTACGCAGGTGACAGAGTAAATACAGAGAGTCCTACTAGACCTAACCAGATCTAAGACTTGTGGATAGTACTAGAAACTTAACTCTTTGCACCAGACTAGAGTCATTTGCATATCATGTAAATATCTGTTTTATTAAACTTTTGATTATATCTTATTATCTTATTATGTAATAAGATAAATGCTCGGATAAAGTATTGTAATGTGAAACCAGCTGGGGTGGCTCAGTTAGCCACCTGTTGTTACTCTCAATTAAGAGGGCAGGGGTTCGATCCCCATAAAAACCGTATTTCAGGGGGTCGAGCTTTTAAAATATATATATATATATATATGAATGTGATTATGAGGTGTTGATGATTTTGGAAATATGTTGAAATTTTGGAATTGATTTTATTATTGGGAGTGTATGTAACACCCCCATATCCAATGCACACACACTACAACCACAACAAAGTAGCATAAGTGCACCAAACATAGGGATGCTACGGTTCTCTTAACATTCAAAACACTTTAAAACTTGATACAATACCCTTATCATTTTACATTATAGAAAAGTAGATCATTTACTTATTAAACAAAACATATTAGTTATATATATATATATATATACATTTATATATTACACAGCGGAAGTTATAAAATATGTACATATTTACATATTAAACATTTCTTTACAAAATATAAAGAAGTATACATGATTGGCAAGTTTGCTCTGATCTTTAAGTTCCCAAAATGAATTCTTCAAGGTCTACTCTCACTTGGTCTTGATGAATTCTCGGGTTCAACTCTATCAACTCTATTACCTGCGCGATTAAACACTATCGCGCTAAGCCAATGGCTTAGTAAGATAAAACATGCAATGGATATGCTTTAATGCAATACAATGTCAATTCTAATTCATATCATATATGTAACAACATAGATGCAAAGCTAACAACATCCCTTTACATTTTATAACCAACGTACATATATGCATATCACATTTCAACATCATTGCATATACTTCATTATTTAATCATTTAATCATCCATAAACAACAATAAACAAATCATGACTCTCATTAAACAAAGACAAGCATTGGGCCCAAGACACACTAATATGCCATTCAATTTTCAGAGTTAATGCTTTGGTTTTATGATCACATTTATCAATCTCATATACCCAACTAGGCTTCAAGGATTAAGTTCAACCAAGCTTCAAGGGGAGCAAAGCATGCTAAGCTTCAACCCAACTTGGCTTCAAGAACTAACCCAACCTAGCTTCAAGGGTGGTAACATCTCAATTAGGCTTCAAGGATTCAATCCAACCTAACTTCAAGAGATTGTTACACTTATTAGGCATGCCACCAACAACCAACTCTGAAAATGGAATAACACATTAGCCACACAATTCATTTATTATTCAATTATCATTTTCATTCTCAATTCTTAACATCATTTAGGCAAACATGCCTTATTTCTTTCAATCACATCATCATAGCCAATAACAATGGCTTCACATTTCATTTCACATTACTCATGAAACACATTACCATTCACAATGCATAACATAACATTGTTCAATCTCAACAATGCAAGAACAATTTATATTATTCATAGCTTTAGGATCATCCACAAGTGTTTGATTAAGTCATTCCTTGGTTTAAGTATGTTTAAAATGTTTATGTTTAGGTTTAGAGACCAAACTACCTTTGAAGAATCCAAACCATGCAAAAAGAACAAAGAAATCAAACAATATTCAACTCATATGAGGGACACGCCCAGCCCACTTGAGGAACACGGCCGTGTCTTTAAAAATAAAAGAGGCAGTAGCCAACACAAATAAATGACACGGGCGTGTCTCTTCATGGCTTCTGGCCGTGTCACCATAAACACAACCTTAACTAAAATCAACACTTTCTCAATTGCACTCAAACACAATATTCATCATATAACATGTTTCAAATGAACATAATCAATGTTCTAAACACATATTCACCACAAGAATTACTTCACAACACATTAATATAACAATTAAACACACATCATCTCAAAACACTAAAATCACCATCCTTCTCCACCTTTCAAAATCAACATTTACCACTTCCAACAACTACACCTATTTAAACTATTAACTTAAAACCAATTTAACACTTGAAAACAAATCATAAACACATCTCATCATCAAATCATCAAACCCTAATTAACTTCCCATACCACTTCAAAAGAATGAAAGAAATCAAAGGGAAGATCTTACCTTAGTTAAAAACTTCTTGAATCAACACTTGAACACTTAATCTTCCTTCAATTTTGAACTCAACTCATCAAGAACCTCTCTTCACCTCTTGCTTCCCTTTGTCTATGGAGGAGCCGGCCACTTCATGAAAGAAAGAAGAAAATGATCAAGACACAAAGTCAAATTTTGCTTTTAATCTCCACCAAGTAATCTTATCCAAGCAATTACCAAATTGCCCTTAACCATATAACTAACCTTTTGTCTCATATAAGCCCACATATGTAATTACACACTTAACACAAAAATATCTCTCTTCCTTTGACTCTTCCTTTGACCCATTTATATGTTATATATATCATCATATACACAACATATACCATTCTCTCTAAACCCTATTTTCTTTCCAAAACACATATACACAAGCATTCTCCTCCCAATTTCTTTTCTTAACACATCATATACATTCAATCCAATTTATAACAATAACAACAACAACAATATAACCAAGACTTCTAGGGCATACATGAGGATATTACAGTGTAAATTATTGCAGGTTGTGTTTTGATTAATTTTGAGAATGTCTAATTTATAGATAAAATTTTTATGAAATTTTTTCATATATTTTTCTTCTAAATTTTGTCTTTTCAACAAGTAATTTCCAATATATTTACATATATATATATATTAAATTATCTTCTAAAAGAATAAGGTATTTACTTAAATTGTAAAGAATGACAATATTCTTATATTTTGTATATGTATTTTATATAAACAATGTGTATATATTATATGTTTATAGGATATAAGAGTGTTATATTTTTTCTATGTTAACTTTTATTTTAGTTAATATCTTTAAATTATGTTGATGAAAATACTTGGGATATAATCCATTTAATTTTTATTTATGATTTGTGAAAGTGCTTGTATATTATTAGAAAATAAATTTATTGATGTAGTAAAAAAGAAATGCAAAAAATACTGGAAAAATGAAACTTGAAATAAAGTATAATAATTAATTAATAATAATATAATATAAAATAAAGAGATGAGCGTAGTAAAAAGAAAGTCAGCTTAAGTAATTGACGCATTTTTGCAAGCCGTACTTTTGAAAGTTCAAAACTAAAATTTCGTAAAAATGAATTTTTTTTTAACACGGTATTTTTTAAAAAGATTATTTTTAAGTCATTTATGTAATTGTACCTATAATTTAACAATGAGCTAATAATTAGTGGCGCATGTATAGAACGAAATTAGCCCCAAAATAATTAATAGAAAATTACATCCTTCACAATTTTTTATAAAAAAAAATTATTTTTATCAGAAATATTTTAATTATTTTATAATAAACTCATAATAAACTATATAAATTTATAAACTCATAATAAATTATGTAAATATGATATTTTTATAAAAAAAATTATAAATTTTTATAAATCTAAAAATATCTTTAAAAATATGATAAATTTAAATTTTTTTATTTTTTTATTTTGACATTTTTGTTAGGGCCTCAATAATTAATAGCCTCGCATTTGTTGCCATTAAAATACAATTAGCTGTGAGATAATTTTTTTATTATATTTTTAAAAATATTTTAATATATATAAATTATTACTATTATTATTCACTAATTTAAATATTATTTTGAATAATTTTAAATATTAATAAATAAAATGTATATGGATTAAATTTATTATAATAACATAACTTGATATAACTTTACTGATGTACACACCAAAAAAACTTTACTGATGTAACTCACCAAAGATTAATTTTAAAACTATTATTAAAATTTAAAATATGATAAATAGCAAATTTTTATTTTAATAATTTTTTAATGTATAATTATATAAAATAAAAAATAAGTCAAATATAGAAAATAAATAAAGAAATACAAAAAAAATGTAACAATATCTATAATATTAAAATCATATTCTAAAAGTTTTGTTGCAAACATTTTAAAAAATATATAGTTATAAAATACACAAAAGATGCATAACTTTAATACGTTGTATTGTTACAACCATTCAACAGTAAGAACATTCACCATTATTCATTACTGAATATTATGGAACAATTCATGGTGAATGACTTTTAGTTAATTAATAATAAGTTGGTTTGTAATTTGTTAGACGTTGGAGGCAGCATCTTAAGCATTGTGAGCGTGTGAGTAGCAGATTATTTAGTTAGCTGAGCGAGTTTTTTATTCCTTTATGTTCTCCGTACTCACTTTCTATCATTTTCAAAATAATAATAATTATTAAAAAAAATATGAATAACTATTTAATTAGATTAATATTATTTAATTAAAATTATGATTAAATTTATCCTATTTAGATTAGGATGGATTATATGATAGTTATAATCTTATATTCTTATTTAAAATCTACCTACATCACTATATATACTCATTACAGATATGTACGAAATAATTCACAATAAAAAAATTATATATTTCTCTTTCATTATCTAATTTTCTTTATATTTATAATATATTATCAGTACAAGACTCTATCAATTTATTCATTCTAAGCATTTTAATTTAAGCCAATAAATTTTACAAGATTACAAATCAATAATTTTGAGGTATCTTATAGCTTATATTTTTTTATCGTCGGTAATTTCTAGATGATATATATTATGTTTTATATTTCTTATATTTTATAATTGATGTTGAATGCAATTAAACTCAAATAAAAAAAAATATATTAGTTACTTTGCTTATTAAATTAATACGACTATTAGCTTATATTTGAGATATCAAATAATTAGAATCTTGATGTGTGTTTTCTTGTGTCCTTGTTTATCTTGTGGCATATATTTATGTGTGCTATTTTAATAGTTAAGAATAAATATATATATTTTTTAAAACATACTAAATCTATTTTAAATAATCTATTTAAACTCACCACGGGTAGAAGAATTGGTAAAGCATAAATATATATATATGCCAGTGAGATCGCAAGTTCAAACCATGATTCGTAACACCACCTCTAACACTACAGGCACTAAATGTACCTTTTGTGAAGCTCTTCCATAAGCTCGGAATAAAGTAGGGGATCCTGGCTGCTGAGCTAGTTCTCTAGGGATTTACCTGGGTGATCGAGCTTCGTCCAGGGTTCCTCGTCATAAAAAAAATTTAATCTATTTAGTATACGTGCTTCTATGGAGAATTTCTTTATATTTAAAAAATGTTATATATTGACCATCCATATTTAAGAATTATGTTGTATATATAACACACACAAATATTTTTTTTATTTCATATGGATTGATTTTATGTATCTTTATTTATCTTTTTAGATGTTATTTAAATTTGTCCAATGAATTTTGGTTATTGTTGTATGCTGATTGCTTTTAACAATTAACAATTGGTTTCTTAATCCTAATATTCAATATGTCCATATCACAAAGACTTCTGTTTGTGCTTGAATATGTATAAGGAAAAGATGACGTGTTGTATCATATATGGATTCAAAGTACATATGTATCCATGTTACAAAGTTCTTATCGGCTAACATTATCACAAAACAACCTGATGAATACTATATGCCAACAAACTCAATATACAGAAGTTGATTTTCATGTATATGTATGTATAACGTGTTTTCCAATTTATTTATATATATATATATATATGCATTAGTTTGCTATTAGTATATGCATAACAATATATATATATATATATATATATATATATGATTCAAGAATATTTATGTGTATATTGATAGTAATATATTGCGTTATTAACAGTATTTATATATCCTTAAAATAAGGAACAAATAAATTTAAAAATTTTATTTGTGAAATTTAAATTTTGATAGTTATTTTTTATATTTATAGTTATACATCTAATAACTTAACATAATATGTGAAAACAAAAAAGATATAAAATTATGAGTAAATATTTATGTATTAAAGTAAAGTTAGTAAATAAATTGATATTTACTATGATTTGATATAACTATTTATAATTTTAGATTTATAATATTTAAACTCTAATTATAATTTATAGTCTTTATTTATTTGATAACTATGCAATCTGTCTAATTTGTGATTCTTATTTAAATTTGATATATTTACAATGTTAAATATTATAAAACTTAAATTTATTATTCTTGATATTTTTTAAAGAAATTATTTGTTATAGGTATTTAATAATGAGATTCACTTTAATGTTATGAATCTTAGAGATACTATGAAAAAGAAATCACGCATCCTTGTGAACCTCGGTTTTCCACCCGAAAAGGATCCGGGCGAAAGTTCACTCGTTGTCAGGAGTCGCCACTCAGTTTATTCTGTTCGAAGGGAAAAACTAAGAAAACCCTTGTTTGACTCCAATAATGCATCCAATGTAAAGGCTTCTAGTCTGCGAACCCAAGGAGGATTCGGGGACTATGTCATGCATTTGACTAACTTGCAAAAAGAACAAATCTAAAAGGAATGAAGAAAAGAAGAGACAGATTGTTAGTAAATTGTGGACTTGCTATTTGGGGTGAATCCCAAACATGCCTACATACTCCCGTTTGAATGGGAGATCAAAGCCCATATAGTTCGGAAAAGCCTATTTAAAGGCGATAAAAATTATGCTTCATGCATGTGTGTGTATATGCTTCGTGCATTTGTCGGGCTTCATGCCAAGGATTGAGAGATTTAGCACTTAGTGCTAAATGGTGAAATTTAGGTACTTTGTACCAAAGGAGTGCAATTTAGGCTTCATGCCAAATGTGAGATTTTGAGCATTTAGTGCTTCGTGCTGGTGTCGGGCTTCATGCCAAGTATTGATCGGGCTTTTTGCCAAATTTGTGAAATTTAGCACTTAGTGCTAAATGGTGCAATTTTAGGTACTTTGTACCCAAAGGATGTAAATTTTGGGCCTTTGGCCTGCATTGTCGGGCTTTTATGCCAAAATGGTGAGTTTTAGCACTTAGTGCTAAATGTGAAATTTAGGTACTTGGTACCGAAAAAGGTGCGATTTAGGCTCCGTGCCAAAAAGTTGATTTTAATTGTGAAATTTAGGTACTTTGTACCGGAAAGATGTAATTTGGGCTTCGTGCCAACAGATTGATTAATTAGTTCATTAGGCCTTAGACCTAAAAGGATTAGGTCTTTGACCAAGAAGAAATTGAGAAGAAGATGGAATGCTTATGAAATGTTTAAATTGACAAATGATGAATTAGGATATTACCTTGCTTAGGATTTTTCCACTTCGAAGTTCCAGATCTCGTTTTCTTGGACCTTGGATTATGATTCTTGATTACGGATTAAATTCGTCAGCATGAGGCCCGGAGTTTCCAAAAGCCAACCCTTCTTCTGAAAATCTGAATACCTTTTATAGGCAAAATCGGACTGGACGGCGGCCGGGCCGCCAGTCCCGGCGGCTGGGCCGCTGTCCTGGCCCACCGCGACTCGTGCTATTTCTGCTAAAACTGACTTTCCGGGAGCCACGGGCCTCCAAAAATTATTTCAGGACCATATCCGTGATCCTCACGTCATCCCGGACATTTCAAGTACCATATTGATATATTTTCGGTGGACTTTACCGTGGACCTTCGGTCCGGCTCAATTGTCTACGGTTTGAGAAAATCGGCTTTCCGAGCCTCAAAATTCGAGTGTTCACAATCCTCGTATGATCGCTTAAAAGTAATAATTTTCTTTAGATTATTTAAATGAGAAATTAAAAATTGATTATCTTATTATTAAAAATTTATTACAGTTTTTTTAAAAAATATTAATTTTTTCATGCCTCAAATATACTCCTACAATAGCAATATTGAGAGTATAGAACCACAAAATATTCTAAACCAATTTTTTGTTTACATATAGCTAAAAAAAAATTTAGTTTTTGATGAAAAATCATCAATCTGGCTTAACATAATTTGTTGAAGTGAATGTAATATTTTCTTTCCTAGACCATGAATAAGATCTTGATAAAAAGGATAGTGACTGAAACAAAAATGCTAAAAAGATATATATTGGCACAACTCCTATAATTTTTTATGATCATAAAATATTTGTTCTGGTTAACATTAGCAGAAATTAATGTTAATATAATATCTGATTCTGCAAATGTGGTTGAAGACTCTAGAAGAGTCTACTTTATATTCTGAATTTGAGCAAAATGATATATTGATGATGCATTATATTCAAGTAAATCTTTATATTCAAGTAAATCTTAAAGAAATCTACTAAGTTTTAAAGAATACGTCGTAATAGATATCCTATTGAAATAAAATGAGAAATATATTAAATTTTTATGTATTAACTCTACGAATTTGAATCATAACTTTATATTTACAAAATTATAAATTTCTTAACTGGATTATACTTTATAAAAATAAAGACAGTTGAGTTACATTATATGCATCGGAATTGCATAGATCCCAAAATTTTTTTACTTTGGCACGATCATTTTGGTCATCCAGGTTCAAATATAATGTGATATATTATTGACAATACAAATTGATATCCACTAAAAAATAAAAAAAAATTATTTGATTATTTCTTTTGTGCTTCTTGTGCTCAAGGTAAATTAATTATAATACCTTTACTATCTAAATTATATTTAGAGCCTCTTGAATTTCTACAAAGAACACATAGAAATATTTATGTCCATATCCTTCAATCTTGTGGACTATTTAAATACTTTATGATTTTAATTGATGTTTCAACTCGATGGTCACATGTTTGTCTGTTGCCAACTAGTAATATTGCTTTTGCCAAATTTCTTACTTAAATTATAAAGTTAAGATCAATATTTTTTAATTATCATATCAAGATAATTTATTTAGATAATGTTTATGAGTTCACTTGAAAAGTATTTTATGATTATATTATTATTGAACATTTTATTGTATGTATTTATAATCAATATGGTTTAGTTAAATCATTATATATTAAGATTTTACAATCAATTATTATTCTTATATTTATGAAATCAAAACTTCATATATCCTCTTGGATACATATTGCTGTTTAAGTTGCACTTTTAATTTGTATTTGACTATCTGCACACCACATGTTTTTTACTTTATAACTTGTGCTTATCTAGTATTAAAATTTGTGATATTAAAATTTCTTATTAAAACGCATATGCTCTTATTGCATCCCTTGAAAGAACTAAAATGGATTATCAATATTATCTTGATATCTATATAGGTTTTGATTATTTATATTAGATATTATGGACTTTTAACGATGAATTTTCTAAAGCAAAATTTTTGGTGAGTTGATTTTCTCACCATTAGGAGAAGATAAAAGTAAAGGTCCAAAAGCAAAAGAGATTAGTTGAAATATATCAACTTTATCCAATCCTGATGCATACACAAATCAATATAGACTGAAAGTTTAAAAATTAATTCTTTTGCAGAATGTAGCAAATCAGTTACCAAATATCTTTACAGATACCCAGAAGATGTCTAAATCACATATTCCAGTTGTTAATATTCATGCTCGATTAATTATCCCTGCAGAACATCCTATTAATATGACAGCCAATGAATCTAATATACGCTTGAAGTGTGGCAGATGACTTGGTTTAAATTATTATTCTTTGAAAAAAGAGAAAATGAATAATTTTAAAATGACACTCCTGAAGAGGTCAAAAGCAACATAAATCAACAATCCATATTTCTAGAGAAGTAACCTCTAGAGAAGTAATCCCATAAGTGATTCCGGTACCCAAAAATTATGAGATCTCTTTAAAATCTAGAAATATGTTAAAAAGAGATGAAATTATTATTGATAATATATTTGCATATGTTACTATTGAAATTATCAAAATATACTTAAGCCTAAAATTATCGACGTTGAAGCGATTGGCCAAAATAAAAAGTAATCAAGGCTAAGCTAGATTTATTTATTAAACATATGATATTTGGACTAGTAGTCCAGACACCAGAATATGTTATATCCATGGGTTATTGCATGTAAAAGAAATAAATCAAATGAGATTATAAAAAGAATACATTTCTTCTATTATGCACTTCTCTCAAAATTAGTTTGGCAACGTCCGAAGAGCTTGATATACATTATGACAACTTACTCATATGACTCATAAGAGAAATGAGTTAAATAAAAATTTGAAATAAAAGGCACGACTTGTGGTATAAGAATTTTCATAAATATGTGGTAAAGATTATGATGAGACATATTCCCTTGTCATGGATGCTATTACCTTTAGATTTTTGATATGTTTGGCAACCTCTGAGAGGCTCAACATATATTTGATGGATGTTGTGATAATTTACTCATATGGTTCATCAGATAATAACATATATATATAAATCTCTAAAGAATTTAAGATGCAAGAAGCATCAAGATGCCTGAAGCATATAATACTTCGAAAAATATACTATATTGAGATCCAAAGATCATTGTGTGGGCTAAAACAATTTAGACGAATGTGGTATAATTATCCATTTGAATACTTAGAGAAATGGATATAAAAATAATTTTATTTGCCCACATATTTTTATCTAGAAGATAGATTCAAAATTTGTTATAGTTGTAGTTTATGTTGATGATTTAAATATATTGAAAACTCCAGAAGAGATCTCAATTACTGTAGACTATTTAAATAATGAATTCAAAATGAAGGATCTTAGAAGAATAAAAATTTTTCTTAGATTTAAAGTTGAATATCTGTCAAATGAAATTCTTATCCATCAAAATCATATATCAAACTTGAAATAATTTATATAGATAAATCTTATCCATTAATAACTTCAATGATTGTTTATTCTCTTGATGTGAAAAGAGATCATTTTCGCTCACAAAAAGATAATGAATAGATTTTTTATCTCGAAGTACCATATCTCAGTATAATGGGGATAGTTTTATAATTTGCTAATAATATAAGATCATATATTATTTTTACAGTTAACTTATTTTCAAAGTTTAGTTCTACACCAACAAAAAAGCATTAAAATAGAGTGAAATATATTCTATGTTATCTACGTGACACATCTGATATGGATTATGCCTTCACGTATAATAATACTGCTATTTCATAGCGATATATAAACCAGATAATCACTGCTATTTTACCAAATCATTTAAAGATATTAGCTATTTATGAAGCTAGTCGTGAGTATGGTTGAGAACCACAATCAAATACATTAGAGAAGATTGTGGATTACCTATGAAAAGTGACAAACTGATAATATTGCATAAAGATAATACTGTTTGTATTGCACAAATTAAGAGAGGCTACATAAAAGTTGATAGGTCTAGACTTATATCACCAAAATTTATTTATACTCGTAAACTCATGAATAAAGAAAAAATTAATATTTGCAAAGTTCGTTCAAGTGATAATCCAACAGATTTATTCATAAAGGCACTACCGACATCAATCTTAAAAAAATATGTACATAATATTAAGATGTGTTCATTTAAAATATCTTAATTAGATATATTTTTTAGGGAAAATTATCTATGAATATTGTACTCTTTTTTTCGCTAAGTTTTTATTCTATTGATTTTTCTTAGCAAGGTTTTAACGAAATATATTTATAGGACTAATCATTCAAGGAGAAATGTTAAAAAATATGTAGATGACTACTTAATTAGATTAATCTTATCTTATCAAAATTATGATTAACTTTATCCTATTCAGATTAGAATTGATTCTATAATAGTTGTAATATCATATTCTTATCTAAAGTCTACATACACCACTATATATATTCATTATGGGTGGTGTATGAAATAATTCATAATAAAAAAATTCTCATATTTCTTTTTTTCTACTTATTTTTCTTTATATTTATAACAATAATAATATTTTATTAAATTTCACAATCGATACGAAAACCATATATGAAAAATTCACAAAAATTATCCAGCTACATCAAGTGGACAAAACTATTACGTGCTTGATTATAGAAAATTAAAATTTTTACTAATAAACTATAAATTCAAAAGACAAATAAATACGCACATCTATCTTATATATCTTATAAAGATAGACTCGCTTCTCATTTTATAATAATTAAATAATATTAATTATAAATTTATATATATTATTTCAATTATATCCTTACTATATATATTGCTCTTTTTATATTTTTACTTTGACATAAGATATATTTAATAAATAATATTAAATATAAATATTATAAAAAATTTATATTACAATTAATTTATTAAAACAATAAATGAAATATAATTAAATACAACAAAAAAATAATCTATGGAATGCCCAAATTAATAGCAACAGTTTTTTATTTTTTTTTTAATTACAGTTTTTTTTTTCCACCAATAAGGCTTTGAGCTCGCAGTTAAGAGAATCTGAAACAGTGAAAATAGTTGGTCAAACCCTAAGACTGGTTTTATGCCCATGATCATCAGTCTTGCTTTTTTTATTGTATATCCATGGTAAACAAAATTGTGCACAAAAATCGAAAATAAGCCGACCAAATATACATGTTCAGTTAAAAATCAGATCAAACAGAGGCTCCACTCACTACCATTACTTCCTTATTCGGTGTGGTAATCAATAGAAAAATTCATATTACCAGCAAATTCTCATTTAATTTTTGCAGGCTTGAACTTGATTTTGGAAAAGGTTTGTCATTAGTCCAGAACAAGGCTTTTTTTCTACTTTTATTTTTACTAAAAAGCAGTTATTTGCAATTGTAATGCCAAACAAACTCTAAATGCTTGACATAAGCCATAAGGTCAGCTCAACAAACATTGAAATTATACGAATAAATAAACAAGGACAATAAACTAAAGAAAATAAGGTCAGATTTTACAAAGGGTTTTTGCACCCACAACCAGCTTCCAACGAAAATCTAAAACAGAAATCAGATGCTCGAAATTCTTACAATGTTTCGGGGGAAAAGGATCTGCTCAAAGAATATCACAAGCTTACAATGGTAACTTTGTCGATAAGCACCAGCACATCTCCAGCTGCCTTCTGAAACTTGAACTTCCGCAGTAGAGATATTATACGGCAAAGAATAATACAAGATTGGCCATTCCAGTCAGGTGTACAAACTACGAGAACATTCGTAAGAAGTTGTTTGCATATGCCATTGGCTTGACATCAGGGTGAGGCTGCATATTGAATTAAAGAAAAAAAAATTAAAAATTTTAAGTTGTATCATTTCACATTCCACAAAACCACTTAATTTTTTGAAACAGAACCCACCCCTCCTTATCCCAAAAGGAGAAAAAGGGAAAAAGAACAAAATAATTTCTTAGAGAAAAAAACTGACCACTGCTGCAAATGTTACAATATTTGGCTTCAACTCAGGGGCTTCAAATCGAATAAATGCACCCTTATTGCCCATCTGAGAAGTACAAAACACAAGAAACAATCAAGACAAGCAGTATCATCATAACCACATGCACTCTCAAGACAATTGGAATGACTGGGATAAATGATAATCATGCAGTTTACATTCTAAATATAATACAAAAATGCAGAACTAATATCAGTACACTGGGATCTTTAACTAACAAAAGGGAAAAAAGGAACCAAGGGACCATCCATAAAGGTACTTAACTATGAGATCAGCAAATTACTTGACCCATTTAATCTGTTCTTGCAAGATTAGGTGCATAAATTTTTCGATCTTTCAATTTAAATAAGATTTCTCTGGCTTAATGGGTAATGAATTGTTATTGACAGAATTCCCTCTCATTGTAAATTGAAAATTGAGGTGATTGAATTTGTGTGCTGACCCCATATGTAAAAAATGATACACATGCCAATTCGATAGATCTTTTGTTCTTTCAGATAATGAGGAGGTTCTTGTATTCGAATTTCCTACTCATCCATACTGATCAAACATAGAAGACTACGAAATCTACAAATTTCAACAGAGGACAATCAATGCTAGTACTCTCTGGAAACAGAATCCATCCATGAAAAAGTAAAAAAAAAACTCAGATCTCTTCCTTCAGAAATCCTACTTTTTCTCCAAGCTACCAAAATTAAATGATAGTGTCTCCAAGCCCAAAGTAGATATAGAGGTAGGAAAAGCAAAGGTAGACCAAAACTAACTCGAACAAGATTAATCCAAAATAATCTTACTGTTTTACATTTATCGGAAAAGGTTGTCCTAAATCAAACAGAGTGAAAAAAAAAGAATTCATATAGCCGATCCCAATTAACTTGGGATTAAGGCTTTGTTGTTGTTTTTGTTATTGTTGTAGTGTCTCCATGCCCACAGCACACTCTCAATTGAATTTGACATGTTCCTAATGGATACACATGTTCCTTGCATGCTCTAGTCCACTCAGAAAGCAGGAGCCAACGGCAGACCTATCAGCTTTCGCAAAGCATCTGTTAACTAATATTTGTCATATTTTTTTTGGAGATTGACAGATTTAAAACTCCTTTCTGGGAAGGGAAGAAAAGTAACTTCCCCGTCTTCTACATATACCCCTCGGGGATGTTATTCCTATAATCCTGGAAATAGGATTTCAGCTCAAAATAACCCCTGCAGTATGTTTGTCAAGCTTAAAACAATTATCTTGAAACTCCTGACAGAACCCCCAAAATTAGCAACATTGAATATGCATAGCTAATTGTCATACATTCATGCCAAGCTCAAAACAAAGTTGGCTAAATGCTAATAAGTTTAAAAGCAAGTTTTATTCATAAAATTTGCCATCTAGTCTTGCAAAATTAGCTAAAAGTTTAAAATTTTGATTACCTGATCACAATAATTTGGAGCGGAAAAAACAGTAATAAGTTTACCATCATGCTCAATCTCATAACCTTCATCCTTTACTTCGTGAGACCGCACCAATAAATCTGTCAGTTGTGTGATAATTCATTAGAAGAGACCAATGAGAAACCAAGAAAACTACTCATGCTTGACAACAATTACCTAGATTATTATCCTGCAAAAATCTTTTTGTCACATCTCCACCAAAAGAAAGGCCTACACCTCGCTTGCTAGGACCTCTCCCAGGGAAAGGCTGTGGGTCACTCCATAGCAATTCACACATCAGCCCTGACAAAAATCAAATGAAGTAAAAGAAGAAATTGCATATACAGTATGAGATAAATAAAACTTTAACAAGTCAATAAGAAAATGGTTCTGTATTCCTTCCCCTGTGCATACACATATTTCACTATACCAGCACAGCATATACAGGATTGAAATAAATATGGATAGCACTTGAAAGTTTAAAATAACACAAACAAGCAGTTAAAACAGTGAACCACGCCATTCCAGAGAATATTTTCCATCATTACAGCAGTAATTCCAGGATCAATAATACAATCCAACCATATTCTCTTAACAAACATATACTTTACACTGGGAAAGAAAACATGTTAACTTGAATATGGAATAAAATAGGAAAGTATATAAACTCTTCAATCTTCACACTTTTCCTCAGCCAAATATACAAGAAGTTCCAAGACAACACAAAGAAGAGCATCATATAATTCGTACTTTAACTTCATCATATAGTGACAAATCTTATCAACTCAGCAAGACAGCCACTATAAGGTCATGACAGACAATGAAAACTACTATGTTCCAAATCTACACACACCCACATTTTAGAGACCATGTGTGGAGGTGGACAATCAGAGCAAAAGAATCATATCAATCATCCAAGGGAATCATTCCAACAAACCCAATGAAACATCAGTTTTGCCACAATAAGAAATCAATAACGAAATTCATCTCCACAACATATATGCATCTCACTGATCATAATATAGAACCTTGAGATGACTGATTTGGTGAAATAGCCGTCAGCCACAATAGATGCCAAGATAATTATGAAATGACAATACTGGAGAGAGGATCAAATGAACCAAAACATTACAAATTTAACTTGAGAAAACAAATAAATGACGTAACATACCTTCTTCAGGGGGCTCACAAAAGCGATCTATGGCTCTAATGTCTGACAGTTTCACCCCATCAACACTGAAGAGACCTCCATGAACTACAAAAACCTTCTCATTTATCACATGAGCCAAAGGTAAACAACAAAAGACTTCTGCAAAGAGTTCCACAAATGTCTCACTCAACTTGGACCGGACCTCGCCCTCGAAACCATATATCTTGTTCATACTCTTGCTTTCATGATTTCCTCTAGAAAGATATATGGCTGAAAATTTGAGAAATGAATTGAGTAAACTTTAACAAAACAATGAAATTATTACCAACTAAAGCCACAAATGAAAACCAGCAGCGTTAAACAAGACCATGTCATTGTTAAAACATGTGTGTGTGTGTGTAGATATTAGAAGTTCTGAAGAACCAGAGAGGGTGCACCTGATGGACACATGCACTTGAACGCAAACAATGTGAGAATGACCTCCAAAGAAAATGATCCTCTATCCACAAAATCACCGTTAAACAGATATGGATTCTCTTCTGAAGGAAGACCATTCAGCTCAAAAATATTTAGCAGATCATAGAACTGCAAGCAATACAAAAACAAGGATAAATACCATAGAATTGAAATAGGAAAGAAATAAAATCAATAATGAATAGCCTTGAACAAAAGGACATTTTTCAAATAAGATGCAATAGATGTAAAACCTAGCCGCCAAGAAAGTGTGATAAAGCAAGATGCCAACATGCATCACAAAAGTATTCCATCATTTCAATACATTAGAGAAAGGTACCATTTGTAACATTAGGGAAATTATGATAAAATGAATAGATGTAGACAGAGAAGAATAACAAGGAAAACTTTGAGAAGTTATATTTGGATACTGATAATTCAAATGTTATTTCCACAAACTCAAAAGATATAATGAACAGTATGACCTAGCGATACGCCGGTTAGAAAAACCGAACAAATTAGAGTAGATATAACTAAGAGAGGCAGAGGCAGGCCTAACTGACTTGGTCAAAGGTGGTCCAAAATGATTTTATGATGTTACATCTATCACAAGAGATAACCTTAAATTGTATTGAGTGGAAAAGAAGAATCTATATAGCCGACTCCAATTGACTTGGGATTTAAGGCTTTGTTGTTGTTGTTGTTGTATGAACTTCAAACCACATAATGTGGTGATTTCAATTGACACGTATTCTCTTATTTTGGTTAGAAACAAAGGTTTCAAATTCATTTCTTCCAAATCACTAAAATCATAAACAAAACAACCAATTTGCATTTCCATATCCTCCTCTACAACGCATAACAATAAAACTTGCTAAAAACTAGGATCATAGGATGGCTCTAACACCAAAATGACAATACACAAATAAAGTCAGAATGATATATGCATCAGAATAGTTTTGTTGACGAGATTCTTGACGGATTTGTAGGATAACATGTCATTTAAATATTATCAGTTATTATTGAAATTAAATGAAGACTATGAAAATCAGATTTGTTGCAGTTCTATAGTAGCTGAACTTTGCACAAACAGTGCCAATCAAATTCTCTCTCTCTCTCTCACCTTTTCTTCTCACCTAATATGTCACACGTTGGCAGTCATCTTATCCTTCAGAAATTCAAATTACCATAGTTAAGGCTAGCCTTAATAATTTATCAAGTTTTGGACAAAGCTTTTCCTTGTTCATTAAATGCACATTCAGACTTTTATTGCATCACAGGCAACAAGTTGATAACCTCACTCAGCATGTAAAGAAGCACCATAAGTTTGGAGGTCCAATTCCGCAATTGTATGTAAAAGCAAGCACTTTTTTTTGGGTAGCCAAAAGGAGCGGTAAGGTGATTACCTGACCATGTACATCACCGCAGACAGTGAAATGCTTCCCATCAGGAACATTTATGTCAACCAGAGAAGGCAGAGCTCGTAACATTTCTCTTGTTTGTAATACTATTTGGAATGCATATCTGTATTGCCACAAGGTACGAAGAAAAAGCATTAGATAAGCCAGATAGTATAATCCAATTTCATTAATATCTCATCATACCGTTTGTGTAAGCATTTTTTATTCTTGAAATCATCCATCATTTTCTTCACAAAATCTAAAGTAACTGTGTCTCCCTCTATCCTCGCACCTGAGTACTGTGGCTCCACATCTACCATAGAAACAGAAAAGCAATTCAATAAGCATATAAGTAAGATTGTCCCAGTAACCACAAGTTGAGATTTAGAAAAAGAACAGTTAGTATGCAAAGAGAGGATGGCTGGGCTGGGAGAAGGAGATGCAGACAGAATTGAGGCCATCCACATATAAGGGAACATACCACAATGTAGGCTAAAAGCTCAATCCCCCCCCCCCCCCCCCCCCCCCCCAAAGGGGGTTGTTAACAAAATACTAAATAAAAATGCAGACCATTAGATCTAGAAGTTTTCTGCAATAACAAATCCACGGCCTTGCTCTTTCTTTATCCATTTATATTTGCTACTTTTCATTAGTCCTTTTCATTTGATAATTAATTTCAACATAATGGATATGCATTCACATGGTGCAAGCACAAGTTTCAGCATATACCAAATAAAAACAAATGCTTTTTCTTTCTTTCTCTTTGATTAGAAAATAAAAATGACTGCTACAATCAACAGCAATATTATGATAATGGATTGTGGCCATAACGCTTCATTAACCCTCAGCTCAAACCTAGGTCAAGTATTTGTCTCTCGGCAAAGACACCACTACTCTTCTGGCCAACCCACCAACATGCACCTAAGACCACCAGTATCACCATCAGTGCTGCCACCACCATTGCGGCTGTTTCCCTTCCTACCAAAAAAAAAGCTGCTGTCACAACTGCTACTGCTACTGGTGCTCTGGCCACTTGGGTGGGCACGGATGATGAACTGGGGCCAGTCCCTATTACGATAATATAGAAAATATGTAATTAATAGTTACCGTGAGTATAATTTTTATTGAGACAAATGAACTAAAAATATAATTATAGTATTAATAACAATAAAGCTTAGCTGCAAACTAGGCATATACAAATTATATATCTAGAACCTGCTCCAAAATTCAAACCTAGCATGTTTGAAAGCTTAACCAGACTTCGCCAACCACCAGAAATAGATGGAGCATCAAAATTTAAGCAGTCCCATCCAAATTCATGAAGGCACTCTGAGAAGAATCACAGTGCTCTAACCAAGCAACTCCACATAATGCATTAGGGAAACCAAATAGGATTAGAGAGGTTGGCGCTGAAAGAATCTCATACGCGACAATCAGGATGAAATAACCACCCTTAGAATCAACAGTCTTAAGTGAAGGACAAGATGAAGGGGGAAATAAAGCACTTGAAACATAGGTGAAGCCGCAGGTCCTGATGGTATGACCGGGTTCAGAAACATTGGCATGTCATGAAAAAAACTGATAATATTCAGAGAACCTTTTGAGAAAATCAGGCACAAATGCTGCTCAGGGATATTTGAGAAGGATGGTGCAAGATAGAAGAGACTATGAGCCCATTAGCATTGTGGTTAGTGTTTCAAGTGCTTGCACTCATTTTTAAGTTAGGTGATATGGTATTTGATCTAACATGTTAATCATAACTCCTCAGATAAAGTCTGTCAAACACCCAACCAGAGTTTAATACAGACAAGTCAGCATATTTTAAGAAAGGAAGAACACTTCTCAATGTTTTACTTAATGCAAAAGGATAATCCTTAGGTTATTTGTAACTTGCACATGGAGACCAAATGATATCATGACAGGAATGGACTTCAGAGTCAAGTGGAGAAATCAATGAAGAAGATATAACTTCAACCAAATAATGTGCCAGCACAAATGGCTTAGCAATAATGTTCAGCTACTAAAGGTTTATGGCAAGGACACCCATTTTGTCCTATCATTTATCCTTCTAAAGTAAGTCTTTTGCGTCATGTTAGCAAAAGCAATTGAAGCCAGTAAACCTATTAGTTAGGTTAGATTGAAAGGGGAAGTTATGGCATTTTTCATCTTCATTTTACTGTAAATATTATTTTCTCCAATAGGTGAAGATATGGATTCCTAAGCTGTTATGGATTATGGAGAAACTGTCTTTCTATCTCTTGTTTCCATCTAAGGATATGATGTCCTTTTTTTTTCTCTTTTTCATAATCATTTTTTCTCAACATCCTACGGATGTTTCTTTTTTTTTCAATTCTTCCCAATGAAAATGTACCAAACTTGAAAACGATCTTGTACAGAAAACTTGTGAAGGTTGTCACTGCTTGATCCAACAACTAAGCCAATTCATACCACCTTATTTTGGTTCAGTTTGACAGTTCAAGCAATACATTGGTAGCCATTTTTCGGAACAAAATAATAAATTTTGGTCCAAAAGTGCTGCACCTTTATCAAGTTGACCAGTATGGGACAGAACACTTCATCCTGTCCACGATCAAAGCAAACAGCAAATGGCCTTGACAATGTAATGCAGAAGAGATAACAGAGAGGATAGAAATTAGGGCTTGCAAAAAAGAAAAAAAAATAAAGGCTAGGGTGTAATATCCCAAAGTATACCCTAAAAGTTTTGGAATACTTATTGTTATATTTGAATTAAATATATATGTTTAAATGGAAAGAGAAAAGAGGTAATGAGGAGAGTGTATATGTTGTATATATTGAGATATATACAACATATACAAGTCAAAGAAAGAGTTAATTTTTATTAATTAATTATAACGAAAGTAATTAAGTGGAATTTGAGTGAGTGGAAGTGGATGGAGATATTTTGAATATTTTATTTGTTTAAATGCTTGGAGGAGAGGGTTTTGAGGAGAGAGTTGTTGAGGGTTGACTTTGTTTTCTTTCTTTTCTTCTTGTTTCTTTCTTCTTAGTGGCTCATCTTCTTTCCTTTTCTTTTCTTTTGGCCGGCACTCCATAGCAAGAGAGCAAGAGAGAGATTTGATCTTCTAAACTCAAGATTGAAGAAAGTTTTCAAGTGATCAAGTTGGAAATTTAAGAGTTTCTTCATCTTTGGTAAGTTTTCCACTTGATTCTTTGATTTTCTTTGAGTTTGTGAGTTTAGGTTGTGGTTGATATGTGTTTGTTTGATTGTGGTGTGTTTAAGAGTGTTTGGTTCAATTGATTTTGGATTTTGGGGTTGGATTGAAGGAAAGAGTAAGTTTGTTGGAAGAGAAAGTGTTGTGGTTGTGTTTTGGGTTTGTGGTGATGATTATGATTTGTGTTTGATGTATGTTTTGAGTTGTTTTGGTGTTTTTGTAAGTTTGTTATGGTTTTTGGGTGTGTTTAGTTAAGTTGGTTTGGAGTGGATAATGGTGGAAGTAAGAGGTTTGTTGGATGTGTTGATGATGTTGCCAGAATCTGGATTTTTGGCCTGACACGCCCATGAGCACGACCAGGTCTTTAGGCGTGTCAATGGTTCTGTATTCTTAGATGGGTGACACGATCAGTAACACGCCCATGTTGTTGAACATGTCATAGCTACTGTGTTGGGGAAGAATTGACACGGCCATGAGTACGCTCATATTGTTGGACATGTCAATGTTTCTGTGAGACAGAATGTATTACACGTCCAGTGACACGCCCGTGGTTCTGAACGTGTCAAAGCTTCTGTGTTATGGAGTTAGGGCACGGTCAGGGACACGCTCGTGTTATTGAGCGTGACATGTGTAAAGTTTGCCCTAGTTAGTCCTTAGTCTTATTATCTCATGTGTATTTCTAAATAAGTGTGTATTATTCCTTTTGGATTAGGTTGTGAAGAGGTTGAGTTGCCCTAACTTAAGTGTTGAGGATTCTTGGAAGAGGAAGTGTATAGATTGGTTTGAGTTGTTCTTGAGGTAAGTACAAACCCTACATTATTGCATACATTTACATGACATTGGGACTTAACACATTTTGTTGTAAATGTGTTAAGTAATCTATTATATTGTTGATACATTTGATTAATGCTATGAATTGCATAATGTGAAATATATGATGATCATTCATAATGTATGTGCAATGTAATTGGTCATGATGAATTGTTTTAATGTGAATTGAGATATGATGAAATGTGAAGCTATTGTTGTTGGCTATGATAGTACAAATGAAATAATTGGGGCATGGTTGCCTATTTGGTTATGGAATATGAAATGAGAAATGAATTGAGAAAGAGATAATTGAAATAATTGTGTGCTTAATATGTTATTCAATTTTCAGAGTTCTGGGTTTGGCGGCATGCCTATGAATTGCTGGATAGGTGAAAAGACCGGGTCGTAAGCCGAGTCCAGCTGAAAAATGTGAAATGTGATGTTTTTGGAGTGAAAAGACTGGGTCGTAAGCCTCAAAAACAAATTCTTAAAACTAGATTGAGTGAAAAGACTGGGTCTAAGCTCAAATCTAGTTGATTATCCATGGATAAATGTATTGATGATTGTGATTATGGACCAAAGCAGTAACTCTGAACTTTGAATAACCTATTAGTGTCTTTTGGGCCCATGCTTGTCTTTGTTTCAATGTGATTCATGAATGATGAAACAATTGAATAAAATAATGGAATGTGGTGCTATGGAAAATATTAATATACCTTTTATAAATATTGTCTTTATTATTGATGGTATGACATTGACATTGCATTATACCATATTGTTATTGTGGTTTGTACCACTAAGCCGTTGGCTTAGCGCGATTGTGGTTCATCGCGCAGGTGACAGGGTAGAACCAGAGAGTTCAGCTAGACCGAGTTGAGTCTAGATTCTGAAGCGTTGATAGAGGGCTTAAAGATCAAAGACAAACTGACAAAGATGTATAACTTTTATGTTTTGTAAAACATGGATTTTGATGTATATGTATTTGTAAATATTGTTGTATTTTCCGCTGCGTATCAAATAAATGTTTTATCTATTGTACTTTATAATATGATTTGAATGTTTTAAGTTTTCTTATAATATTGCTAAATTGAAAGATCGGTTTGCTTATTATAAACTGTAGCACATCTGTATTCGGTATACGTATATTACAGGTGTGTGTAGTGTGCGTATACGGGGTATAGGGGTGTTACATAGGGACTTGGGAGTCCTGAGAAACCAGTAAAGAGAAGAAAGGAAGAAGAATCTCTCAAAAGGAGACAAAAAATAAGCTGAAAAGAGAAATTCCAATACTCAAACAAACCCATTAATGTAGGCAAAACTGTCTTTCATATATTACCACAGACCTAATTGACATGCCCCCCATACAAGCAATGCAGCACATGGTTTATTTCAACATAAAGAAAAGAAAATATAAATTAATTTTTATTTCTAATTAGAATTTATTATAATTTCCAGCTAAAAGGCTATCTGATTACTGTCCAACAATAGAACAAATATCAAGTAATTACGCAATAAAGGCTTAAAATTAAAACAATAAACCTTCTTGAGACAAATGAGAAGATTCATTTACCAATGAACCCATGATAGCAACTCAACAAATGCTATATATTACACTGAATGAAGATTAATGCTTCCAAGGACAGCTCAGAGACCACAAAGGAGCAGAAGAATCAATATAAAGGCATATCACAACCTCAAAATCTATGATAACCAGAACTCTAGTAGGGTAGAGATTCTTTTTAAAATATATATATATATGTATGTGTAAGAGAGAGAGAGAGAGAGAACAGGTTTGTGTCTTATTTGTCCAAGCCCTCGCAAAAATTTCATCCATATCCAGTTAAAAATAAAAATAATAAAAAAAAAAAGACAGTGCTATGAAGTTTCATGCCATTATCATTTCAATTTGTAATATCACACCCTTGGTTCCAGTCACAGTTAATGGTAGACTGTTTCCAGATATATAAAGCTTACATTTCCTCTAATGATTAAGTGTTAAAAATTTATTCATTGTATTATATCCAGCATAAAGCCTGTCTGTTCAGTGCAGAAACCACATTTCTCAAACATTAATCACAGTATCTAAAACCCCACCAATACTAAATGTAGCTAAACATATTATGATTCTCTTTACCTAATCAATAGTTGGCTTCACCATAAGCCCTCTCATATAAACGCTAAGATTTAAAAAAATCCAAAATTGCTTTTACCCTGTTTGAGCTTTGGCAAACAGTCTTTTTAGAATCTTTCACAAATAGCCTGTTATTTGCAGGAACAACATAATCTTCACTAATTGCATAATAGGATTCAGATTGCATTCCAAAATACACCACACATAGCATCACATTCTCCATAAGGTTGGTTTAAACCCACCTCAAATTAATCTATACGAATATGCACCATCAGTTCCAAATTAAAAACAGCATAATTAAGAAATCCACAATGAAGTAAGAAACAGAGGTATGTGTTGAGATAAGATTCTACAAACAAAAATTTATAAGTTCTCAAGTTTAACCTCCTTCAACAATAAAATAAACAAATAAATTTATGAGTTCCAACCAACTGAAGGTACATAGCACTAGCAAGTTTTGAGTTTGTAATGCAACCAGTTTCAGACCAGCAAAGCAATCTCAAAGAATTTATAAAATAACAAAGCATTTAGTTAAGACTAACAAATAAAACATGGTCCTAATCCCATCAAAGCGTTGCTTCCTATCTAAACAGAGTAGCAGGCCCCTCAACCATGTCAATTTGCAATCTTCCAGCCAAAATGAACAAATTAATCAAAGAACCTAATCTCTTTTCACGCTATGCCTTTTTAGGTTTAACTGTTTTACCATCACAAATTGACAACTAAATTGAAGACAGTGGATGGGGAAAAAGCAGCAGAAATACTGCAGATGCACAAACAGAAATCAGCTCAGAAAAATCAGTACCTATAGTATGAAAATCAATAGAATCAGCTACTGATCGTCTTTCAGACTCGGGTACAGAAATTGCTTCTTCAAACTTAAGCTTCATTACTGCCTTCTCACATTCCTTCAATTTCTTGGAAGCATCAGGATCATTTGGACAGATTTTCTTAACCTAAATTAAGCATATGACAAATAAGAACCATAAATTGGCATATCACAGCATAAATTTTACCAAAGTAGTCCAAGGATCATCTTCTTTAGACAAGGAAAATGTTGCTCAAATAATTGGCCAAAACAATAAGCACATCTAACAAAAGGTGAAATAAGACAAAGTGGATCACTAGGCTGTCAAGTAATTGACATTTTAAAACAAAATTTTTCTAAATCCAAACAAGATGGCAATTTTAGTTTTACAATATAAATGGTAACCTATTAGTAGTGGAATTATTATTCTTTCCACATCAGAAAACTTTCTTCTTCCAATGCAGGTTACAATCATTCACTACTTTATAATTTATTGAGATCCCTGCTCAAGACCTATTGTGGAAACTAGATTTTTATTTTTTGGCCCATAATCCTTTGGGTAGCTAAAATAAGAAATCCTTTAAATTGTTATTCCATTTTTGCAAGACTCCAAAAGATATGATAAGAGGTTTATGATTTTACAGGGGTATCTTAGGAAAGCAAGACCCAGATTTTATAGCATTGAACTATAGCTAGTATAAATTTTTAGGAAAAAAAAAGGTTTTCAGGCTGCAGTATATGGCAATATTGTGGCTTGACTTGTCGAAACCAAATTAAAACTGATTAATTCCATCCAAACTAGAGATCATACGACAGAGTGCAATGGCAGCATGTTTATAACGGGCATTTAAAGCTGATTCTAGTGATGATTATCAGCTTTGGTGGAATCTTAATTAGGTTTATTTTGCAATAATTTAAGCAGAAAATTTCAGGAATCTATCTTTGTATATAGTATGGGTACTTTAGTAATTTAGAGATCTTCCGGAAAAATTATTTGGACTCTGGACATCTTGAGGAGTTCTTAATGTGGGATAATATTATTCCTTTTAGTTTATTTTGGGAGTCCAAATCCTTAGATGTGGACTAGTTTTGCACTCCATTTCTTAAAAGTTTAGGATTAGTTCAAGTCTCTATGAATACCTAAAAATGTAATGTCTTTAATTTAATTTTCAGTTAATAAAAAAATTGCTCTAAATTATTGCTTTGCAAGTTGTGTGATGCAGTTCATTCTAGGTGTGATGCAAAGGAAATTCAGGTGTAAAGCCTAAATTACACCAATTCCCACTACTGTTCACAGTATTAGGACAGCTCCATAGTTTTCTGTTACTGCATAATGCTTCTTAAACCCATTCCTTTACAAACCCTATCTACCTGCCTGAAATTTTCTAACCATTATAGTCTACCTATAAACACTTCCAACCTGTACTGCATCATTTTTAGTCATAATCACAAAACAAGCAAATAAAGAAGTACTCTGAATTTGCCACAAATGAATGCAAGCCGGACCTAACACAGATATAGTTGATTCCTTTAGCCATTCTTAGTCAGAACCCTGGTAATCCACCAGAAGCTCAAGTTCACCCTAAAGATTCCAAGAGGTCCTACATCAGCCCCTCTACACCATCTGAGCTGCTCCAGTGGCTGAGCAGCCTGGCACTTACCTAAGAAAGACAGATCATTGAACTATTGTCTCTTTTAAGTTCAGTCAGCAAGATGCTGAGAAAAAGTAACAAGAGACTGGCCTAGTCAAAATGAGCTTATATAATCCCATGAGACATGCATACGAACCATAAAAGCACCGCAATTTCTTGCTGCAAAGCAGACATTACCTAAATCACATTAGTACAAACATATGCATTAAATATTGTTATTGTCATTTCCAATATAGTACATAATTGTGAATTAAGTAGAGGATGGGACTTTGGCGGCAGGATTATCATTTTATGACATCGTTATATTATTAACCTAGAACCTTAGGTTCTCACAACCAAAATGTTATAATTGAATGATTGAACTAAAACCAAGTACGCTTGCTCAGGCTGTGTCCTTCCACAGAAAAATAAAGCAGAGAATTTATAAAACTACCCTTACGAAAAATATAAAATCATTTATCTAAGCTTATCATTTATCTAAGCTTCCTACCACTATGATGCTTAAAGGAAGAATAGAATCGTGAATAGATCCTTCTGTCCACCAAAGACTTTGCCCATGATTATGACTTGAATTAACTATGCCTCTACAATTACAGAGAGGAATATATGCTTCATAGTCAGTCATCATTCTCTATGGTAGCTCCACTCTTCAAGACATACTAAACATTTTGCCTCAACTCCGCAAAGCATCATCATGGGAGTTCTGATACCCTAATTGATTAGAAACTAAAACTTTAAATTCTTATATGTTCTTTTATTTGGTAAATGGGGCTACAGATTCTTTGCAATATCCTCCCTTTCAAATTATTTTGAAGAAAACACAAACCAAAAAAGTAAGTTCATAAAACTAAAGCATGGTTATAAAAATTCATGGGCATATTGAGGAGAATATTGACTAAAAATAAAATATGGATTTGAAATAAAGAAGCAAGGCTCAAGTGCTATGATAAAGTCTTTGATAGGTTGTTAACTAGATTTGTAGAACTGCATTTAGGTCGGTTAGTTCTATAATAGTGACTGCTAAACAGTGAAGGAGCAGCATATTCTTGAAAACGGCATAACTAAGAAGAGAATGTTAAGATTGCTTGATCAAAGGAAGAAACACGAGCAACTCAATAATACTGAAATCAGTAAAGCATCTTGATAATAGTGAAATCATTATAAAGGGGGAGGCATGTAAGGAGAACTGAAGGAGGGTCACGAGAATCTTGAAACAGGTACAGAGTTATCGCATTAAAAAGAATTGTCAACAGGACACTAAGTAATATTAACAAATAATTTGGCACGTCCAACATAGCCCTAGAGCTCAACAATGAAGAGTAACTCAAATGATACACAGACCTAAGAGACAACATCAACTAATTTAACTAATTTCACCCAGTGCTATCAATGAATTTCAATACAATCACTTAAATTTCAATTTGTCAAAGAAAATCACTAATCTTTAATTTGAGTTCTAATAAAATCATTATGACTAAATTTTATATAAAAATTTGGTAAGATTTTTCACATGATAGCCAACTAAGAAAATTTTACAGCCCATTTTTAAGTGTAGAACTACACTAAAAATAATATCACTTATTTCACAATAGTCCAAAGAAATTTTTAATGATATCTAGAAACTAATAACCTAATTTATTTCCACTGTCAAAGAAAATTACTAATCTTTATTTGAGTTTTAATAAAGTCATTGACTAGATTTTATGTAAAAATTTTGGTCAGATAATTTTATACAATATCCAACTAAGAAAATTTTACAGCCCTTTTTTAATTGTGGAACTAAACTATAATAAATTAATAATATTACTTCGCTATCACAAAAAAAAAAAAGCAAAGGAATCTTAATGATATCTAGGAAATATAACCTAATTTAGAAAAAATTAAACTTCAGTAATCTTATTTGACAAGTTCAAGTCCAATGACTGTGATGAAATTTAGTGGCAAGTTCAGTGGTAATCAATGAAATTTAGCCAAACTAATTCAAAATTGAGTTCTATTTGAGTTGAGTACATCATAGCTCATGCTCTGTACTTTAAGGACCATGTCCGTCACATATCACATGCATCAGAATACAGAAACTATGTTAAAAAAAAAATTAGAACTATGTCAAATACACATTTAGACCTTTCTATTTGAGACTAAACAAAACAGATAAGTATGACACAAAGACATGTGGTTTTGCTCTAGTCACATTAATTCCTTCATCCTAGAAATTTTTATTTGGAAATATATTCTAAAATGTGGAATTATAATTTATAGTAGCATATTATAATCATTGTAGATGTGGAATTCTTGTAGTAATTATATGGAGGCAATGCTGCATGCAAGCCATGTACAAGGAAGATTTTAGAGAGACATAAGTGGACTAAGCAGTCTTGGTAAAACTTCGATGTCACATGACAAGTGCTAAACACGATAGAAGAATAGAATATCTGCAGCAAGGAAACAAACCAACTTAGTGGAGAATACATGAAGATGTATGTCAAAGTAGAAAATATAAGAAGTATATGTCAAGGTAATAAAATCCAATGAAAGAGAGGATATGAAGAGAACAAGTGAGTGGAAAAGCAATCAACTCAGAAAGGAAGAGAGCCAAAATCTCACCAGGGATGGTGGGAGATTATGGCGATAAGGAAGAGAAGAATAAAATCTAGAGAGGTGAAAGTCCAAAATTACTTTGGTTAAGAACAAATAAACTACTTTTGTCAAAGAGAACACATGACTGACACCTGGGCTCACTATCTAGGGTTAAAAAGTAGTGGCCTCTCCATAATGAACTCTGCTTTAAGCTCTCCAAGCCAAGACAGTATTGATCATTCAATTTTCAAGAAATTAGTTGTAAAATCTTGTTACTAATTTCTTGCACAATTTGATCCAATATCTTCAACCACCCAAGATTCATGATTGGGTGTTTCATCAGGTAATGGATGTAAAACATGTCTCACATGCATATGAGTAATAGAAATATAAAATAGAAGTAAGTTCCAAACAGTCACAAATTGTCAAAAGAGGAGTATTACAAATTACCATTTATGTTTAGCTATAGGACTTGAACCGCCTAATTATTTTCCAAAATTGCATTCTCAGTTATATGGCTGCATCATGCTCCACTTTAATAATCCATAGAAGAAACCACCTTAATTTCTCTATAAATGGCATGCCAAATACATACTTCACTACCTCCATGTCGATACACATTCTAGTTAAAGTCAGTTTTTCTTACGTTAGAAGGCCACAAAATGCAGTCGTCATTCCTAATAATTTGATTTTAGCATAGAAATCACTGATGCATCACTTGCCCTTCACAGCTTCCCAATGTGCAAATTCTAGTGCATCATACTCCCACTGACAACCATCAGTTGGATTCAGAGGAATATTAATATTACATTTTGTTCCTCTTCCTCCCAAAATATAAGATACATACTTCCATATAAACTTTTTCCATAGTATGTTTAATAAATAAAAGCAAAACCTATGGGTAGATAATCAGTTAACTATCTCTACATTGATTTATTTGTCATGAAAATATGGGTAGCAAGTTATCTCTACGGTTGCACCTCTGTTGGGGGTTATGGATACTCGTATTTATCATAACAGCAACACTAATAAGAAATTAGTAAAAAAGGCTACATAAAATAACGCAAAAACAAAATCTAAACATGCAGAGTTTCTTAGGCACAAGCAATAGAATTGAAGTGATTCTTCATGCAATATGTCCTATGAAAAGTTCCAAAATTTAACCCAGCAGTAAATCAGTTCCATTTACTAGACTAAAGTGACAGTTCCTGGAACAAAAAAGACAAACAAAATCATAAAATCGAAATGAGAGACAATCTAAGCAAACAAAATACCTGTTGGAAGTCCTTCAGTGCATCTTTGAATTTTCCCATAGCAAGATAAGCAGCACCCCGCCTGTAATAACCCTGTCTAATTCAGAAAACTATCAGAACAAGGCAAAGAGATGCACAAGCATGACCCACAAAAATTCTAGTGAAGCAATACGTGCCTTAGAATATTTAGGATCAATTTCAATAGCTTTTGAAGCATCATGTATTGCACTACCATACTCCTCCAATTTAGTATGCGCAAATGCACGATTAGCCCAGTAAACAGCATTGAAACCATTCAATTCAATTGCTTGTGAATATAAATCAATAGCTTGACCATACTTATGGGCTGCAAATCAAAAATGACAGGAATTGACTTCATATTAACGAAAAGAAAAACACCAGAACAACACTATCTCTAGTTCAAATTAATTTTTTCAAGTAAAAGAAAAAGAAATAACAAGAAAAAAGAACAAACTAAGTATCATCAGACCTTTAAAGGCTTCATTAGCGAGAACTTTGATTTCTTCAGCTCGCGAAAATTTTGAATCTTCAGATTCCATATCGGGCATAACAAACCGCTTGTTATTGTTCACTTCAAGTATGTTATAATCTTAACATACAATAGATTCCATAAATATTATCTAGTTAAAGCTCTGCAAAATAAAAATAAAAAATAACCATACAAGAAAATGCATTATTTTCACATGAAAAAACTGTGATTGTATGAGACTCCATTGTTAAAAACGGATTGGTACCGGAGAAAAGGAAATCAAAGGAAGAAAGGAAATCTATTAATAGGCTGGGCTGAGCTGTTGAGTGTAAATTATGGCTATGGCGACTCTTGTTTGTTCAACGAAGAAGACGAACGAGAAGGAGAGAGGAGAGAGAAGAGTGGAGGTTTTACTCCCGCTAGTACGCAAGACTCTGAGTAGAAGTCCTTAGAATAGGGTTTCTTTTCAGGCAGACAATAGAAACGGTACCGTTTCATAATCTAGTTCACTTTAATCCATAATCTTGAACTTGCTCTCTAATTTTAACCCTAGCCTTCTAATCCCCAGTCACCCACAATTATTATGCCAACCACCGACTGTGGTATCGCCATCTTGTTCTTAGAGAAGTATATTGTTCTTTTGTTATGGAGTTTTGATCATATGTCAATTACCTATACTGTATTTTATAATTTAGATGTTGTTGTGTCCCCTTTCTAAAGCATATCAAAATTCCAATTAACTACTTCGAATTAGAGGTTTGAAAAGATAATTATTATTAACAGGCATTGAGTGAAATGCAATTGCTCATATTAGAGTTTTAAAAAGATAATAATTATAATGAGTATTAAGTGTATTGCAATTGCCATTGTGGTTGTGGTGTTGAAATAAACATTAAGATTTGAGGTCAGTCATATCTAGTCTCTCAAGTTTATGCTTTTTTTGGGTTTACAATTCAAAAACAAAGCTTGATTCTAGTAGAAAAAGGGGCTTTTTTGTTACTTGCAAAGAGTGGTAGTTAGATATGAGACTACTTGTCTTGTCTAAACTTTGAAGAACAAGGTCATGTATGATCTTTAGAAATTACACTAGTTTTAGTGTCTTTGAGTAAGAGAACAAGTCAACGATTGACAAATGAACCCCGAACAACTTCTGTCATTTTGCCTAAGACAATTGTTTTCCGAATCTAGTAATTCAACTTTCACAAACACTATGTGTGTCAACTTTGATTTTATTTCTATCACTCTTTCTCTACATGCACACACATATCAACCTCAGTTGCAATCTTTTCATTTCAAACCGATGCTTTATTTGCACTTATTTCAATTAGTAGGGCATGATGAAACATTTTAGTCACTAAAAATCACATATTTTTCTTGTAGAATAGAGACCATAGATTTGGTTTTTCAATACAGTGGTAGATGGGAATGGTCACCTTGTATAACATATGTTGATGGGAAAATTGATATGGTAAGGAATTTTGACATTGATTTTCTTTCATTCATAGATATTAAGAAGAAGTTTAAGGATGAGTTAGGGTTTGCTAAATTGGGCAAAGTTTATATTTTGAAACCTAGAAAAGATTTGCATGAAAGATTGTTCTTAATAGAAAGATGGGATTAGAAAAATGATAAAATACTTTATTGAAAATAGAGTGCATGAAGTTCATATATATGCACACCAAGTAGTTAATGACGCTATAATTGTAAGTGACCATCCTGTGTTAGAATATGGGAAAGTAAATAAGCACATTCCTACATAGTGTAACAAAGCATGGGGAAGAAAGGTAGAAGCTAAGGAAGATGATAATGTAGTTAATGAGAATGTGATAGGTTTGGATTGTAACACCCCTAGACATTCCTATTAAGAATTATCAGGGGATGCCATACAATGTTTCTACACATTTACATTTAATTTTAAATAAAAACTAAATCTAATATAAATAAAAATTTTAGCAGAGTCTACCCTAAAATTTGACATTTCTAACATCTTCTCCAATCAAAACACAATTTGCAGAAACACAACTTGCAGAAGAAAGCACTTTCAATATTTCATTCATTCAACGTCAACTCCAATTTTAATAATTTATCATCTATCAAACTAAATGTAACACCCCTAGATAATCCTATTAAGAATTATCAAGGGATGTCATACAATGCCTCTACACTTATACATTTAACTTTAAATAAAAACTAAATATAATATCAATAAAAATTTTGACAGAGTCTCCCCTAAAATTTGACATTTCCAACATCTTCTCCAATCAAAACACAGCTTGCAAAAGAAAACACTCCCAATATTTTATTCATTCAACCTCAACTCCAATTTCCATAATCCATCATATATCATCTACAATTTAAAACAAATACCTTTGATTTTATTCATAGTTTATTTCATTAGATATTTACTACAACTAATATATTTTAATATAAAGTTTAACCCAGACTATAGATATAAAGTATGCAGTACTCTAAATTATTCATATTTATACAATTGTCATTGTAGGTACAATACTGCTATGTGAATAAAATTAAATATATAATACAAAACTCTTTGTTAACCACCTTCTGATATGCAGTTGATCTTGAAAGGCTAGAACTCACTCAGTTGGATCTATTTTGCTTGTCTGATTTGCGCGTCAGAAATAATCTAATACGCAAAACAATGCTTAGTAGTGCTTGTATATTTATAATTTGCCAAAATTATAATATAAAAAATATTTATAATAACAAATGAAAATAAACTCTTCACTTTGATCATAAAGTAAATTAATAATTAATTTAATCAATTGAATTCAAATTACTTACCTAATTCATAATAAGCTCTAAAATTTAAATTAAATTTAAAAGAAAATAATCACTTTATAGTTGGTTATTAAAATATTATTAACTAAGATAAAATAATATTCACTTTTTAGCTAGTGATTAAAACATTATTAATAAAAATAAAAGTTCCATAATACATTCACATTTTTCACACAATTTTGTAAACACTTACGTCACACTTTTCTCATTTTTATTAAATTTTATTTAATTCTTTTGCCCTCATATACTGATTTTAAAATCTAAATTCAAATAACGGGATCACTGATGACAAGTAAATGCCCACTATAAAGAATATGACTAGTGGCATATTGATGGCAGAATGCCCCCTATTACTAATGACACAAAGTGTCCTTTGATAATACAAATGTCCACTATCACTGGTGACTATCACTGTGGGCATCCACCCTATGGCTAGCCATTCAATTCAAAAACTAGGTTTAATACCAATATAATCAGATAATCCAGTTATTTTTTTTATTTTCAGTCAATTCCATAGTCAATAATAATGATAATATTTTTAATAATTCTTTAAAACAATAATCACTTTCCTCATTAACCAATTGACATTAAAACTTTAACAATTCAATTTAATAAATTTTACTTCATCCATTTACTACATAAAAGTGAATTTATTTCTCAACTCTTCAAAATGTGCTAGATTCTTACCTTCTCTGGCAGTCTCTCTTTCCCACTTCTTTCTTAGTACTAAATCTCTAAAAATTATATAGATTTAAACATAGGTCTTAGGAACATACATAAACTTATATTTAAAGTTTCATATTTTTCTAAGTTCCTTTAATATATTTAAAAATTATGTTTTCCAAACCTATATATTCTGTTTTTATATTAACTTTACTAGAAGCACCTATTTTTTAATTTTATTTAAGCACCAAATCTTTATAAAAATTTATGAAATTTTAAACATAAAACAAAAACATATATAGGAACTTGTAAAATAATTTTTTATTTAAATTATATTTACTTAACCTTACATATTCTAGTTTTACTGTCACTATTCTGGCAATTTCACTTTTTTATTTTATTTTTATAAATAAACCTTCGTTAAAATTTATGAAATTTTAACCATATATCTTAAACATGTATATGATCTTATATGTAAAATTTCAGATTTTTTTCCTTTGCTATTTTACTACGGTTTATAATTGAGTTTCTTAAACCTTAAAATTCTGGCTCTATGGCACAGTCATGACAACTTATATTCTTCTATTTTTCTTTTATGTTAAATCATCTTTAAAAATTATGAAATTTTATACATAATCTACTAACACATAGATAAATTCTGAAAATAAAATTTCATAATTTTTAAACATTTCTAGGTTAGTTTAAAAATTTGGACAAAAGACACTTCACAATTAATTCAATTAATATGGTTCAATTAGCTTCCATAAGAATTAAAAATCAAAAGAAAATTAAATAATAGCAAACTATTAATACACAAGCACAAAACTTCTTTCAAGTAGCTTCTCCCTTCTCTTTTCTCAATTTTCTTTGAGTTTATAATGATGGTTTTAGGGTTTTTCACTTATTTTAATGAATTCTACTAAACATTTTGGGTTATACATGAATTTTTCTTAATTTTTCTCTTAAATTTGATGGAAGAAGGAAGAAAAATGAGATTTTTGGCTATGGATGGAGGTAAGATTGGTTTTGATGGAAGGATGAAGAATAAAAATGATTTTTATTTATTTATTTATTTATATTTTATTAGATTTTGATCATATAAGGTGTGCTCACCGTAACTTTGGTGCACTCACTTTCTTAATTATTTCTAAATTCGACTTTAATTCTGCCTGGAGTAGAGGCAAAAATCTCTACCTATAGTGGTTAATCTTAAACTAGGTTTTAAATCATACAATATTCCAAACTAGGGTTAACGCATGCAACATTAGGGTTAATATGCAGACTAAAGTTCAATAACATGATTTAGGTTTTAAGGCTAAGCTAAAATCAAGGCATGTAGTTTAGGGTTCGATCTTAGTTACTAAGGTGTAATCATATGAGTTAGGGTTTTAAATATAGGATTATGATTTTTGAATTAATGTCTCATGATGAAATAATAAATTCACAAAGCTAGAAAATAATTGATTTACATGAATTGGTCTCGGACGTTGCAATTTAAGGGGAATCAAAAGCCAAACAATAAACAATTAACAACTAACAATGACGATGACTAATTCAAAGTAACTAATGAAATCAAACCTATGTTGTTGGCTCCACCAAGGTGTCCGTTGAACCAAGCTCACTGATTCTACTTGTTCAGCTTTATGCCTTTCTTTCAGTTGGGTGTTTAATTGATAATCACGACTGTTATTCAAACAATCCAAAGATTGTTTGTTAACTCTCACAATATTTGGCTATTGTTCTCGGTTAGGTTTATGGAATATTGCTTTTAATGGCTACTACTTATGTGTCTCTTTGTTTTCTTTTGTGGCTTATGGTTGTTAATTATATCTGCTAATTGCTCACGGTAACCTCTATCTTTCTTATTGATTGTCCCCCTCCTTTTTGTTGATTGTAGCTTTGTATTTATAGGAAATAATTAGAGCAACTTTTTGGCTCATTAATCTGAATGCCTTTGAGTTTAAACCCAATTAGGATACCTAAATTTGCATGGAAACTGAATTAAGCTAGAATTACGCGTGTCAAGGACTATTTTTGCCGTTTTGGGCTCGTTTGACCTCCTATTCACGTTATTCCAATTGCGTTGGATTTGTTATTGCATGGGATTTCATTTTGGGGTCAAAAGTGATAATTTTTCCTGATGTCCAAAATCAAAGGTTTTCGGAGACCGTTCGGGCCCGTCTAAATTTCGACTTATGTGATTCCAATTTTGTTGGAATCATCCTAATTTAGGTAAAAAAAATTAGGGGTTCACACTATTGTAAAGGTTAATGGTGGAGGTACTCTATCAAACATTGGCAAAGGATTGTTCTTTGTGCTAGGTTTGTTGGGCTCGGACAGTTTACCACTATCAATAAGATCTTGAATCTCATATCTTAACCTAACACACTTGTTTATTTCATGCCCTTGTGTTTGATGGAATTGACAGAAAGCCTCGGCATCAAAGTTTGGTGGCAGAGGTGTAGATCCTTAATTTTAGCTCAGCTCAAATTTGGTCATAATTAAAAAGAGTGGATTAAGTTTGGTTTTAATAAAAAAAAGTCCAAATAAAATTCAATCCGATTTTTAAAGTCTGAATTAGATCTGGTCTAATGACTTAAGTTGAGCTTTTTAAAGAAAACCAAACCGTCGATTTGGTTGGCCTGTCCAATTCGATATGAGGCATCTTCCATGCACGTTTATGCCTCTTAATCAACTTTAAAATTGGAGACAGTGTTCAAAAGCATTTAGGACTTTGGGGAAAATCCTAAAGTTGCCTGCTACCTATAAATATGTGAGTTAAACAGCAATTAGGGGAGGAGCAAATTAAAGAGACAAAGAGTAAATTGAGACAGAAAGAGAAGCAATCAATACAACCAGCACAAAGGCAACAACTGAAAGTAAACAACTGTCATCAGATTGCATTCGCTCAGCCAAGATCATAGTTGATCCAAGCAATAGCACGAAGGAGTTTGGTTCAACAGATTAACATTAGTGGAGCCAACAAACGAAGGTACGATTTACTAACTCATTTTAATTGAATTCCATTAATCATCTTCATTGTTTAATATGGCAAAATTCATTATTATTTATTTGGTTTAAAAATCTCATCCAGTAACCATATCCCTAGGATTAGTTGATGATTTAAACCTTAGCTTGCATATTTTAAAACCCTAGTTTGCATGCCTTAATTTCAGTTTGCATGTTTTGATCTTAGCTTGCATGTAAAAAATCTAAAATCCTAATTTATATTTTAAAACCTTAACTTCCAAAATAAAACCCTAATCATATTATAAAACCTTAATTTTGAATGTTTAACTTTAGTTTCATTAGCAAAATACTAATTCTCCAACAAAACTCTATATTGTAAATTGTTTACCTTTCGGAGGTATTGCCCCCAATCTCCCGTAAGGGGCGCTGTCCCCTTTACCCCCTCCTATTAACAGACTAGCGAAACCGTCATGTGTGGCGCTCTATAATTCGTTAAGGGGTTAATATTAAGATTCACTTATAGATTGTAATTTTTGTGATTAATCTTAATTTTATTAGTTTAGCCCTAATTTTATAATTTTTTATTATTTGGAATTTTGAGATTGTAAAAGGCATGTTTCTACCTATGGAAGGTGCCTTAGTTTATTTAAATTGTTTCTTTTGTTATGTTGCTTATTTTATTTTCAGAAAAATTGTAAGGGACACGTTTTTACCTTTTGGTGGGTGTCCTATTTTATTTGTATTTTGGACTTGGATATTGTAAGGGCATATTTCCATCTAGTATGGGTGCTCATTTTATTCGTTAGATTAATGGTATGATGTTATTTATTTTAATTGCTTATAATGTTAATAATATTATAATAATTTAAGAATTTAATAATATTTAGATCTGAAAGGAGGCCGGTTCCAATTAACAGGGCGTTATGGGGGTGATAGGTCATTCTCACCTTCTCCATGCGTACCCAACTTTCCGAACTCAAGTAAGGGTTGGAGATTTCTTAGGAATTGAGTCATCCACCCCTTTCTATCTTCCTGACCTATGCCTGTGGCGACTCCAAATTCTCTAGGTTTAGGCCCGTGTTCTCTAAGGCCCTGAGCCTAATTGTGCCGAAGTCGGAAGAACCATTCCACCGGGGGTGGGGGCGAAAATCTCCCCTCACAAGAGGATTTGATAACGGTCGAGGAGCCAGTGGCTGCAATAGACCTTTCTTCTATAGCTTATTGAAAATCTAGGACAAAGGTCTTCCTAGATCTAAAAACTATTTTCTTTTTGCTTGACCAGTAGTTGCATTGACATCCAATGCTTTCTGTGAATTCTGACCACTAGATTGGTAGTTTTCCTTCTCGTTCCTTCTTTTAGAAAAATGATTCTTCTCCTTTTTTTTTCTATTCTTTTATCTATAAATCAGCTTAGAGAAGATCTTTGAAGTCTCTAATAAGAGTATGAGACAACCTTTCATGGAGGTTAGGTAAGACACCTCTCACTATCATTTTGATCTTGTCAGATTCATTAGGCCTCTTTTTGAGAAGAGCATCTTTGTTTTTCCATCTCTTCACACAATCAACAAAATTCTCATTTTGCTTCTGTCTGATAGTTTCTACTTCCATCAGGGTTACTTTGAGCTCAGTATTGTATCCGTACTACTAAATGAAGGCCTTGTACAATAGATCCCAGTCTTCCTAGGTGTTTTCTTCCAAGGTATTGAACCAGTTTTGCACGATAGGATACAGGGAAAGTATGAAATACATCAAAGATTGAGCTTTAGTAGCTCTAGCAGACTGTATCGCAGTGATGTACTGCTTGACATGCAAGTGAGGATTTCATATTCTATCAAACTTAGCAAAAGGAGGCATATTGAATTTGTAAGGGATTCCTTCATCAGCCTCAAAGAACTTGTCTACCTCTGACAGTTCTTCAGTATTCTGTTTCTCAAACTTCTTTTGTAAATCAGCAATCATCTTTTCAATACCAACATATTTAAACTTCTCCATAACCTTTTTCTCTTTTTGCTTTTCTTGTTGGTTTTGGAGGTATGCATCCCAATCTTCATCATCATTAGTCACCTCCTTTTCGTCATCAAAAACTACCTCGCCCACTTTAGCCTTTTCTTTGTCCTTTAGCTTCTTGGTACTAGCAAATGTTCAGCGATCTAACTGACTTCTCACGGCCTCAGCTAGGGTCTCCTTCAGTTCTTCCATTTTTGAGGCCATGGCCTCATTCACCATATTATGAATTTGCTTATGATCCATTAGTTTTGGAGTGAAGTTAATTGAACCTTTACTGAATTCTGAGTAACTATCATAGGTCGGGTTATCATAAGCTCTTGAACTGTTGAACTCCAGGTCTGTCAGCCAGAAAGGATTAATGCAATGCAATGTATGCATGCATGTGTAGCAAATAAGTAACAAATAAAGTCAGGATGCCCCTTTCAGCCTTATAACTTCCACACACGAGTGGCGAGTCTCTTTTCTTAGGTGTTATGGTTAACAAAGATATCAACAGGGGATACTTTGTTCTCGAGAATCTCTCAGAAAGATTGATCATTAATTGTGTTTTCAAAAATAAAAGTCAATCTATGATAATTCCCATCAATTAAGCTTTAATTCTTTAGATCCACTGAGCATTTCTGCCATATTTTGAATTAAAACTAAATTAATAGGTTTATTATAAATAGATTTCTTATTTGAAAAAGTAACTAATGATTTAAACCACAAACAAGTCCATGACTAACAAGTCTTGGTACAGATTAGACTCACAATTGATTTTAATATTTCATAATTGACCCAATTAATTAAAAGCCTATTGAAAGTTAGAAAAATGATTTTTAGGCCCTTTCTTAAAAATCTTTCAAAGCCCATTGCAAAAAGTTCATTTCAAAGAATTAATTTTGGGCTTTGAGATTAGGCCAGGAGACCCATCTTGAAAAGTTTTTAAAAATAATTTGGGCTTATATCATAATTGGGTCATATTAGGAAAAAAAAACAAACCATATGGGCATTAACTTGGGCCAAAATATATTAATCATAGTCAAACAACAAGCAATTAGGGTAAACCTAAAGAAAGTTACTAGGCCAACTACATGGGCTTTAGTCTTTGGGGTAAAAAGGCTTATGTTTCCATAGCAAGTATATACCAAAAACTATAAGGCTGTGAGTGGTTATGTGATACGTGATCTCCATACCTTGAATGAAAGTACACGTATATACATGAGTTCCACAGGGCATCCTAACTCACACACTATGCAAATCTAAATGATGCAATGAATAATATTATAATAATAAAGAATAAAATATTATAAAGACCAACAAAATCAACTTCTCTTATCCCTAGTGGAGTCGCCATTGTGGGCAGGAATTTTTGCCCCCACTCCCAATGGAATGGTTCTTGCGACTTCGTCACTGCTAGGCTCTGGACTTTAAAGAATACGAGCCTAAATTCAGAGAATAGAAGTGGCCACCCGGATGGGCCGGGAAAGAAATGGGTAGTGGACTCGATTCCTAATGAATCTACAACTCCTACTGGGTTCAAAAGGTTGCATATGCATGGGGAAGGTGAGAATAACCCAATACCCCCATAATGCTCGGTTCATTAGAATTGACCTTTTTTTCAGGTCTAGATATTATTGAATTCTTATATTATTATAATACCATTCAAATTACATGCAATTGTAGAAAATAAATAATCATTATATTATAAATTAAGCAAACAAATAAACAAATAAATTGCGCACCCATACAAAGATGGAAACATGCCCTTACAATATCCCAACATTCATACAAATAAATAAAATAGGACATCCACTAATTGGTAGAAATATATCTTTTACAATGGTCCAAAATCCTTAAAATTAAAGTAAATGATTAAAATATACAAGGCTTCCATGAAGTGGAAACATACCTTTTTATCTCCCTTAAAATCTAAATGATGATAAATAAACATAATCCAATCATTCATCATAGCAAGTAAATCATATCATTCATCATCATATCATCCATAAAAAAATAAATTAATTATTGAATTAATAAAAATTAGGGTTTCACCATTAAATTGGGATTTAGACTGCAAATTAGGGTTTTAAGATACAAGCTAAGGTTTTAATCTTAAACTACATTTTAAGTCATGCAATATTCCAAACTAGAGTTAACCAATGCAAAATTAGGGTTAATATGCAAACTAAAATTTAATAACATGATTTAGGATTTTAAGGCTAAGCTAAAATCAAGGAATGTTATTTAGGGTTTGATCTTAGAAACTAAGGTGTAATAATATAAGTTAGAGTTTTAAATCTAGGATTAGGGTTTTCGGATTAATGTTTCATGATGCATTAATAAATTCACAAAGCTAGAAAATAATTGATTTACATGAATTGGTACCGGGTGTTGCAATTTAAGGGGAATTAAAAACCAAACAATTAATAATTAACAACTAACAAATGAGGATGATTAATTCAAAACAACTAATGAAATCAAACCTGCGTTGTTGGCTCCACCAAGGTGTCAGTTGAACCAAGCTCACTGATTCTCCTTTTTTAGCTTTCTACCCTTCTTTTGGTTAGGTGTTTAATTGATAATCACAGTTGCTGTTCAAACAATCTAAAGATTATTTATTAACTCTCACAATATTTGGCTATTACTCTCGGTTATGTTTTTAAAATATTGTTTTTAAGAGCACCCGCAATGCGAGAGGGATTGGGACCATGGAACTCGTCCCATTGTGGGATGAGGAATATTTGGTTATTTCTCTCGGTTATGTTTTTGGAATGTTGCCTTTAAGAGCACCAGCAATGCGGGTGCTTTATTGGTCCCAGTCCCACTTTAGGACACATTCCTCCAAGGAGGGACGATCCCTCCTTAGAGGGACTCCAATAAGGGGCTACCAAATATTAAAAATAATTATAAATTTAAATAAATAATTTTAATTTTTTAAATAAAAATAATAACTTTTAATAAAATAATATTTTTTTGTATGTAAGTAATAATTTTTTTAAATGATATATTTTTAATAAAAATAATTATTTTTAGTAAAAATAATAATTTATTAATAAGAATAATAATTTTTTAATAAAAATAATAATTTTTATAAATGAAAATAATAATTTTTATAAATAAAAATAATAACTTTTTAATAAGAATAATAAATTTTTTAATAAAATAACAACTTTTATAAATAAATTATTTAAATAAATTTGTCACATAACTAAATAATTTTATTATTCACCATAAAATAAATTAATACTTAAAATTTAATTATTAAAAATAAAATAATAAATAAAATAAATATAAAAATGAGATCCATTAAAGTGGGACTTGGCCCTCTCCATTGGAGGTCTAAGTCCCACTTTAATTTAAGTCCCTTTTTTTACTTACATGGCATGTGTGTGGGACCCAATGGGGAGGGACTTGGCTCTCCCAACTGTGGATGCTCTAATGGCTACTGCTTCTATGTCTCTTTATTTTCTTTTGTGTCTCACAGTTGTTAATTATATCTGCTAATTGCTGACGGTAACCTCTATCTTTCTTATTGATTGTCCCCCTCCTTTTTGTTGATTGTAGCTTTGTATTTATATACAAAAATTAGGGCGGCTTTTTAGCTTATTAATCTGAATGCCTTTGAGTTTAAACCCAATTAGGATACCTAAATTTGAATGGAAATTGAATTAAGCCGAAATTATAAAATCATGTCGATATGAGCTTGGCTCATATCAAATTGGCCTTGTCCAATTCTATATGAGCGACCAAATGGATATGAGCTTATTCTCATATCGAATTGGGATGTGAAACCGAACTGAGTTGGTCAGTATTTTAAGAATTGACTCAACTTTAATCTTAACATTGGACCGAACTAAATTCAAACTTTAAAAAAATTGGACTAAATTTTATTTGGGCCTTTCTATTAAAATCAAACTTGACCCAGCCTTTTTAATTAGAACCAAATTCAAATTGGAGCCAAAATTAAGGGTCTACAGAGCCATTAAAATTTGGGCAAATTAGGCTACTTTTGATACAAAAAGGATGCATTTGTCTAATAAAAATGATAGGCGCTAATATGGACCTGCCCGAGTACTTTAATGGCTAAATTGGACTTTCATCCTTTTTTTAATATATTTTTACACTTTTATTTTTTTTTCATTTCTATTTGTTTTTAATTTTTACTCATGTTTTCTATCACGTTCCATTTCACATTCATTTTCTTCCACTTTTTAATAAGTTTTTTTCCTTTCTTTTTAAGATTTTAGTCTCCTAGTTTCTTTTTATTTCTTATTCTTTTTTTCTCTGTTGGTGTTTTTTCTTCTTTCTCCATTAATTTGCTTTTGAAGTCTCCGTTATAAGTTTCCCTCTGTGTTATATATAATTGTTTCACTTAGGGTGTTTTTTTATTTAGTTTTTTACTTCTTTGATTGGAATTTCCCTGTTTGTATAATTTTCAAGGTTCGAAAAATGATGAATACTAGTCTTTCATTTAGTTCATTGCTTAGATCAAATACTCATATAGTTAGATTCGTTAAGCAACATTCACAAATTAATAAATCAAGAAATAGAATTGTTGTTGTTGTAAATGAAGGTTTAAGTAAAATTGCGAAAGTTTCTAATGAGAAGGTATAATATAGTATTATATATTAATTTGTTTTTGCTTTTGCTCTTGTTTTTATTGTTTATGTTTTGTATTTTTTTGGAGATGTTTTGTTGTTTTTGTTTTGTTTGGTGTATTTTAACTTGTAAATCATATAATGTTTTTAATATGATACATATATATTAGCCAAATCATTGGCCTCTATTTTGATCTTAGGTAATCAAATTGAATATGACTAATATTTGTTGTACTAAGTAACATTTTTGCAGGATTTTAATTCTTTGAATAAAAGAGCCCGACCGAACCAAAATCAAGGCCGACCAGTCTCAGGAAAAGTTAGCAATATCGAGCTTACCGAGCTAAAGTCTGACTGCACCAATACCTAGTTGACAATCATTCAAAAAATGAGGCAAAGAGCATGATTGTTCCAAAACTGAGCTGACCGAACTGAAGTATGGTATGACTAGACCGAGCTTCAACTACCATAATCAAACACGAGATGAGCGGACTGAGCTCGAGCCAAATATATCCAGTAGAGTTCACAATCAATGTTACTCCCACATTGTGAATGGACTATATGTCACGATCGAACCTCTGAGTAGTCCGCTCATACCGAGCCCGAGCTAAATCCTTAGAACATCTAGTAAAGCTCACGGTCACTAATTACTCCAAAAACTTCAGCATACCACACTTGGTACTATCGGACATGATGCAGTCCGACCGGACTAAGCCAGAGCTAAAAAAATCCAACAAGTTCTAGTAGAGTTAACAATCACCAATACTCCTAAAATCTCAGTATACCAAAGTGAGATTGATCGAACCGAACTTGTCAAGACCATACCAGTGGTATGGGGTTTAAAAATTATAGCTATTACTTATCCACCAAATTATTGGATGCCACGTGTACTAGCCGTTGAAGAACTTTTATCAGAAGAGTGAAGAGCATGATCGGATCTAGCTCAGTCTGACCATATCTAGCCCGAGCCGACCGGACCAATGGTAGTCCAACCATGAACTTGCTCTAAAAAGTGATTAAAGTGGAGGACAAGAATCAAGCATGTTGGTTCCCACCCTAAATAGCTAGTTGAAGACTTGAAGGCTATAAATACCATAAGAGACCTCATTTTTCTATCGGATTGTGATTGTAATTGCTAAGATTAACAACTTTTATTTGTTTGCATCAAAATTCCTACTTGTATTCCTTAAGTGTCAGGTGTGAGCATTAAAACACTATTGTAAGTTTGAGTGTGAGCTTTGAAATTCTTAGGTTATAGAGTGAGCCTGAGAAAACTCTTGTTTGAGTTGTGAGGAAGATTCTCAAACCTTGTAAAAGTTCAATGTGAGCTTGTGAAAATACTAAGTTAGAGTTGATTTTTAAAAAACTCAAGATTAGTAAAACCGTAACAAGTTGTTAAGAAAGTGGACATAGGATTAAGGTAATCCGAACCACTATAAACTCTTTGCTTTTATTCTTCTCTTCTCTACTCCTTTTTTGCTTTGTTTGATTTTAAATTTTCATTTTACCATCTCTTCTTCAAATCAACTAATTCATCCCCCCTCTTGGTTGCCATCTTGGGACAACAATATATTTTTAGTTTTTGTCTTGATTTATGTTGATTTATAATTAATAAAATCTATAATTCTCATTTAATATTTGTATAAGTTATGTGTATATTATGTATATTTTTTTTATTTTATATGGTGTATTTTAAATTGTAAATCAAATTATATTTTTGATGTGATGTATATGTTTTGTTTTTATTTTGATATATGTTGATTTTTTAATTACTAAATGTATACTTCTTTTTCATTTTTCTATATCAATTTTGTGCATGTTGTGTTGATATTTTATTTTTTGTTGTCTATGTTATATTTTAACTTTTAAATCATTTAATATTTGTTTGTCTTGATATATATTGATTTATAATTAGTTAGAAGTTTGATAATTTTGTAATGTTTAGCATTAGTTATGTAGATAGTGTGTAGATATTTTTTTTATATGATTTTTTAAGTGATGAATTATATAATGTTTTTAATGTTACCTATGTATTTTCTATTTTTGTTTTTATATTTTGAACTATTATTAGTAAGTAGTTTTATGTTATTATATTGTTATATATATGTTTGTGTACATTGTGTAGATATATTATGTTTATTTTTATGTATGATATTTTTATTATATTGTGAATTCTATGTTGGAGAGATGCCCTAAAGCAATCGCTTGGGATATGATGTAATACATTATTTATTAATAAAGTCATGTTTCTATCTTTCAACATATTAGATATATGTTTGCATTCATTTGTATTAAACGTAATTGATCGATAAAATTTTCATCGGTATAAAATAACAAAATATGAGAGAAATTATGATAGAGATCATAATTATGAGATACAAATAAATTATGATAGAGATCATAAGTATGATATTCAATCATGTGTAATTGTGTTTATACCAAAATACATCCCTAGTCGTTCAGGATTGGTGAAAAGGACATTGCCAATACAACTAGATTAGCACATGTTATACTACTTGATCATTATCAAGCAACTAATCTCATAAGTTTTGAACATAAGGGATGCTTTGTAACACCCCCATATCCAATGCACACACACTACAACCACAACAATGTAGCATAAGTGCACCAAACATAGGGATGCTACGGTTCTCTTAACATTCAAAACACTTTAAAACTTGATACAATACCCTTATCATTATACATTATAGAAAAGTAGATCATTTACTTATAAAACAAAACATATTAGTTATATATATATACATTTAAATATTACACAGCGGAAGTTATAAAATATGTACATATTTACATATTAAACATTTCTTTACAAAATATAAAGAAGTATACATGATTGGCAAGTTTGCTCTGATCTTTAAGCTCCCAAAATGGATTCTTCAAGGTCTACTCTCACTTGGTCTTGATGAACTCTCGGGTTCAACTCTATTACCTGCGCGATTAAACACTATCGCGCTAAGCCAACGGCTTAGTAAGATAATCATGCAAATGATATGACTTAGTGCAATGCAATGTCATTTCTCAATCCATATTATACATGTAACATCATATATGCAAAACTAACAACATACTTTCACATTACATATCACATTTCAATATCTTTTCATATACCTCATTAGTATTCATTTAACCATTCATAATCAACACTAAACAAAGACAAGCATGGGCCCAAGACACACTAATATGCCATTCAATTTTCAGAGTTAAAGCTTTGGTTTTGTTATCACATTTATCAATATCATATACCCAACTAGGCTTCAAGGATTAAGTTCAACCAAGCTTCAAGGGGAGAAAAGCATGCTAAGCTTCTACCCAACTTGGCTTCAAGAACTAACCCAACCTAGCTTCAAGGGTGGTAACATCTCAATTAGGCTTCAAGGATTCAATCCAACCTAACTTCAAGAGATTGTTACACTTATTAGGCATGCCACCAACAACCAACTCTGAAAATGGAATAACACATTAGCCACACAATTCATTTATTATTCAATTATCATTTTCATTCTCAATTCTCAACAACATTTAGGCAAACATGCCTTATTTCTTTCAATCGCATCATCATAGCCGAACACAATGGCATTGCCTCATATCATGTCTTATTTGAATTATCATTGCATTTTTGATATACATTTCAATGTATATTACTTATGAAACACATTACTATTCACAATGCATAACATAACATTGTTCAATCTCAACAATGCAATTAGGGCAAAGAACAATTGATATGATTCATAGCTTTAGGACCTTACACATGCATTTGATTATATCATTCATTGATTCAAGTGTGTTTAAAGTGTTTAGGGTTAGGTTTAGGGACCAACCTACCCTTGGAGAACCAAAGCAATGCAAGAAGAACAAAGAATTAAAACCCTAACCCACACAATTGAGGGACACGGGCAGCCACTTGAGGGACACGGCCAAACTTGTGGCCGTGTCACTCAACCCACTTGGATAGTAAGCAACACGGGCAAGGGACACGGCTAAGCTTGTGACCGTGTCTCCCAAAACCAAAATCCAGTAGTGAACACGGCTAAGGGACACGGCCATGTCTCTCAAAAACTTAACCAACACGCCCAAATTTCCTTGGCTTGGCCGTGTCTCCCAAAACACAAACCCTAATATGCACAACTCTCCTCCAATTGCACTCAAACTCATCAAACACCATATAACATGTTTCAAATGAATGGAATCAATGTTCTAAACACAAATTCTACATGTTTAACACAATATTCCTTATTAAAACACATCAACCAAAACATTTAAACACATACCATCTCAAACCCTAAAACCAACTTTACACTTGAACTTCCACTATCAAAATCCATTTAAACTTACAACCTTCACAACCAAACCAACCTCAATTCAATCTTTTAACTAACAATCAACTTTAACACTTGTAAACACATATCAAACACACCAAATCATCAACTCAACAATTCACAATACACCTTAGCCACAACTTCAAAATTAATAAAAGAAAACAAGAAATTACTTACCTTAAATGAAGAATTTCCACAAATCTCTAACCAACACCCTTGATTCCTTCTTCAATTTACTTCTTGCCTCAAGAACACCTCCCTTTCTCTTTTCTATTTGGAGAGCCGACCACTTCAAGAAAGAAAGAAGAAAATGCACAAGTCAAACACCTTTTCTTCTTTTAATCTCCACCATGCATTTCATTTCAAGCAATTACTCATATACCCCTCATCACTTAACTTAGCTTTTGTCTCTTATAAACCCAATTAAGTAATTTCACATGCCATATAAAAATCTCCTCTTGCATTGACTCTCTCTCTTTGACCATTTTATATGTTATATATATCACCATATACACAACATATAAACTTGTCTCTAAACCCTGTTTCTTCCCAAAACACATATACATATACTTTTCTTTTCTCAATTTAAACCAACAACAACAACAACAACAACATACAAAACTTCTAGGGCATGCATAGGGATATTACATGCTTATAGTTAACATGTGGATGATTGCTAAGAGTAGTTAAGTTCATTGGATGACCTGCATGAGACAATCATATGGTTATCTATTAATAACAATGATATGTCTTATCATGCAATGGTGCATAGATCCTTAGACTTGAGATATTCAAGAGTATATTGGATATGAATTATTATACTTTGAGTTCATTCCTTGGTTACCTTTCAAGGTCGCTTATAAGGTGTCGATTGGGTATAACATGAAGCATTCGAAGATAGTTGAATAAGTAAAAAAGGATTCACAACTCCTAATAGAAGGAGAGTATGCCTAAGGCCTCTTGTGGGAGACATTATATAATGTTTAAAATTTTAAATAGTAAACTTTTTAATTAATATTAATAATTGATAGTGAATAGTGATAAAAGTGACCTGGATATATGATGTAAATATTGGATCATAAAATTTACTGAAGAAATTATTTATTTTTACGGTTTTATGAGACTAAAAATCGAATTAGAATCAAATAATAAGAAAGAAGGTGCACCATAGTTAAAATGAGATTGGCCACACTAGATTGAACTTATTATATATAAACATGTGTGTGTGTAGAAGTTTCTTTTCCCTTCTTTCATCTTCATCCACGACAATCACCACCACTTCTACCATCTTTCTCATTTTCTTCATCTTCCTTTCTTCAAATAAAATAAAAATCAAGAGTATACCATGTCGTTGGGCGTGTCAAAGCTTCTATAAGATGGGCAAATGACATGGTCATTGGCAAGCCCATGTCATTGGGTGTGTCACTTGAAGAATTTGCCTAAAATAACTCTTTTTCTTATCTTTCATTAGTGATTCTGGCCTAAATGACTATAAGGCCTCAAAGTGCAAAAGATTTTTGAAATCAACCCTAACAAGTAGTGTAATAAATTTAGGCTATATGATAAATATGTGTAATACCAAGTGTTGATCAAAGAATTGTTCCATTGAAGTGATAAACATAATTTAATGTTAATTAAAAAAATAATGAATTGTCTAAAGCATACTGATTTTAGATCTAGATTGGGATTGAATGGCTAGTTAGAGGGAGGATATCCATAGTGATAGTGGGCACATCGTGCCATTAATGGTCACATTATGTCATCAGTGACAGTGGGCATATTTGTCATTATACATTCTTGAGATTTGGCATTAAAATTGCTATAGTGACCAGTTATCCAAACCTATGATCTAAGTTCAATGTGTATAGGCATATTTAATGAAGTTATCTATATTGAAAATAATGTGCTATATAATTGTTGTTAAATTAACTGATTCTGAATTTAATCATGTTTAGTATTTTAGGTTTCAATGAATTTATCAATTTCTTTATTTAATGTTCTAAAAGTGATGCTTTCCATTATTTCTAAATTATTTTATGTATAGTTCTCTTTCCATTAAATTTTCTTTCATACTGTAAATACATAAGCACCACTAAGCTTTGCTTAGCATGTTAGAATTGTTTTCTGACGAGCAGATCAAACAAGAAGAGTTGAGACTACAGAGTGAGAGATATACATTCCTAATCAACTGCATCACAAAGGTTCAAAGAGAAATATTATAAATATTGTATTTTGTATAGTTCATATGGCAATACTTTATAATTTTGTATGACAGCTGTATAAGTTTGAGAGTAGTAAGAGAATTACACTAATGTTTACAATGTAAGTTTAGAGTAGGAGTTCTTTGTAAATTAAACAGATATATGTTTGTATTATAGGCATGATTATGGTATTTCTTTTGAAATTTTAATAATGAAGTTAATGTATAGAAGCATTTTGGTTTTATTTACTATATTACATATATGGGCAAGTGTGAGTATTTAGGTGACATCACTTATGTAGTTAAGCATATAGACTATGTAGAAGATATTGCATTTGTGGTATCAGAGTATGTTTAGGTGGTCCTAAGTTTGTGGGTTAAAAGAAAAGAGAAGTACAAATGTCATTGCTATGTTAACTATATAATTGAATAAATATTTGATGCAGTTGATTTTCAATGTTTAAAGGTATAAGATGGCCTCTGAATCCCTTCAAGGTTCAAAAGAACAAGCTGCATCCTCACACAGTTAAGCAAGTGTGGGGAATCAACAGCCATCAGAACCTTCTGTAGAACAAATTCCCTTAGACCCTCAATTTATGAGAAATATGGGAGAAGTTCTCAGGCAAATCAGAGGAGTTACTCCTCTTACACAACCTATTAGGAAATCAAGGAGATCACTGCAAACCAAAAACACGCAGCGAAAAAATTTTTGATCTCTGATTTCCCACCAGGATCCATGCTGTTCGTTTAATTCGACGAAAGTATTCAAAGAACTAACCTGTTGATGATTCAAAATCACAGTTTAGAAAAGATGCCTCGATCGTGAAACACCCTCTATCGCGTATCCACACGAATGCTACCGTCTGGAGTGCTAGCTCTCTGCAACGGCGAAGGCTGGAAAAACGTTTTCTCTAAAACGTATTAGGGTTCCTTTGTTTTCGTTCTCTTTCATTTTCTAATGTTACCTCTGAAAAGACTTAACGTCTAGAGTGAATATAATCACTCCAGAATCCAATTCGAAATTGGATAAGGTAAGTCAAAATCAGAATTCAAATCTAATAAGGATTCTGAATATATTATCTAATAATATATATATATAAAATGAAAATAATAATAATAATAATAATAAATATTAATATCTAATATTAATATTATTAATATTATATCCAGCCCAAAGCGCATTCTTGTGAGTGACCCGATAGACCCATATTAATTGGTAGTCAATTTAATCTCTATTAAACCAACAAGTCGTAATTGGCCTCTAGCAAGGCGTTACAACTACCCAATTAATATAAAGAATGTCCAATTTGCCTAATAATAGTACATGTATTAATCCCTTTGTCACATGATATCTAGCTTGAACATAAGTCATGGTCAACGTCATACTTATATTGTCCAAACTTATGATTACTCGATCTCCAAGTAGATTGATAAAAACAAATGAAATTGATCACACTATCAATTCATTTGAGCACGGCCATGCATTTCACAGTCTCACTTATCGAGGGGCCCAAAAGATATCTCTCTCAAAGAGAGGGACAATTTCTATCTTGATTGTTCATTATCCTCAACATAATTTCTATCATATATGATCATAATCTTTATTACTATCCAGTTACGGATAATGTTTGATCATGTCAAAATATAATAGTCCTTATATTGGAAACTATGATAATCTCAAGTCAAAGAATTAATACATAACTATCATGAGATTTACTTATGACACTAACCCATGTAGTAATCTCATGATGGGTCTATCCAATACATTGTTCTCTAACAAGTATCTATGAAATTGATTTGTATCACTATACACATAACCATCTGATGATTATCAAATCAATGTTCATATTGGTTAAGAATTATTTTTTATCTCTATAACAATAATAAACCAGGGACAAATATCAAAATTGTGTAACATGCAAACAAACAATAATGATAATAAAACCTCATTTATTAATAATGAATGTATAACATAAAGATCCAAATAAATGGCCTAGGGCACATACACTAACAATCTCCCACTTGCACTAGGCCTACAAATTTCTAAGACCCATAGATCTAGTGTGCTGATCATGCTTGACCCGTGAGAGAGGCTTTGTTAATGGATCTGCTATGTTATCATTTGTGTCAACTTTGCATATCTTGATATCTCCTCTATCGATAATGTCTCGAATGAGGTGAAAACGCCTGAGTATATGCTTAGACCTTTGATGAGATCTAGGCTCTTTTGCCTGTGCTATGGCACCATTGTTGTCACAATAAATGTCCACAGGATTTGCAATGCTAGGCACCACTCCTAGCTCAGTGATGAATTTTTTCAACCAGACTGCTTCCTTAGCTGCATCTGATGCTGCTATATACTCAGCCTCTGTTGTAGAATCAGCCATAGTGCTTTGTTTTGAACTCTTCCAACTAACAACTCCACCATTCAATGTGAATACAAAACCTGACTGCGATCTAAAATCATCTATGTTAGTTTGGAAACTAGCATCTGTGTAACCATTTACAACTAGCTCATCTTCCAAACCTCCATAAACTAAGAATACATCTTTAGTCCTTCGAAGGTACTTAAGAATATTCTTGACAGCTGTCCAGTGACCTTCACTAGGATCAGCTTGAAATCTACTAGTTGCGCTTAATGGATATGAGACATCTGGTCTAGTACATAACATGGCATACATAATAGATCCTATAACAGAAGCATAAGGAATCTTATTCATTCGATCTCGCTCATCAGATGTCATAGGACATTGACTCTTGCTGAGATGAATGCCATGAGACATAGGTAAGAATCCCTTTTTGGAATCTTGCATGTTGAACCTCTTCAACACTTTATCTATGTATGTACTTTGACTCAGGCCAATTATCCTTCTAGATCTATCTCTATAGATCTTTATACCAAGGATATAGGCAGCCTCACCTAAGTCTTTCATTGAGAAAGAATTCCCTAACCAAGTCTTAACCTTTTGCAAGGTAGGGATATCATTCCCAATGAGTAATATGTCATCCACATATAAGACTAAAAACACTACTGCACTCCCACTAACCATCTTTTAAACACAAGGTTCATCTTCATTCTTGATGAAACCAAAGTTCCTAACTATTTCATCAAAACGAAGATTCCAGCTTCGAGATGCTTGCTTCAATCCATAAATGGATCTTTGAAGCTTGCAAACCTTTATAGAATTCTTAGGATTTACAAAACCCTCAGGTTGTGTCATATACACATCCTCAAGCAAGTTTCCATTAAGGAAAGCGGTTTTGACATCCATTTGCCACATCTCATAATCATAGTATGCTGCAATGGCAATGAGAATTCTAACAGATTTAAGCATAGCAATTGGTGAAAAGGTTTCATCATAGTCTATACCATGAGTTTGCTTGAAACCTTTTGCAACAAGCCTTGCTTTATAGGTCTGCACATTCCCATCCATGTCAGTTTTCTTCTTGAAAACCCATTTGCAACCAATAGTCTTAATACCCTCTGAAGGATCAATTAAAGACCAAACTTGGTTGTTAAACATAGATTGCATCTCAGATTTCATGGCTCCAAGCTATTTGTCTGAATCTGGACCTGATACAGCTTCTTGATAGGTAGTAGGCTTATCTTGATCTATGAGCATTACTTCACTATCATCAGTCACAAGAAATCCATATCTCTCTGGCTGACGATGTGTCCTATCAGACCTGCGAGGGATTTGTGTTACATCTTCAGACTCCACAACTATTTGTGGTTTTGAAATAGGCTCTATAGACGGCTCAATGATTTCTTGTGGTACTTGAGTTTCCTCAAGTTCTACTATACTCCCACTAGTTCTCTTAGAAAGAAATTCCTTTTCCAAAAAGATCCCATTTCGAGCAACAAACACTTTGTTCTCTGAAGGAGTATAGAAATAGTATCCTTTAGTTTCCTTAGGATGCCCCATAAAATTACATTTGATAGACTTTGGAGCTAACTTATCTGAAATTGGTCTTTTCACATAAGCTTCACAACCCCAAATCTTAAGAAAAGACAAACTAGGTGTCTTACCTGTCCATATCTCATATGGTGTCTTTTCAACCACCTTAGATGGTACATGGTTCAGAATGAATGCAGTTGTCTCCAAGGCATAACCCCAAAAAGATAAAGGAAGATCCGCTTGACTCATCATTGATCGAACCATATCTAATAGAGTTCGATTTCTCCTTTCAGAAACTCCATTCCACTGTGGAGTTCCTGGAGGACTCAGTTATGAAACAATTCCACAATCCCTTAGATGATCATCAAACTCTTGGCTCAAATATTCACCACCTCGATCTGATCGAAGTAGTTTAATTGTTTTACCAAGTTGATTTTGTACTTCATTTTGAAAAGTTCTAAACATTTCAAAAGACTCATGCTTATGTTTCTTTAGGTAGACATAGCCATACCTACTGAAATCATTAGTAAAAGTAATGAAGTATCGAAATCCTCCTCTGGCACTAATGCTAAAAGGACCACATACATCTGTATGTATCAAGCCCAATAAATCATTAGCCCTTTCACTATGCCCAGTAAAAGGATCCTTTGTCATCTTACCAAGCAAACAAGACTCACATGTTTCAAATGATTCAAAATCAAATGAATCTAATAATCCATCTTGATGGAGCTTAGAAATGCGTTTCTCATTTATATGGCTAAGGCGACAATGCCATAAATAAGTAGGGTTTAACTCATTTGGCTTAGTTCTCTTAGAAGTTATGTTATAGATATCATTACCATTAGAATCATCAAGATTAAGGATATAAAGGCCATTATAAGAATTTGCAATACCATAAAGCAAATCATTTTTTTTTTATCAAAAATAGAACATTTCTTATTCTTAATAAAAAATGAATAACCTTCATCATCCAAAACAGATACTGAAATAAGATTCCTACTCATAGTAGGAACAAAAAAGCAATTGTTCAAAATTAACAAAAAACCCATTGGGCATAACAAGTTCATAAGTTCCTATAGCTATAGCAGCAACTCTTGCTCTATTGCCAACACGTAGGTCCACTTCGCCCTTCTTCAGCATCCTACTCCTTTTGAGTCCCTGCATATTTGTACAAATATGAGATCCACATCCGGTATCTAATACCCAGGAAGAAGGAATAGATAAATTAATTTCTATAACATAAATACCTGAAGATGTAGTCGCACTACCCTTCAACTTCTTTAACTCATCCAAATAGAATTGACAATTTCTCTTCCAATGCCCAGGCTTGTTGCAATGGAAACAAGTCCCTTCCTTAGGAACTTTAGCCTTAGGTTCAGGTTTTGGTTTAGCTTGTCCCTTGGACCCTTTAGCACCTTCTGCCTTACCCTTGCCTTTAGTATCTTTGGCTTTCTTTTTCATTTGTTTAATATTGACATTCAATATTTGGGTAGGCTTTTTGATATTCCCCTCAGCAGTTTTGAGCATACCATGTAGCTCAGGAATGGATTTCTCCATGTCATTCATGTTATAGTTCATGACAAACTGTGAAAAACTACTAGGCAATGAATGTAGGATCAAATCTGTGGAGAGTTCTAAACTCAGGGGATATCCAAGTCTAGCAAGGTGATCTAGATAGCCTTTCATCTTCAAAACATGAGCACTAACAGATTCACCTTCAGACATTTTGCAGTCAAATAATGCAACAGCGGTGTCAAACCTATCTTGCCTAGCCTGTTGTTGGAAAGCTTGTTTGAGATGCACACTCATCTCATAAGCCTCTAAGTGTTCCAGATCCTTCTGAAGTCCTGGACACATAGTAGCCAACATAAGACATCCTATGTCATTGGAATCATCCACATGCTTCTTATGCTTACTCTTAGCAGCATTCGAAGCATCAGCAGGAGGTGGGTCAGAGACAACTTCATCAAGCACGTAGGACTTTTTCTCTTGTACCAGTCAACAAAATTAGTCCCACATTCTTTTAGTTTTTCCTTCTCAAGGATAGATCGCAGTGATAAGGTGGAATTGTTATTAGCAGCCATCTACAAAATAAATATGCAAAGTCAAATTTTAATTAATAATGAGGTTAAAATTATTTAAACTCCTACTAAAAATATAACCCTCTAAAGAAATATTTTAGTAGGCTAAGATCCGTATTTCACTTAATTCTAAACTCAGCTTTGGCGTGACGCTTAAAATCAAGTTATTTAGGTAGGTAACATCTTTACCAATTACATCTCATGTAACTCTTAGTAATTATGGAATATTGACATCATATGTCATAGCATGTTGATTTCCATCTAATGCCTTAGGCCCAAAACCATTTTGATAGCCTAATTAAGTCTAACCAATTTTAAAACATATGAGTAGCACTATTACTCATCCTACTTAGCTAGGAATGTTTAAAGCATATTGCTTTGGCAATACCTACTTTAATACAATCTTAGTTTTGATAGGTGTTCAAAACGTAGATGACATTTAGACTTAAATTATTAATGAGGGTTCAACTAAATTATTATCATGTCTTGCATTACATATCATTATATTTTAGCATCCTATATGCATATATATAATTTATCACATAAGCATCATATACCAAATTACAAAATATGTAAACGTGACATAGCATGACCAAACTAAATATGATCTTCAAGAGACCAAATGAAGATCATAAAGGCAACCCTAGGTGAAAAACCTATCTATTACAACACTCAATATTACATATCTTCAAAACTTGAGCTTGTGCTTCCATCATCATGGAACCATCTTCTCCTTGGTATGATTCTCCATCACAAACATTGTAGCTTGAATATTCATTTATTACAATAAAAGAAAATCTAACTACTAGTAAAATAAATTACAACAAAATAAACGACACGCATGCCGTATTTACCCAAAATTAAGATATGAATAAACCAATCACATAGGTCATAAGGCCATGCTATGCACCATGCCAAGACATCAAACAAACATAACATATTCATCACCAACATGTTAAATAGAAACAAATATATTGACATTCTTAATGTCGCGGTAACGAACTATAGGGCGCGAACATACGGCGATCCCGCTAGCCGGTTAGCAGGCGGGGATCCCGCTGGCCGGTCAGCTGGCGGAGTTCCGAAGGGGCAGCGCCCCTCGAAGCCAAACAGAAATGTTAATCTCATTAACATTTTTCTTTGGCAAAACCCTAAAACAGAATCGTTAATCTCATTAACCTTCTTCCTATTTTATTTCGAATATGTACAACCCATTACAGAATCATTACCAAATGTTTATATCACATATAAACTTAATAGTTTTCATCATATGAAAATCGTTTTAATCAACCAATCATATATACGTGATCATCTCATGAAAACGAAATTAAAAACACCAATCCTTTCTCATCATATGAAAAATGAATTAGGGTTTTACAGAAACGAAACCAAAAAACCAATCCTTTCTCATCATATGAAAAACGAATTAGGGTTTTATAGTTAACATGCCATACGAAATCAATATATCTCATGTAATCATATCAACATGGCATTTTCGACTTAAACGAAAAACAACAAGTGGCTCTGATACCACTGTTAGGAAATCAAGGAGATCAATGCAAACCAAAAAACACGCAGCGGAAAAATTTTTGATCTCTGATTTCCCACCAGGATCCATGCTGTTCGTTTAATTCGATGAAAGTGTTCAAAGAACTAACATGTTGATGATTCGAAATCACAGTTTGGAAGAGATGCCTCGATCGCGAAACACCCTCTATCGCGTATCCATACGAATGTTACTGTCTGGAGTGCTAGCTCTCTGCAACGGCGAAGGCTGGAAAAACATTTTCTCTAAAACGTATTAGGGTTCCTTTATTTTCGTTCTCTTTCATTTTCTAATGTTACCTCTGAGAAGACTTAACGTCTGGAGTGAATATAATCACTCCAGAATCCAATTCGAAATTGGATAAGGTAAGTCAAAATCAGAATCCAAATCTAATAAGGATTCTGAATATATTATCTAATAATATATATATATAAATGAAAATAATAATAATAATAAATATTAATATCTAATATTAATTGTAACACCCCTATATCCCGTATACGTACAAAGCATGCTTATATGATCGTATTATACGTATACTGAATATAGAAATGACACACTTTACAAATACACAAATCATATTTGAAGTAAAACTAAAAATTTAAGAAATACCAAATAAAGAGAAATGAAAATCATAAGACACAATAGATAAAAAATGTTTGTTTATTACGCAACGAAAGTTACATCCAAAACTTACAAATATAAATGCATTAAACCTCAATAATTACAAAATATGAAATATATACATGATTGGCAGCTTGACTCTCTGATCTTTAAGCTTTACTCCAACTCTTCACAATAAAAAAAACCTCAACTAGGTCTAGAGGAATTCTCCGTCTCAACTCTATCACCTCTATCACCTGCGCGATGAATCATAATCGCGCTGAGCCAACAACTCAGTAGTACATACCATAATGCTATTATGCTTAATCAATAACAATGATATACAATCAAACAATAAGGATCATACTCAATATACAATATTTCATGAATATTACATTATTTCATCATTCATAACATCAACATGACATAGATACCTATGGGCCCAACAAGTGTTTAATACGATATTCAGAATTCAGAGTTACTGCTTTGGTTTATAATCACAATAATCAAGCCTGTAGGCAACATATATATAGATATATCTCTATCCATGGATAGTATAACAGACCCAGTCTCTTGGACCATCAACTCAACAAATTGAGGAGATCCTCAACCCGGCAAGACTGTTACCTGTAACAGACCCAGTCTCTTGGACCGTCGACCCGACTAAATCAAGGAGATCCTCAACCCGGCAAGACTGTTACCAATCATATATCTCATAATCACAATTCTCATAATGTAACAGACCCAGTCTCTTGGACCTCAATTCAACTCAAATTGAAGAGATCCTCAACCTGGCAAGACTGTTACTATTCATAATTTCATAGGCATGCCACCCAAATCCAGAACTCTGAAACGGAATAACATATTAAACATACAACTATATCATTATTCTCTTTCTCAATTTGTATCTCAATATCAAATAGGCAATCTTGCCTCAACACATTCATTTGTATAACCATAGCCACTCACAATGGCTTCTCATCACATTTGAATCATCATGTCTCAATTCACAATATAATACATCATTTTTCACATATTCATAATCAATTACATTGAACATAATCATATATGCGTACATATCTCAATTATCTCATTTCACATTATACATATAGTACATTTCACAAGATTCACAATGTGCAAAACATAATGTCATATCAAGTGAATGTATGCAGCAATGCAAGGTTTGTACTTACCTCAATAACAATTCACACAACTCTAAACACTTCCTTTCCAAGATTCTTTTACTTCTTAGATCAATGATAACTCACTTTCTTCAAGACCTAATCCAAAAATAATAACATACACTTGCTTAGGGATACACATGAGATAATCAAATTAAGAGTTAACTAGGGCAAACCCTAAACATGACACGCTCAACCACACGGGCGTGTCCCTGACCGTGCCCTAACTCCACAACACAGAAGCTTTTACACGCTCAGAACCACGGGCGTGTCACTGGGCGTGTAATACATTCTGCCTCTCTGAAAAATATCAACACGTCCAACAACGTGAGCGTGCTCATGGCTGTGTAAACTCTCCAATCTCACAGTAGCTATGACACGCTCAATAACACGGGCGTGTTACTGGTCATGTCAAACCTACTGCCTCCAACACAATTGACACGCCTAAGAATCTGAACGTGTTCATGGGCGTGTCAGGCCAAAAACTCAAATTCCGGCCAAAACAACAAAACACTCAACCAAACACTTCTTTTCACCAACATCCACTTCAAACAAACTTAACAAAACATACCCAAAAACCATCTTAAACTTACAAAAACACCAAAACAACAACTCCACATCTATAACAAACACAAATCACAAATATCATCACAAAACCCTAAACACAAATACAACACCATCTCTTCCAACCAACTTACTCTTTTCTTCAATCCATCCTCAAAATCCATAATCAATCTAATCAAACACTCTTAAACATATCACAATCAAACAACACACTCTTAAATCATCTATCAATTTCACAACACAACTTCAAATAAGCAAAGATATCAAAAGAGGACTTACCAAAGTTATAAAACTTCTTGAATCACCAACTTGATCACTTAGATCTTCCTTCAATTTGAGCTTAGAACATCAAAATCCTTTCTTGCTCACTTGCTTTCCCTTGTCTATGGAGGAGCCGGCCACAACAAAAAGAAAAAAAGAAAAGAACAATGAAGAAACAAAGTCAACTCCTCTTTAAATCTCCACCAAGTATCTCAACATGAGCAATTACCTAAACACCCTTATACAATTTGTTTTGATTTCCTTTAAAGCACTTGCCCTCTTTTAGTAATTTCACAAATAACTAAATAAATATCTTCATCCCTTGACTCTCCATTTTGACTTATGTATATATTATATATATTATCATATAAACAACATATACACTTCTCTCTATACACTCTTTCCTTTCCCATAACACATATACATTTAATTCAAATCAAACAGCAATTACCTCAATACTTCTAGAGCACATTTTGGGATATTACAATACTCCCCCTCTAAAAAGAAATTTCGTCCTCGAAATTACCTGTCATCAAATCCGAAACAACTGAGGATATTGATCTCGCATTGCTTGCTCACTCTCCCAAGTGCTTCTTCTCTCCCATGATTCTTCCACAAAATCTTCACAAGTGGCACTTTCTTATTTCTTAATTCTTTCACTTCACATGCTAAAATAGCAATTGGTTCTTCTTCAAATGTCAGATCTGAACTTACTTCGATAGATTCAATTGGCAAAACATGAGATGGATCCGACCTGTACCTTCTCAACATAGAAACATGAAATACATTATGGATCCTATCCAACTCAGGTGGCAAAGCAAGTCGATAAGCAACTGGCCCAACTCTTTCCAAAACTTCATACGGTCCAATGAAACGAGGACTCAATTTCCCTTTCCGACCAAACCTCAATATCTTCTTCCAAGGAGATACTTTCAAAAATACCTTATCTCCAACATCAAACTCTATGTCTCTCCTTTTCAAATCTGAATAAGATTTCTGTCGGTCTGAAGCTGCTTTCAACCTATCTCGAATCATTTTCACTTTCTCTTCAGTTTCTTTAATCAAATCAGGACCAATTAACTTACCTTCTCCAAGTTCATTCAAACATAGAGGTGTCCTACACCGTCTACCATATAATGCTTCGAATGGTGCCATACCAATGCTGGATTGATGACTATTATTGTAAGCAAATTCCACAAGTGGCAAAAATCTATCCCAACTTCCAGAGAAATCAATGACACAGCTTCTTAACATGTCCTCAATAATCTGTATCACTCTCTAGTGTCCTCAATTTCTCTAGTGTCTGATCGAGAACCCAGAGCACCATGTAAACTCTTCCAAAACCTTGAAGTAAACCGGGGATCTCGATCAGACACTAGAGAAATTGGGATACCATGCAACTTTACAATCTCATAGACATACAGCTCAGCTAACCTTTCCAGAGAATAATCCATCCGAACCGGAAGAAAATGAGCTGTCTTAGTCAACCTGTCAACAATCACCCAAATAGCATCATGCTTCCTTTGTGTCAATGGTAAACCAGATAAAAAATCCATGGTTACTCTATCCCATTTCCATTCAGGCACTGATAACGGTTGAAGTAACCCTGTTGGAACTTGATGCTCAGCTTTTACCCTCTGACATGTGAGACATTTGGACACAAAATCTGTAATGTCTCTCTTTAAACCAGACCATCAGTAATTTTGCTTCAAATCATGATACATCTTTGTATTGCCCGGATGCATAGCAAATACTGACTGATGTGCTTCTTCTAAAATAATCCTTCTCAAATTAGCATCATTAGGTACACACAATCTGTTCTTAAACCAAAGACTCCCATCCCTTCTCACAATAAAATCTCGACTCTTTCCATTCTGACAATCTGAAACAATCTTTTGAATCTTCTCATCAGCCAATTGGGCCTCCTTTATCTGATCTAACAATACTGGTCTCAACTGCAGCTGAACCCATAATGCACCATCATCACATGCTTCAAAACTAGCATGTAACGCTCTCAACTCAACAAGCAACGAGAGTGAGTAAATAGCCAAACCTGCCACAGACTTCCGACTCAAGGCGTCAGCAACAACATTTGCCTTACCAGGATGATAATCAATCAAACAATCGTAGTCTTTGATCAATTCCAACCATCGTCTCTGCCGAAGATTGAGCTCTCTCTGAACCCCCAAATATTTCAAACTTTTATGATCTGTATAAATAAAACATTTCTCCCCATATAAATAATGTCGCCAAATCTTCAAAGCAAACACTATGGCTGCTAAATCCAAATCATGGGTCAGATAATTGAGCTCATGCGGTTTCAACTGTCGAGAAGCATAAGCTATAACTTTACCTTCTTGCATCAGCACACAACCCAAACCACTATGTGAAGCATCACTATAGATCACAAATGGTTTATCTTCCATAGGTAAAGTTAGAACAGGCGCTTGAGTCAACATCTCTTTCAACTGCTCGAAGCTAGCTTGACACTGATCCGTCCACACAAATCTAACTCCCTTTCGAAGTAATCTGGTAAGTGGAGTAGCTATTAAAGAAAATCCTTTCACAAACCGTCGGTAATAGCCTGCCAAACCCAGAAAACTTCTAACTTCAGTCACAGACTTTGGTGGACTTCAATTCAAAATAGCTTCAACTTTACTCGGATCAACTCTAATACCCTCTGCTGAAACTATATGACCGAGAAAAGTTACTTGGTCAAGCCAAAATTCACACTTCGATAGTTTAGCAAACAATTGCTTCTCTCTCAAAATTTGCAACACAATTCGCATATGCTTGTCATGCTCCTCCTCATCACGCGAATACACCAAAATATCATCAATGAAGACCACCACAAATTGGTCCAAATGGGGCCTAAACACCCTATTCATCAAATCCATAAAAACTGCAGGTGCATTAGTCAAACCAAAAGGCATAACTAGAAACTCATAATGCCCATACCTTGTACGAAAGGCTGTCTTAGGAACATCTTCAGCTCTGACTCTTAACTGATGGTACCCTGATCTCAAATCAATCTTGGAAAACACTGCTGCACCCTTCAATTGATCAAAAAGATCATCAATTCTAGGCAACGGATATTTATTTTTAATAGTCACCTTGTTTAATTGCCTATAATCGATACACAATCTCATAGTACCATCCTTCTTCTTCACAAACAAAACAGGAGCTCCCCACGGTGAAACACTAGGGCGAACAAACCCTTTATTCAACAACTCCTGCAACTGCACCTTCAATTCTCTCAGTTTAGCAGGTGCCATTCTATAAGGAGTAATAGAGATAGGAGTGGTACCAGGCAATAATTCAATACCAAACTCCACCTCTCTCTCAGGAGGTAACCCTGGCAACTCTTCTGGAAACACATCTGGGAACTCTGCAACGGTGGGTATACTATCAATTTGAGAACCCCTTACTCTAGTATCCACCACATGAGCAAGATAAGCATCACACCCTTTTCTAATCAACCTCCTAGCTGCAACAGCTGAAACAAACAAGGATGTTAGCTGTCCCTGCTCACTAGATACTATCACCTCTCTACCATCACCAGTTTTCAAAGTAACAAGTTTCTTTTGACAATCTATCACAGCTCCATGTCTAGACAACCAGTCTATGCCTAAGATTAAATCATATTCCTTAAAAGGCATTTCAATTAAATCTCCAAGGAACTCCTCACCTTGCACCACTACTGCACTGTCTCGGTGCACCTTACTAACAATCACACTATGCCATAAAGGATTTGTCACCAATACATCAAATCCTAGGGATTCAGCATGCAATTCAGACACAGGCAAAACATATGCACTAATATATGAATGTGTAGATCCTGGATCAATCAAAGCAAGTACTGAAATACCAAATAAAGAGAAAGTACCAGCTATGACTGCCGAAGCATCTGGCTGCCTCTGCATCACATAAACTCGTTGAGAAGGCCCAGCCTCATCTGGTCTAGTATCCCTAGATGAAGATCCTCTCTGACTATACCCAGGTCTACCCCCTCTGCTAAAACTTCTGCCCCCTCGACCACCCCTAACACTAGGTCGAGAAACTACAGAATCTGCTGACCTCTGTTCTCACATCTCTGGACACTCTATAATAAAATGATCCGGAGATCCACATCTAAAGCACACAGCTGGTCCACTATTCCTCCAACAAGCACCCCTATGTGTTCCACCACACTAAGCACACACAAGTGGAGTGGATCTCTGAATCACTGGGGTAGGAGCACTTGCCACTGAAACTGTAGGTCTAGATCTCTGCCTCTGAAACTGTACTGACCTACCAACTGGCCTCTGACTCCTACTAACCCGAGGAACAAAACTTCCTTTACCTCTTTTCGCAGATGAAGACCCTGCCTCAAACTGGGGTCTCCTAACCCTGATCTCTTCCTCAGAAGCAACCACAATACCCTGAGCTCTCTCCACACTCCTAGCTGCTGCCACAAGCTGGAAAAAATCATGATATCTAGATCCAGCCACAAGACACATAATAGAGGGCCTCAATCCCTCCCCAAATCTCCTGCATCTATCAATCTCGTCAGAAATAATTCCCCCGGCGTAGTGGCTCAGCCGAATAAATTCTAACTCATACTCCGTCACAGACCGGTGATCTTGCCTCAAGGTCAGAAACTCCATCTTCTTCACATCTTTATACTCCCTTGGAGTATACTTCAATTCAAACTCTCTTAAAAAATCAGCATAGGACAAGGTAGGTGGATCATCTATAGCATGGGGCACTGTCTTCCACCAGTCATATGCGTCCTTCTGCAACAATGATCTTGCATAATCAAAATTTTCTTCTGGAGTGGCTTGCAACTGAATAAATATTCTCTGTACTTTATCTAGCCACTGCTCAGCTACAGCTGGGTTAATAGTACCTAGAAAATCTTCTGCTCCATACTTCCTTAATTTATCGTACTGTCTCACTGATACCAAAGGCTGTGGGGGTGGTGGCGGTGGTTGCACTGGTGCTTGCCTCAATAACTCAACCACATGCCTAAGCCAAACTGGCGGAACCTCCTCACCAGCTGGTCTCCCCGACACAGAAGCAGATACCTCTCCAGCACTAACCACTCTAGCTCCCTCTCTAACCTCATCAGGAGCTACACTCTCCGCACTCCCCTCTACTAGCTGACGTAAATGAGAATCCATCACAACCTATATCTGCAAACACAACAAAATACATCTTATTAAAGATCAAAGACTGCCAATACCAAACATGTATATTATTCAAAAGCTAACTTTTAAAGTCAAAATATTCTTTTTCTTACAATTTTACCTAGGTTGAGAATCTCAAACCTAGGCTCTGATACCAAAACAAATGTAACACCCCTATATCCCGTATATGTACAAAGCATGCTTATACGATCGTATTATACGTATACTGAATATAGAAATGACACACTTTACAAATACACAAATCATATTTGAAGTAAAACTAAAAATTTAGGAAATACCAAATAAAGAGAAATGAAAATCATAAGACACAATAGATAAAAAATGTTTGTTTATTACGCAACGGAAGTTACATCCAAAACTTACAAATATAAATACATTAAACCTCAATAATTACAAAATATGAAATATATACATGATTGGCAGCTTGACTCTCTGATCTTTAAGCTTTACTCCAACTCTTCACAATCAAAACAACCTCAACTAGGTCTAGAGGAATTCTCCGTCTCAACTCTATCACCTCTATCACCTGCGCGATGAATCATAATCGCGCTGAGCCAACAACTCAGTAGTACAAACCATAATGCTATTATGCTTAATCAATAACAATGATATACAATCAAACAATAAGGATCATACTCAATATACAATATTTCATGAATATTACATTATTTCATCATTCATAACATCAACATGACATAGATACCTATGGGCCCAACAAGTGTTTAATACGATATTCAAAATTCAGAGTTACTGCTTTGGTTCATAATCACAATAATCAAGCCCGTAGGCAACATATATATAGATATATCTCTATCCATGGATAGTGTAACAGACCCAGTCTCTTGGACCATCAACTCAACAAATTGAGGAGATCCTCAACGGGGCAAGATTGTTACCTGTAACAGACCCAGTCTCTTGGACCATCGACCCGACTAAATCGAGGAGATCCTCAACCCGGCAAGACTGTTACCAATCATATATCTCATAATCACAATTCTCATAATGTAACAGACCCAGTCTCTTGGACCTCAATTCAACTCAAATTGAAGAGATCCTCAACCCGGCAAGACTGTTACTATTCATAATTTCATAGGCATGCCACCCAAATCCAGAACTCTGAAACGGAATAACATATTAAACATACAATTATATCATTATTCTCTTTCTCAATTTGTATCTCAATATCAAATAGGAAATCATGCCTCAACACTTTCATTTGTATAACCATAGCCACTCACAATGGCTTCTCATCACATTTGAATCATCATGTCTCAATTCACAATATAATACATCATTTTTCACATATTCATAATCAATTACATTGAACATAATCATATATGCGTACATATCTCAATTATCTCATTTCACATTATACATATAGTACATTTCACAAGATTCACAATGTGCAAAACATAATGTCATATCAAGTGAATGTATGCAACAATGCAAGGTTTGTACTTACCTCAATAACAATTCACACAACTCTAAACACTTCCTTTCCAAGATTCTTTTACTTCTTAGATCAATGATAACTCACTTTCTTCAAGACCTAATCCAAAAATAATAACATACACTTGCTTAGGGATACACATGAGATAATCAAATTAAGAGTTAACTAGGGCAAACCCTAAACATGACACGCTCAACCACACGGGCGTGTCCCTGACCGTGCCCTAACTCCACAACACAGAAGCTTTTACACGCTCAGAACCACGGGCTTGTCACTGGGCGTGTAATACATTCTGCCTCTCTGAAAAATATCAACACGTCCAACAACGTGAGCGTGCTCATGGCCGTGTAAACTCTCCAATCTCACAGTAGCTATGACATGCTCAATAACACGGGCGTGTTACTGGTCGTGTCAAACCTACTGCCTCCAACACAATTGACACGCCTAAGAATCTGAACGTGCTCATGGGCGTGTCAGGCCAAAAACTCAAATTCCGGCCAAAACAACAAAACACCCAACCAAACACTTCTTTTCACCAACATCCACTTCAAACAAACTTAACAAAACATACCCAAAAACCATCTTAAACTTACAAAAACACCAAAACAACAACTCCACATCTATAACAAACACAAATCACAAATATCATCACAAAACCCTAAACACAAATACAACACCATCTCTTCCAACCAACTTACTCTTTTATTCAATCCATCCTCAAAATCTATAATCAATCTAATCAAACACTCTTAAACATATCACAATCAAACAACACACTCTTAAATCATCTATCAATTTCACAACACAACTTTAAATAAGCAAAGATATCAAAAGAGGACTTACCAAAGTTATAAAACTTCTTGAATCACCAACTTGATCACTTAGATCTTCCTTCAATTTGAGCTTAGAACATCAAAATCCTTTCTTGCTCACTTGCTTTCCCTTGTCTATGGAGGAGCATCGGGAGTTTTTGTATCTTAAGCAAAGGCAGTCATCTGTGTTTGAATATGAGAGGCTGTTTGTTCGCCTCAACAAATATTTTCCAGAGTTAGTTTCATCTGAGGAAGAGAAGTGTAAGCGGTTTGAACAGTCAGATTCGGCTGTATTTAGTAGCTATGAGGATTAAAGAGTTTTCCACTCTTGTTAATGCTGCAGTTGCCATAGAAAATGAGATTAAAAAAGAGCAGGGAAGAAGAAAACAATCAAAGAAGAGATTTTCTAGTGAACAATAGAAAGGTGGCAAGAAGAGATAGAGAAATATTCAAGCACAAACTCAGGGGTCTAGTAGAGGAAGTGGTGCAAGTTTTTAGAGGTTTAGAGGTGGTAGGTTTGGAGTTGCTACATGCTCATCTTCAAGGGCTATTACTACACCTTGTCAATATTGTGGTAAGGGTCATGCAAGTGAAGATTATTGGTATCAAAAAGGGGCTTGTTTGAAATGTGGTTCTTCAGAGCATAAAATTAAAGATTGTCCAATGATAAAAGAACTAGAAGCTATTAAAGAATAGAGTTCTGTACATAGGTCTCAGTTAGGCCGTAGAATAGGTAGAGGTGGTCAACCCAGTGTTAGTCAACAGAGAGGATCTGAAACAGTAGATAGGCCTCAGACTCGAGGCAATGCTCCAGCTAGGGCTTATGCCATGAAATTAGTGGAGGACCAGGATGCCCCTGATGTTGTAGTTGGTAAATTTTCTTTACTTGGTCTTGATGTGTATGCATTATTAGATTCTGGTTCTATACATTCTTATATATATATATATAACTATAGCTTCAGGGAAGAAAATGTATGTTGATAAACTTGATTATGAGATTGAAGTTACTAACCCCTTAGGCCATAGTGTGAAGGTAAACAAAGTATATCAAAATTGTCCAATTAGAGTTTATAATTTAGAACTTCTTACTGATTTGATTGAACTTCCATTCCATGATTTTGATATAATCTTGGGAATGGATTGGTTGTCCCGACATCAAGCAGTTATGGACTGCTGTAGTAAAGTTCTGACTTTTAAGATTTCGGATTATGGTGAAATTGTAGTTCGAGGAGAAAAATAATTTTACCCTTATAGTTTGATTTTTGCAGCTAAAGTTAAAAGGTTGATTAGGAAGAGGTGTGAAGCTTACCTTACTTATATTAATGATACATGACATTCAAGCAAAGCTTTGGGAGACATACCTATAGTGAGTGAATTTTTGAATGTTTTTTTAAAGGAATTACTTGGAGTACCACTGGAGAGGGAGGTAGAATTTGTTATTGATATAGTTTCGGATACGGCATCAATTTCTATTCCACCTTATAGAATGGCACATCCAGAGTTAAAAGAGTTAAAAGTACAGCTTCAGGAATTACTTGATAAGGGTTTATTAGACCTAGTGTATCACCCTGGGGTGTACCAATTTTATCTGTGAAGAAGAAGGAGGGTATCCTAAGATTGTGTATAGATTATCGGTAGTTGAATAAAGTGACTATTAAGAATAAGTATCTGTTACCTAAGATTGATGACTTGTTTGATCAGTTGAAGGGAGCGGGTGTCTTCTCTAAGATTAATCTTAAATCAAGTTATTATTAGATGAAAGTTAAAGAAGTAGATATTCTGAAGACAACTTTCAAAACTCGATATGGACTTTATGAATTCTTGGTTATGCCCTTTGGTTTAACTAATGCTCCAGTAACTTTTATGGACTTGATGAATCGAGTCTTCAAACCCTATTTAGACCAGTTTGTAGTTGTTTTCATTGATGACATATTGGTTTATTCCAAAAATAAAGAGGAGCATGATAAGCATTTGAGAATTGTACTACAGACACTAAGGGAGAATCAATTGTATGCTAAACTATCGAAATGTGATTTTTGGTTGACGAAAGTGGCATTTCTAGGTCATGTAGTATCAACTAATGGTATACATATGGATCCTAGTAAAATTGAGACTATTCTGAATTGGCAGCCACCAAAGAATATAATAGAAGTCCGGAGTTTTCTTGGGTTAGCTGGTTACTATAGAAGATTTGTTTAAGGGTTTTCAAAGATAACACTTCCTTTAACTAGGCTTCTTAGAAAAGAAACTAAAAGCTCCTTAGAAAAGAAACTAAATTTAAGTGGAATGCCCAGTGTCAAGCTAGTTTTGAAGAATTGAAGGCTATGTTGACTGAAGCACTGATATTAATACAACCAACCCCAGATAAGGATTATGTGATTTATAGTGATGCTTCTCATGAGGGACTCGGTTGTGTATTAATGCCAGAGGGTAAGGTAATTGGTTATGCTTCTAGGCAATTAAAATCTCATGAATTGAATTATCCTACATATAATTTGGAGTTGGCTGCTATTGTATTTACTCTTAAGATCTGGCAACATTACTTGTATGGTGAAAGGTGCTATATTTTCACTGACCATAAAAGTTTGAAATACTTGCCAATGCAAAAAGAACTAAACTAAGGTAAAGGAGGTGGATGGAATTGATTAAAGATTATGATTGTATCATTGACTATCATCCTGGAAAAGCTAATGTGGTAGCCGATGCTTTAAGTTGGAAGACTTTAACAGGTATGTTGTATATAGAATATTATAATATTATATGTATATATAAATTAAATAAACTAAATGATATAATGTGTTATGTTAGCAAAATTGAGGGTTGAACCAACTATTAAGCAAAAAGTAATAAAAGCTCAGAAAAAAGATCAAAAGTTGTTAGAAATGTTGAAATAAGTACATGAAGGTGAAAAGCCAGATTATGTTGCATTATGGTGGATTGTATTATAGAGGTCGATTATGTGTACCTGATGTGAAAGAACTAAAGGAGTGTATACTTGGTGACGCTGATAATACTACGTATACTATACATCTCGGAAGCAATAAGATGTACCAAAATTTGAAGTCTCATTATTGGTGGCCTGGTATGAAGAGAGATATTACTGAATAAGTGACTCGGTGTTTAGTGTGTCAACAAGTCAAAGCAGAACATCAAGTTCCATTGGGTCTTTTGCAACTATATATCAATACCATAATGGAAGTGGGATATAATCACCATGGATTTTGTGATTGTCTTCCGAATGCCCAAAAGAAGCATGATACAATTTGGGTAATTGTTGATGGATTAACCAAATTAGCTCATTTCCTTCCCATTCGAGTTGATTATTCAATGGATAGACTTGGCGAATTGTATATTAATGAGATAGTCAGGCTTCATGGAGTGCCAATGTCTATTATTTCAGATCGAGACCCTAGCTTTACTTTAAAATTTTGGGAAAGTTTTTAGAAAGCATTGGGTACTCAACTTCATTTTAGTACTGCATTTCATACACAGACTGATGGTCAATTGGAAAGGGAGATACAATTACTTGAAGATATGCTTAGAAGTTGTGTAATCGATTTTAAAGGTAGCTGGGATAGATATTAGCCTTTAGTAGAATTTGTCTATAACAACAGTTATCAAACGAGTATTGGGATGGCACCATATGGAGCACTTTATGGAAGAAAGAGTAGAACTCCATTGTGTTGGATGGAATTGAATGAGAGCAAACTTGTGGGACTTGATCTCATAAGGCAAACTGAAGACAAAGTGAAGCTTATAAAGGATCGATTACAAATTGCAATGGATAGACAAAAATCATATGCAGATTTGAAACGACATGACATTGAATATAGTGTGGGAGATAAGGTGTAATATCCCAAATAATATCCTAAAATTTTGGAAATTTTAATCGTTGTAAATTAATTAAAGGATTTATAAGTGTATATATTTAATTAAGTGAAAAGAAAGGAAAAAGGAAAAAGGGAAGTGTGTATATGTTGTATATATGAAGGTATATACATTATATACAAGTCAACATGTTTAGTTGGTCAAATGATATTTTAAATTATTAAGATATTAAAATGTTATGATAGTGGAAGATGATATTATAATATAATATTATTAATGCTTGGTGGAGATTAAAAGAGAATATTTGTGTGATTAAATAGAGAAGTGGTTGGTTTGAGTGAAGAATGACTATTTTCATTATCTTCTTTCTTCTCCAAGAGGGCCGGCCATCACCATATTCATCAAAGGAAAAAGAGGCTTCGTTTCTTCCTAACTCAAGCAATTGAAGGATTTCAAGTGATCAAGTTGGAGTTTTAAGGATTTTTCTTCATATTTGGTAAGTTTCCAACTTGTTTCTTTGATTTCCTTTGAGAGTGTCTTTATGAGTTTGTTGGGTGTTTGATGTAGTTGTGTTTATGGTTGATTTGGGCATGTTTGAAGTTGTTTTGTCTTGTTAACTTTGAATTTGGGTTTGGATTAAAGAAAAAGGGTTAAGTTTGGTGAAGAGAATAAAAGTTATGAGTTGTATAACTTTGAGTTGAGAAGTCTTGGTTGTGATTGTGTATATTTGTGCTTTTAATTAAGTTGTGTTGATCTTCATACAAGTTTATTCTTGTATTATGATGGTTTTGGTTGTGTTGGTTTGGAGTTGAAAAGGTTAATGAAAGATGATAGTTGGATGTGGCAATTTTTATGTTAATATAAGGTTTTTGGCCTAACACGCTCGGTGGCACGGCCATGCTTTTGGGCAAGTCGATGGTTCTGTTTTCAGTATTGATGACATGACCAGTGACACGCCCATGTCACTGAGCGTGTCATAGTTACTGTGTTGTTGTAGAATTGATATGTGCAGTGACATGCCCATGTCATTGAGCGTGTCATAGCTACTGTGTTGTTGGAGAATTGACACATGCAGTGACACTCCCGTGTCACTGAACGTGTCAAAACTTCTGTGTTGTGGGTTTAGGGCATGGTCATGGACATGTCCGTATTATTGAGCATGTCAAGTGTAGAGTTTGCCATAGATATTGCTTTTTCTTATTTCCTATGTATATCACTAAGTGAGTATTTATAATCACCTTTGGTTTAGGCTTTGAAGAGAATTAAGTTATCAATCCAAGTGTTGAGGGATATCTTGGAAGAGGAGGTTGAAGTGGTGTTGTTGCTTTTAGAGGTAAGTACAAACTTTGAATGATTGCATACATTTACATGACATTGGGACTTAACACATTTGGTTGGAAAAATGTGTTAAGTTACTTAATATATTGTTGATGAATGAGAAATATGTTATGATATGCATAATGTGAATTATGTTGACGTATCAAACTAATGTTTGTAATTGAAAAGAAATGTGGAATAATATGATGAGATATATGAAAACATAATGTAATAAATTGATATTGATATAAAAGAGGGAAATGAGAAAAGTGAGAAAAAGATGATATAATAAGGCAATGTGCCTAGTTTAATAATGAGAAAATGAGAAAGGATTTGAGAATGGAATTATGAAAGAATTTGATAATGAGAAATATGAATAAATTGTGTGCCTAGTATGTTATTTAATTTTTAGAGTTCTGGGTTTGGCGGCAAGCTTATGAATTGCCTACAGGCTAGACGCTGGGCTGGTGAAAAGACCGGGTCGTAAGCCACCCAGCTGATAAATATAAAGTTTTTGGGGTGAAAAGACCGGGTCGTAAGTGTAAAAAAAAATCCTTGAAGCTAGATTGAGTGAAAAGACCGGGTCGTAAGCTCAGATCTATTTGGATTATCCATGGATATATTGCCTACGGGGTTAGACACAAGGTGTCATTATGGACCAAAGCAGTAACTCTGAAATTTGAATAGCATATTAGATCTTTTTGGGCCCATGCTTGTCTTTGCTTTAATGTAAATTATGAATTGAGATACAATTGAGTAATATAATGAGATATAATGTTATTAGTTGTGATATTCATATATGTTGTGCATTGACATTGCATTTGAACTATATTGTTATCAAAGTTTGTACCAGTAAGCTTTTGGCTTAGCGATTGTGGTTCATCGCGCAGGTGATAGGGTAGATCTAGTTGTGCCGGAGAGCTCATCTAGACCGAGTCGAGTCTAGGCTTGAGACTTTAAGATCAGATTTGTTAGTGGAACATCAAGATCAGAGACAAACTGCCAGCATATATAAATTTCATATTTTGTACATATTGATTTTGATGTATATAAATATGTATATTCCGCTGTTCATCAAAAATGTTTTGGATAAACCTATGGTAATAAAGTTATATATATGTTTTTAAACAAGTAATGTATCATCTATTATATTTATGATATCAATTGAATGTTTTAAGATTATACAGATTTTATAAATGGTGATTTGATTGTTTAAAAAGGTTGTGAAATTATTGTATCCTCTACACGTATATTACATATAGTGAGTATATGTAGTGTACGTATATTGGGTATAAGGGTGTTACATAAGGTATTTTTAAAAGTATCACCATGGAAGAAGGTTCTTCACTTTGGGAAGAAAGGTAAACTAAGTCCTAGGTTTATTGGACCATATGAAATACTTGAACGTGTAGGTTCAGTAGCTTATCGACTAGCTTTGCCTCCAAAACTGGCTAAGATTCATAATGTATTCCATGTGTCGATGCTTAGACGATATAGATCAGATCCTTCACATGTAATTCAAGCAGAGTCCATTGAAATTCAGCCAAATTTGAATTATGAAGAAGAACCAGTGGCTATCTTAGCTCATGAAGTAAAGAAATCACATAATAAGCACATTCCTTTAGTGAAAGTGTTGTGGAGAAATCATTCGATAGAGGAAGCTACTTGGGAAAACGAAGAGTCAATGAGACAACAATACCCTCAATTATTTCAAGCGTCCATAATAGGTAAATTTCGAGGACAAAATTTCTTTAGTAGGGGAGAATTGTAATGTTTAAAATTTTAAATAGTGAACTTTTTAATTAATATTGATAATTGATAGTGAATAGTAATAAAAGTGACCTGGATAAATAATGTAAATAGTGAATCTTAAAATTTACTAAAGAAATTATTTATTTTTACGGTTTTACGAGACTAAAAATTGAATTAGAATCAATGAATAAGAAAGAGGGTGCACCATAGTTAAAATGAGATTGGCCACACTAGATTGAACTTATTATATAGAAACATGTGTGTGTGTAGAAGTTTCTTTTCTCTTCTTTCATCTTCATCCACGCCAATCACCACCGGTTCTACCATCTTTCTCACTTTCTTCATATTCCTTTCTTCAAATCAAATAAAAATCAAGAGTATATTACATATAATTATAAGTTTTAGAAGAATAATTTAGAAAATGTGAGATTATTAACAAGTGATCAAATAAAAAGAGGGAAAAGAGAGAAGAAGAGGGATTTTGAAAGAGGTGTGTACTTATATATTTTAAATTTCAAATATTTGAATTTCTATGAATTTTAATATTTGAATTGATTGATTGAGTCATCTATAATGAATTATTACTGAAAAGCATTGGTTAAATGGATTGATGAGTGAAAAATGAATTAAAGGAACTTATAAGTAATGAGTATGATTCTTAATTCAATCATTATAAGAAATGAATGATTTGATGTTGTTTTTAGCCATGAGTGATGGTTAAAGATTGATTAATTGATGTTTGAGTAAAGTATTTGATATATACTCTTTTATGTAAAAAAAGTTAGTTTTTGATTCATTTTTATCATAGATTATGAACATATTGTATTTAAGTGGTTGAGTGTGCAAAATACATAATTTTTGCCTAACCCGACCATGTCATTGGGTGTGTCGCCAATGCTGTTTTTCAATGTTGATGATATGGCCATGTCTCTGGGTGTGTCGTAGCTACTGTAATGCAGGATTAATGACATGGTTAGTGACAGGTGTTGCGCTCAAATTAAGTACTACTACAAAGCGTCACTCGCAAGTATACGAGGTGGCTGTAGCAAAGGTGATCGCCCCAAGGTCGTTTCCCCAAGAAGGTGTGGTTCGTAATAGCTTGATTGACAATTTATTTAAATGCGAAAGTGGTTGTTGTATGAAATGTGCAAGATTAATTTAAACCTAAAATTAATGTGCGTAGAGATTAATGTGTGTGGGTGTACAAGATCAAATCGATTCTTGGGAAGGTGCCTAGGGTCATAGGTCCATTCAATCAAAGCCCAATTCTCAATTATCCATTAACATAACCTTGTAATTAATTTGTTCCTTAAGGTTAATTAGTCAATTACCAATCCATTAGTTCTCACATTCATGAATTAACAATGACCAATTCTTTTACATTACCAAATTAATGAAACCCTAGAACTTATATTTCTAATTCATTCATAGGGTGGTCGATTATATAGTTCCGATATCGGATTTCACCTCTCGGTCCATCATCCAATATTCAAAGATCAATAGGTAGCTAATCTATCAACCTAGCATTTAATACAATACAATAAACCAATCAACAAGGAACATCAATGTAAATATAAAATCAAAGCATTCGACCAAATATGCTATAATCCCTAAACATGGGTATTTAGCTCAACATCATCAATTTATAACATTCATTCAACTCAATATAAAACAAATACAAATTGTCCATTGCAATATCAATATTCTTAATACAACAACAACAATAAGACATGAATTAAAAGAGAGAATAGAAAAACCCCTTGTGAAGATGCCAAGAGTAGGATTGCTAGTCTTCCTCCTAGCTCCACTTGATGTATTTGATGAAGAACTCAATTCCTCTTCAATGGTTGATTTCCCTTTGCAATGTGGAATGGAGCTTTCTCAAGTCACCAAACCTTTGGATGGAGCTTTCTCAAGTCACCAACTCTTCAATTGATTTTGCCTTTGGAAGATGGAATGGAGCTTTCTCAAGTCACCACTCCCTTCAATGAAGTTTCTTCAACCTTTGAGAACTTGTAACCCAATTTATCCCAAAGAACCTCAAAGATCCTATCAATGGAAGATGGAGAAGGTGGAGAGGATGGAAATGGAGGTTTGGAGGTGAAGGGACAAGGGAGAGTGTCACTCTCTCCCTTTCCCACGCTTTTTGTAGAAATTTGGCTCCAAGAACAAAAAGCTACCTCCATTTTCCTCTTCAATCCCTTTTAATTCATTCAAAAATCAACACCCATGCCTTCCAACTCACACCATTTCACTTTGTTCCCCACTAAATATTTGTTTAGTATTACTTTTGGCAAGCAAAAAGCAATGTTCCCCACTTTATTCCCCACTTTCTGTAAAAGAAATCAAAATATTTTTGGGTGACACGGCCAAGCCAAGACAAGCTTGGCCGTGTCTCTCCTGATTTTTCATGGGACACGGCCAAGTCAGCTGGCCGTGTCCCTTACTGCCTGTCTTTCTTTCTTTGCTTTCTTTCTTTGGTCACAAGGGAGACACGGCCAAGCTTGTGGCCGTGTCAGGTGACACGGCCACTAGCTTGGCCGTGTCAGGTGACACGGCCACTAGCTTGGCCGTGTCAGGTGGGTGTGTTCGCTACTGTCTCTTTTCTTTCCTTCTTTGCTTGCTCCTTGGATGTTTGGCATGAAATGGGACACGGCCAGAGGCTTGGCCGTGTCACCTTGGCGTGTCTGCTTCTGTGTGATTTTCCTCTCTTTTCCTTTGGAGTGTGACACAGCCAAGCCAGGGTCAACTTGGCCGTGTCAGGCATTTTTTGGGGGGACACAGCCAGAGGCTTGGCCGTGTCCCCTGATTGTGTCACCTTCTGCCTGATTTTTGCTCTTTCTTGCTTGTTCTTTGGTTTTGCTCATTAGGTGAGACACGGCCAGAGTCTTGGCCGTGTCTCTTGGGCGTGTCAGCTACTGTTTCTTCATTTTTGCTCTGTTTTCCACTGTTTTGATCTTCCAAGGGTGTTTTTCCACCTAAACCTAAAAACAACACTTTAAACACACTTAAAACAACAATTAATCAAAACATTAACTAAAACACACTAAAAATCACACTAAAAACTAGTACAAAAATGGACTAAACAAATACCCCACACTTAACTCCTTGCTTGTCCCCAAGTAAGGCTAAAACCAAAACACAATAAACAAGATAAATTTTGTTAAGTTCAAGAGTTATTAAGATGCATCAAGACTTCCCTATCTCTAAATCCGCAATCAATATCGAATCAAACAAAATCGACACTCATGCAATTAAGTGGTTTTCCATGCATAACCAATGTTGTCACTCCCTCACCAACTCTCACAAGTGTTTGATCATGGTGGTGTTTACACTCATAACAATCAATGAAAGATTATTACCATAAGCTTGCTTATCAATCAAATCTCCACGACAAATAACAATCAAACATCAATCAAAAGGTCTTTATTGGGTTGTAATGGGGCTAAGGTAAAGGCATGGCATTTAGGAAATGTGAGCTAAATCATTAAGTTCAAGAGCACTTTAAGAATGAAGTACCCGATCATATACATAACCCAACAATCCCAAAACACCTTCTTCTCATCTACCCCTTGACATTCAAGAGCTTTTCAAGGGAACTCACTTATTAAATCTTGCAATGATACATTCCAACCCTTTCAACAAGAACAACATTTATTCTTATTATTATATATATATATATTTTTCTTTTTTTTTTATTTTGCTTTGCAATCTTAAACCTACTAAATTTAACCCCACACTTAATTCAACACAACACTCGGTTATAAACGCTCTTAAAATGCTCTTGACCTAATGAAAGGGTAAGAGTTAAACAACAAGGTTCAAGCTAATGGTGTTGTGAAAAAGAAAGAAAAGGAAAAATAAAATAAGCTCAAAATTGGCTAACTAAGGTTGAATATAGGGTTGGTCTTTTTAAGCCAAAGTGGTTCACCTAATTGCCTTAATCATCTTGATGCCAAATTGAAATTTTTATGTAATCTTAAAATGTATTTCAAAGCAAGTTCTAGCAAATCATCAATCAAACGTGTTTCCCAAAAAAAATAATAAGTTGATGGCTCAATTCCTCACAAGTTAATGGCAATGCAAGGAAAAACCAACAAAATTGACAATAAGCACCAAATCTACTCAATTCTCCAAATCATGCTTCAAAAATTCAAAGGTCATCTATCAACAATTTTTATAACAATTGAACCCCTTTTTTTTTTAAATTCATTTATTCAACGAAAAACATTAAAAACATTAACTAAACTTAAACAAAAACAAGTTAAAAGTAAAAAACACAAAACACATAATGCACCCCACACTTAAAGATTCACATTGTCCTCAATGTGAGCATGCATACTACAGGAAGGGTTTAGATGAAACCTGATTTCCATCGTTCCCATATACGATGTGTAGGGCTCCTTCCACCCATAATACAATTGGAGCCCAGGACTGAGAGGATGAACAACATGTGATTTTGCAATGCACCCGATGTACGGCAACCCTTAAATATTTTTCCTTGAAGGGAACATGTCTCAAAGGGACATGTGAAGATCACCTCAGGGTTATCCTCCAGTGTTATAGGAACGTGGTAAAATCCTATTTCATTGTGCAGCATGGTTCTATCCATTGTATGCTCTTCTTCACCACCAAGGGTAGAGGAGATGATTTTTGGGAACTCTTTAAGTTCAACCAAGTTTGGTTGAATCACTTCTTCATTCACTTTAACAATGTCAAGTCCCCTCTCAACAACCTCAACATCTAAAACTAGCTTACACTCCTCAATTTCTAAATTGGGCATTTCATGCTCTTCTTCTAAGGTCATAATCATCCCAATCTTATTTTCGCTTTCTCCTTGGGAATGCATAATATAGATGTTAGAAGGTTGCTTACCTTGCTCCTCTTCTTTTAGCCTACTTGGGAATGGAATTGAGTGCAAAGGATTCGGAGGTTCATACAAATGTGATGAAGTTGATGAGTCCAAATTCTCCTCCTCCTTTGATTGACTTTGTTTCTCCATGTTGGGCAGCATTTCCTCACCATTGTCTTCTTGATTAGTTCCTGCATCAAAGGAATCACAAAAATTGTTATATATTACCTGTTCACTTGTCAAATTTGTGATTACCTTGACTTGCTCCAATTGGCTAGGAAATTCCTTCTTTTGGTGTGCTTGGAGTTGATGTGCCAGTTGCCCAACTTGCATTTCCACCCTCTTCAAAGATTCCTCCAAAGAATCAAATCTCTCATTGCTCCCTTCCTGGTTTTGTGTGCTAATTTGAAGGTAAGCATTCAAATCATCGTCCACTGTGGATTTCTCGAATTGATCATGGTTTTGTGAGCTAGTTTGAATGAAGGTATTCAAACTATCTTCCAAAGTGGGTTCCTTAAAGTGATTTTGATTTTGCGCGCTAGTTTGAATAAAGGCATTCAAACTTTCTTCTAAGGTGGGTTCCTTAAGGTGATCTTGGTTTCGTGTGCTAGTTTGAATGAAGGCATTCAAACTATCTTCTAATGTGGGTGGCTTAAGGTACTCTTGATTTGAATATTGTTCTTGAGAGTAAGGATTTCTTTGGTAAGGTTGATAAAAATTTTGAGGTGGAATTTGCTGTTGATTTTCCCAAGAAAAATTTGATTGGCTTCCCCAGCTGGGATTATAAGGATTGGAATATGTGTCATTTCTTCCCGTTTGCTGGAAACCTTGGTAGGTATCTTCTTCCTCTTGCCAATCTTGGTATCGTCCATAACCCATGGAACACGTGTTTGCACTATGGCCTGCATTGCCACATGCTGCGCATATCTCTTGGCGTGGCATAGGTGCTCTTCCTCTTGCATTTAGCACCTTAAGTTGATTCGTCAATTCTGCTAATTGCCATGCCATTTCAGAATCGTCGTTCCTATCATAAACTCCTCCGTGCCTTGAAAACTGCATCTTTACACAAGGCACTTAGCAACATAATGAAAAAAAAATAACAAAAATTTCAAACAAAACAAACAGACAATTTAAAAAGAAAACAACAAACAATTCAAAGAAAACAAATAAACAAGTAAGTAAAAAAAATCAAACTACTACTACTACGGCAGCGGCGCCAAAAACTTGTTGCGCTCAAATTAAGTACTACTACAAAGCGTCACTCGCAAGTATACGAGGTGGCTGTAGCAAAGGTGATCGCCCCAAGGTCGTTTCCCCAAGAAGGTGTGGTTCGTAATAGCTTGATTGACAATTTATTTAAATGCGGAAGTGGTTATTGTATGAAATGTGCAAGATTAATTTAAACCTAAAATTAACGTGCGTAGAGATTAATGTGTGTGGGTGTACAAGATCAAATCGATTCTTGGGAAGGTGCCTAGGGTCATAGGTCCATTCAATCAAAGCCCAATTCTCAATTATCCATTAACATAACCTTGTAATTAATTTGTTCCTTAAGGTTAATTAGTCAATTACCAATCCATTAGTTCTCACATTCATGAATTAACAATGACCAATTCTTTTACATTACCAAATTAATGAAACCCTAGAACTTATATTTCTAATTCATTCATAGGGTGGTCGATTATATAGTTCCGATATCGGATTTCACCTCTCGGTCCATCATCCAATATTCAAAGATCAATAGGTAGCTAATCTATCAACCTAGCATTTAATACAATACAATAAACCAATCAACAAGGAACATCAATGTAAATATAAAATCAAAGCATTCGACCAAATATGCTATAATCCCTAAACATGGGTATTTAGCTCAACATCATCAATTTATAACATTCATTCAACTCAATATAAAACAAATACAAATTGTCCATTGCAATATCAATATTCTTAATACAACAACAACAATAAGACATGAATTAAAAGAGAGAATAGAAAAACCCCTTGTGAAGATGCCAAGAGTAGGATTGCTAGTCTTCCTCCTAGCTCCACTTGATGTATTTGATGAAGAACTCAAGCCCTCTTCAATGGTTGATTTCCCTTTGCAATGTGGAATGGAGCTTTCTCAAGTCACCAAACCTTTGGATGGAGCTTTCTCAAGTCACCAACTCTTCAATTGATTTTGCCTTTGGAAGATGGAATGGAGCTTTCTCAAGTCACCACTCCCTTCAATGAAGTTTCTTCAACCTTTGAGAACTTGTAACCCAATTTATCCCAAAGAACCTCAAAGATCCTATCAATGGAAGATGGAGAAGGTGGAGAGGATGGAAATGGAGGTTTGGAGGTGAAGGGACAAGGGAGAGTGTCACTCTCTCCCTTTCCCACGTTTTTTGTAGAAATTTGGCTCCAAGAACAAAAAGCTACCTCCATTTTCCTCTTCAATCCCTTTTAATTCATTCAAAAATCAACACCCATGCCTTCCAACTCACACCATTTCACTTTGTTCCCCACTAAATATTTGTTTAGTATTACTTTTGGCAAGCAAAAAGCAATGTTCCCCACTTTATTCCCCACTTTCTGTAAAAGAAATCAAAATATTTTTGGGTGACACGGCCAAGCCAAGACAAGCTTGGCCGTGTCTCTCCTGATTTTTCATGGGACACGGCCAAGTCAGCTGACTGTGTCCCTTACTGCTTGTCTTTCTTTCTTTGCTTTCTTTCTTTGGTCACAAGGGAGACACGGCCAAGCTTGTGGCCGTGTCAGGTGACACGGCCACTAGCTTGGCCGTGTCAGGTGGGTGTATTCGCTACTGTCTCTTTTCTTTCCTTCTTTGCTTGCACCTTGGATGTTTGGCATGAAATGGGACACGGCCAGAGGCTTGGCCGTGTCACCTTGGCGTGTCTGCTTCTGTGTGATTTTCCTCTCTTTTCCTTTGGAGTGTGACACGGCCAAGCCAGGGTCAACTTGGCCGTGTCAGGCATTTTTTAGGGGGACACGGCCAGAGGCTTGGCCGTGTCCCCTGATTGTGTCACCTTCTGCCTGATTTTTGCTCTTTCTTGCTTGTTCTTTGGTTTTGCTCATTAGGTGAGACACGGCCAGAGGCTTGGCCGTGTCTCTTGGGCGTGTCAGCTATTGTTTCTTCATTTTTGCTCTGTTTTCCACTGTTTTGATCTTCCAAGGGTGTTTTTCCACCTAAACCTAAAAACAACACTTTAAACACACTTAAAACAACAATTAATCAAAACATTAACTAAAACACACATAAAATCACACTAAAAACTAGTACAAAAATGGACTAAACAACAGGCTCATGTCGTTGGGCTTGTCAAAACTTCTGTAAGATGGGCAAATGACATGGTCATTGACACGCCCATGTCGTTGGGTGTGTCACTTGAAGAATTTGCCCAAAATGACTCTTTTTCTTGTCTTTCATCCATGATTCATGCCTAAATGGCTATAAGGCCTCGAAGTGCAAAAGATTTTTGAAATCAACCCTAACAAGTAGTGTAATAAATTTTGAATAAATGATAAATATGTGTAATACCAAGTGTTGATCAAAGAATTGTTCCATTGAAGTGATATACATAATTTAATGTTAATTAAAAAAATAATGAATTGCCCAAAACATACTGATTTTAATTATTTTCACGATTTGGATTTAGTTAAAAAGTGTTTTAATTTTACTAAACTGAAGTTTTTGATGTCTAGAATAAGTTTGTTGAATTTGGGAATTTTTGGATTTGAATAGATGTCCCAATTGGAAAAGGTTTCCTAATTGCACATGAGCTGAAAAGTTTTATTTTCTAGTTCAACTATGATTTGTATTCTTTGAAATAAGTGTAATGAACGACTTTTAAACCTAATTAACATCATTCAAATTATTAAACAAGGTCTCAATAAATGTTATTAGGGTCTGGTCATGTTTGATTTTATTATTAATATGATTAATTAAATTAATTTCACATGACATGCATGTTAATAAAAATGCAGAAAATTCCAACACAAGTTTTTCATTAATAAAATTTTATTTGATCAAAATTAAATTAATTAATGCACAGGACAACATTAGAAATGAGTTTATAAGTATGTGTTAATGTTATTTAATTGGATTAAATGAACATTAAAAGAAAAATTTCAGATTTGGAGCAAAGCACACAATAACTATTTCAATTGTTGAAACTAGAATTGTTGTAAAACTCATAAATTAATAATTTAATTTAATTACCATTTTATTTTTAGAGAATGCATGCTAAGATTGTATATGTAACACCCCACCTAAATAAATTAAATAATAAAATTTTAAAGAATATTAGATTAAAATTTAAAATTTAAGAAATTAAAAGAAATAAATATTTATAGTAGATTAATATTTACATTTTTGGCAATTAAAAAAATATTTAAGACCAGACATTAGAATTTATAGAACTACAATTATACAAATTAGAATACATTAATAATAACTTAAAATGCTAGAATTCAACAAGGACCAAAATTTGGCCCAAATTATTAAATTATATATATATAAATATATCTTAGATTTCGGCTTAAAAATTAAAGAGGGAATTACTCTGCATGCCCTTATTTTCAAGTTTTTTTTTCCAAAATATCCTATAAATATTTCTGATTTTTCACTTTTATTTTTCATAATTCACTTTTACCCTTAGTATAAATATATCCTTTTGTCTTTTTCAAAAATACCCGATCATTCCTAACTCATGTCGGTTTCCATAAAAAAATTTCTCCGAAAATCCTAACAACTAAATTTCTTTTTTAAATCATTGTTCTTCTCTATATTTTTTACTTTACTCATTGAGAAAAAGGAAGTCTAAATAATCAATCAGGTTTTTCAAATATTTTTTGGTTATTTCTATTTTTTCCCAAATTAGTTAGTGCTTATGTTTTTTTTTTCCCTTTAATCTTAAAGGTTTTTTCATTTTCATAGTTTGTAATTTATAATAATTTGATTATTTGCTTCATTATGTGCGTTGTTCTTTAACAATGGTGCTGAATTGTTGATGATGATTATAGTTTGTTTTTAAAAAGAAACAAACACTTAATTTGTAGTTGGAAGAAGGAAAAAAACAAAAATTATTTATATGCTCTTCATTTTTTGTAATATCAGATGAAAAATGGGGGAGTTCCTTTTGGGATCTATACTGAGCTCGTTTGATCCGTTCATATGCTCTTAATTTGTTCATATAACCTTGCATATGATGTATTGTTTACAGGTTGTAGTATAGTAGGCTATTTTGGTGTAGGAGTTTAATTTAATGTTGCGAGTTTTGGTGTTTTCAAGGTGTGAGTGTTTTTTGGTGTATAACAAAACTTTATTTAGTTGAATTGCTAAGAACACCCCAGTGCAGATAAGAAGAATAAGCTTTGTATAAGATTGCACACTGAATTGCATTATTTTTGGTTTCAGGGGAAGCAAGAAGAGTAGAAGTATCTTCTTTTTGTTTAGAGTGAACATGTAACATCCAAAAATTTTTGAAAATTTCTAATTTTTAGAAAATTGGATAAAATAAATTATAATTTAAAAGGATAAATTAAATTAATGGTTTTAAATGAAAAATGAAGGGATTTTAAATGAAAAAGTGGAATGTATATGTGATATATATGCAAAATATACATAACATATAAAAGTCAACAATTTTTAAAAGAAAAGGGTATTTTGGTAATTAAATCTTATAAATTCAAAATTAATAAAATAATTCAAAAATAAATTATTTTTGAATGGAAGAGGAAAATTAGGACTTTTAATTTATTAAAAAATAATTAAATAATTAAATATTAAATTATTTTAATATATATATATATGTGGTTAAAAAAAGATGAAAAGGAAAAGAATATTAAAAGTCTTCTTCTTCTTCTTCTTCTTCTTCTTCTTCTTCTTCTTCTTCAAGGATGTGGCTTCCATGGGAGTTTGAAGACCAAGGATTTTGCTTCTTCCATACTCTATAAATTGAAGGAATTAACAAGTTTCAAGTGGATTTTTGGTGATTTCTACCAAAATTAGCAAGTTTCCATCTTTTTTCTTTGAATTCCATGGAAGATGAGATTATGTGAGTTTTGAGATTTTGATGTAGTATGTTATAATTATTGAAATTGGTGTGTATGATGTTATTTTTGGGTAGTTAACAATGATTCTAAGGTTGGATTGAAGAGATGATGGAGTTTGGTTAAAGAATGGTGAAGAGAGAAAATTTAGGGTTATGGATTTTTGGGGTTTTGAAAAAGATGAACTTTAATTGTGCAAATTGATTCCAAATGAGTTGCTTTGATTTATAAACAAAAATTTTGAAAGTCAAATATTGGATTTGGTGGTGTTGGGTTGGAGTTTGAGAATGGAAGTGGAGATTTAGGGTTTTGGAAAAGTGATTTTCCAAAGTGGTTGAATTGTGTGATTTTATTTGTTTAAGCATGGTGTTTAGTGTTAAAAGTGATGAATATAAGCTTGGAATGAGTAATGGATTGTGTTGGAATGGAAAACCTTCAATGGGGGAAGGTTATGCCATTTTTGAGATTTTGTGTATAAGAGTGTATTTTTATAATGTAAATGATTTAAATGTATTAAAATATGTTTTTAATAATATAAATAAACTTAAAACACTAATTTAATTGTAGTAGAATGGAATTCCAATGTTGAAGTAAGGAAAGACTAAATTTTTGGAAATTTGTAGGAGTGATGTGTAATTATGATTTAATGTTGGAAATGCCATTAAATGTGATATTAAATGATTATTTGCTATCACATTTGGTTTAGACATTGAGGGAGGTTGATTTGCTTCATCCAAGTGGGGAAGGGCAAGTTAGAAAGATTGGATTGAAGGTTGTTTTTAGCTTGCTTTGGGTTGCTAGTGGAGGTATTTACAAACTTTGAATATAATGTCTATGTTTGCATAACATTTGGACTTAACACATTTTTGTTGAAAAATGTGTTAAACTACTTGGTTCATTGATTGTGTATGAATAATATGCTATGACATTTGTAATGTCATATAGGTGTTAAATGCATTGTGAAAAGCCATTGATAATGGCTAATTTGTGTAACATGTGAAATATGCATATTATATGAAAATACCAATAGAGAGATGCATATGATTGGTGGAAGACGGTTCCACATGCTCTGGATGATCCACCAGTTTTGACCTATGATGATTTCCTATGAGAATTTGAGCAGAAGTATACTCCGAGAGAGTATAAAGATGCAAAGAAGATGGAGTTCCTGAGTCTGAGACAGGATACCAGGACAGTGACTGAGTATGAGATCGAGTTTATCCGGTTGAGTCACTATGTTGGTGGGATCATTTCTGACGAGTTTGACAGGTGCAGGAGGTTTGAAGAGGGACTGAGACCCTCTATCATGTGCATCATCGCAGGCTCTCAGTATCAGGATTTCTCCCAGTTAGTTGCAGCTGCCAGGAGTGTTGAGAGGGCACAGAGTCTTGCAGCAGCTGCAAGGGTTGAGGAGACCAGAGTTAGGAGACCCCAGAGTGAGGCAGGGTCTTCATTAGTGAAGAGAGGCCGAGGGGGACATTTTTAGAGGTTTAGTATTAGTCAGGGGTAGTTTGGTAGGTCAGTACAGCAGTAGAGATAGAGACAGAGACCTGCAGTTTCAGTGGCTAGTGCTCTGACTCCAATGGCTCAGAGACCTACTCCACCTACTTGCATTCATTATGGTAGAGTACACGGAGGTGTCTGCTGGTAGAGAGGTGCTTCGAGAGTGTGTTTTAGATGTGGGTCATCAGACCATTTTATCAGAGATTATCCTGAGCCACCAGAGGTTAGGCAGGTAGATACTGCAGCATTTTGACCCAGTGTCAGAGGGGGTTGTGGTGGCAGAGGTTTTAGTAGAGGTGGTCGACCTGGGTTTAGTCAGAGAGGAGGCTCTACATCCGGAGGCAGTAAGCCAGATGAGGCTGGGCCATCTCAGCGGGTTTATGTGATGCAGAGGCAGCCGGATGCTTCAGCCGTCATTGTAGGTACATTTTCTTTATTTGGTATTTCAGTCCTTGCTCTATTAGATCCTGGATCTGTGCATTCATACATAAGTGCATCCATCTTGCCTGTGACTGAATTGTATTCTGAGTCCCTAGGATTTGATGTCTTGGTGACAAATCCTTTAGGGCATAGTGTTGTGGTGAGCATGGTGCACTGAGATAGTCCAGTTGTTATTCAGGATGAGGAGTTTCTCGGTGACTTTATTGAGATGCCTTTTAGGGAATATGGTCTGATTTTGGGCATGGATTGGTTATCCAAGCATGGGGCTCTGGTAGACTATCAGAAGAAATGTGTTACTTTGAGAATATGTGATGGTAGGGATGTGATGGTATCTGGTGAGCAAAGGTATCTTTCATCTATGTTTGTTTTAGCTGTTTCAGCTAGGAGAATGATTCAGAAGGGATGTGAGGCTTATCCTACTCATGTTGTAGATACTAGAGTAGTGGGTTCCCTGCTTGAAAGTATACCCACAGTTGCCGAGTTTCCAGATGTTTTCCCTGATGAGTTGCCAGGGGTACCTCCTGAGAGAGAAGTGGAGTTTGGTATCGATTTGTTGCCTGGTACCACTCCTATATCTATTACCCCTTATCGGATGGCACCTGCTGAGTTGAGAGAGTTGAAGGTGTAGTTGCAGGAGTTATTGGATAAAGGGTTTATCCGCCCTAGTGTGTCCCCATGGGGAGCGCCTGTATTGTTTGTGAAGAAGAAGGATGGCACCATTAGATTGTGTATTGATTATAGGCAGTTGAATAAGGTGACCATCAAGAACAAGTATCCTTTGCCTCGGATAGATGATCTCTTTGATCAGTTGAAGGGAGCAGCAGTATTCTCTAAGATTGATATGAGATCAGGGTACCATCAGTTGAGAGTCAGAGATGTGGATGTACCCAAGACAACTTTTCGTACGAGGTATGGACATTATGAGTTTCTGGTGATGCCCTTTGGATTGACGAATGCACCAACAGCTTTTATGGATTTGATGAACAGGGTATTCAGACCATATTTAGATTAGTCTGTGGTGGTCTTCATTGATGACATCTTGGTGTATTCACGTAATGAGGAGGATCATGATAGACATTTGCGGATCGTATTACAGACTCTGAGAGAGAAGCAGTTGTATGCTAAGTTGTCTAAGTGTGAGTTCTGGCTTAATCAGGTAGCTTTTCTTGGTCATGTGGTTTCAGCAGAGAGTATTAGAGTTGGTCCGAGTAAAATTGAGGCTATCTTGAATTGGAGTCCACCAAAGACTGTGACAGAGGTTAGAAGTTTTCTGGGATTGGCAGGCTATTATCTTCATTTTGTGAAGGGTTTTTCTATAATAGCTACACCACTCACCATATTACTTCGGAAAGAAGTTAAATTTGTGTGGATAGATCGGTGCCAGGCAAGTTTTGAGCAGCTGAGGGAGATGTTAACTCAGGCTCCTGTCCTTACCCTGCCTGTGGAAGGTAAACCATATGTGATATATAGTGATACTTCACACAATGGTTTAGGTTGTATTTTGATGCAGAAGGGCAGAGTCATAGCTTATGCTTCGCGGCAGTTGAAGCCACATGAGCTTAATTATCCAATGCATGATTTGGAGTTGGCAGCCATAATTTTTGCTTTGAAGATTTGGAGACATTATCTTTATGGGGAGAAGTGTTTCATTTATACAGATCACAAGAGTTTGAAATACCTGGGTGCTCAGAGAGAGCTGAATCTTCGGCAGAGACGGTGGTTAGAGTTGATTAAAGACTACAACTGTTTGATTGATTATCATCCTGGTAAGGCAAATGTTGTTGCTGATGCCTTGAGTCAAAAATCTTTGGCAGGTTTGACTGCTTATTCGCTCTCATTGCTTGTTGAGTTGAGAGCATTGCACGCTAGATTTGACTCTTCTGATGATGGTGCTCTGATGGCTCAGTTGCAGTTAAGGCCAGTCTTGTTGGATCATATTAGGGAGGCTCAGTTGGCAGATGAGAGAATTCAGAAAATTGTATTGGTTTGTCATAAGGGGGGAGAGTCTAGACTTTTATGTGAGGGATGATGGTGGTTTATGGTACAGAGATAGATTGTGCATTCCTGATGATGCAGAATTGAAAAGAATGATATTAGAGGAAGCACATCAGTCACTTTTTGCTATGCACCCTGGGAGTACCAAGATGTATCAAGACTTGAAGCGACATTATTGGTGGTCAGGTATGAAGAGGGACATAGCAGAGTTTGTATCCAGATGTCTTACTTGCCAGAAAGTGAAGGCTGAGCACCAAGTTCCTTCGGGATTGCTCCAACCTTTATCAATGCCAGAGTGGAAATGGGAGCGAGTGACAATGGATTTTGTGACTGGACTACCTTTGACCCAGAAGAAGCATGATGCAATATGGGTGATAGTTGATCGGATGACGAAGACAACTCATTTTCTTCTAGTTCGGATGGATTTTTCTCTTGAGAGGTTGGCTGAGCTGTATATCAATGAGATAGTCAGGTTGCATGGAGTCCCAGTTTCTTTGGTGTCGGATCGTGATCCTCTATTTACTTTAAGGTTTTGGAAGAGTTTGCATAATGCTTTGGGTTCTCGATTGCATTTTAGTACTACTTTCCATCCTCAGATAGATGGACAGTCAGAGAGAGTGATACAGATTTTGGAGGATATGTTGAGGAGCTGTATCATTGATTCTACCGGGAATTGGGATAGATTTTTGCCATTAATTGAGTTTGCTTATAACAACAGTCATCAGTCAAGTATTGAGATGACTCCTTATAAGGCTTTATATGGCAGGAGATGTAGGACACCTTTGTGTTAGGATGAAGTTAGAGAAGGTAAACTGGTTGGTCCAGATTTGATTAAGGAAACAGAGGAAAAAGTGAAGGTGATTCGAGGTTGTTTGAAAGCAGCTTCAGACCGATAGAAATCTTATTCAGATTTAAAGAGAAGAGATATAGAGTTCAGTGTGGGAGATACAGTGTTTTTGAAGGTGCCTTCATGGAAGAAGATTTTGAGATTTGGCCGCAAAGGAAAGTTGAGTCCTCGTTTCATAGGACCATATGAGGTGTTGGAGAGAGTTGGTCCAGTGGCTTATAGACTAGCTTTGCCGCCTGAGTTGGATCGAATACATAATGTTTTCTATGTATCGATGCTTCGGAGTACAAGTCTGACCCATCTCATAACTTGTCAGTGGAGTCCATTGAGTTGAGTCCAGATCTGACTTATGAGGAAGAACCAGTGGCGATTTTGGCATGAGAGGTTAAAGAATTGAGGAATAAGAGGGTACCACTTGTGAAAGTCCTTTGGAGGAATCATGCCACTGAGGAGGCGACATGGGAAAGTGAGCAGGCGATGCAGAGTCAGTTTCCCCATTTGTTCCAGACTTGAGGATAGGTAATTTCGAGGACGAAATTTATTTTAGGGGGAGAGAATTGTAACATCCAAATTTTTTTGAAAATTTCTAATTTTTAGAAAATTGGATAAAATAAATTATAATTTAAAAGGATAAATTAAATTAATGGTTTTAAATGAAAAATGAAGGGATTTTAAATGAAAAAGTGGAATGTATATGTGATATATATGCAAAATATACATAACATATAAAAGTCAACACTTTTTAAAAGAAAAGGGTATTTTGGTAATTAAATCTTATAAATTCAAAATTAATAAAATAATTCAAAAAAAATTATTTTTGAATGGAAGAGGGAAATTAGGACTTTTAATTTATTAAAAAAATAATTAAATAATTAAATATTAAATTATTTTAATATATATATATGTGGTTAAAAAAAAGATGAAAAGGAAAAGAATATTAAAAGTCTTCTTCTTCTTCAAGGACGTGGCTTCCATGGGAGTTTGAAGACTAAGGATTTTACTTCTTCCATACTCCATAAATTGAAGGAATTAACAAGTTTCAAGTGGATTTTTGGTGATTTCTACCAAAATTAGTAAGTTTCCATCTCTTTTCTTTGAATTCCATGGAAGATGAGATTATGTGAGTTTTGAGATTTTGATGTAGTATGTTATAATTATTGAAATTGGTGTGTATGATGTTATTTTGGGTAGTTAACAATGATTCTAAGGTTAGATTGAAGAGATGATGGAGTTTGGTTAAAGAATGGTGAAGAGAGAGAATTTAGGGTTATGAATTTTTGTGGTTTTGAAAAAGATGAACTTTAATTGTGCAAATTGATTCCAAATGAGTTGTTTTGATTCATAAACAAGTATTTTAAAGTCAAATATTGGATTTGGTGGTGTTGGGTTGGAGTTTGAGAATGGAAGTGGATATTTAGGGTTTTGGAAAAGTGATTTTCCAAAGTGGTTGAATTGTGTGATTTTATTTGTTTAAGCATGTTGTTTAGCGTTAAAAGTGATGAATATAAGCTTGGAATGAGTAATGGATTATGTTGGAATGGAAAACCTTCAATGGGGGAAGGTTATGCCATTTTTGAGATTTTGTGTATAAGAGTGTATTTTTATAATGTAAATGATTTGAATGTATTAAAATATGTTTTTAATAATATAAATAAACTTAAAACACTAATTTAATTGTAGTAGAATGGAATTCCAATGTTGAAATAAGGAAAAGCTAAATTTTTAGAAATTTGTAGGAGTGATGTGTAATTATGATTTAATGTTGGAAATGCCATTAAATGTGATACTAAATGATTATTTGCTATCACATTTGGTTTAAGCATTGAGGGAGGTTGATTTGCTTCATCCAAGTGGTGAAGGGCAAGTTAGAAAGATTGGATTGAAGGTTGTTTTTAGCTTGCTTTGGGTTGCTAGTGGAAGTATGTATAAACTTTGAATATAATGTCTATATTTGCATAACATTTGGACTTAACACATTTTGGTTGAAAAATGTGTTAAGCTACTTGGTTCATTGATTGTGTATGAATAATATGCTATGACATTTGTAATGTCATATATGTGTTAAATGCATTGTGAAAAGCCATTGATAATGGCTAATTTGTGTAACATGTGAAATATGCATATTATGTGAAAATACCCAAAGTAATTGGGTAATGTGTTGTGAATGCAAAAATGAGATATATGTAATAATGAAATGAATTGATATTGATAAAAATAAGAAAAGTGAGAAAAGTGAGAAAAAAATGTGAAAATAAAGCAATGTGCCTAGATTGAATATGTAAAAATGAGAAAGAGATTAATAATGAGAGATATGAATAAATTGTGTGCCTAGTATGTTATTTAATTTTCAGAGTTTTGGGTTTGGTGGCATGCCTATGATTGCCTACGGGCTATACGCTGAAATGGTGAAAAGACTGGGTCGTAAGCCAGGCCAGCTGATAAATATGATGTTTTTGGGGTGAAAAGACTGGGTCGTAAGCCTCAAAAACTGTAGCAGTCTAGCCGGGTTGAGGACCATGATATTGGGGCCTAAGGGTCTAGCCGGGTTGAGGTCCAAGAGACTGGGGCTGTTACATTATCCATGGATATATATATTGCCTACGGGGCTAGACACATGGTGTCATTATGGACCAAAGCAGTAACTTTGAAATTTGAATAACATATTAGATCCTTTTTGGGCCCATGCTTGTCTTTGTTTTAATGTGAATTATCAATTATGATACAATTGAGTAATATAATGTTATGAGTTGTGCTTATGAAATATTTGAAAAATATAAGAAAGTGGATTGATGTGACATCTATATGCATTGTGCATTTGGTATTGCATTGAGTTATATTGTTATTATCAGAATTTATACCACTAGGCTTCGGCTTAGCGCGAGATTTTCCATCGCACAGGTGACAGGGTAGACCCAGCTGAGCTAGAGAGTTCTTCTAGACCAGGTCGAGTCTAGACTTGATGTTGAGCTTGTTGAGTTGCTATCGAGATCAGAAACCCTACCAACAACATGTATATATTTTTATGTTATTGTACATTTTGAGTTTTATGCATAATATATTATGTTTTGGATTTTACGTATTGTATATTATAAAGAATGTTTGGGTCAATGTATTTGAAATGGGAGAGTAAGTGTGTTTTAAATTATATATATCTATATGTATAAATGTTTGAGAAAATTGCTGAAATTGAGAAGTATGGTTGAGATGGTGGTTGGAAATTATTTGGGAGTGTTTTCTTTTTGCAGGTTGTGTTTTGATAAATTTTGGGATATCCAAAATACAGACAAAACTCTGGCGAATTTTTTCCAGAGATTTATATATATATTATTTATTTTGGGTTCTTATAACAAGTAAAGAATATTTATATTCTATTTAATTTTTATATATTTAGAATTTGAAATTTTAAATTGGAAATGTGAAATTTTTTTATTAAATCGGTCTATGACATTTTTGTACCGTATATGCGTATTTTACATATGCTGAAAATATATATTGTACGTATATAGGGTATAAGGATGTTACAGATTAGAGAATAAGCAAGTATGAGATTATAATCCTTTTATTCTTATGTTCCATTCCTGTACATATAAGGTTATTAACCCTCACTTATGTTCATTACATTTCTATGTTTTTGTTCTATTTTGCTTTGCATTTGACTATATTTTAGCCCAAAAGAATTAGAGTTAAGTTCAAGAATAGAAAAGGAACCAATTCCCATATAAAATTTATGGCAAAATAGATTACTAAATCAAGAAAAAGAACACATATTAGTAAAATTAGTACACTTCCAATTCTATTATAGAGCTTATGATAAGATAAGAGTTGAAAGTAGGAAATGTTATTTTATATGTTTTTCATGTTGTAATTTAGCAGAGTGAATGGACATGGAGTCAATATTTTTTTAATTTGTAATTGTGCTACAAATGGTCAATATCTAACTGTCAATTGCTAACAACTAACCAAGACAAAGTAATCTAAACAGACCTTTAAGATAAGTGGAGGATGGGATGGTGAGTTGAAAAACAAGTGCCGTAGGTTGTTGGCTTTACATTAAGATCAGGTAGAGTGAAGGAATCTAAAGGTCATGGTCTTTGACATTATTACTGTAATGAATAATGAAGTTTAGATAAATTTAGCAACAGTAGGTAGTCCTACAAGTCCCTTGAACTCTTTAGCTGTCATGCCACCTGACCATGCTTATGTGGATGTGCCCTGGAGATTTATGTTCTTTCTTAGCCAATGGGCTGCTGATGTGAATGCCATAAGTTTTTTACTTATGGGTCCTACTTTTGGCAGTTATATGTTCGTCTGATAGCTTTTAGATCCTTATATGGAGGTATTCTAGGAAATGACCATTCATTTAGTACTAAGAAAATAGTGTTTTTGTTCTTTTTAGTGGAGTGATTGGGCAGATAGAAGCCATAAGGGCCAAATAAGTTTCTTTATAGTTTTCTTTATCCTTTTTTAGGTTGCCAAAGTTTTGATTCCCCATTGAATGATTCAAAGATGACCCACTTCAAGCTTCTTCCTCTGTCTTTCAAATTTGTAAAATTTTCTCTTTTATTTATGAGAATCATCTTTCCTTTATTTCCTTTTTTCTTTACTGTTGATATTGCTTGATTTTATATTATAAATCATATGCTACTTTGCACATTCATTTCCTTATCTAGTCATTTTATATTGTAAAAAGATTTAGGAATGGAACTATTATCCATATATATGCTCAAATTATTAATTTAATAAGAAAATCAACAACACAATTATTTTTTGGAACAATTTGCTATGTTATTTTTGTCAGTTGAATATAGTGCTGTCGTCAATATGGTTTTTTCTTTTAGATTATCATATACATTTTTTTGCCAATTTTTTTTATTTCTTGGTATCTTCTGCTAATATATATATATATTTAAGAATATGGTTGAAACACGCTCAACATCCTCTACACCAAAGAAATCTGTTAGTCAAATTACAAGAAAGTTAAAGAAGCCTGAAGGAAAGCAAAAATATAAAAGATTGAGGAAGAAATTTGATGGTGGAGTTGAAATGAGCAAGAAATCAGTGCTACAGTCTGATATGAAGGAACTGAAAGGAGATTTGACAAAAAGTGGAGAAAAAACTTTTGAGGATGTTTTATCAAGTTTTGATTTGAAATAAAAAAGGGACAATTGTTCTTCTTCTATTGATAGAGGAGAAAAAAAATACATAGAGATGCTATAAAAAGGCTAAGTTAGTCATTGAAAATGATATTTTGGACGAATCAAAAAGAGGTCTAAAGGTATTTTTTATTTTTTATTTAAGTATGTGTTATACTTCAAGTATACCTATAATATACTTTAAGTATTCTATATGATAGGTCTTTTTTATTTAGTTGATGTAAATTATAATACAAGACTGTTAGTTATGCCTAAATATAAGTATAATATACTTTAAGTATTCTATATAATAGGACTTTTTAATTTAATTGATGAATATTGTAATAGAAGATTGTTTGTTGTCCATAATTTGGATAATTGATCGTAGAAGACTGTTTGTTGTGTTTAGTTTTATTTTATATTTTCTTTCCCTTGCATTTGTTCAGTTGCACCAAGTTAATAGGAATATATGCTATAAGTATACTTCAAGTATACCTTTAGTATACTCAGTTGATTATTTTGAAGTATAGTATACCTTCAATATACTTCAAATATACTTAAGGTATGTGAGCGGGGATTTTTTCCCCACTCTTGGTGGAATGGTTCTTACGACCTTGACACTGTTTAGGCTCGGGGCCTTAGAGAATACAGACTTAAGCCCGGAGAAAATGGAGTCGCCACCCGGATGGGCTGGGAAAAAGAAATGGGTGGATGACTCGATTCCTAAGGAATCCCCAACCCCCTAATGGGTTCGAAAAGTTGGGTACGTGTGGGGAAGGTGAGAAATGGCCTAGCACCTCCACAACGCCCGGTTCATTGGAACCGGCCTCCTTTGCAGATCTTAATATTATAAAATTCTTAAATATAACAATATTATCCATATTACATGCAACAATTGAAATAAAGCATCATTATATTAAAATCAAAGCAATATCCAAACAAAGTAAATAAATGGACACTCATCCAAGGATGGAAACATGTCCTTACATTGTTCATGTCTAAATTAAATAGGACACCCACCGAAAGGTGGAAACATGTCCTTTATATTGATCCAAAATATAAAAGCAATTTAAATTACATAAAATTTAACTAATGAAGTACCCAATAATTTAAACATACCTCTTACAATTTGAATACTAAAACAAACAAATAATAATCATAATAATAAAAAAAAATCCATCCATGATAAATTAAATAAATCAAGTATTGAAATTAAATAAATCAACCATCAAAACATATAATAAACTACATAATCAAATCTAAAATTAAATAAAGCAAGTAAAGATATAAATTTAGGTTTATGTCTCAATTTAGGGTTTTTTAATTAACATTTAGGGTTTTGGGGATTTTAGAATTATTATTATTGTTATTTAGGCTACTGTGAAGATTTTGGAAAAATAGAATGGATTAGGGTTTTATAAATTTAAGAAAGTAGTATGGTTTTTTTGATTAATCAAATTAGGGTTTAGGGCTAACATCATGAAATTAGGGTTTTGGATCTTAAGACATTAGGTTTATAATTCATGTTTACTGGATTGTGATTTTAGGTTTACTGGATTATGGCTTTAGGGTTTAGATTCACTAGATTGGGTTTTAAGTTCATTGGATTAGGGTTTAGGTTGTTGATGAACTTGTCATGAAGTTTTGATGCTTTAAGAATTTAGGGTTTAGGAAAACTAGGGTTTACTGTATTGGGTTTTGAGAAAATTAGGGTTTTTGATATTTTGGAAAATATATTTGATTTTAGGATTTAAGAAAACAGCTTAGAGTTTTATAAAAATAATTATGATTTTTAGAAACTGTAAAGAAAATTAGGGTTTGGAGATTTAAGAAAACATTTGGAAACTTTGGACAAAAAGTTAGGGTTTAGATGAAAATAGTTCAGGAAAAACAATTTAGAGTTTTAAAGTTTTTGGAAACAGAAGAAATAATTTAGGGTTTTTAAGGCTACTGGATGAATGTACAATTTAATGTAAAACATATTACTAAGTTTAATAATTTAGGTTACTAACTTAATATCAAAAACAAACGATAGAAACATTGTAAATAACATCAAATCAAAGATTTATAATCAAACGTCCGTTTGTTAGTTTCTCCACAATTTGCTTCTGGATGAGCAAAGACTGCTTTTGATGGATTGATTGCTTCTTGTTTCTTGCTTGTTTGAGCTTTTCTTTTGGCCGATCAAATGGTTGAGTCTCCAATCCAATCAAACAATTTTTTCTCCCCAATCAAAATCCAAAGTCCCGTCCCCTAATTTCGTGTTTTAATGTAGTATTTATAAGAAAAATAATAAACCTACTTCTAATTGCTTAAGGAAATTAAAACCAATTAGGAAAAGAAACCATTTTTATTTATTTATTTTTATTTATTTAACTTTACCATTTTTATTTTTATTTATTTAACTTTACCATTTTTATTTTTATTAAAAATTAAAAATAATAAATATTAAAATAAATATTATTTAATTAAAATACTACAAAAATTATTTTGGACTATATAAAAAAATCGGATCAGACTGGATTAAAAATTAAGAGTCTACAGTTTGCCCCTTGCTTGAACGATCTGAGACTACAAAAAAAGAGAGTGAAAAGCAATAAGACTTAATTTTTCTGAGACGGTTTAGGTTTTGAGTTCTGGACCAGGTTCGAGTTCTGGACTCAAGAGTAATTTTAGGTTCTGGACGTAAGGGTAATTTGGGTTCTGGACCCAAGCTAAGTTCTGGACTTAAGGATAATTTGGGTTCTAGACCTAAGCTAAGTTCTGGACTTAAGAGGAATTTGTGTTCTAGATTCGAGCTAAGTTCTGGACTTAAGAGAGATTTTAGGTTTTGGACCTAAGCTAAGTTCTGGACTTAAGGGTAATTTGGGTTCTAGACCCAAGCTAAGTTCTCGACTTAAGGGTAATTTGGATTCTGGACCCGAGCCAAGTTCTAGACTTAAAAGAGAATTTAGGTTTTGGACCTAAGCTAAGAGAGATTTAAGCTTAGGTCTTGAGATGGTTTAGGTTTTGGGTTCTGGACCCGGCTTGAGTTCTGGACTCAAGAGTAATTTTAAGTTTTGGACCTAAGGGTAATTTGGGTTCTAGACCCGAGCTAAGTTTTGGACTTAAGGATAATTTGGATTCTGGACCCGAGCTAAGTCCTAGACTTAAGAGGAATTTTAGGTTTTGGACCTAAGCTAAGTTCTGAACTTAAGAGGAATTTGGGTTTTGGATTCGAGCAAAGTTCTGGACTTAAGAGAGATTTCAGGTTCTGGACCTAAGCTAAGAGAGATTTAATTATCTGCAAAAAAAATAATTGTAGTTAGTAGTATATTAACAGAATTTGCAAAAAATTTAGCTAATAAACATATTTTTTCCTTGCCCCCTGCGTGTAAAAATATTTTAAAAGTTCAAAAATATTTATATACACGCAAGTATTTGAATGATTAAATTGATTAATTGAGTTTTCTATTTATTTACTATGTAGTCATTGTTTATGCACTATTTACTACTATCCATTTACTATTTGTAAATAGCAATTTACTATTTATCAATAGTAAAATTTACTTTTTCTCTTTTTTCACTAGAATACTGTTCTTCTTTGAATTGTCTTTTTTTCTTTGCCATTCCTCTATATAAATGTTGCAAGCAGCACATTTCTTCACTTCATCTTGTATTATTTCTTCATTTACTCTATAGCTATACATTTTTTATTTTAGAGAGTTCAACATAGAGTTTTGGAAAAAATGCATGCTTCAAGATCAGGAACTCGATCTAATGCTGAGTTATTGGAGTTTATTTGGTAGCATGAAGATGGAAATATAAATCTACTAGCCGGGATTGTAATATCCCAAAATGTGCCTAGAAGTTTTAGTAGAATTGTTGTTTTATTTGAATTAAAATGTATATGTTATTGGAAAGAGAAAATAATTTAAAAAGGAGTGTATATGTTGTATATATGGATATATATATATATATAACATATACACAAGTCAAATGGATGGTCAAAGGAAGAAGATATTTATTTTGGTTATTTATGAAATTACTAAAAAGGGCATGTAAGTGAAAGGAAGTTAAAACAAATAGATGGGGGTATTTAAGTAATTTTCTTTTTGGAATGCTTGGTGGAGGTTTAAAGAGATGAAAAGTTGACTTTGTTTCTTCATTTTCTTTTCTTCTCCTTTGGTGGCCAGCCATTATCAAGACAAGAGAGCAAGAAGAAGGTTTTGAGTTCTAAGATCAAATTGAAGGAGATTTCAAATAAACAAGTTGGAATTTCAAGAAATTTCATTATTTTGGTAAGTTCTCTCTTGATTGCTCTTGTTGTTTTTGAAGTTATTTTTGAGTTTGATGAAGTGTTGTTGATAATATGGTTAGGATTGCTTGTGGTGTGTTTGTATGTGTTGGAAATGGAATTAAAGATAAGAAGTTAGGTTGGTGTTGGTGATGGAAGAGTAAGAGTTGTGTTTAGTGAAATTTCTTTCTGTTTTACAATTAGTTAAGGCTGTGACTTGTACGATTTTTAATTAAATATAGAAAAATGTTCTTGAAGTGAATTTTTGATATGTTGTGCCTCTATGAGTCTAAAATGACTGAAAAATATGTTGACTCGATTTTGGAATGGTTATGATTTTGGAAAGATTATTTTTATTAGACTTGTTCCAGCAGGTACCTTAACTGAGACAGCTAACTTTCGGGATTTTTAATAAAATATAGAAAAATAATATCCAATTTAATTTTGGATATGTTATGGATTAGTGAGTCTAGTATTTGAGAAAAATAATTTGGAACCACGTTGATTGAATTTGATTTATGGAATTCACAAAGTTCAGAACTGCTGCCAGGATGCAGGGCAATTGGGGCAGTCTGGTTGGGCGAACTATTTGACCAGGATTTTGTGTTCAGTTTGATCTGAAATTTTAAAAGAATTATTTTAAGATGTAAAACTAAATTCTGTAAAAATTTTAGAGTTTTTAGTCAAGTAGATTATTTTATACAATTTTTCAAAATAAGGATAAAGTGGAGTCTAAAACCAGAATTTACTATTCATATGGTCATTTTGCTAATATTCCTTTTTGATTAGGTTGTGAAGAGGTTGAATTGCCCTAACCTAAGTGTTGAGGATTCTTGGAAGAGTAGGTGTATAGATTGGTGTGAGTTGGTTTTAAGGTAAGTACAAACTACATTATTGCATACATTCATATGATATTGAGACTTGAGACATATTTGGTTATAATGTGAATGTTGTGATGAGTATGTAAATTATGTGTTAATGCCATTGATTATATCCATTTGAATAATGAATTGATTAATGTGATTTGAAATATAACGAAATGTGAAATGTGCAAGATTAGATGATGAAATGAAATGTGAATGATATGATGTTATGAAGAGTTGCTTTATTGTGATTTGAGATCATATGATATATGAGGCCATGATTGTTGGCTATGATGATGCAAATGAGATGATTGAGACATGGTTGCCTAATTTTCTTATGAAATATAAAATGAATTGAGAAAGATATTATGAAGAGATGAATGAAATGTTTGTGTGCTTAATATGTTATTCAGATTTCAGAGTTCTGGGTTTGGCGGCATGCCTATGAAATATATGAATAATAGTAATAGTCTTGCCGGGTTGAGGATCTCCTCGAGATTAGTCGGGTTGAGGTCCAAGAGACTGGGTCTGTTACACTTGTTTTGGTAACAGTCTTGCCGGGTTGAGGATCTCCTTGAGTTTAGCCAAGTAGAGGTCCAAGAGACTGGGTCTGTTACCCTATCCATGGATAGATATATATATATATATGTGTACATCGCCTACGGGCTTGATGATTATGATTATGGACCAAAGCAGTAACTCTGAACTTTGAATAACATATTAGTGTATTTTGGGCCCATGCTTGTCTTTGTTTTCAATGTGAATCATGAATGTTTTGATTAATTATTAAATAATGTAAAATTGTGAAATATAATATTCTCTTGAATTGATCTAGAATCTTGATTGTGTGACATTAGCATGGCATTAAAGCATCATAGCACTGTAGTTTGTACCACTAAGCCGTTGGCTTAGCACGAATGTGATTCTTCACGCAGGTGACAGGGAAGAACTAGAGAGTTCCTCTAGGCCGAGTCGAGCCTAGATTTTGAAGAGTGAATAGTGGGCTTTAAGATCGAAGACTGACTGCCAAACATATATAAATTTTATGTGTTGTAAAACTTGAGTTTTGATGTATATGAATTTGTAAATATTGTTACTTTCCATTGCATAGTGAACAAATATTTTATCTGCTGTATTTCATAATAAACCTTTACTTTATTTTGTATTAGAAGTGTAAATCCTTTTTGCAGGTTGTAGTTGAGGTTATAAGGGGGATTTATTGGAAGTGTACTGAGAATGATTTTGTTTGCATTGGTTTGTGTAAAAATGCTTTCAAAAATCAGAAAAAACTAGTTTTGTCGACACTTGGGATTAAATTTTTAGGCAAAACTATGGCAAAATTTCTGTAAAAATCGGAACTAAAATTTGACTAAGTAAAAGTGGTAGCAACATTAGGTTAGTGTGGCGCCTCTACTCAGCTTACACACGTAGGTCGAGAAGGGGTGTTACAGGGATGTCGCTCCATCGCAGTTCAAATCAAAAGAGCAAGGTAATTATTTAATTATTTATTTTAACAGCAAATTATTATTTTTTGTGTTTTTTCTCTTTTTTATATTGTATTTTTTCTTTTCTTTTCTTCTTATATTTTTTTTATTTTTTTTTCATTTACAAATAAAATTAGCTTAAAAATCGGTGGTATTGATATAATGATATACTTACCTCGTGTTGACTTACTTCGCTCTGTGTTAGCGTGATCATTGCGTTATCCAGGGCGGAGGGTGTGTCTACAAAGCCCGACAATGGTATGATGTAGCACCTTCTCGAGTAAGGTGGATTATCCGAGATTGCAGTTTTGAAAGCTTCATTTTGCAATTACCATCTGAGGAGTATCTGATAGATTGGAGTGTGGTTCAAGCATTATCAGAACAGTGGATGGACACGACCCATACTTTTCATTTTCCCATTGAAGAGATGACAATTGGTTTGGTAGATTATACAGCCATAACTGGTATCCGGTACTATGGCCTTCCGGTCCCTCTTACCAATGATATTCTGACATTTGAAGAAATTCAACAATTAATTGGTATGGAACCATCATTTAAAGGGCCTTTCAAGATAAAAATTGAGCCAATTCATAGTTATTGGATGAACTATGAAGGACGGGTTCACAGAGACACAGCCAAACAGTATGCTTGAGGATTTTTGCTATATTTGCTCGGGTCGACCATTTTAGGCAGCACCGAATCTGCCATCCATTTGTCGGTGTTGAGGGCCCTTACTAATATGAGGATGTTACTGCTTTATGGCTGGGGTGAAGCTGGTCTTGCCTGTCTTTACCATGGTCTTGACAAAATTTGCAGAAATAAAAAGTCTTTTGTTGGCTTTATGTGGTTGTCGAAGTACTTTTCTTCCACCAATGTCAATTCCATTCTTTTTTTGTATGAATTTGATTTTTATTATTGTTGTAGGCATGGGCTTATGAGCACAATCTTGTGAGGGTGCCTGGTATTTCCTGAGAGAGAGTCAGGTATTCGAGATTAAAATTTTGGTTGTCAGATCGTGTAGAAGTTCTCGGCTCTCACCATGTGCATACCTAATGCTTTGTCTTGAGCTGCTTAACCTGGGACCAGGTAAAATTGCATCAGTATACTTTAAAATTTATATAAAAGTTCACTTACCTTATGTCTTTTTATAGGTCAATTTGGCCTGGTGGAACACAGAAGAGCGGACGAACTGGACTTCCTCCATGAGTCATTGCCGGCCCTATGTCTAGTGGCTGGCTTCTCGGAGAGAGAGTATATGGTGGTTTCTTGGTCCGGAGCAGCAGAGGATCCCGATGCATTGCCTGAAATATACTTTAAATATCACATCAATGCCGGAGAATGCATGGTGGTTGGCTCGGCACGGTTACGATGTTGAAACCTTTCTCTATCTACCGGGTGCATCTTATACCCAGTTTATTCAAATAGGGCTTTTGAACTTTGATGTATCTCCTGTTGGTGTACGGAAGATTCCCGAAGAAAATGAGGATAGAGATGAAGAGGAATATCATGGAGAGGGAGGAGAGTTTGTTCCACATCTCGGGGCTAGCACTTCTCAGGTAAACTTTTACCATTTTTCCATTGCAATCCCTTCTTTCTTAACTTATTTGACTTTTTTAATGATTGTTACAGGCTGCTAGCTCATTTGATCATGAGGCTGGACCTTTTTTTTACTGCTCCTTCATTTGCTCATTCTAGTCCACCGGATATGCCATCTCATCTTGTTCCATGATAATTATGCTATATGTATGCATGATTATGTATGCTCTTACTCTTTTCCTTTCTGGCTCACAGCGGATGCTTGAAGAACAAAACAAGAAACTTTAAGAAGAGTTGGCTGCTAGTCATCAACAGGTTTCCCATTTTGAAAATTTGTACCATCAGTTAGAGCAAAATTTTTTAGACTTTTGATTTCAGGGGATGAGAGATCCTGGTGCTTCTTCATCTAGAGGGCCACAAGCTGATGACCATGAGATCCTTTCGTCTACTTCGGATGAGGATCTTTACAGATCTGAATTCCAAGGTAATAGCGATTCAGGTGCTCCTACTTCGGGCGGACTCGGGATGGGTGATATGCCTCCTCCTCCAACAGGCAATGATTTTTCAGAGATTTATTTGATGATCTACCACCTCCTTCTTAGTGATCTATGAATATTGTATTAATTGAGGAAATATTGTATAATAAGTATACAAATAATAATGAAAGTATATAATTTGCAACTTTTGATTCTCTTTTCTCTTTCTTTTTTTTTTAAATTTTTTTATCTAGCTTTTATATCTTCTCCTTGCCCCCTATGTAGGCTCAAACCCATGATTTTTTCTATGCGGCTTTGGTTGATGTTTGTATATTATCTAGCTCATCGAACAAGCATGCATTTCTTCCTTTCTTTTGCAAAATGACAGGAGTTTCTTCAAGCAATGGGTCTTCTATGACCCCTGATTCTATACCCGCTTCATCTTTGCTTCATAGAGTGCAGTGATTCCTTTAACTCACAGACCAAGGTGATCAGCAGAAGTGTTCTCATTGACTCCTTCCAGATGCTTGTTTAGTTCTTGCTTTGGAATGATAGGATGCTTCACATTTATGGCTTATCTTCGAGATATTGAAAACATGAATAATGGAGGCCCTAAGCAACAAAGATACATCCATTTCAAATTATAATTCAGTAGCTTCTTCATAACCTTGCCATTAGTCATTTCCTTTGCCCAATGTGTCCTTTGGAGGTTCAATGATTCGACATACTTCCCTTAACTTGAAGGCTTTGTAATAATTCTTTTTTTCTTTTTGAATTTTCAATTTTGAATTTGAAATCAAATGTTGGCTTTGCCAAATCAATGTCAATTTATCTCAAGACTTGATTTTTCAAATTAACATATCTATAACATGACAACCCTAGTTACTGTACTAAACTCAGGAATCATTTCTATTTAAGCAAGAACTATTGCACTTCAGATAGGCACATACACATTACTTGGCCAAAGGTCTCATTGACTTTAAATATTGTCTATCTCATATGCATGCTTATTCAAACTATCTCCACTAATAGACTCTACCTACCAAGAGAGATCAACAGGTCTTTAATAGGCTTTATAAGGGACACGGGTTTAAATGAAGGCCATTTTGAGATTAGAGCTGATGTGACATAAAGGACAAACCTTCACACTACAAACTGCTTGTTGGAACTTTAGAGAGTTGGGAGCATGAAAAGATAGAGCTTTGAACATTCTTCTTTCTTTTTGGCTTTAACCTGAATCTTGATTGGGATAGTCTTTGCCTTTGCAAAAGGTTTGGTACCCAAATTTGTTTCTTTTCTTCTTCTCCCTTTTCTTTCTTTTTATTTTTCTTACTCTTCCCTTTCTTTGAGCATTTTATCATTTTGTTCTTCTTCCTTGTAGGACTGTCCAGTACAAAACTTTCAAGAACTGGATGATCTTTCTCCTTTTTTTCTCCAATTTTGATTGAATCTTTGTTTGGGTTGGACCAATTCAAGTCAAAATGTCCTTGGAAGCCTTTTACTGGTTTAGGTAAAAGAGAACTCAGTTGGCTTTCTAAACCGTCTTTTTAGGTTTTATCTTTTTATCTTTTTTTCCTTTTTTTTTCTTCTTTTTTTTTTGGTTCTAGCTCTAACAGAGTTGTCTTATTTGTACCAACTTGTATTTCTAATAATGGATGAGTGGAGTGACATAAATCTCCTTTAATAGGGATAAATCATTTGTTACTCTGATGTTGTCTTGATATATTGGAGATATTAGGAAAACTTCAACTACCCTTATGGTCTTGAAAACTTCAACTACCCTTATGGTTTTGAGAACTTCAACTATCTTCATGGTCTTAACTATTCATTTCTTTCTTTGACCCTCTCGCCTCTTCATCTTAGTGATGATAAGACTTGTCTAAAGTATCATAACAGCTCAGGATAGGTTGTTGGGATTTGTAAGCCAATGAAAAGAAAGCTAAAATTTCATGAAGGCTCAAAGGGACAACTAGGAATTGATATTTAATTGGGTGGATACTAGTTGTTGGATGACCAAACAATGCCTAGATCATTTCTCCCTTAAATAAGCAGAGTTCAATTTCACCTTGAAAGTTTGTCAAAGCATGTTCTAAGACTGACCAAGACCTAGACAAAGGTAATTATGCAGGAGCCCTCTCTAAGTAAGCATACACAACTCAATGCTATAGAGCAATTCCCTTACCTAGTAAAGTCATTCAAGTCATGATGCGTAGACACATTAATTTATGAACATCAAGCTAGATTCCTCATTGGTTGAGCACCAAAATGAACAAAGACCAACAAAAATTTTAATGAAAGTAATTTATTCAAATAAATTTAAATTTGAAAAACACGATTGTTCCAATTAAATATTAAAGAAAGCAAAATTGAAAAGCATCATTCAAGCTAAGGAAAATTTGTTGAGTTAAGCTTCTTTTCCTTTCACATCTTCAATATTTCCATCTTGAAAGGATGATAAAACAAAATCTTCTTCCAATCCTTTTCCTACCATGAAGGTTGCCGATGGAGGTACTCTTCCAAATTTAGGCAAAGGATTATTCTTAGTATTGGGCTTGTCGGGCTCTGGCAGCTTCCCACTATCAATCAAATTTTGGATCTCATGCCTCAACCTCACACATATATCTGTGTCGCGTCCATGCAATTGATGAAATTGACAAAATGCCTTAGTGTCAAAATTAGGTGGGAGAGGGTTAAGCAAAGGATGAGGGGCCAATGGCTGTAATAGTCCCATCTTTTGTAGCTTATTGAGAACCCAAGATAGCGGTTTTCCCAATTCTGAAAACTGTCTTCTTGTTCCTTGGCTTACTAACACCAATTGCCTTTTGCATGCCTTGGTTACCAGACTGATAGTTTCCTTTCTCATTCCTTTTTGTTGAAAAATGGTTCTTCTCTCTTTATCATTCTTCAATTTGCAGACCAGCTTCGAGGAGATCTTTGAAATCACGGATGAGTGTATGAGACATCCTTTCATGAAGACTAGGCAACACTCCTTTCACAATTATCCTTATTTGATTAAATTCATCGGGCCTCTTCTTGAGCAAAGCGGCCTTATTTCTCCATCTTTACACATAGTCCACAAAATTCTCATTTGGTCATTGCCTAATGGACTCAACTTCCATTAAGGTAACTTCCATTTCAACATTGTATCCAAATTGTTGGATGAAGGCCTTGTATAGTAGATTCCAACTCTTTTGTGTTTCTTCTTCTAAGGTATTGAACCAATTTTGGATAACAGGATCCAATGAGAGAATGAAGTACCTTAGAGTTTGAGCCTTAGTAGCTCGGGCAGACTGCATAGCAGTGATATACTGCTTCACATGGAGGTGAGGATTTCCGGTTCAATCAAACTTTGCAAAAGATGACATCTTGAATTTGTATTGCGCTTCTTCGTCTAGCTCAAATAATTTGTCAACTTCGGACATTTCTTCGATTTTCAGCTTCTTCTCAAATTTCTTTTCTAAATCCGCAATCATCTTTTCAACATCAGAAGTCTCAGTTTTCTCCATAGCTGATCTTTCAACAATCTTCGGTTCTTTCTTCTTGTCTTAAGGATCTTGGAAGTATTAAGCCCAATCATCATCATCATCAATGATCACCTTATCATCATCAAAAACCACTTCACCAACTTTAGCCTTCCCTTTGTCCTTTGGCTTCTTAGTGCTAGCAAATGCTTCGGCATGATTTCCTAAAATTGCAGCCAATTGGTTCCACCATTCTTTGAATTTGATCGGGCTCCATTGCTTTTGGTGAGCAAGTGATTGAGTTGCTACTAGATTCATCATCTCCGGCGTAGGTCAGATTGTCATAAGCTTTTGAACTGTCGTAATCCAGGGCTGTGAGCCAGAGAAGATCAATGATATGAGATGCAAATATATGCATGTATGCACAAACAATCAATAAAGAAAGATAAATAGGACGTTCCTTCCAACCTTATAACTTCCACACACGGATGGTGAGTCTCTTTTCCTAGGTAATATGGTTAACAAAATACCAACATGGGGTATCTTATTTTTCGAATAATTCCCTCGAACGTTTCAACCAATAGTTATATTTTCAAAAATGGAAATCAATTCATGATAATTCCCAATAATTAGGTTTTAATCCATTCATCCAACTAAAGTAGCTTTTATGCTATATTGGATTAAAACTAAATTAAGAGGTTTATTATAAATAGATTTCTCACTTGAAAAAGTAACTAGTGGTTCATGCCAAAAACAAGCCCATGGTTAATTATTCTTAGTATAAACTAGGCTTACAATTGATTTTTAGTATTTCATAATTGACCTAAATAATTTGCAAGCTCTTTTTGATGAAAATAATTTTGTTTTTAAGCCCATTGTAAAAAAAGATTTTAGAAAAAACATATTTTGGGCTTTGTATTTGAGTCAGGAGAAAAGAATTTGTTTATGGAAAAGTTTTATATCCAAAGACCATTTTGAAAAATTTTGAAAATCGCTTTGGTCTTTTGGACTTTAAAGAAAAATTTATTTTAAGCTTACAATAGATGTAGGTCATATTAGAAAAAGAACAAACCAAATAAGTCATGATTTAAGCTAAGATAAATTAACCATAGTCAAACAACAAGCATTCGGGGTAAAACCTAAGAAAAGTAACTAGGCCAATTACATAAGCTTTAGTCTTTGGGTTGAAAGGCCTAGGTTTCCATAGCAAGTATATACCAAAAGGTACAAGGCCATGAGTGGTTATTCCATGCTCGATCTCCATACCTTGAGTGAAAGTATGGTATCCCTTACATAACACAACACGGGTAACACGGGCGTCCTAACTCACGCACACGATGCAATCTAATATGATGCAATGGATAATATTATGATAAGAAAGAATATAATAATATAAAGACCAACGGAATCAACTTCTCTTATCACCAGTGGAGTCGCCACTGTGAGCGAGGATTTTTGTCCCCACTCCCGGTGGAATGGTTTTTGCGACTTCGGTACTATTTAGGCTCGGAGCCTTAGAGAACACGGACCTAAGCCCGGAGAAAATGGAGTAGCCACTCAGATGGGTCGGGAAAAAGAAAGGGGTGGATGACTCGATTCTTAAGGAATTTCCAACCCCCTAATGGGTTCAGAAAGTTGGGTACGTGTAGGGAAGGTGAGAAATGGCCCAGCACCCCCACAACGCCAGGTTCATTGGAACCGGCCTCCTTTGCAGATCATAATATTATAAAATTCTTAAATATAACAATATTATCCATATTACACGCAACAATTAAAATAAAGTATCATTATATTAAAATCAAAGCAATATCCAAATAAAGTAAATAAATGGACACCCATCCAAGGATGGAAACATGTCCTTATATCGTTCATGTCTAAACTAAATAGGACACCCACCGAAAGGTGGAAACATGTCCTTTACATTGATCCAAAATATAAAAGCAATTTAAATTACATAAAATTTAACTAATGAGGTACCCAATAATGGAAACATACCTCTTACAATTTGAATACTAAAATAAACAAATAATAATCATAATAATAAAGAAAATATCCATCCATGATAAATTAAATAAATCAAGCTTTGAAATTAAATAAATCAACCATCAAAATATATAATAAACTACATAATCAAATCTAAAATTAAATAAATAAAGTAAAGATATAAATTTAGGTTTATGTCTCAATTTAGGGTTCTTTAATTAACATTTAGGATTTTGGGGATTTTGAAATTATTATTATTATTATTTAGGCTACTGTGAAGATTTTGGAAAAATGGAATGGATTAGGGTTTTATAAATTTAAGAAAGTAGTAAGGTTTTTTTGATTAATCAAATAAGGGTTTAGGGCTAACATCATGAAATTAGGGTTTTGGATCTTAAGACATTAGGTTTATAATTCATATTTATTGGATTGTGATTTTAGGTTTACTGGATTATGGCTTTAGGGTTTAGATTCACTAGATTGGGTTTTAAGTTCATTGGATTAGGGTTTAGGTTGTTGATGAACTTGTCATAAAGCTTTGATGCTTTAAGAATTTAGGGTTTAGGAAAACTAGGGTTTACTGCATTGGGTTTTGAGAAAATTAGGATTTTTGATATTTTGGAAAACATATTTGATTTTAGGATTTAAGAAAACAACTTAGAGTTTTATAAAAACAATTATGATTTTTAGAAACTATAAAGAAGATTAGGGTTTGGAGATTTTGGAAAAATGGAATGGATTAGGGTTTTATAAATTTAAGAAAGTAGTAAGGTTTTTTTGATTAATCAAATAAGGGTTTAGGGCTAACATCATGAAATTAGGGTTTTGGATCTTAAGACATTAGGTTTATAATTCATATTTATTGGATTGTGATTTTAGGTTTACTGGATTATGGCTTTAGGGTTTAGATTCACTAGATTGGGTTTTAAGTTCATTGGATTAGGGTTTAGGTTGTTGATGAACTTGTCATAAAGCTTTGATGCTTTAAGAATTTAGGGTTTAGGAAAACTAGGGTTTACTGCATTGGGTTTTGAGAAAATTAGGATTTTTGATATTTTGGAAAACATATTTGATTTTAGGATTTAAGAAAACAACTTAGAGTTTTATAAAAACAATTATGATTTTTAGAAACTATAAAGAAGATTAGGGTTTGGAGATTTAAGAAAACATTTGGAAACTTTAGACAAAAAGTTATGGTTTAGATGAAAATAGTTCGGGGAAAACAACTTAGAGTTTTAAAGTTCTTAGAAATAGAAGAAATAATTTAGGGTTTTTAAGGTTTTTGGAAGCAGAAGAAATAATTTAGGGTTTTTAAGGTTTTTGGAAGTAGAAGAGTAATTTACGGTTTTTGAAGTTTAGGAAACGGGAGAGAAACAATTTAGGGTTTTAAAGATTTCTGGAAAGAGAAGAACAATTTTATAGTTTTGAAATTTTAGTCAACGATTAAGGCTACTGGATGAATATACGATTTGATGTAAAACATATTACTAAGTTTAATAATTTAATTTACTAACTTAATATCAAAAACAAAATGATAGAAACATTGTAAATAACATCAAATAAAAGATTTATAATCAAACCTCCGTTTGTTGGTTCCTCCATAATTTGCTTCTGGATGAACAAAGACAAAGGCAGTGTCACTGCCTTTGATGGATTGATTGCTTCTTGTTTCTTGCTTGCTTTAGCTTTTCTTTTGGCCGATTGAATGGTTGAGTCTCTGTGAACACTCGAATTTTGAGGCTCGGAAATCCAATTTTCTCATACTGCAGACGACCGAGCTGGACCGGACGTCCCCGGTAAAATCCACCGAAAGTATGTCTTCATGGTACTTGAAATGTCCGGGACGACGTGAGGATCACGGATATGGTCTCGGAATAATTTTTGGAGATCCGCAGCTCTCAGAAAATCACTTTGAACGGAAAAAATGCGATTTTCGGTGCGGTTTTTGGGGGTGAACCGCTGGGACCGGCGGTCCGACCGCCTGCTGACCGGCGGTCCGACCGCCAATCGCGGCGGTCCGACCGCCGTCCGTTTCCTTTTCCCGTTTTTCCGGCGAGCCGCCCGGTCCGACCGCCGACCCCGGCGGTCCAACCGCCGTCCAGTCCTAATTTTGCCTATAAAATGCTTCTAAACTTTAAAAATAGGGGTTGGACTTTTTTTCGGATGGGCCTCATGCTGTCGAATTCGTTTCATGCCTAAAAAACTCTTATTGGACTTTTATTTGCAAGAATCTAACCTCGTGTGGCAGGGATTAAGAATCATATTTCAAGATCCAAGAAAACGAGATCTGGAACTTCGAAGTGGGAAGATTCTAAGCAAGGTAATATTCTAATCAATTCTTTGTCAATTTAAACATTTCATAAGCATTCCATCTTCTTCTCAATTTCTTCTTGGTCAAAGACCTAATCCTTTTAGGTCTAAGGCCTAATGGACTAATTAATCAATCTGTTGGCACGAAGTCCAAATTACATCTTTTCGGTACCAAGTACCTAAATTTCACAATTAAAATCAACTTTTTGGCACGGAGCCTAAATCGCACCTTTTTCGGTACCAAGTACCTAAAATTGCACAATTTAGCACTAAGTGCTATATCTCACAATTTTGGCATAAAGCCCGACAACACAGGCCAAAGGCCTAAAAATTGCATTCTTTTGGTACAAAGTACCTAAAATTGCACCATTTAGCACTAAGTGCTAAATTTCACAAATTTGGCAAAAAGCCCGATCAATACTTGGCATGAAGCTCGACACCAGCACGAAGCACTAAGTGCTCAAAATCCCACATTTGGCATGAAGCCTAAATTGCACTCCTTTGGTACAAAGTACCTAAATTTCACCATTTAGCACTAAGTGCTAAATCTCTCAATCCTTGGCATGAAGCCCGACAATGCACGAAGCATACACACACACATACATGAAGCATAATTTTTATCGCCTTTAAATAGGCTTTCCCGAACTACATGGGCTTTGATCTCCTATTCAAACGGGAGTATGTAGGCATGTTTGGGATTCACCCCAAATAGCAAGTCCACAATTTACTAACAATCTGTCTGTTTTTATTTCTTTGCTCCTTTTGTTTGCAAGTTAGTCAAATGCATGACATAGTCCCCGAATCCTCCTTGGGTTCGTAGATCAGAAGCCTTTACATTGGAAGCATTAATTGGAGTCAAATAAGGGTTTTCTTAGTTTTTCCCTTTGAACAAAATAAACTGAGTGGCGACTCCCGACAACAAGTGAACGTCCATCCGAATCCTTTTCGGGTGGAAACCGAGGTTCACAGTCTCCAATCCAATCAAACAATTTTTTCTCCCCGATCAAAATCCAAAGTTCCATCCCCTAATTCTGTGTTTTAATGTGGTATTTATAGGAAAAATAATAAACATACTTCTAATTGCTTAAGGAAATTAAAACCAATTAATAAAAGAAACCAAAACCAAATAGAATTTGGTTTTGGAAAAAACTGCGTTGGAAAATTGCGCTGCCAAAAAACTTATTGGCGAAAATTGCGAGGATTGCCAGCTGGCTGCGAGCGGGCGCCAATTCGCCGCAAGAATTTCCTGCTGTGAATTGGCCTGTGGCCGATTCACCTTCGGTGATGAATTTTTTTGTCGCCGAATTTTATTTATTTAAATTTACCATTTTTATTTTTATTAAAAATTAAAAATAATAAATATTAAAATAAATATTATTTAATTAAAATACCACAAAAATTATTTTGGACTATATAAAAAATATAGGACCAAACTGGGTAAAAAATTAAGGGTCTACAAGGTATGCTTTTAATATATTAAAAACATCATTTTTCTAATATTGATTTTTTTTCTATTTTTAGCTTTGGGATTATTTGGTTTAAGCCAGAAGACTACTTCACAACAGAAGTTGCTGTTCATATTGAAGCGAATGTTGTTTGTTTGCTGAAAGAAAAATAAGTAGGAACAACTTGATATGTTTAAGAAAAAATGTTTTGGGCATTTTTTAGATATTCCATCTATAGTTTGTCAACCTCAGTTGCTTCATTCTCTTTTGCTAAGAGAAGTCTATAGTGACAAAGATGATGAGATCTGGATTAAAGTTAGTGGTGTTAGGTTGAAATTTGGATTAGATGAGTTTGCTTTAGTTACATGATTGAAATGCATAGGGCAATACAACAAACTCAATTTGTGTAGTGATTGAAGTAGATTATTGGATAAGTATTTTAGAGGAGTTAAGAAAGTAAATAGGCAATCAATCTATGAGTGTTTTATGGGTAAGAGGTGGGATTGTGATGAAGATGCTGTGAAGATAGCAGTATTGTTTTTTGTTCATCTTTTTCTTCTATCTTCAAAATATGATAGACCTATTAGTAAGATTGATTTTGAACTGATTGATAGCGGCAAATATATGCTTATCCATGGGGGAAAGAAATTTTTTATGTGACTATTGATTCTTTAAAACAAAAAGTTGTTGGTAAGGGGAATAAGGGCAATAGTGATGAAGTTCGAAAACCAACTATGTATAGGTTGCTTGGTTTTCCTCTTGCCTTTCAGATATGGTTCTATGAATGTTGTCCTTATATCATTGGAAAGTATGCTCTAGCACTTAATTTTAAAGTACCAAGAATTCTAAATTGGAGTGTTTTTGAATAGCCAACTTTTAAAAATTTGAAGGGGGTTTGTTTGATGTTGCTGCTAAAAAGGTACATGTTCATTGTTTATTTCTATTTTGTTTACATGTTAAAAAATTTTCTTTAACATAAAAATATTTTGGTTATATACATAATATACAAATTTGTTTTTTAGTTGAAGTTGAAAAATATCTTTCCAACGGTTAAGGAGAAGGAGAAGCTTGATTTGTATGGACTTTTTGACAAGGGCAAAGGAAAGGTAGTTGTAGAGAAGAAGGTTAAAGATGATGAAAATGATGATGATGATGACTTTATGTCACCTCCTCCTTTTATTTCTATTGCTTCTGGTTCTCACAAAAAAAAGAGTGAGAGTGCCACTCAAAATTTTGATGAAGATGATATTAGACAACTACTATGTTTTCTTTATGCTAGGCAGTCACAAAACACTGAAGATATTGCTTCATTGAAGATTTATATGGAGACCAATTTTTGCAAAATTTTTGCTGCATTTTCTGAAATGACACAAATTTGAAGTTGTTGGCTTTTTTAAGGTTTGTTTTATGTTTTTTTTATTATTATCTAGATGAATAATAGATTTTTTTTGTTATTATGTTTAATGTTTTTATTTATTATAATTATTTTATAATTAGTAGTCTAGTAAACATGCTGACGAGGAGGGTAATCAAAAGAAAACCACTGTTGAGGATGAGGTTAAAGAAGTAAGAGACACTGATGATTTGATTTTTTTATGTTTGTTTGTGAGGTATATAATATATATGATATACTTAATGTATACCATCTATATGCTTATTTTTTTATTTATTATAAAGAACAATCGTGGCAGTGGGAAAGATATAAAAGATGTTGGTGACAAAGATAAGGAAGTAATAGACACTGATGATTTGGTTTTTTTTTTTTTTATGTTCATTTGTGAGGTATATAATATATCTGATATACTTAATGTATACCATATGTATACTTGTTTTTTTTTTATTTTATTATAAAGGACAATCGTGGCAGTAGGGACGATTTAGATGATGTTGGTGACGAAGATAAGGAAGTAAGAGACACTGATGATTTGATATTTTTTTATGTTTGTTTGTGAGGTATATAATATATCTGATATACTTAATGTATACCATATGGTATACTTAATGTATACCATATGTATACTTATTTTTTTATTTTATTATAAAGGATAATAGTGACAATGGTAATTTTAATGGTGGTGTTGATAGTGAAATTGTTGTTGCTGCTTTTGATGATGATAAGCGGGATAAGGATAATGTATGTTAATTACTTAACTGCTATACCTTAGAATTTATATATATATATATTTAGACTTAGAAAGAATTTCTTATAGTTTTATTTTGTTCGCGGTTTAATTTAAGGGTGGTGCTCATGGTATGCATTTTGACAACTTCGACATGAATGATGATGCAATGTCTTGCTCATTTATTGATGAAATGGATCCTAAAATATTAGATGTTATAATTGATTCTACTATTAAGACATCAAAAGTCTTGAATTTGAATGTGCATAGGTTTGATTCTTTAATATTTACATTCTTTAATATTTATTTTGTTTATTTTATATTTTTATTGACTTTCTTTTGTTTTATAGGTTGGTGAAATTTGTTTAGATGTTTGTCTTGAAATTGTTTCATATAAAGGCAACCCTGTTGAATTGGTTACCCCCAATGTTCAAAAAAGGGAGACTCAGCCAATCTTTGTCCTAAAATCTCCCTTTTTGAATGATTTTGGTCCAAGTGGCAGTATAAATTATGAGAAGTCTATCAAAACTAAAGTTAAAGGAATGGTTCCTTTGGATGATCGAATTGGTTAGGAGGTAGATTTTAAATTGTAGCAGGAATTCGATAATTGGTTAGATGAAGGAATGATTAAGAGGAACAAGTATTTTTCTTTTCCTAACTTGGTTTTTTTGGTACTATTTTAGATTTATTGTTAAAATATTGATATTATTTTATTTTTTTTAGGAAGAAGATGTATCCTTCAGAATATAATTCTCTTTCTCCTGTATTTGATTTTGGTGTTGAAGTTGTTGATGAGAAGACTTGGTTTCATTCTCTACATTATAGTCGTAGACCTCTTTCATCTTCGGTACGTAGATTTAAGAAATATGTTTTTTATATGTTTACTATTTGTATCTTATATATTTTTATGCATTTTTTTACTATTAGCATATTTAAATAGAAAAAAGTATTTTTATTTTAGATGTTTATATCTTATTATTCAAATTGCAATTTTTTTCTTATTTGGATATTTATATTCTTTTCAGCATATCAATGTTCTATTTTATTACTTAAGGAAGAAAGAAAAATATTTAAATAGTATATCAGTCAGATTCACTACAACAGACAACTTTTTTGACCAGCGTATCCAGAATTTGTATTCCAAGTTTATCAAGGAAACAAAAGATTTGTCATTTGTTAATGACAAACATCCTATTGCAAAAGTATATTCTTGTTTATTACATGGATTGCAATAAGCCTTGGATGCAGGTTGATCATGTCTTGTTTCCTATCATTGTTAATGAAGTGTTCCATTAGGTTTTGGGTAGGCTATGTTTTGTGGATAGGTGCATATATATGTACAATTCATCAAGATCTGCACATGTTGATACGGCTGTGTCGAAGACATTGAAAGCATATAGTGTGTTACTTCCTGATTTCCTACATTTTCTTAGTTTTTATAAAGTTCGAACTGATATCTTACTTGATCAAGATGCTTATGCTAACAAGGAACTAACAGATCCTTTTGATATTTTTATAATTGATAACTTGCCATCTCAAGAATTCAAGTAAGTGTCCTTAATTTATTTTTAATTATTTACCTTAATCTTTAATATTTTTGTTTTAATTCAGAGTTTTGTGTTTTTTAGATTTTTTTATAGTGATTGTGGTATATTCATTACTTCGGTTGCTGAATATTTCATTGAGAATAAAGAGATTCCAGTTAGAGATTTCAATGCAGACTTGCATCGAAGTAGGTTGTCAGTATTGTTGTATTATTATGGAAGGATGAAGCAAGATCAGAATATTGATAGTGAATCTGAGGCAACTATGGCAGCTAACAAAGTAAAAGGAAAAAAGAGAAAGGGGAAGAAAACTTTAAAGTAGTATTAATATTCTATATCTTATATTTTTTTGTTAAGTTGATAATAGAATTCAGAAATATATAGTTTTTTTAATTGTCTTTTTTAAAAAAATTTTACTGTATTATAATTTTTCTTTTTATATTTTAATGAGTATTTGATTATTGTCTCAGAGATATGTTTTTCATATTCTAGTGTTGATTTTGGTGAAATATATTGAAAATATATTAAATGTATATTTAATGTGTACCATTTCATTAGTGTTTACAATTTGTATAATTTGTGATATGTATAGGTTTGCAACTGTATTTTTTTAAACCTACAAATACTGAAAAAGAGTTTTATTTAAATTTAAATTTTTGTAAGTGTAAAAGTAGGTAAAAAAATATTAGAAAAATATATCGAAGATATACTGAATGTATATTCAGGGTAAACTTTACAAATAGTTATTATATACTTAAGGTATACTTTATACTGGATGTATACTTAAGGTAAATTTTTATTTGTTTTGTTCCTTTTTTCTTAGATTTTTTTTATCTATTTTTTCATCAATGAAAGAAATAAAAATTAACAAATATGCTCCCAAATATTTAGCAAGTTGATAACATAAAACTTTAAAAAGTACATAAAATATATATTCAGCTAGCAACCATGGAATATATTATTAAAATAGTATACTTTAAAAATTATATACGGTATGTATACTTAAGGTAATTTTTTTTGTTTTGTTCCTTTTTTCTTAGTTTTTATCTATTTTTTCGTTAATGAAACAAATAAAAATTAACAATGTGCTCCCAAATATGCAGCAAGTTAACAACATAAAACTTCAAAAAGTACATGGAATATATATTCAGCTAGCAACCATGTAATATATATTATTAATTAGAATAGTATACTTTACAAATTATATACGATATGTAGACTTAAGGTATACTTTACACTGGATGTATACTTAATGTAATTTTTTTTTTGTTTTGTTCCTTTTTTCTTAGTTTTTTTATCTATTTTTTCGTTAATGAAACAAATAAAAATTAACAATATGCTCCCAAATATGCAGTAAGTTAATAACATAAAACTTTAAAAAGTACATGGAATATATATTCAACTAGTAACCATGGAATATATATTGTTAATTAGAATAGTGCTTATATTGAATTTTAAAATAAGCAAATCAAGCTAATTGAAAAAAAATTAGCTTCATAATAGAATTTTTGTTTATCAATACCAGTATTTGCAGTTTAACAAATGAACAATCTTGAAATCAATTTTTTTTGGGAAATTGATTAATTTTTTTTTTGGAAGATTTCTACATGTCTTTCGATTGTGTCCATATTGTTTGCAACTATCACACTTAATTTGGACTTTTATCTCCCATCCTGCTTTGATTCTCCTTTTTTTTGGGTCTTCCAGATTTTATTCTTCTAATTGGTGGTAAGACAACTTCTTTTTCAACATCATTGGGTATACTCCATATGTTTTACTTTGGTACTGGATATACTATTCCATGATAAGTTTCCACCATTGTGTTTTTTGTGTAGTAAGGTTAGCAATATTCATAAGGGTCCATGTGCATCTTATTTATTATTGCTAATGCATATGGACATGTCACTTCATCAATTTGGAACCTGTTGCAAGTGCATAATCTTTCTTTCATGTTCACTGTGTAAATTTTTTCATGTTAAAGGATTGTAAAGAGATCATCATTGGATGGTTTCACTTGCAAAAAAAAAAAATACATATATATTATTTCTCATTATTGGGTCACTTCTCATATTATAATTTCTTATGTTTATTCAATCAATTAGTGCAGTGTACCTAATAGCTTAAATTTGCAATATTAATATACTTAATTGTAGATCAAAAAAATATTTTAGTTTTGAACCTAACCTTCGTTCTTAGAGAGGCAATGTAGTTGTCACTGAGCATATCTTCGTGCTTTTTAGCCAACTTCGTGAATGTTGGATTTGCTATATTCCTATTGATGCAACTCCAATCTTGTGTCAAAGCACGTAAATATTCAAGCAAAGATGTTATTGGTAAGTCTCTAGATGTTTTATTTGCTGAATTCATCGACTCTGCTATGTTTGATGTCATAGTTGAACTTGTATTTATAGAATGTAATCTTGACCATTTTCATATCCAATGTTGGTCAAATATTGTCTAATACGAACATCTATTTTGTCAAGCTCATCCATATTATAATTGAAATCTTCTTGTGTGTATGATCTTGCAGCTGCAAAGAAATAATCCTTAATTTTTCTTGGATTTTTTTTAAAATTTTGCCTTTAGATTGTTCAACAAATGGAACATGCATACACAATGGCTAACTTCTGGATATACTTTTCTAGTTGCTACGTTAATACTTTCATGCCTATCTGAAATTATGCACATCCCTGATCTTATACCATATGTCTCTTTGAATTTCATAAAAAACCATTCCCATGAAGCATCATTTTCAGAATTGGCAACAGAAAAAGCAAGGGGAAAAATCTTACCACCTGCATCTTGTGTGCATGCAGTAATTAGTACCCCTCCATGTGTTGCTTTTAGAAAAGTTCCATTTACAACTATAGTTGGCCTATAATATCTCCATCCTTTTATACTTGCATCTAGAGCTATGAAGACGTACAAAAATGACCCATCTTCTTCTATTTTTAGCTCAAAAATAGAACCTAGATATATTGTCTTCAACATATACAAGTAGCTTGGTAGCAAGGCATATGATTCTGCTGGTTTTCCTCTAATAATCTCAAGAGCTTTTTCCTTTGATCTCTAAGCTTTTACATAATTTATAGTCACTCCAAAATCATCTTTCATGTCCCGAATTATATCTGCTGGTGTATATACCGCTTTTACACTAAAGTACTTTGTCTTGATGAGATCTCCAATAATGTTTGATGTTGCTTATCTTTGATTGCTCATTCTTATCTCCAAAAGGCAAGTGTGAATGTTGTTGAATTTTCTGATGATGAAGATTTTTGTCCTGCCTTTTCTTGATGCCTTTAGCTGCCAACTGCATTTCTCATCCAAGCAACTCAAAAAAACCTTCTCTATCCATGATCTACACACCTTATATTGGAAGTGGTTATTAATTACATAAAAGGTCAATGTTGCTTTTAGGATTTGCTTGTTTTTTTAAAGTTGTCCAACTTTTATATCTGAATTATTTACATCAGATATAATTACAATTTAATTGCTTCCAAGTCTTCTTTTCCTTCTTCATCATTGTCATTGTATATATTCTCAATGGTTTCTTTGCTCATGTTGCTTGTGTACTCCATCATATCACAAATTACTTCTGAATCAGTTGATAAACTTTGTTGATGCTCAAATAGCAATTCACTTGATTTTGCTTTATCAATTTCTATTATTGAACATGAATTTGCTATAATGTTTGAGCATGCCTCTATCTCTTGTTTTTCCTTGAATGTAATGCATAATGGATAAGTTGTCAAATCTGATTCATTCCTCTTCAATTCTAAATAAAATAACAAACTCATATCAGCAACAATTCTTAATGCTGGATAACCATTTTTGACTTGATACCTTATATCCAACATGGTGTAGTCTGTGTTGATCTTCAACTGATATGATAATATACTCACTAGGTATTCAAAGTTGCATGCTAATGGAATTAGTATCCCATCAACCTCAAAGTCTACAAAAGTTTCTTCATCCTTTCAAATTCCATTGTGTTGGATCAAAATTGGTATATTTTCCATCAGTATTTGTATTAAAAAATATGAAAGTTTATTATAATAAGCTAATGGAAAGAACTAAATAAATTATAACTAAATTTGTGACAAGTAATATAATTAAAATATTATGTCTGTGTTAATTCCGATTTGAATATGCAGATTTTAAAAGAAGATTGAAAACATGTTTGTATTTAAACACAATGAAGAATTTGATGCAACAAAAAAAAATTAAAATTTTTTGAATTATTCACAAAAGGTTTTAAAGAATTTCTTACTTGATTTGTGTCTCCAAATTTTGCAGATGAGAGTGAGAATTGTTGTAGCTGCAATACACTGAGATTTCTTACTTGATTTGTGTCTCCATGATTTACGAATCGGGCGAGAAAATTTGCAGTGAGTGAGAGTTGACAGTTTTGTTTTTTTTTCTCAGTGCTATGGCTAATCAGGTACTTTTAAAAATGTTACTTTGGGTTTTTGTTACTTTTAAAAGAATATAAAAATTGGATATATTTGTGAATGTTGTTTAGCTTTTTAGGCTATTTGTAAACAAAGCCCAAAGTTAAAAGGTAAAGTGAGCCCAAATATTCAGCCCAAAGTTTTGGCATAAACGACTAAATTTATAAATATATATATATATATATATATATAGATGTAATGCATGTGAACATGATTTTATGAAATATATGATATGTAAATACAGGAATGCATGAGACACATATTAAACACTTGGTTATTTTACAAATGTGAAATAAAATAAATAATAGCTTTAGTTTAAAGTCATACACATGTAAATGAAAAAGAAATATATGGTATATTGCATGAAATCCAAACAACAAGTGTTATCCTTAGTCTTTAAAGCCATGCAATGTGTGAGTTTTTAACTAAAGATTAAAAATGATGACTTATGGCTAAGAGAACATACTATTACCTATTCTATAGGTGGTACTAATTATTACTAATAAAATATTATTAAAAGCAAATGAAAAGAATGAAATTTAACCAAATCATCAAATTCGTGTATGATGGAGGCTAAGTGCATGATTTACAATTAATAGGTGTTCAAGTTTAATTTAGTAACTGACAAGTAATACTCTCTAATCATCCGAAAATTTTAATTATAAAAAGCCTAAAGGATAGTTACTTCAATCAAGCCAAACTATTCACTTTTGTTAAACTAAAGAGGTTTACAAGTAAATGCTTTGAATATTAAAGGAGGATAAAAGTTCTTAAAGAACAACAAAGGTGTGTAACTAAATAATTGGTGGGTTAAAATTATATGCATATAGTATGTTAGATTCTATTACTTTCTATTAATATAAATGATTTAGAAAATATATATGTACATATATATATATATATGGTGTATATAACTATATATGTGATTAATACAACTAAATGGTGTAATTAAAAAATTTAAAAAAATGAATTTAATTTAAGATATAAGTATATGGTTATGTTTAATATAATATATGTATAATCAAGTAAATTTTGTTAATTATACATAAAATGATTTCTAACTTTAAAAGAAATAAATGATTAAACTCTACTTGAAAGTAAATTGGAATCTAAATTGGAATTTATTTGAAAAGGAATAAAATGATAAAGTAAATGCAAGTTTACAATTTTGCATGGAACTTCCATGCAAACACATGAATAAAGAAGAAATTGGGAAAATACAAATACTGAAGACTATTAAATAAGAGAAATTAATTAAGAAAATATGGACAAATATTAAACATAAAATAATATATGCATATGGATTGGGTTTGTATTATAATGTAATTATAGCAAACACTACATGTAATGTAGGAAGAAAGGAAAAAAGAGAACCCTCTGGATATAAAGGTAAGGCACCACAAGAAGCTACATGTAAGTGATAATCTAATGTGATTTCTAACCTGTTGTAGACCCTTAATTTTTGACCTAGTCCGATCCAATATATTTTAATTAGTCCAAAATAATTTTTGTGTTGTCCAATATATTTTAATTAGTCCAAAATAATTTTTATGGTATCTTGATTAATTTTAATATTTATTTTACTAAAAAATGGTGAAGTGAATAAAAATTCAAAAATAATAAATAATAATAAATAACAAAAAAAATCGGCGACGGAAAAATCGTCTCCGAAAGTCAGCGCGGGCCCGTGGGCATTTCGCCTTCAGGAAAATTCCTGCAGGCGAAATGGCCCACGGACCCGTTTCGCCCAAGCTGCAGCAGCCAGCTGCGGCAGCTTTTTCCGCAGCAGTTTTTTTCCGCAGCAGTTTTTTTTCGACGTAAATTTTCCGAAACCTAATACAATTAGGTTTCGGTTTCCTTTTCTTAATGAATAATGTATGTCGTGAGCAACAATAATTAATCAAGAATTCTTCTATAAATAAGTACAATTACAACACAAAAAAAGGAGAAATAGGGGAGAAATTGGACAGAAACTTGAATAAGAGATTGGATCCGAATCTGTGAAGGAAAACCTTGAATCAAGCTGATTTTTTGAGAGAGCAGAAAAACAACTCAAGCAATTCAAAGGCAAAAAGGCTTGTCTTTGAACTTGTTCATCCAAGAAGCAATTTTTGGTGTAACTTACAAAATAAGGTTTGAATTCTTAATTTCTTTTATTTGACATAGTAGCTAGGTCATACAATTGTTTCTTTTAAAATTAAAAACCTAATAACCTCAATTCACCTTTTCTGAAGTATGAAAATCTTAAATCGTGGCTTTATTTTCCAAAAGTTTAAAGCTATTAGTTTTATTTCTTCAAGACCCCAAAACTAAGATTTGCTTTCCAAATTATCAAAACTTTAATTTGTGTTCTGTTTCCTTCCAAAAGCCTTAAAAATATATTTTTTGCTTTTATAAACTTTAAATTGTTTTGTTTAAATTCATAAAACTTCATAAAATTATCAATTATTTTTTCCAAATCCTAAAAATAACTCATTACCCGAAACCCTAATTCAAAAGTCTTAAAACTCTAATATAATTCCAAAACTCAAAATAGTAAACCCTAACCCCTTAAAACCTTAAACCTTAATTTTTTTCTAAACCCTAAATCCTTTAAAACTTTAAAAATCATAAAAACACAAATGTTTAATTTTACACAGTAAGCTTAAGCTTGAAACCATAAGAGTAACCGTAAACCACAAATCAAAAGTATTTTAAAGTGTTCAAACCCTAGTTTCATGATTTCACCATCCAAACATTAATTTGGTTAATCAAAGAACTTCATCAATCTTTTAAAACATAAAACCTTAATCTATTTTAATTCCTTTAAAAACTCACAGTAGCCTAATTCCACAAATTCCAAAACCCTAAACACATGAAATAAAGAACCCTAAATGGAAATAGTAGTTATAATTTAGATGTTTATTTGCCTTATTCAATTCTATATTTGATTATGCTTTGGTTTATTTTATATGCTTTAATTTATTTAAGTTCAATGCTTGGTTTATTTAATTTGTCATGAATGGATGTTTACTTTCTATTGATGTTTAATACCTTTGATGAATGATTTATTTATGATGAATGGTTATTTACTTTTATCAATTTATTTAGATTTTCAAATATTGTAAGAGGTATGTTTCCACTTGGTGGGTACCTCATTAGTTAAATATCATGTAATTTAAATTGCTTTTCTATTTTAGAACCAATGTAAAGGGCATGTTTCTACCTTTCGGTGGGTGTCCTATTTAGGCATGGGATGTAAGGACATGTTTCCATCTTCGGATGGGTGTCCATTTATTTGTTTTGTTTTGCTTGGACATTGCCTTAATTTTAATATAATGATGCTTTCTTTTTATTGTGTGTAATATGGATAATGTTATTATATTTAAGAATTTTATAATATTAAGACCTGTAAAGGAGGCCGGTTCCAATGAACCGGGCATTGTGGGGGTGCTGGGCCATTTCTCACCTTCCCCATATGCACCCAACTTTCCGAACCCATTAGGGTGTTGGGGATTCCTTAGGAATCGAGTCATCCACCCCTTTCTTTTTCCCAGCCTGTCCGGGTGGCGACTCCATTTTCTCCGGACCTAGGTTCGTGTTCTCTAAAGGCCCCGAGCCTAAACAGTGCCAAAGTCGCAAGAACCATTCCATCGGGAGTGGGGGCAAAAATCTCCGCTCACACCTGTTCTATTCTAAGTGGCTCTGTTTAATTTGTATTAAATAATATTTAATTGCTATTAACACTCTAGTTTCCAATACCCTGAATTGTATTTTTATTTATTGGAACATCCTTTGCTTCTAACTAAATATTTTTATTGGTATATTTACTTCTGTTAATTTATTAACTGCTTAACTAATCTTTTGATTCCTCTGTTGAGATCAATTATTGAGCTACAATATCATTGACCTTGACTCTTCTATTGAGCTACTTGTATTTGCTGTCTGATTATTTCGTTGAGACTGCTTGTTGAGCTATTACCGTTTAACTTTTACTATTGTAATGTGGCCCAACTCTAGTGAGAGTTAAATCATTGGATGGTGTACATTAGTGTCCTGTTATGTGCAAAAAGGGAGTAGTTACTACTCTAATTTATAGCCTATAGCTGCTCAGTTCTGAAAGTCACAATATGTGTCTGTTTATATAACTGTTGTTATATTTATTATCTATTATTTTAAATAACCTATTATATCAGTTGATATTTATTTATTCTTGATCCGTCGATCTCTTTTACTCACTTTGCATGTGCCTCTACTTAATTATTTTATTGGTTATTCCACATAGCCGCATGTTAGATTATGATTTACTGAGTTGATAGTTCACCCCTCATCACCATTTTTTTCAGATTAGTGATCTACAAGTTGGAGAACTTGGATTTCTACTTCCCAGATGCTCTCTCTGTTAGTTAGTAATAGAAGCAAAATGTGTGATAATGAATAAAGTCTGTAAAATATATTTTGTTATGAAGTGCTTCATTGGGTATAATGTAATAGATGGATAAGAAATTATGCCTATAAGACTTAAGCTATAAGCATAGTTGTATTAATTATTATATATTTCTATAATGATATTAAATAATCTAATTATGTTCTGAGGAAGGTTCTTTATGGTATCTAGTGGCTTAAAACTGACCCAAACCCTAGGACCATCGCACCTTGCCTCCCCCAAACGAAACTAGAATTATCTTTAATGTTACTTTCCCTTGTATTTATGCTCACATTAAATTTTCCATTTATTAGTATGCTTTACAAAGTTTTAAGATTGGGGAAAATCCATTTATTTTTCATTATATGAAATTTAATAAAAAATATATATGTATATATATAAGAAATTATATTTAGGTTGATTTCGTCAATCTAAGCACATCAAGCAAGAAGGAGCAAGTAAGGAGCAACTATGGAAACAATTTTCAACAAGGAAAGGAGCTATACTTAAGGATTGGAAGGTAATTTAGAAGATAAGAGACTTAAATTCTTTTTGAGCTTTACTTTAAACCTTAACCCTTTTTAGACTCCATTATAAACCTATAAATGACCTTTAGATTTTTCTTGGGTTAATGAGGTCTATTAGTGGAGAAAGCTCAATCATACATGCATATGATAATGGGCAAAGTTTTTGTAAAAAGAATATATGCCTATTGCAATTGATCAAATTTCTTGAGCAAAAGGGGGTAAAAATTAAGTATGGTTATGGAACCAAGTTTAGATTTAAATTTTAAAATTTTTAACTATTTTAAAATTATGTATATAGACCTGACATATGATGAAGTTTATTGTGAGGGATTTTATTCTTAATTGCTTGAGGACAAGAAATGGTTTAAGATTTGGGGAGTTAATAAAGTTGTTTTTGACTAATATTTTCAGAGATTATAACCCTATTTTTAATTATTTCCAAATGAATTTGATGGATTTTTTTTTGTTGAAGTTATAATTTTTCTTATTTTAGCACGGAAAGTTAAATACAAGATTTTAATTTCAAGTGGTTCAAAATTGGAGAAAAATGTGCAAAAATGCAGAGAAAGTCAATTCCCATGCCTATGGCCTTAAATACCACGACCCTGGACTTCAACTTGAACCTATCAAAAAGAGAAAAGAAGAAAAATAGAGATCCAGAAAAAATTAGAACCCACGGTCATGGTAATAAAAAGCCACGACCGTGGGATTAATTTTCCTACTGTTCAAAATAGGAAGAAAAGAAAGCTAGAGTTTTAGAAGCAGAACAAAAGAAATGGTCATGGCAACCAAAAGCCATGACTGTGGGAAATAAAAAGACACTACCCAAAAAGAAAAATCTCACTATTTAACTCTTATCCACCTAGGCCATGCCCATGGGAACATAATGTAGGACCTCATGCACTACCACTTCTCCTAAAACCAATTGGTGTCAGGAAAGGTGCATACCCTAGTCTTATAGTGCATTCAGCACACACGAGTGCCCACAACATTCAACTGTGACTTGGCCCCACACTTGGGCCTCCGTCATGGGACAATTGATGCCACCCCTTGTGTAACAATCTCCCCCTCAGCAATTGCTCCCACTGGGAATTGAGCCCGTGACCTCGGCTCTGATACCACTTGTTTGAAATCATTAGTTCTTTATCAATTTGATTGTTAATGATAAAAATAGAGTTTGATTGTCCATCAATCTCAACAATCTCCTCCTTTTTGGCTTTGGCAATTAAATTGAATTTAAGTTAAACATAATTTAGTACATGAAGCAAATAATGCAACAACAATAAATTTTCTCCCCTTATGTTAGATAATTTCACAATTGATGCATTTAAATCCTTAATACCGAGTGATATATGCTTTTATACCAATTTATTTTCTTTTCTTGTTTCTCCCTGTTTGATAATTAAATCATTTAAATTCAATGACATATATATTTCTCCCCCTTTGACAAAGGCAAAAAAGAGAATGATAGTAAAGAAAATGAAATTCATTGATCCTAACAAATGAAAGTACAAGAGGAAAATAAATTTTATACCAATTGAAAGGAAATACAAGAAAATCATTAATCTAAAACTTTTTCTTTTCCTTTTCTTAATGGTGGAGGAGGAGTTGGAGTTCTTTCATCATCATCACCAAGAGAAGTAGTTGGAGAGAAGTTATGTGTGGATGGTGAGGATCCTTCACAAGGACTTTCAATATGCTCGCTCACATCCCATTCACTTAAGTCACATTGAGGAAGATAAGATTTCCCTTCGAAGTCATATATGCCATGATGAATATGGGAAAGGAGATTAACCTTTTTATGAAGTTTTGTGATTCTCTTTGTGACATCTTTCTTAAAATATTTAAATTATTTTTAGAGAGAAGATATGGCCTTGAGGATAAGTTTTAGAGTTTTGGATGATTCACCTTTTTCTTTGGTGGAAGGTTTAGAGGGGTGCTCAACTTGAAAATGGATAGGTTCACCTTCTTCTTCTTCCATAATATGATACCTAGGTCTCTTCCTTTCCCTTTGGATAACTCCCTTTCCCTGTGTACTCATAATGATTATCAACCTTTTTGATGCATCTAGCATGTTCAAGGTAGTCTACGTTGATGGAGTTTATAGATGGATCAAGGGGATCACTTAAGGTTGCAAGATTTTCATGGGTTAGGAGTCCTAAGTGTCTAGCAAGTTGAGTAATTTAGGAAGATAGAAAGAAGGTTCTCGCCTTAAATTTCCCATGATGAATAAATGTGTCAACGAGAAACCTAACACTTTGGATTGGCTTATTATGCACAATGGCATACAAGAAAAATAAGTCACGTTGAGTAACTTTTTTTTTCCATCACTTCTTTGGTGAATGGTGTAAGTGATGATTCTATGTAAGAGTCAAAAGAGAAGGGTCCTAAAATGGATGGCTTTGGATGACCTATTGTTGTATTGGGTTTTAATGGATAGTTCACTCCAAAATGATGAAAAATTCTTTAAAGGAAAATCCACATCATTGTAGGAGAAAACTCCATGAGTTTGGAATCCCCAAACTTTACCAAATTATTCTAAGGAAAGAGCAAATTCTTGGTCAAAAAGCCTAAAGTAAACTTTATAGAATCCTATATGTGCATTATCATTTTTCTCTACCCTTAGAGACATTAAGAATTCCCTTAAGAGGCTAGAGTAACCTAGCTCATTAGGAAATGCAAATTGTCTCCACCCAATCCTATCTAGGTAGCTATAGATTTCACCTTGGATGTTTAATGTTAGGAGCATCCCTTCTGCAAGCATTTTGGTTGGTTCAAGGGCTTTTTCTTTAGCATACAATACTTGGTTTTCTCATCCTCATTTTTTTACTTGGGTTTGTGAGGTTGAACACTCTTTCTAGTGAAGTGTTTAGGTTTGGTTTGAGGTTGAGGTGGAGGTTCACTTATGATAATCCCTTTTCCCTTGGTTGTGGTTTTCTTTTTGGTGATTTTAGTTTTGGGTGCCATATCCTCAATCATAAAAAAAGTAAAAGAGAAATAGAAATGTAGAAGATTGAAAGAAATGTAGAAGGAAATAGATTGTTGGTGATGCTTTGAACAAACTACTTCAAATTTGATTGAAAAACTTCAAAATCTTCTTATTGATGATTGATTTCTTGGAAGATTAGTTGAATATGTGTTTTTGAGTCTGTAAACATGTATTTTCATGCAAAATTGGGGTATATATAGATAGAAATTACAAAACTAGCTATTTTTTACCGTTTGGGGTAGAAAAATTTGAATTTTTGAAAGTTCCAACGTTTAAAAAAAATTTCAGTTACATACTCTATGCAGTTGCCCGAGCTGTTGAGCTACCACCATCTCAGTCTGGTGAGCTCTCTTGGCAGTGCGTGTTCGCATAAGCTTGAGAGAAGTGTAATGGTCGAAAAAGTTTTGAAATTCTTGAATTTGACCAACTGCTCAAACTGTTGTGCTCTCACTGATGAGAGACGCTTTGAAGCTCAGGATCGGTAGAAATATAGGTTAAAGACCAGGAGAAATGTATTAAGGCTAGGGAGAAGATGACTTGTATGGCTCGATCTCAGGAAGAGCAAATGATGTATGGTTGCCCCAGTATACCGAGCGATCGCACAAAGGGAGCCAATTTTGGGTTTTAAAAAAATTTTAAGTGCATATGATCAAAATACATTTTGAGATAAATAAAGAATGATTATGCAAGAGATTTTCCATCAATCATGCCAATATTTTGTTTTATAAAATTCATTCTTTCTTCATTTAAGGGTTTTCTAAAAATATCCGCAAGTTGATTTTGAGTTTCAACAAATTCTAAAACTATTTTGTGATTTTGAACATTATCCCTTAAGAAATGATGTTTGATGTCTATATGCTTAGACCTAGAATGCTGAATGGGGTTTTTTGGATAAATTAATTATACTAATGTTATTACATTTAATAGGAATGTGATTCGATGTTTTTTCATAGCCAAGCAATTGTTGTTTCATCCAAAGAACTTGTGTGCAACAAAAACATGCAACAATATATTTAACTTCCGTGGTAGATAAAACAATTGATACTTGTTTCTTGCTAAATCAAGAAATTAAGTATTCACCAAGAAAATGACATGCTTTGGTGGTGCTTTTCCTATCTAGTAGGCTACTGGCAAAATCTGTATTGAAAAAGCCTAATATGTCAAATGATGTGTTTCTAGGATACCATAGACCTAAATGCAATGTACCACTCAAGTATTTTAAAATTCTTTTAGTTGCATTCAAATGTGATTCCCTAGGACAAGATTGGAATCTAGCACACAGACATACACTATATATTATATCCAGTCTAGATGCAGTGAAGTAAAGTAGTGATCCTATAATACCTCGATATTTCTTCTCATCTACCGTCTTACCACTTTCATCTTTGTCAAGTTTCAAGGATGTTCTTATCCGAGTCTTGCTTGATTTGCAACCATCCATTCCAAACTTCTTTAGGAGTTCCTTTATGGACTTGGATTGGTTGATGAAGATCCCACCCTTGCATTGCTTGATTTGTAGTCCAAGGAAGAATTTGAGTTCACTCATCATGCTCATTTCAAATTCCCTATTCATAAAAGAAGCAAATTCCTTGCACAAAGATTCATTAGTAACACCAAATATAATGTCATCAACATAAATTTGAACAATCAAAATGTTATGTATTTTCTTTTTAACAAAAAGATTTGTGTCAACCTTACCTTTTGAAAATCCATTTTCAAGCAAATATGCACTAAGTCTATCATACTAAGCTCTTGGAGCTTGTTTCAATCCATACAGTGCTTTGGTAAGTTTAAAAACATGATTTGGATGTGATAAATTGATATTTTTTCAGTGCAAGATCATTTAACTTTAACATATTCCAGTAGCCTAAAGTTTAGAAATATCATCCAATAGCTTTATTTTTCCAACATCAAAAACTTAATCCTATTTTTCATAAACCCGAATCTTTTCTTTCAAAAACCCTAAACCCTAGTAATTGTTTTGACAAAAATATTTTCTAAACCCTAATCTACTTAAACCTACAAATAATGTTAGTTAAACCCTAATTTAAATTACACAATAGCTTAATAATTTTCAAGAATAATGTTAGTTTTCTAATTCTAAACCCTAAAATCTTAGTTTTTTAAAACTAAACCCTCTAAACCCTAATTTTATTCAAGTAACCCTAATTGAGATGTAAACTTTACATTTATATATCTATTGCTTTAGTTACGTTAGGATGCATGTTTATTATACGTCTTAATGGATGATTTATTTTTATTTGATTTTGTAATGAATTTTGAATATTTGTTTATTGACTTGTTGGATTAATTACTCAAGGAATTGTAAGAGGTATGTTTCTACATTGTGGGTACCTCATTTGTTAAACTTCATGTAACTTAGCTTATTTTAAGTTTTGGATCAATATAAAGGATACGTTTTCATTAATTGGTGGATATCCTATTTTATCCATTTTCTTTTGGACATTGAACAATTGTAAGGGTATGTTTCCATCTATGGATGGGTGCTTATTTGTTTTTTTGTTTGAACTTATTGTGATTTTAATAAAGCAGATATTTATTCTTATGATTGCATGTAGTATGGATAATATCATTATATTTAAGAATTTTATAATATTAATACCTGAAAAGGAGGCTGGTTTTAATGAACCGGGCACTGTGGGGGTGCTAGGTCATTCTCACCTTCCTTATGCGTACCCAACTTTCCGAACCCAATAGGGGGTTGGGGATTCCTTAGAAATTGAGTAATCCACCCCTTTCTTTTTCCCAGCCTGTTTGGGTGGCAACTCCATTTTCTCCGGGTTTAGGCCTGTGTTCTCTAAGGCCTTGAGCCTAACAGTGCCGAAGTCGCAAGAACCATTCCACATGTGAGTGGGGGCAAAAATCTCCACTCACAGTGGTGACTCCACTGGGGAAAAGAGAAGTTAATTTCATTGGTCTTTATATTATTTTCTTTCTTATTATGATATTATCCATTGCATCATTTAGATTACATTGTGTGCGTGAGTTAGGACGCCCATGTTACCCGTGTTGTGTTATGCAAGGGATACCATACTTTCACTCAAGGTATGGAGATCTAGCATGACATAACCACTCATAACCTAGTACCTTTTGGTATATACTTGATATGGGAGCCTAAAACCTTTCAACCCAAAGACTTAAATTCATGTAATTGGCCTAGTTATTTTCCTTAGGTTTTTACCCCAAATGCTTGTTGTTTGATTATGATTAATTTATCTTGGTTTAAACCATACCTTATTTGGTTTATTCTTTTTCTAATATGACCTACCTATATTGTAAGCTCAAAATAATTTTTCCTTTAAAATCTAAAAGACCAAAAATATTTTCAAAACTTTTCAAGATGGAATTTGGACATAAAAAGTTTTAAAAATGGATCAAAAAATTCTTTTTCACCTCAGAGCCCAAACTCAAAGCCCAAAATTCATTTTTTCTAAAATCTTTTTATGGGCTTTAAAACAAAACTAGTTTTTTCACTTCATTATAACTTTTCCTAAAAGAGCTTACAAATATTTAGGTCAACTATGAAAATACCAAAAATCAATTGTGATCCTAGCTTATACCAAGAATTATTAACCATAGGCTTGTTTTTGGCATGAATCACTAGTTACTTTTTCAAATAAGAAATCTATTTATGATGAACTTCTTAATTTAGTTTTAATCCAATATAGCATAAGAGCTATTTTAATTGAGATTCAATGGATTAAAACCTAATTAATGGGAATTATCATGGACCGATTTCTATATTAGAAAATACAACTATTGGTTAAACCGTCCAAGGAAATTTTTTGACAACAAACTATCCCATGTTAGTATTTTGTTGACCATATACCTAGGAAAAGAGACTCACCATTCATGTGTGGAGGTTATAAGGTTGGAAGGAACATCCTAATTATCTTTGTTTGTTTGTTATTTGTGCATACATGCATACACGCATTGCATAACATGTCATTGATCCTTTCTGGCTCACAGACCTAGAGTATAGCAGTTCAAGAGCATACGACAACCTACCTATGCCAGTGACGTAGAATCTAGCAGCGACTCAATTACCTTCTCGTTAAGAGCAATGGATTCCAAACAAATTCAAAGAATGGTGGACGACGCCCTCAATGCCAAGATGGAAGAACCAAAGGAGGCCCTGGCTGAGACTATGAAGAGCCAATTGGCTGCACTTTTGGGGAGTATCACTGAGGCATCTGCCAGCACTAAGAAGCCCAAGGACAAAGGGAAGGATAAGGTCAGTGAAGTAGCCTTGAAGATGACAAAGTAGTCATTGATAATGATGACTGGGCTCAATACTTTTAAGATCCTTAAGATAAGAAGGAGCCGAAGGCTATCGAAAGATCAGTCGTGAAAAAGACTAAAACTTCAGATGTTGAGAAATTGATTGCTGATTTGGAAAAGAAATTTAAAAAGAAGCTAAAAAATGAAGAAATGTCGGAGGTCGACAAGCTATTTGAGCTAGATAAAGAGGTCCCGTACAAGTTCAAGATGCCCTCCTTTGCAATGTTTGATGGAACTAGAAATCCTCATCTCAATGTGAAGCAATACATTACTGCTATGCAGTTTGCCTGAGCTACTAAGGAGCAAACTCTAAGGTATTTTATGCTCTCATTGGACCCTATTGTCCAAAACTGGTTCAACACCTTAGAGGATGATACCCAAAAGAGTTGGTATTTACTATACAAGGCTTTCACCCAATAATATGGGTATAATGCTAAATTGAAAGTTACTTTAATGGAAGTTGAGTCTATTAGACAACGGCCAAATGAGAACTTCATTGATTATGTGAAGAGATAAAGGAATAAGGCTGCATTGCTCAAGAAGAGGCCCGATGAATTTGATCAGATTAAGATGATTGTGAGAGGGGTATTGCCTAGTATTTGTGAAAGGATGTCTCATACACTCATCCAGGATTTCAAAGACCTTGTGCAAGCTGGTTTGCAAATTGAAGAGTGGGAAAGGGAGAAGAACTGCTTTTCAACAATAAGGAATGAAAAAGGAAACTATTAGTCTGGTAATCAGAGCACACAAAAGGCAGTTGATGTTAATTCCATTGGTCAAGGAGGAAGGAGGCTATTTTCAAAATTGGGGAAGCTATTGTCTTGGGTTCTTAATAAGCTACAAAAGAAGGGATCGTTACAACCCTTGACTCCTTGCCCTTTGCCTAATCCTTTTCCACCCAACTTTGACGCTAAGGCATTTTCCCAATTCTATCAAATGCATGGGCACGAGATGGATAAATGTTTGAGGTTGAGGCATGAGATCCAAAATTTAATTGATAGTGGGAAACTACCCGAACCTGATAAGCCCAGCACAAAAGACTATCCTTTGCCTAAGTTCAACAGAGTGACACCACCAGCAACCTTCATGGTGGGAGGAGGATTGGAGAAAGATTTTGTATTATCCTCCTTTCAAGATGGGAGTGTTGAAGATGTGAAATAAGGGGAAATTTCATTCAACAAATCCCCCCTTTTTAGCTTAAATGTTGGCCATTTTACTTCATTTTCTTTGGTATTTTATTGGAACAATTGTGTTTTTCAAGTTAAAATTGTTTGAATAAATTACATCTGTGGAATTTATAATTTTGTTGGTTTTTTATATTATAGTGTTCAACCGATGATGACTCTACCTTGATATTCATAAATTAGGGAATTTATGATATAATTTATGATATGAATGACTTTACTAGGTGAGGGAATTGTTCTATAGAGTGAAACTATGTATACTTACTTAGAGAGGGCTCTTGCATAACTACCCGTGTCTAGATTCTAGTCGGTCATAGAATATGCTTTGACAAACATTTGAGGTAAAATTGAACTCTATTTATTTAAAGGAGAAATGATCTAGGCATTGTTTGATAAGTCAACAATTGAAATCCACCTTGTTAACATCAATCCATAGTCTAACCTGTTGAGCCTTCATAAGATTTTAGCTTGCTTTCTATTGGCTTGTAAGCTCGATAGCCTACCCTATGTTGATGTAACACCTATGACAAGTCTGATGATCAGCGAGATGAAGGGACAAGAAGATCAAGGAAAATGATGCTTAGTTAAGACCATAAGCACAGTTAAGATTTTATCCAAACTAGACCTAATTTCTTAGATCTATTTTATCTTTAAGGTGGCATCAGGGCAATAAAATGATCCATCCTCATCAAGGCAAGTTCATGCTACCTCATATTCAGAAACATAGGATAGCACAAACAAGGTGACTTTCTTAGAGCTATAACCCAAAAAAAAGAAGAAGAAGAAGAAAAAGAAGAGAAGAAGAGATTAAAAGAGAAAATAAAAGCTCGCAAGGTTGAAAACTCGAAAAGGGCAGCCTAGGTAAAAAAAAAAGGGTACCAAGTTTGTGCAAAAGCAAAAGGAAAAGATGAAGATCATCCTAATTAGATCTAGATTTTTCTCAAGAAGTTATAAGGAGATTGAAGTCTATCTTTTCATGAAGGAAGACAATAATGATCCATAGTTTAAAATGCCTAAAGTTTAAGATTGCTCCTAGTTTCCTGCCGCTCCAATGGAAAGCTTATAGTGTGAAGATTTGTTAACAATATTACATCAACTCCAATTTGCAAATGGTCTTCATCTAATCCATATCCCTTGTAGACCCCATTTCAAGCCTATTAAAGATCTATTGATCTCTTTTGATAGGTAGAGTCTATTAGTGGAGATTGTTTGGATAAGCATGCATATGATATAGACATTATATAAACCCAATAATACCTTATGGCCTAAATAATATGTATGTGCCTATCTGAAGTGCAATGGTTCCTGTTCAAGCAGAATTAATTCCCAAGTTTAGCATGGTAACTAGGGTTATGATGCTATAGATATATTAATTTAAAAGACCAAGCCCTGAGGTATATCGACACTAATTTGATAAAGCCAACATTTGATTTCAAAATTAAAATTAAAAAAAAGGAGGGAAAAGTCCAAGTTGCAAAAGTAAATACTTTTTATTTATTTTACATAAGTGGCCAATAAATTTTCATTAACTGAGAATGAGGAGGCGGACCTTAATCAAATAAAATCCTGAAAAAGTCATCGCCTGATGGAGGAGGAGTATATCACCCATTTGAAATCTGCTCAAAGGAAAAATACCTATGTCCCTATTTTCTTAAAATTCAGGCCTGCAACAGTCATCTTCTGAAGTAAGAGAAGGCATCTCATGGTCATCAATTCGGGGAGCCCTAGAAGATGAAGCACTAGGATCCCTGAATCCCCAAAACTGGAAGTCTCGAACATTTTGCTCCTATTGATGATACAACCCTTCAAAATGGGTGACCTGTTGGCAGCTAGTAGTTAACTCTTCTTATTGTTTCTTGTTTTGCTCCTCAAGCATTCGCTGTGAGTCAGAAAAAGGAAAGGGTAAGAGCATACATAATCATGCATACATATAGCATAAATCATAATGGAACAGGATGACAAACCAGATAACTCAGATCAAAGCCTTGCGGATAAGATGGCACTTCCGGTTGGAAAGAAGGAGCAAATGGAGAAAATTGTCGTTGAACTGGTGAAAATTGTTACTGAACTGGAACAACAGAGGAAGGTCCAGCCTCATGACCAAATGAACTTACAGCCTACAATATTCATGAAAATAGTCAAAACAAATTAAGAAAGAAGCAGTTGCAATGGCAAAATGGTAAAAGGTTTACCTGAGAGGTGCTAGCCTCGAGATAAGGGACGGACCCTCTTCCCTCTCCTTCATTCTCCTCTTTGTCACTATCTTTGTCATCCCTTCCATCTTCTTCCTCAGAAACTCTCCGGATTCCAATAGGAGATACATCAGAGCTCAAAAGTCGTGCTCGAATAAATTGGCCATATGGCGCACCTGGTGGACAAAGATAAGTTTCAACATCATAGCCATTCCGAGCAAGCCGCCATAAATTCTCTAGCATTGAAGTAATATTAAAAGTATACGCCGAACAATTCATCGAAATCCTCTATCGCTCGAGACCAAGGAACTAGTCATACACCCTCTCCCCGAGAAACCAGCCACTGGACATAGGACCAGCAATGACTCGGCAGGTGTGCTGGTAAGGCAATGCGACATTCATGGACAGAGTCCAATTTGCCCATTCTTCAGCCTTCCACCAAGCCAAATTGACCTACAAGAGGACAAAAGGTAAGTAGACTTTTTCATAAATTTTAAGGTATACTAATATTATTTTACCTGGCACCAGGTTAAGCGACTCAAGTGATAGCAATGGGAGTGCACATGATGAGAGCCGGGAACTGCTGTGCGATTGAACAGCCAAAAATTCAACTTTGGATACCTGACTCTCTCTTGAGAAATGCCAGACATCCTCATGAGTTTATGCTCATATGCCCATACCTGCATTAATAATGAAAATCAAATTCATACAAGTATATGAATGAAATTGACAGTGGGGAGAGATGGTACCTCAACAATCACCATGAAGCCAACAAAAGACTTTTTAATCCTGCAAATCTTGTCGAGACCATGATAGAGACAAGAAAGGCTAGCTTCACCCCTTCCATAAAGCTATAAGAGATCCATATCCATAAGGGCCCCCAACACTGAAAAATGGATGGCAAATTCGGTACTGTATAAAATGGTCGATCCGAGCAAATATAGCAAAAATCCCTGAGCATATTGCTCGGCCATTTCTCCACGAACCCATCAGTATAGTTCATCTAATGATTCCGAATTGGTTCAATTTTTAATTACAGTTCCATACCTATTAACAGTTGAATTTCATCATGTGTCAGGATATCATTAGTAAGAGGGACCAGAAGGCTATAGTACTGAAGACCAGTTATGGCCACAAAATCAACTGGGCCAATGGTCATCTCTCCCATGCTTGAACTACACTCCTATCTGTTGGACATTCTTCGGATGGTAGTTGCAGAATAAGTTTTCAAAATCGCACTCTCGAATGATCCATTTTACCCGAGAAGGCACTATATCATACCATTGCATGGCTTTATAGACATACCTCCACCCTGGACAATGCAGTAGTCATGCTAACACCAAACTAGGTAAGCCAATATGAGGTAAGTATATCATCTCACAAAAACCACTATTTCAAAGTCTAATATTGTCATAAATTACTCATTACTTTGTATTTAAATTTATTTATTTATTAAATTTTTATTAATAGTCCATTAGTTAATTTATTTTTAGCATTAGAATATTTTCTAATCTTTGTTACAATTCATTCGCTAATATACTATTAATAACTAAATTATAGATAAAAATAAACTAAAAATTAATAATAAAATGAAAAATAAAAAAATAAAATGATAAATATATATTTGTGTTGCTAAAATATTAAATTGTAGTATTACCTCAATTTTGTGACTTGAACTGCGATGAAGCTACATCCCAGCTAGTAGATCTACATTTTCATTTTTATACTGTCGAATAAATTCTAGCAACTCAGTATTGGATTGAAGACCCAATCTCGAAGCATGCATCCTCTCCATTTGCTGCTCAACTCTCTACTTCTAAAACTAACGAAATATATATGTAAGTGCTTTGTGAAAGTGAGTGTAAGTGAAATGGAATGGAATGATGAGGCGTTTATATAGGCAAACAAGAAAGAAAAAAGACAAAAAGAAGACAAAAAAAATCACGTGAATGAATAGTGAGTAAATAGTAAATTCAATTATTCAGAAATGAAACTGATATTCATGTGTGAATAGTAATTATTTGCGTGTCTAAAAATAATTTTATACTTTTAAAATATTTTTTCACGCAGGGGGCAAGAGGATATAGGTATGATAAAAAATAGCTAAATTTTTTGCAGATTTTTCTTATTAATATCCTACTGACTACAATTATCTTTCGCATATGTCTCGGGTCCAGAATCCAAATTATTTTTGAGTCCATAACTCATCTCAGGTCTAGAACCCAAATTATTTTTGAGACCAGAACTCACCTCGGGTCCAGAACTCAAATTATTTTTAAGTCTAGAACTCACCTCAGGTCCAAAATCTAAATTATTTTTGAGTCCAGAACTCACCTCGGGTCTAGAACCCAAATTATTTTTGAGTCCAGAACTCACCTCGGGTCCATAACCTAAATTATTTTTAAGTCCACAACTCACCTAGGGTCTAGAACCCAATTTATTTTTTGAGTCAAGAACTCACCTCTAGTCCAGAACCCAAATTATTTTTTGAGTCAAGAACTCACCTCGGGTCTAGAACCCAAATTATTTTTGAGTTTAGAACTCACCTCGGGTCCAGAACCCAAATTATTTTTAAGTATAGAACTCACATCGAGTCCAGAACCCAAATTATTTTTGAATCCAGAACTCATTCCAGGTCCAGAACCTAACTTATTTTTTAGTCTAGAACTCAATCCAACCTTGGGTACGGAGTCCAGTCCGGCTCTAAACCCAGTAAAAAATCATGTTGCTTTTCACTCTCTTTTGTTATAGTCCAAGATCGTTCAAGCAGGGGGCAAACCGTAGACTCTTATTTTTTTGACTAAGTCTAGTCCGACACTAATTAGAAGGGGATTAAGTCAAGTCTAAAGATTTAAAATAGTCCGAAATAATTTTTATAATATTTATTATTTATTTTAATAATATTATATTTATTATTTATTTTAATAATATAATATATAAAAGAAAAAAAGAAATTATAAATATTTATTTTAAATATAATATTTATTTTTAATAACAATAATAAAAATAAAAAATAAAAATATCGAATGAATTAGCGAGCAATGCGTCGACAAGGCAGCCTGCACAAATTGGCAAGCCAATTTGCCGCAGGCCGGGTGGCCTGCGGTGATTTGGCCTATGCCAGCACCCCCACGGAGTAGCCCGCGCCCCATGCAGCAACCCGTAGGCCATCGCAGCTCTCGCAGCCCGTGCCCACGGCTCGCATGCAATTGGCCCTACTAATTTTGCCAAAACCTATTTTAATATGGACCATTTTAAAGATTTTCTTAACCAATAATGACTAGGTTTTTATTGATTAATTGCCTATAGATATTGAAAGAAGGACTTTTGCCGAGAGTTTTGGCTGGGACTTTTGGACTTCAGAAAGGAGCAACAAAAACCCTAGTGTGAACCTCGATTTCCACCCGAAAAGGATTCGGATGAACGTTCACTTGTTGTTAGGAGTCGCCACTCAGTTTTTTTCTATTCAGAGGGAAAAACTAAGAAAACCCTGGTTTGACTCCAATTAATGCATCCAATGTAAAGGCTTCTAATCTACGAACCCGAGGAGGATTCGGGGACTATGTCATGTATTTGATTAATTTGCCAAAAGAAACAAACCTTAAAAGGGACGAAGAAAAGAAGACAAGCAGATTGTTAGTAAATTGTGGACTTGCTATTTGGGGTGAATCCCAAACATGCCTACATACTCTCGTTTTTATGAGAGATCAAAGCCCATGTAGTTCGGAAAAGCCTATTTAAAGACAATTGTGCATTATGCATGCGTGTGTGTATGCTTCGTGCATTGTCGGGCTTTTTGCCAAAATTATGAGATTTTGAGCACTTAGTGCTAATTTTGATGAAATTTGGATACTTGGTACCAAAAAGAATGCAATTTAGGCTTCATGCCAAAAAGTTGATTTTAATTGAGATCGGCTTAATGCCAAAGATTGATTTTAATTTAGATAGGCTTTATGCCAAAAGAGATTAGGTCTTTGACCCAAAAAGAAATTAAGAAGGAGATGTAGTGCTTATGATATGCCTGAATTGACAAAGGATAAATTAGGATACTACCTTGTTTAGGATCCTCCCACTTCGTAGTTCCAGATCTCGTTTTCTCGGACCTTGGATTATGATTCTTGATTTTGGTTTTTTTAATTTTGATTCCGATTAATTCCTGCAGCACAAGGTTAGATTTATGCAAAGAAAAGTCCAGGAGAAGTTCTTAAGCATATGAAAACAGAGAATTCGTCAGCCCGAAGCTGAAAAAACACCGAACCTTTTTTTAAAAAATTTAGCAGCATTTTATAGACAAAATCGGACTTGGGCGGCGGTCGGACCGCCGTGGAAGTGACAGCTCAGGAAAATGAAAAAAAGCAAAATCGGTGGCGGTCGGCGGGCGGGCCGCTGCCCTCGGTTCTTGAGCCCCCAAAAAAGCACGCACGATTTTCGTTCAAACTGATTTTTTGGGAGCTACGGACCTCCAAAAATTATTCCGAGACCATATCCGTGATCCTTGCGTCGCTCTGGACATTTCAAGTACCATGAAGACATACTTTTGGTGAACTTTGCCGTGGTCGTCCGGTCTGGCTTGGTCTTCTACAGTCTGAGAAAATCGGCTTTTCGAGCCTCAAAATTCGAGTATTCACAATTGCCCCCCACTGGGATACATAAAAATGATTTATGGGGCTCAGTGGTCGTCAGAAACGAGGATTTTGAGCGAGGTGCAAAAAGACCCGCATTTTCACATTTTCCTTATAAATAGGCTCATTTCCATTCCATTTTCATTTGCTTTCATTCTTTCTTCTTCTTTCATTTCCTTCAAACTTTCTTTCGACGATGGATTTCACTAGCCTAGAAGACTCAAAATCCCACTCCCTCCCTGCAATCTTTTACTTGAGGAGGAAAAGCACAGCTCCCGGACCGGCTGCTATGAGGTAAGTACCTTCTCATTTACTCACCTATTTTGCATGCTTAGGAAATTTATTTATTTCTAGTAAGGAACTTAGAAACAAATTTTAGGAATCCTTCCTTTACATGCACTTCAATTAGCTCTAGTAATGAATCAGGAGTAATACTAGGCTTCACCATGTTCTGCCATCAGTAATTATCTCTAGTAAAGAACTTAGAAATAATCCTCTAGGAGGTCACACCCGGCTGGGGAAAGAACTTAAATTTTTCTGAAGTTGCCCCCCAAATTATCCACAATAATGAATTAGAAAATTTCTCTCTGTTTTTTTTAGGACACTGCGATTAGGATATCCATCGCCGAGAGACCCATGAGCACTATTCCGGCTTACATCTTTGATGCCGGGCATCCGGTGGGGGATCTTATCAGACCTGCTTTCCTCCACCATTTGAGGACTATAGATGTGGGCAGAGATATCCACAGGGAGTTGATCTGCACGTTGGCTGAGCGATGGTGGCCCACTACTGATACCTTCCATTTTGCTTGGGGGAAGATGACGATGACACCTACCGACTTTTCCGTCATTTCTGGGATTCTCTTCGGTGTTGAGATGGTGGAGTACTATAATGACTGGCGACATGACATTTCTTCAGCCGACATGGTCACTTTGATCGGGGTTGACTATCCTCGACATCAGGCGCCTCGCTGCATTCAGCGAAGGTGGCTTGTAGAGCAGGCGCCAGCCATCTATACTGGCTATGAGGTAGGCAATCTTACTGCTGATCAAGTGGCCAGGTTTACCCTGATTCTCCTGTTTGCTAGCTCCTTCTTAGCAAACAGGAAGGATGCAGTAAGTCTCAATGTGCTGAAGAGCCTACTCGACCTGACACAACTTCAGGCATACGATTGGGCTAGCATGATGCTGTGTAGATTGTATGACGACATGTCAGACCTCTGCTATACCCGCATTACTCCATGTGGCCTGTACTACTTCTGGGAGGTAATGTAAAGAACATTTCCTCTACCTTGCATACACCGACTCTGATATCTTCTTCATTTTTTCCAGACTTGGGCTTACGAGTACTTTCTTGGTATCGCCCCTTTTCTTCGTGAGCCACCTGCCCCTGTAGATCCTCTTTCTCCCATTGCTTGGAGATGGTATAAAGAGAGGATAGAAGCACCAAAGAGGAAGCTTCCTATCAGAGAGCTGAGATCGTTCTTCGACAGCTGCTCCATGAACTCGGTAAATACTTTATCCTCATCCTTATTTATTGTATTAGAGAAAATGATTCACTAACATAATAAATTTTTACAGGTTGCATTTACAGCGATGTCTAGCCGGCTGGCAGAGTGGATTACTCAAGATCACAGCTTTCAACGATCACAGTTCCTGACTTGCCGTCGATTCATACTTCCCCATCCAGAGTATCGACGGTATTATCTCGCTGAGAGAGTGACTTTCCAGATCGCCGATTTCTGTATAGCTCCCTTGGACCCCCTTGATGATATGCTATCTCTGACGCTTCTGCCTGTTACTGCATCCCAGTATGAGGGTGATCCCTTGGAATTGGCCTATGCCATGGATGATGATGATTACGATTTCTTCTATCTTCAGCGACTGATGCTACGCATTGGGACACGGTTTGATTTTGCACCACCTTATCGGTCCTCCCATTCTTCGGCTCCCACTTCTAGCACTCCGGGAGACCATCCCTCTCCCAGCTGGCGAGCTGACATACCTTCTTCCTCTAGGGTTGAGGCTTCCGCTTTCAGGGCTGGACCATCACACACTGGAGCAAGCAGCAGTTCATCACATTTGAGGCCGCCCCCATCCATTCTTGCGGCTACCGGTCAATTGGACCCTGCTTTGGCCGACCTGAGGCTACCTTATGCTGTTCGTTATCATGCACCCGACGGTTGGGTGACTTGACCAATTAGTGTGGAGGGTGTACCATATCGAAGCCTTGTTCACATCACTCAGGTATATTCCTTTAGAACTTTTCATGAAAAGGATTCATAAAATTCTCTTGAAATTGACTGTGATTCTGTCTTTCTTACAGGTACCTGTGGGCCTAGTTGCTGACATGGTGGCACTGATCACTGCTTTCTCTGATGAGCTGACGGGTGCTTGGACTGATAGTGCTTATGAGAGGCAGAACAGGCCACAAAGACGGAGAGCCCGACGCTGATTTCTCATATTTGTCTTGTCGTATTTGAATTATTCTTGCTCTGTACTTTGTACTTTCCATGTTCTTCACCTGTTATTTGAACTTAGATACAAACCTGCATTTATTTGTTAGTATTGGCAGCAAATATGTATGTATGATGCTTGTTTTTTAGAAATCTATTTTCAAAATAAATCCCTGAAACAACCCCCAAAAATAGCACCTAACAGGGCCTAAACAGGGCCAAAACACAAGAATTTTACAAAACATCAAAAATAGGAATCGAAATTGGGTCGGTGGTGGTTGGACCGCCATGGCCGGCAGTCGAGCCGCCGTGGACGGCGGTCGGACCACCATCTGGGCCAGGGCTGTATAAAGAACGAAGTTGAAGTGCATTTTCAGGCCAGAAAACAGGTTTTTCACTGCAGGATTTTATTTTTCTCTCAACTATGAACCCTCTTTTTAATCATGTGATGCATAGCTGGACCAAGAGCCTCCATAATGTTGAAAGGATCAACATGGGAAGATATGGATTGAAAGCTATTGCCACCCTTAGAGGTGTAGCTGTGGATTGGGATTTCTTGCATGCTTGTATCAGATTTTGGGATCTCCAAGCCCACATTTTCAGATTTGGTGCCCGGATGGAGGAGATGTGTCCTCTTTTTGAGGAATTCTGCTCAATTATTGGATGTGACCCAAATGCCCCTCTTGTAAGGCATGAGGTTCAAGTTGGCTATGTGGGGTCTTTTCAGAGGCTTTTCAACTTTACAAGGCCTCAAGCTCAAGCTATGATCATGTATGGGAGTAAGGCAATGCTGCTTCCTTTGATTGATGAATTCCTGACTGCTAATTTTGAAGATGAGGTTCAACTGAAACATAGGATGCGAGCTTTTGTTTTCTGCCTGTTAGCCGGGTTTCTTTTCAACCGTGATCCTGGCTTTGGAGATTTGAAGCTTTGCCCCATGGTTAGGCAAATGGAAGAACTTAACTGCATTGGTGGTATGATTCTGGCTGAGACTATTCAGAGTCTTGACAGAACTACACTCGGATTTGAAAATTGGACTGTTACTTCGATCATTCTTCAGGTAATTTTGTTATACCTTTTGTTTCTTCTCATTTAATCATCTCTCTTTTTTGTTTGTAAATAGAAAGGATCTATTTTCTCAGGTTTGGCTGAGAGACCATCTCCGAGTGGTTGCCGCTCCCCATGCCTTGACTTATAACCCTTCTCAGTACCGCACCAGAAGAATCCAGATTTCTTTTCCCTCTATGGCTAAGTGGATCATCTGGTTGTATGAGCTTGGACCAGAAGAATTGTTGTGGTTCATCCCTTGGTATAGAATTTCTCACTTCATGGAGGCAAATGCAATGCATAACCATGTCTACCTTCTTGGTTTCACTCATAGTACATGGTATAGTGCTTCTCGCGTCCTCAGACAGATGGGGATTGATCAGAGGGTTCCTCTTCCTGTTGGGCTTTCCATTGCTTCCCCTATTACTCCCGGAGTTACTCGAGCTGTTCTACAAACTTGGGTTAGGAACCATCAGATGATCGGGCCTTTTGCAGAGCCTTCTCTTGTTCAGCCTACTCCAGAGTATAGAACTTGGTTTATAGCCGAAGTTTGGCCAATTGAAAAGCCAAGGAGGCATGCATTGCTACAGGAGTTGGAGGGAGAGGATGTGGTTTCTCTTAATGAGGGGAAGATAGATGTTGCAGAAAGTTCCGGAACTAAGGAAGATACCGAAGACTCTGCCCCACGTAGGAGACGTAGGATTTAGATCCTAGGGTTGACTCTATTGTCTGCTTTTTTGGATTGCTTTTACCTTTTTGGTTCATTGGATGTTTAGGACTTATGGTTTGACTCTTTTCATGGAAAGAATGACTCTTTTTGTAATTAATGATTCTTTTTTGGAATGAATGACTCTTTTTTGGAATGAACGACTCTTTCATTTGCTTTCCAAGCATTATCTACTTTATTTACTTGCTCTAATTTTGCCTAAGTCGTCCTTTCGGATTTTCAACTTAGCGAGCTCTTCCCCTTTCTTGCCTAAGCCGCCCTTTGTGGGTTTTCAACTTAGCGGGATTTTTTTTTTCATGTTGGCAAAAGAAAAGTGAATCAATGGTTTTCATTAAAATTTAGACCGTGCTCAAGGAGAGCTGCCTACATACCTCGAATTAGTTTGCGAGAATCAGGTCTAATGTAGTTCCTTACAATGCATGATTATACATAATATTTCTTTAATTGATCCAGATTGCATGGGTTTGTGAACTCCAGACCATCCAAATCAGACAAGATGACGGCTCCGCCGGAAAGTATTTTCTTTACAATGTAGGGTCCAGCCCAAAGAGGATGAAACTTCCCACGAGGATCTGTAACAGGTGTTCTGATCTCTTTCAGAACCAAACAACCTTCTTCCAACTTTCGATCTTTGACCTTTTTGTTGAAATGTCTAGCCATTCGCCTCTGATACCCTTGAATCTGATGTAGAGCTTGAAGTCTTTTTTCATCCAAACCCAACAACTGATGATGATAATTGCTAATCCATTCAGCTTCATTTATCTGACTTTCTTGAATTATCCTCGCCGATTGAACTTCCAGTTCAATGGGGAGTACTGCTTCCATTCCGTACACCAGTGAATACGGGGTTGCCCCAGTAGGAGTTCTAATTGATGTTCTATATGCCCACAAGGCCAGTGGTAACTTCTCATGCCAACCCCTATGTTCCTTGATCATTTTTTGTATGATCACCTTTATAGACTTATTTGCTGCTTCTACAGCTCCATTTGTTTGAGGTCTATAAGGAGAGGACTTATGATGTTGGACCTTCTTATCCTTCAAGAGTTTAGCAAATTCTGCTTGGAAATGAGTTCCATTATCAGTAATAATCTCAAATGGCATTCCGTACCGATAAAGGATGTTGGTTCGGACAAACTGCTCTGCCTTTTTGGCATCTAATTCTGTATAGGAAGCTGCTTCAACCCACTTTGTGAAGTAATCCACCGCTACCAAGATAAATTGATGTCCATTCGAAGCTCTCGGATGTATTTTGCCAATTATATCTATTCCCCAAGTAGCGAAGGGCCATGGAGAGGTGATTGGATTCAAAGCAACAGGAGGTTGCTTCTGTAGCTTAGCAAATATCTGGCACTGATGGCATTCTTGCACAAATGCCACACAGTCTGTTTTCATGGTGGACCAATAATATCCTAGATTGGCTATTTTTCGAGCCAAGGCGATCCCATACATATGCTATCCTGATTCGCCACCATGCACCATTTCCATTATCCGCTTAGCCTCTGCTTCATTCACACACCTTAGGTGCATTCCATTCCAACTTCTTTTGTAGAGGATGTCTCCATTAAGAATGTAACCTGTGGCTAGCTACCTTATTACTCTCTGATCAACCCTTGATGATCCCTCCGAATAACTTCCATCCTTGAGATAACTCTTGATATCCTAGAACCATGGTTTACCATCGGCCAAATGCATTACGTGGGCAGGTTGCTTTTGAAGTTGAACTTTCAATGGACGAATGGCTTTCCCCTCCTTGATATTGACCATGGAAGCTAAAGTAGCCAGGACATCAGCAAACTGATTCTTTGCTCTTGGGAGATATTCGAAGGACAAATCATCGAATTGTTGTGCCAAATGAGACGTTGTAGGTAAGGAACCAAACGCTCTTCTCTTAATTTTCCATTTCCTTAAAGCTTGTGATACTATTAAAATAGAATCACCATAGACCTTTAGGTTCTTAATCCCCAATCCCAGGGCAGCTTCGAGCCCATTGATGCAAGCTTCATATTCTGCTTCATTGTTTGTGCAGCTAAAGTCAAGTTTAACTGCAAAGGGAATGTATTCTCCACAAGGAGTTTTGAACACAATCCCAATTCCATTTCCATGATAATTGGATGCCCCATCAAAATACATCTCCCAAACACTTCTTTCCACATTCAAGAGGTCTTCTTCAGGGAAATTCATTTCTCGCATCTCGTTTATTACGGGTAATTTTGCTAACTGGTCAGCTATTGCCCCACCTTTCACAGCTTTCCTTTGAATAAATTTTAAGTCAAAAGCTGCCAATGTTGACACCCACTTTGCCATTTTGCTGTCCAAAATAGGCCTCTCCATAAGGAATTTCAAGGGACTCTGTTCTGCGATGACATAAGTAGTGTAAGAAGACAAGTAGTGCTGTAACTTCGTGCAAGCCCAATACAACGCTAAACACAACTTCTCAATCTTGTTATACTTTAACTCATAGTCCAACATCCTTTTGCTGAGGTAATAAATTGCATTTTCCACCTTTGTACCTTCGGCCTCTTGAGCTAGCATTACACCCATGGCTTCATCTATTACAGAAAAATACAAGAGCAGAGGTTTTCCCATTCTGGGAGGTTGCAGAATCGGTGGACTTAACAAGTATTCTTTGATCTTGTCAAAGGCCTTCTGGCAATCTTCATTCCATTCTTGTGAAGCACCTTTCCTTAGTAGCTTAAAGATAGGATCACAAGTCTCTGCCAACTGCGATATGAATCGACTGATATACTGTAATCTACCTAGCAAGCCTCGAATCTCCTTTTCTGTTCTTGGTGGAGGCATTTTCAGAATAGCCTTTGACTTTGCTGGATCAACTTCTATTCCTTTCTTGCTGACCAAATATCCCAAAAATAAGCTTGATGTTGCACCAAAGAGGCACTTTGCAGGATTAAGCTTCAAATTGTACTTGCGAAGTCTAAGGAAGAACTTCTCAAGTGCTTCAACGTGCTCTTCTAGAGATTTTGACTTAACAATCATATCGTCAACATACACTTCTACTTCTTTGTGAATCATGTCATGAAAGATTATTGTCGCCATCCTCTGGTAGGTAGCCCCTGCATTTATCAATCCAAAAGGCATAACCCTATAACAGAAAGTGCCCCATTCTGTAATGAAAGCTATCTTCTCTTTGTCTGGTAGGTGCACCATGATCTGATTGTACCCAACTGCGAGGTCAGTCATGGAAACCATCATATGCCCAGCCATCCTGTCTATTAGCAAATCGATGTGTGGTAGCGGGAAATCGTCCTTAGGACAAGCCTTATTGGCACAATGTTCGCCAACCAGGAAGGGTAGGCAATTGGTTTTATGAACCTATTATCCAATTGCTTGGCAACCTCTTCTTTAATTTTCAAAGACCATTCCGGCTTCATTCTTCTCAACTTCTGCTTAACCGGCTTTGCATCGGGGTATAGTGGAATCTTATGAACTGCTATGGCTGGGTCTATTCCCGTGACATCACTTGTCTTCCACATGAAGCAGTCGGCATACTTTCTGATGCATTCAACAACCTGTTCTTTATTCACACAATCATATGCAATGTATGTACATTCATTTTCTTTGCCAATTATTATCTTTTCATTTATTTCTTTTATTTCATTTATTTCATTTTTGCTAGATAATACTTGGAAAGCAAAAGACACAGGGTAACCAAGAACTTGAACAGTTTCATTAATAATGGAGGAGTCATCCTCCAGAGTTACATTATAATCGACATCAGGGTTTTCTATTCCTGAAGCTAAGGAAGACTTAGAACTGGACTCTGACTCGGTGTTTGACTCAAGATTTGACTCAGTACAAGACTCAGGTTCAGGGTATGACACATGACTAGGTTTGACTGTAGCTGCTTGTCCCTCCTCGGCATACCAGTTCATCAGTGGTCCATCTGTTGTCTTGATCAGCTTCGTGAAATCCCTTTTGTCTTCAAAATTGGTTATCATAGCAACCTCATCAAAGAGACTAGGCCGCATGAAATCTTCCACTTGTGGGTCAGTTATAGGTTCTGGCTCTTCTTCCTTTATGGCTAAAACATCAGTGAACATCTCAAAACCCGGTAACTTCTTTCCAGTCATAGGAGAATAGAATGGCTCCTGGAAACCACAGTAAGGAACTGCTTTCCCAGGTTTGCAAAAGTGACCGTTCAGAGTTCTGAAGTAAGGGCGCATTTTGAGGCTTTTTGTCCCCCAAGTCTTCTTTTTCTTCTTCCCATGCTCAAACTCTTCTATTTCCTCATCTGTGGGTTTGTACCCCAGGCCAAAAGTTCCCTTATTCTCAGGCTCTTCCCATGGCCGCACTATGGATGACTTCCTCCCAGATCTTACCATTTCCATCCCGGGTAGCAGACCTACCCTTAGCATCATTCCCACTAGGCAATTGACTTGGACCTGCCCAAAGTCATATAGGATAAATGGCCCTTTGGGCCTTTCTCCTTCAATGCATTGAACAGTGTCATAATGGAACCCAGTCAAGGCCATAGCAGTTTCACCAGGAACAACCTCAAAGAGAGACTAATCCGTGGTTCTCTTGTTGATTTCACATGTGTCTCCTTTAATAGTGATGATTTTTCCTTCAAAAGGGAACTTAAGTTTTTGATGTAATGAAGAAGGTACAACATTATTCTGATGAATCCACAGCCTTCCAAGGAGGAGGTTAAAGCTCGCGGGTACATCAATGACCTGGAACGGCACTCCCATTTTTACCGGTCCGATAGCAACTTCCAGAGTAGCAACACCCAAAATTTCTCTTCGAGTGTTATCATATGCTTTAACAATTTGATCAGAAGGTGTAAGATCTATAGCCTCCAATCCCAGACAACTTGCTACTTTCAAAGGACATACATTTAAGGCTGACCCATTATCAATGAGAACCATGGGCATAGTCTTTCCCCTAGTTTGTAAGGTGATGTATAGAGCATTATTGTGTTTCATGCCATCTTCTGGTAAATCTACATCAGAAAACCTGATACTCAATGCCTTGGTTGATTGGGTCAAAGTGGCCACCAAAGCTTCTGGGCTTGTGTCTACTGATGTATCAAGCTGACTCAAAGCTTTACTGAGAGCCTGACGGTGTGGGAATGAGGAAGCAAGGAGCTCCCAAATTGATACCTTAGCTTGAGTTTGTTTAAGCTAAGAGAGGACAGGGCCTTCTTTTGGTTCTGGCGTCTTCTTATATGGGTGATTTGGGGTTTTAGGGGCTTTCCCCAAGTCAAGTGGCTGATATTGCCTCCCACTTCTTATCAAAGCATCGACCTCTTCAACGAGGTCATTCAGATCTAGCACACATACTTCATTCATTTCCAAGAGAAGTTTGAAAGGATTAAACAACTCTTCTTCCACAGTGATGGCGTTGATGGAATGATTGGGCAAAGGGTTAGTATTAATGTTTGGTTGACTCCTGAGAGGAATGATGTCACCACTATCCACCAGATCTTGGATGTGGTTTTTTAGAGTCCAGCAAGCATCTGTTCTATGCCCATTTCCTTGGTGGTATTCACAGTGCTCATTGGCCCTATAATTGGAGGGTAATGGGTTTGGAGGAGGCCTTGGGTCCAAAGGCTTCAAGTACTTTCCTTCCACGGCTTTTTTAAACACCGGATGAAGGGGCATCCCAAGGTCGGTATATTGCCTTCTTGGCTGATTTCTCTGCCTAAGATTGCCCACACGCAAAGGATTCGCAGGGGCAATATTGGCCACTTCATTGACCTTGCTTGAGGAAGCAGCTTGGCCCTGTTTCTTATACTTTGAAGTAGCTCCCTCATCCACTATCTTACCCAATTGTATCAAATCTTCTACCTTAGTTGTAGTCGCAATGAGCGATTTGAAAGTAGGTAGGTATTGGGTTTGCAGTTGAGCTTGATATGTAGGCCTTAAAATCTTGATTATGATATCAATTTGCTCCTGTTCTGAAGGGCGATTGATCATTTGGGCAGCCTTCGCCCTCCACCTCGTAAGGAACGAGGAGAAGGGTTCATTGTTGTTTTGCTTGGTAGTCTCAAGCTCTCTTCTAGTGACATCTACCTCAATATTGTAGTGGTATTGAGTGTTAAATGCATTGCAGATGTCTTCCCAGGTCTTAATCTTGGCACGATCCAGGCTTACAAACCACTTAAGGGCAGCACCAATCAAGGATTGTTGGAAGAGTTGAGCAAAGAGCTCGTCATTTAAACCCCAAGGGCTTAAGGCCTCCACATAAATCTTCAGGTGGGTTTTAGGGCAAGTAGTCCCATCAAATCTATCCATCCCAGGCATCTTGAATTTTGGAGGCAACCTAGCTTGGGGAATCCATGTCTACCACCTCTTTATGAGTTTTCATGGAAGTGATTGACCTTTCAAGCAATTCAAGTTTCTTTTTTAGTTCATCAGTTTCAGTAGCATTCTTAGAGGGTGGATCCTCCAAATTTATGACTGGGGTATTATTCTGAGCAGTCATGGGGGTACTAGCTTGTCCCAAAATAGGTTCCTTCCCTAGATTTCCAGGAGTAGTGGCTGTCTTTGGTGCCCCTCCCAATTCGGCCAAGATGGCTACCCTTTGGGCAGCCAAGGCTTCATCAATTCTTTCTTGCATCCTAGCTTCAATTTCCTTAACCTGTCCATCTAGCAAGGCCTTAATCTGTTCAATAGTAGCCATTTCAGTAATCAGAGTAGTTGGTGAAGTTGGGGTAGTAGGACTTGTGGGTGATTGCACAGTCGGAGTTGGTGTAGCTTGTGTAGGTGAAGGCACACGGATAGTGGGTACCTGCAAAGGTTAAGGGTAAAGGATCAGGGTAGTTTGTAGGGTAGGAAGACTCTAGGTCCATTTGTACATATCAAAAGGTTTTCCCCAAAATAATGTTGTTATGTTGCATGAATGCACCTCATCACATCATAATTCATTTTAATGGAATGCGGCACTATTATTGGGTACATACAACCTACGGGAGGGTTCTATTGTTACATGAAAAATAGAGAATAGGCTTATAATAGGGACCCTTGAGTCTTGAGTAAGATATACCTAACCACATGTGAAACAAAGAGTTTCGCGTGGGTCCAATAGTACGTTTACTCATGGGTCACTCCAAAAGGATTGGAATGGTTTGTGACAACAGGGAGGACGCTTTGCCTGTCTGCCGGCATAATCAAGGAGACCTGCCGGTCAGCGCTACTTGCTATCCAGACTCAGAATTTTGAACAGAGAGAGAAGAAATTCATTTGAAAATATTTTTTTATGCAATGGAGGAAAATGATTCCCCCATATAATGTAAGAGAAAAAGATTCTCTAAATGACAAAACAAATGCACAATTAATCAAACAAGGGGTCCATCAAAGGAAAAAGATTCCTTTTGTCAATTTTATTCCAATATCCTTAAGGAAAGGATATATATCGCTAAGGTACCCTGCAAAATAAATAAAAGTACCCTAAAGAAGGGCAAATTAGTCAAATAAACAATAGCAGTCTACTAGGATCCCATAAATCATTTTTATGGTCCCCAGTGGAGTCGCCAGATTGTGAACCTCGATTTCCACCTGAAAAGGATTCGGATGAACGTTCACTTGTTGTTAGGAGTCGCCACTTAGTTTTTTTCTATTCAGAGGGAAAAACTAAGAAAACCCTTGTTTGACTCCAATTAATGCATCCAATGTAAAGGCTTCTAATCTACGAACCCAAGGAGGATTCGGGGACTATGTCATGTATTTGATTAATTTGCCAAAAGAAACAAACCTTAAAAGGGATGAAGAAAAGAAGACAAGCAGATTGTTAGTAAATTGTGGACTTGCTATTTGGGGTGAATCCCAAACATGCCTACATACTCTCGTTTTTATGAGAGATCAAAGCCCATGTAGTTCGGAAAAGCCTATTTAAAGGCAATTGTGCATTATGCATGCGTGTGTGTATGCTTCGTACATTGTCGGGATTTTTGCCAAAATTATGAGATTTTGAGCACTTAGTGCTAATTTTGATGAAATTTGGGTACTTGGTACCAAAAAGAATGCAATTTAGGCTTCATGCCAAAAAGTTAATTTTAATTGAGATCGGCTTAATACCAAAGATTGATTTTAATTTGATAGGCTTTATGCCAAAAGAGATTAGGTTTTTGACCCAAAAAGAAATTAAGAAGGAGATTTAGTGCTTATGATATGCCTGAATTGACAAAGGATAAATTAGGATACTACCTTGTTTAGGATCCTCCCACTTCGTAGTTTCAGATCTCGTTTTCTCGGACCTTGGATTATGATTCTTGATTTTGGTTTTTTTAATTTTGATTTCGATTAATTCCTGCAGCACAAGGTTAGATTTATGCAAAGAAAAGTCCGGGAGAAGTTCTTAAGCATATGAAAACAGAGAATTCATCCGCCCGAAGCCGAAAAAACACCGAACCCTTTTTCTGAAAATTTAGCAGCCTTTTATAGACAAAATCGGACCTGGGCGGCAGTCGGACCGCCGTGGAAGTGACAGCACGAGAAAATGAAAAAAAGCAAAATGGTCGGCGGTCGGGCCGCTGCCCTCGGTTCTCGAGCCCCCAAAAAAGCACGCACAATTTTTGTTCAAACTGATTTTCTGGGAGCTACAGACCTCCAAAAATTATTCTGAGACCATATACGTGATCCTTGCGTCGCTCTGGACATTTCAAGTACCATGAAGACATACTTTCAATGAACTTTGCCGTGGTCGTCCGGTCTGGCTTGGTCTTCTGTAGTCTGAGAAAATCGGCTTTCCGAGCCTCAAAATTCTAGTATTCACATCGAGCAAAGCAAAAAAAAAAGAAAAGAAAGAAAACAAGGAAGACATGCAACAATCACACAGTTTGAACAACCTTGTAAAGGCAGTAAACACACTGCCTTGGTCTTACTCAGCCAGAATTAGCAAAGTTCAATTGTGTTGGAGCCAACAAATGATGGTAAACTCTAAATTAATTCAATATAATATGCTTTGATGATTTTAAATATTGAATATGATTGTTCTTTATCTAGATTAGTTCCATTAGGTTATAGCCTTTAGTTTTAATTCATAACAGTTCATGTGAAGCATGATTTGATTATGTTGTTCGTTATTTTTACAAAATAAAACCATAACCTATTAGCTTAAGTTACATTAATTTGGATGTGATAAATTGATATTTTTTCAGTGCATTATCATTTAACTTTAACATATTCCAGTAGCCTAAAGTTTACAAATATCATCCAATAGCTTTATTTTTCCAACATAAAAAACTTAAACCTATTTTTCATAAACCCTAATCTTTTCTTTCATAATACCCTAAACCCTAACAATTGTTTTAACAAAAATATTTTCTAAACCCTAATTTACTTAAACCTAAAAATAATGTTAGTTAAACCCTAATTTAAATTACACAGTAGCTTAATACTTTTCAAGAATAATGTTAGTTTTCTAAATCTAAACCCTAAAATCTTAGTTTTTTAAAACTAAACCCTCTAAACGCTAATTTTATTCAAGAAACCTTAATTGAGATGTAAACTTTACATTTTTATATATTTTGCTTTAGTTAAGTTTGGATGCATGTTTATTATACGCCTTGATGGATGATTCATTTTTATTTGATTTTATAATGAATGCTCAAACATTTGTGTATTGACTTGTTTGGTTAATTACTCAAGGAATTATAAGAGGTATGTTTTCATATTGTGGGTACATCATTTGTTAAGCTTCATGTAACTTAGTTTATTTTAAGTTTTGGATCAATGTAAAGGATACATTTTCACCAATTGGTGGGTATCCTATTTTATTCATTTTCTTTTGGACATTGAACAATTGTAAAGGCATGTTTCCATCTATGGATGGGTGCCTATTTATTTATTTTGTTTGAACTTATTGTGATTTTAATAAAGCAGCTATTTATTCTTATGATTGCATGTAGTATGGATATATCATTATATTTAAGAATTTTAGAATATTAAGACCTAAAAAGGAGGCTGATTCCAATGAACCAGGTGCTGTGGGGGTGCTGGGTCATTCTCATCTTCCCTACGCGTACCCAACTTTCTAAACCCAATAGGTGGTTGGAATTTCTTAGGAATCGAGTCATCCACCCCTTTCTTTTTTTTCTGCCTGTCCGGTTGGTGACTCTATTTTCTACAGATTTAGTCCCGTGTTCTCTAAGGCCCTGAGCCTAACGGTGCTGAAGTAGAAGAGCCATTCCACATAGGAGTGGGGGCAAAAATTTCAGCTCACATTTTTCTTCTTGTCCATTAAGATTATTCTTTGGAGAATTGATTGTTTCTTATTGTTCAAATGTTCCTACAAAATCATCAAGAACACTACCTTTACTTTGATCAAGTTTAGAGGATTCATAAAAAACAACATGCATTAATTCTTCAACTACTAGTGTTCATTTATTAAATACTGTATATGCTTTGCTAGATGATGAATATCCTAAAAATATGCCTTCATCCGATAATGAGAATTTTCCAAGATTATCCTTGGTATTCAATATAAAGCATTTGCATCTAAATACTTTAAGGTATGAAATTTTGGGTATTCTTCCATTCCATAGCTCATAAGAAGTTTTATTTATCAAAGGCCTTTTGTAAACATAATTTGAATTATAACAAGCAGTATTAACGGTTTTCGCCGAAAAGTAGGATGGTAAATCATACTCATTGAGCATTGTCCTAGCGATTTCAATTAATGTTTTATTTTTCCTTTTAACTACACCATTTTGTTGTGGTGTTTTAGGAGCCAAAAAGTTATTTGAAATACAAAACTCATTATAAAAATGTTCAAAATACTCATTTTCAAATTCTTTGCCATGATCACTTCTAATAGATGTGATTACATAACCTTTTTCATTTTGAACTCTTTTTGTAAATATTTTAAAATGATTGAAAGCTTTATTCTTTTGAGCTAAGAAATTAACCTATGAAACCTTAAGTAATCATCAAAAAGTACAAATGTATATAACTTGCTACCTAAGCTAGAAACTCTATTTGATCCAAACAAATCCAAGTGAATGAGTTCTAATGGTCTATAAGTGCTTACAATATTTTTAGATTTGAATGAACTTTTATGTTGCTTACCAAATTGACAAGGTTCACAAGTCCTATCTTTATCAAATTTTACTTTAGGGAGACCATCAACTAGTTCTTCTTTACTAATGCATTGTAAGTGATTCATACTAGCATGTTCTAGTATTCTATACCATAGCCAAGCATCATTACTAATGGTAATCAGACATTTAAATACATTATTGGAATATAAGCCAATTTTATATGTATTGCCAATTCTAACTCCTTTGAATACAATCTTACCATTTGAATTGGTAACTTTGCATCCTTTAGAGTTAAAACTTACATCATATCCTTTATTACATAATTGACTTACATTATGTAAATTATGCTTCACTCCATCAACAAGCCAAACATTATCAATCATATTCTTACCAAGCATGCCAATTGAATCAATACAAATGATTTTACCTTTAGCATTATTACCAAAAGTTATATTATCTCCATGCTTGTAAGTGAGTGTTGTAAAGAGCTTTGCATTACCCATCATATGCCTTGAGCATCCATTATCCACAACCTAAACATTTTCATTGATAGTTGATTTTAGGCATACCTACAAAATGATAATGTTCATCTTCTTTTAAGTACCAAAATGAAGTTGGGACTTTGGAGGTTAGTAATAGAAGGGTCCTTTAACTTGAGATGAGCCTTCCTAATATAGAAAAATATGTTCTTATGTCCAAATTTCATACAATAAGTGCATTGACACAAGGTTCTATACTATGCACTTTCCTATCAAAATTCAATGAACCATGCACACAATTGCAAGTGTGTGTTGAATGAGATTATTTTTGTGCATTTGGTGTTTATGTACATGCCTCTTATACATGAATGCATGATTTGCTCTTAGAACTTTAGTTCTAGAGCCTTGTGAACCCAAAGTAATCCTTTTAGAATTTTTAGACTTGGTTTGTGCATTGGTGTTCTTTACAACATCAATACTAGATGTTTGTGTTGTCGAAGCTCTAACAAATATTGGTGCATTAGGTGAAGTGTGTTGCGCTCGAATTAACTCTACCACAAAGCATCACTCGCAATTATACGAGGTAGCTGTAGCAAAGGTGATCACCCCAAGGTCGTCTCAATGGGAAGCTAAAGTAGCTAATTGATTATCAGATTATAAATAACAAGTAATGAATAAATTTAAATTGCTAACAATTAATAAAGACAGATTGATCGAAGTTAAAAACAATAAAAGTAAATTGAGCTGATGTTTTGATTCACTTAATAGAAGGGTCTAGGGTTTGTACTTCTCTACTACTTATATGTATGAATGGTTATTCCTCTTAACCAAATTAATTTCAAAGATTAAATCTCAAGCAACTTAATTAATTGAATAAAGGAAATAAGCTCTCGCATTCAAACCTCTCTCAAATAATCTTGTTACGATTGAAATAATCTTTTCCTAGGTTATATCTCTAATTCACCTAAGTCCTTAATTGAATTGTTCCAGCATTAGACTTCATCTCTCAATCCATCATCTAATACCTAAAACACATAATTGGTGGCCAATCAATTATATATTAGCAATAATTCATTCAATAAAGGCTTAAAGAAATAATTGAGTTAAGAGTAATAACCAATTCATACAATCATAGCAGATCCATACAAACCCTAGACTAGATCAAATTAGTTCATAATGCTATCAAACATACTCATCTCATTAATATTCAAAGAAATCAATTTAGACATGATAATATCCAAAAATGCAATTCCAATGAAAATAAAGAGATAAAGTTCAAGAACAAAACCAAATTACAAACTCCTTGAAGCTTCTGAAGAATCTCTTGTTCAAATCTTGCAAGAAGGATGTATCAATGGCTAGAACAATCTAATATAAGCTAGATTAATCAAAGTGTAATCAAAATCAAAGAAAACAAATGTGAAACCCTAAGTTCTTCTCTTTGACGGCTGATCCAATCTCAAACTCTCAACAACCTCAGAAAACCCTAATTTTTTTTACATTTATACGAAACCTCCGCTTTAAAAAAAATCCGCTTGTCTTTGGTCCATGAGAGACACGGCCAAGTTGGATGAGACATGGCCGTGTTGGAGGTGAATTGGAGGGACACGGCCACAAGCTTGGCCGTGTCCCTTGCTTGTGTTCGCTTCTGTGAGAGTTTCTTCTTTTCTTCTTTGGTGTGATTGAGTGACACGGCCGTGTTGGAAGTCTCTAGGCCGTGTTGGACAATTTTGGAGGGACACAGCCACAAGCTTGGCCGTGTCCCTTGCTTGTGTCTTCTACTGCTTGATTTTCTTTCTTTTTCCTTTGGACCTGAGTGAGACACGACCAAGCTAACACAACTTGGCCTTGTTTGAGCTTCTTTGGAGGGACACGGCCACAAGCTTGGCCGTGTCCCTTGCATGTGTCAGCTATTGATCTGTTGGCTTCTCTTTTGGTTGGCATGGGACACGGCCACAAGCTTGGCCGTGTCCTCTGCATGTGTCAGCTACTGTCCAATTTTTCCTTCTTCTTCGTTCCTTAGCTTTTTAACCTAAAACAAAACTTGAAACAAACTTTAAACAAGAATTAAATGAACATTAACCAACAAAACATAAACACTCACTAAAAACTAGGACAAAAATAACATAAACACTTAAATAAATTAAAACTACCAAAATTAATGAAAACACTAAATAAGCATATTAAAACTAACAAAATACCTAAAGAAAACAATAATTATCATAACAAATAAGATACAAATCTATAACAAAAACTAACAAAACAACTACCCCACACTTAAAACTTTGCTTGTCCTCAAGCAAATTCACATGGCATAAATTAAAAACTCAAACAACCTTAACTATAATTCCAGTATATAAGATGAAATCCTTTAAGACTCGGCCATAAATATTTGCAATTTCCTTCAATCAAGATTTTCTTAACTCATTCATTAATCCAGACATACAAATCTCATCTCTCTTCTAAGTGTTTCACTCGATTTAAAGGTTAATTCACTCAAACCACTCATGACTGCATACTATCATAAACTTGCTTAATTATCCAATCTCCCTCACTGATTTTCTCAAGAAATAATCCGAAGGTCTTTCATTTGGATGTAATGGGGCTAAGGTGTAGGTGTGAGAAAAGACATTTAAGCTGGAGCATCAAGAAATGGAGTATCTAAATTAGACAATACTCTTGCTAAGAAACTCACAACTCCCTCAAATGGCATAATCACCAAGCTTTGATACTTTCGCATACTTGCATACTTAAAGAAAAGCAATGAGTCAACATTCCTCTTTTAATGACCAATGCTAGAACATATATGAATTTTGTATATATATATATCTTTTCTTTATTTATATTTTTTTTCTTTTTTTTTATATTACTCTCTTTTTTTTTACTTGGTTACCCCACACTTTTGAATTAAACCACCCTATTGTCATATCATAAGAACTCCCTTCCTTAATGCAGGTATGATGATAATAAGAGAATGTTAAGTTGAGAATTGTGTTGATCAAACAAGAAAAAGGTCAAAGGCTCAACTTGGCTCACTAAGGAATTCAATATTAAGGGAGGTCTTTTTAAGCAAAAGGGCTAACCTAATTTGCCTTCATCATTTTGAAACTTAAGATTAAATCATAATGTGAGTTCAATTAGTATGCAAAAGCAAGCTCTAGAGATGCAAAATCATGAAGGTGCACACTTAAGAAAAGAAAATCAATTGACAATAACATTTAATCCATGAGGCTCAAAACTCACAAAGGTGGGTTCTCAAAGATTTATATGTCATGAACTGCAGAATGTGAAAATTGATCCTGAATGAATTCAAATGCTAATCTCTAAGCTGATACTAAAGTCTCAATTATAATACCAAAATCACAGGAAAGTCAATAAGATTTCAACAATTATGCCATGCACAACACACAATAAAACACACCACGACAAAAAAAAACAAGAATTAAAGAAAAGCTTAAAGATTACCCCACACTTAGAATTTACATTGTCCTCAATGGAAAACAAGAAAAATAAAGAAAAAGAGTTAAAGGACAACCTGTCTTCCATCGTACCCTGGTGAGGCAAAATTCCTAACTTTTCATCACAAACACAAATGTTCAAAAATAAACAAAATACAATATATAAAAATAAAATATCCAAAATATAAAATGTTAACATTAAAAATAAAAATGAAAAATAACAAAAATAGCTAAACACAATAAAGCAAGGAACTCAAAATCTACGGTGAAGGCGGGTGTGAAGATGATGCAGCCGAGGGATGAAGACTCAAAATCTTTGCAAGGTTGCTATTAATCTGTTCCAACTGCTGCAAGACTGCAGCATGGTTACGGTCCACCTTGCCCTCCAAAGCCTCAATCCTATTAATTATCTCTTGATTACCTGAGACCGGAGCATCCTCATCTAGATCAAGAGAGTCCGAATCGGACTCCTCTTGTACTCGAGGTTTCTTCTGACTGTCCCCCGGTGCTTCTGGCTCAGCGAAAGCCATCATATAAGCCCCTCTCCTATGCACCACCATAAGCATTTTCTCTAATGTGGCCAAATCTAATGAATCATTACTCGTAATTCTAGTCATGCGACAGGTACTTGGGTCAAAATCATCAAAAAGGGCTAAGGCCAATGAGGTAACCAATCCTCCAATACAGATAGCCCCCTTCTTCTTATTTGTCAACTATAAAAAACATCAGCTAACCAATAGTCGGAACTAATAGGCACTGCATTAACCACACAATCCAAGAAAAAGAGCTCACTCGATTCCACCACACCTGGGCTTTCCTTCCTAGCAAAGAATCCGCATGACATAAAACGATGCAAGTACCTCAAAGTGGGATTTCTCAATTTAGTTGCTTTGGCCGATTTGGCCACATAAGTCCCCGAGCCCAAAGCTCCCCAAGCAAATTGTTGTTTAAACTCCTTAGGTATCGACCTTTCGCCATGTTGATGGAAACCAAATATACCATTTAATTGTTCAATACTCATCACAATTGATTTTCCAAACAACCTAAAACTCAACCTAGAGCCAATTTTCTGCGCATCTCTTTCAACATTAAGAGAAATTAAGAACTCCAAAGTAAGCTCTTGAAACTGCAAAGGTTGCAAGGAAACTAGGTTCTCCCACCCAAGGAATTGAACATATCGATAAAAATTATCCCTAATATTAAGAGCATCAAGGGACTCATCATTGACATACCTCGTCGGGAAGAAACCCCGAGCCAAAAGATTTGCTCTCTTCAAAGATGAAACCGATGAAGATGAAGAAGCCCATTCAGTTGTAGGTCTCTTCTTCTTGCGGTGTGAAACTATCTTTGTTCTTGGCATCTTGAAAAATCTGAAAAATTTAACACCAAAACTTGATTAAATCAAACTTTTATGAGAGAAGAAGTTTTAATGGATTATTTTTAGTTGTGGTGAAGAAATTTGATGTTTAATGGAGGATTTGGAGCTTGGAAGCACAATTGGTGGAGATTGCGAGAGAGAGAAAATGAAAGAGCGAGAGAGAGAATAGAAGAAAATTAGGGATGGAATGTGCAAAAAATCATGTTTTTAAAGGGAAAAAAGTGGGAGACACGGCCAAGTTGGGGTGAACATGGCCGTGTCTTGTGTGTTTTGAGGGACACGGCCAGTGACTTGGCCGTGTCCCATGGGCGTGTCTACTACTGTAAGGAGAGGTGCAAAAAATAAAAATACAGAAACTTTTGGTGAAGCTTGGCAGTGTCCCATGTGACACGGCCAAGCTCCTTGGCCGTGTCACCCACTGTGATAAATGTGCAAAATCAAAATAAAACCAAGTTTTTGTTGAGGCTTGGCTGTGTCCCATGTGACACGGCCAAGGGACAGGGCCAAGCTCCTTGACCGTGTCTCCTTCTGCCAAATTTAACATTTTTTTTATTTTTTTATTTTATATCACCAAATAACAAAGAAATTGCAAACCTCTTCTTCGATCAACCCTGAAACACCTTAGAAAAGTAAAAACCGATCAAAGCACCCATTCCATTTATTTAAACTAAACATAAAATCAAAATTTGCTAAATTTAAAATTACAACTTATGAAAAAGAAATGCAAACCGATGGGTTGCCTCCCATTTAGCGCTTCTTTAATGTCATAAAGCTGGACATACTGCAAGACTTAGGAATCGTGGATCAAAGTGCTGTCAATGATCCTCATTTCTTAAAATCCTCCTTTATATGGTTTAACTCTCTGTCCATTTACTTTAAAAGTCTTATTGGTTCGAGAGTTAAGCAATTCAATAGCACCAGAAGGACATACCTGAGTTATCTCGAAAGGACCACTCCATCGAGATTTGAGTTTACCTGGAAATAGACGGAGTCGAGAATTAAAAAGTAAAACTTTCATACCTGGACTCAAAGTCTTTCGCACTATAATTCTATCATGAAGTGCTTTAGTGCGATCCTTATAATTCCTCGAGCTCTCATATGCCTTTGGGTTAAGGCACCTTTGGGTCTCCTTCACTGGTTTAGCCCCCTCTTCTAAGGTCAGTGTTAGCTCCAATTTATCTGAGGAATCTGTCTGCAAGAAAACATCTGAAACAACTGCTTCAACACAATTAATTAAAGAACAATCCTCATATAAAGCAGTTGTAGGAATAGGAGAAGTGTTAAAAATAGAAAATTCAATCTTCTGTCCCAAGATAGTCATTGATAATTTACCATTTTTAACATCTATTAAGGTGTTGGTAGTAGCCATAAAAGTCCTACCCAGCAAAATAGTGTGTGCTGATGGTGTAGGGTTACTTCCTTCCATGTCAAGAACTATAAAATCCACAGGTACTATCAACCCTCCAACCTTAACTAACACATCTTCTATAACCCCTTTCGGGAATCTAAGAGATCTATCAGCTAATTGCAACACGATTTTGGTTGGTTTAATTTCCCCTAGTTCTAATTCTTTATACACAGAATAAGGCATCAAATTCACACTAGCTCCTAGATCACACATGCCGTCAGTCCCCTTTCCATTCCCCATAGTAAGTTGAATTATAAAGCTACTAGGATCCTTTAGCTTGGGAGGTAGTTTATGCTACAGAACAGCACCAGCTACCTCTGAAACTATCACCTTTTCATTCGGCTCATACCTCTTTTTCTTGGTGATCAGCTCTTTGAAGAATTTGGCATAAGCCGGCATGTTCTTTATGGCTTCCAGTAAGGGTAAGTTAATACTTACCTTAGACAGCATGTTGAAGATGTTAGAAAATTGCTTATCTGGTTTATCATCCTTCAACCTGCTGGGGAATGGTATAGGTGGCCGGTATGGATTGCTCGCCTTATGTAAATCTGTTGAAGAGCATTTCTCAATTGATCTTTCTTCAGCACCTTTGTTCTTTGTTTCTCCTTCCTTCTTGTTCTCCTGGTCACCTGCATTCACAAAATCATTTTCAACATTATTGTTAATTACCTTACCACTTCTAAGAACAGTCACTAATTGTGCCTACTCAGGTTGACTTGGAAATTTCCCCTTTTGTTGAATCTGCATCTGTTGTGCAAGTTGCCCTACTTGAGTCTCCACTTTCTTAAAAGATGCTTCTAATGAATCCAGCCTCTTATTGGTCATCTCTTGATTTTTAGCACTGACTTGGATAAAAGCTTGTAAACTTTCCTCCAAACTCTCTATCTTAGACTGCCCTTGATTTGAGGATTGACCCTACTGTTGGTTCTATCTCTAGAGCAAATGGAAAGGCTGCTAAGAATTATTTGTTGCCCGGGAAAAATTAGGATGATTCCGCCAACCAGGATTGTATGAATTTGAGTAAGGATCATTCCGGGCCCTTGGTTGGAATCCCCCTATGGCATTGACTTGCTCAGCTTCATTACCAAAAGACTCATATGCAGAGGGGAAAATATTTGCTCCATGCCCAAGAGTTCCACAAATTCCATAAATTTCTTGAGTGGATGAAGAAGTGTTATTTTTCATATTCAGCATCTGCACTTGCCTTGTCAATTCAGCTATCTGATTGACCATCTCACTATTGGCTTCCAGTTGATTCACCCCTTTACTTATTCCCCTTACACTTTTCTGTTGAGAATTAGCTCCCAACATCTCAAAGATCTCATAAGTTTCATCAGCTGTCTTTTCTCCCATAGCTCCCCCAGCTGCATTATCAACAGTGTTCTGAAATTGCTGGGTTAAACCATCATAGAAAAACTGATTAAGAAGTTGAAGTGGGTAGTGATGATGTGGACACTGGATCAATAACATTTTAAATCTATCCCAAGCCTCATGAAATGGCTCTCCTTCAAATTGAGAGAATGTAGCAATCTTCCCTCTCAATTCAGCTGTCTTTTGATGTGAGTAAAACTTGCCCATAAATTTATTATAAACTTGCTCCCAAGTTGTCAAAGAATTTTCGGGCAACATCATAAGCCAGCTCTTTGCCCTATCCTTCAATGTATACGGGAAACATCTCATCCTCAACTGGTCCTCTGTTAGTCCTCCCAATGGAAAAGTGTTGAGGGTAGAATAAAAATCCCGAATAAAGTTCAAAGGATCTTCATTTGGAACTCCATAAAATGATGGCAGCATGTTGTAATGAATGTTCTTCAACTCATAATTTCTTACTGTATCTGTCAGTCTTATGCAAGAGGTGGAAGTTCCAATGACAGGTCTAGCAAAATCTCTCATAGTCCTTTGTCTTTCTTCTGCCATTTTAACAGATTGTGCAGATTCTGACTCAAAATCAGAAGTGTCCTCCTCTGTAGTATCAAATCCGGTGTACAGTTCAAACTCTTCCCTGCTCCTTTTCACTCTCTAAATTTCTAGAATGACTGGGTATAGCTCTCCTCCAAGAGATCTCCTGCCTTGCATAAACAAAATTTCTAGAAAAAGAAAATATTAAAAGCAAAAGACAAAATAAAATCAAAAGTAAATAATGAAAAATAATCTAAAGTATTTTTGCCTAATAAACAATTACGCCAATTAGCTTCCCCGGCAGCAGCGCCAAAAACTTGTTGCGCTCAAATTAACTCTACCACAAAGCGTCACTCGCAAGTATACGAGGTAGCTGTAGTAAAGGTGATCGGCCCAAGGTCGTCTCACAAGGAAGCTAAAGTAGATAATTGATTATCAGATTATAAATAACAAGTAATGAATAAATTTAAATTGCTAACAATTAATAAAGACAAATTGATCAAAATTAAAAACAATAAAAGTAAATTGAGCTGATGTTTTGATTCACTTAATAGAAGGGTCTAGGGTTTACACTTCTCTACTACTTATATGTATGAATGGTTATTCCTCTTAACCAAATTAATTTCAAAGATTAAATCTCAAGCAACTTAATTAATTGAATAAAGGAAATAAGCTCTCGCATTCAAACCTCTCTCAAATAATCTTGTTACGATTGAAATAATCTTTTCCTAGGTTATATCTCTAATTCACCTAAGTCCTTAATTGAATTGTTCCAGCATTAGACTTCATCTCTCAATCCATCATCTAATACCTAAAACACATAATTGGTGGCCAATCAATTATATATTAGCAATAATTCATTCAATAAAGGCTTAAAGAAATAATTGAGTTAATAGTAATAACCAATTCATACAATCATAGCAGATCCATACAAACCCTAGACTAGATCAAATTAGTTCATAATGCTATCAAACATACTCATCTCATTAATATTCAAAGAAATCAATTTAGACATGATAATATCCAAAAATGCAATTCCAATGAAAATAAAGAAATAAAGTTCAAGAACAAAACCAAATTACAAACTCCTTGAAGCTTCTGAAGAATCTCTTGTTCAAATCTTGCAAGAAGGATGTATCAATGGCTAGAACAATCTAATATAATCTAGATTAATCAAAGTGTAATCAAAATCAAAGAAAACAAATGTGAAACCCTAAGTTCTTCTCTTTGACGGCTGATCCAATCTCAAACTCTCAACAACCTCAGAAAACCCTAATTTTTTTTACATTTATACGAAACCTCCGCTTTAAAAAAAATCCGCTTGTCTTTGGTCCATGAGAGACACAACCAAGTTGGATGAGACATGGCCGTGTTGGAGGTGAATTGGAGGGACACGGCCACAAGCTTGGCCGTGTCCCTTGCTTGTGTTCGCTTCTGTGAGAGTTTCTTCTTTTCTTCTTTGGTGTGATTGAGTGACACGGCCGTGTTGGAAGTCTCTAGGCTATGTTGGACAATTTTGGAGGGACACGGCCACAAGCTTGGTCGTGTCCCTTGCTTGTGTCTTCTACTGCTTGATTTTCTTTCTTTTTCCTTTGGACCTGAGTGAGACACGGCCAAGCTAACACAACTTGGCCTTGTTTGAGCTTCTTTGGAGGGACACGGCCACAAGCTTGGCCGTGTCCCTTGCATGTGTCAGCTACTGATCTGCTGGCTTATCTTTTGCTAGTCATGGGACACGGCCATAAGCTTGGCCGTGTCCTCTGCATGTGTCAGCTACTGTCCAATTTTTCCTTCTTCTTTGTTCCTTAGCTTTTTAACCTAAAACAAAACTTGAAACAAACTTTAAACAACAATTAAATGAACATTAACCAACAAAACATAAACACTCACTAAAAAACTAGGACAAAAATAACATAAACACTTAAATAAATTAAAACTACCAAAATTAATGAAAACACTAAATAAGCATATTAAAACTAACAAAATACCTAAAGAAAACAATAATTATCATAACAAATAAGATACAAATATATAACAAAAACTAACAAAACAAAGTGTTAGATGAACCAATGAATCCTAAACCATGTTTCAAGTAAGGTGGTCTATGATTATTGATCAATTTATCTAAGGCCTCTTTTCCCTTATGAAATTTTGAAATTGACTCTTTTGGCTCATTTATTTCATCCTTCAATGTTTTATTTTTTTTTATCACATTTTCTAAGCCATGTGAATTTTTTCATTTCATCAATTGATTTCAACAAGTTTTCATTTGAGGTCTTCAATTCTAATATAGAGTTTTTCAAAGACACAAAATTCTTTTCTAACTTGGAGCAATTATCTTTATAGAATTTCATCTTGGACAAATACTTTTCTATCCTAAGGTTCATATCCTTAATCAAACCATTCTCATCTAAAGCATCATCAACATCATTATCATATTCAATTAAGTTTAAAGATGAAGTACTTACCTCTTTGGAGTTATTTTCATCTTCAATAGCCATGAGACATAGATTTGCAATTTTCTCCTCTTTTTCCTCTTCTTCTTCACTTGAGGAGTCATCATCCCATGTGGCTTTGAGTGATCTCTTCTTTTCCTTATCCCACTTCTTCTTTCTTTTCAATTTGAAGCAATCCAACTTGATGTGACCGGATTTGCCACATTCATAGCATTTTACTTTATTCTTTTTATCTTTATCTTTCAAAGAGGATTTAGGAACTATACCTTTTTTAGCTTGTAATCTTCTCTTTCTCTTCCAATCACTTATCCTTTTGGTTAGCATAGCCAATTCTTCTTCATCATCACTATCTTCATCATTTGAGCTCTTAACTTCTTTGATGGCTTTGAGAGCTATTTCTTTCCTCTTATCCTGTTCGCCTTGTTCTTCTTCCCTTTCGGTGTGCAATTCGAAAGTGAGTAGTTTTTTAATAAGTTCATCGGTTCTCAAAGAGCTAAGGTCATGAGCTTCTTCAATTGAAGAGACTTTAGACTCAAATTTCTTCTTTGCTCAAAGTTCTCTCAAGATTTTGCTATTGACATCATCTTGATCATATATCTTTCCATATTTCTTTAATTCGTTGACAATGGCAAGTAACCGGTTTGTCATATCGGTGACATTTTCATTGCGCTTCATCTTGAATAGCTTATACTCATGCACATACATTTCTTGGTGAGCCTCACTTGAGTAGTACCCTCATGATAGTTCTCAAGAGTTTTCCAAATGCAATGTCCACAAGTGAGATGTTGAACTCTCCCACCTTCATCTCTTGATATTGAATTCATTAAGATGGAGGCTGCCCTATGGTTCTTGAACCGATCTCTCACATTTTCACTTGACCATTGTGATTTAGGAAGAGGAACTATGATACCATCAACTTCATGAGTAGGAGGTTTCCGTACATTCTCAACAAAATCCCAAAGCTCAATTCCTTCACTATCTAGGAACAAGAACATCTTGTGTTTCCAATAGGAGTAATCCATTCCATCGAAATAGGGTCTAAGGGATCAATTTAAATTTCCATGGGTGAAGTTGTTTTTGGTGGAATGGTAGCCATTTTGGATCAAAATTTCATAATGAAGTTTAAAGAAATTTACTAGCTCTGATACCACTTGTAAGACCTCATGTAATATCCTCATTTATGCCCTAGAAGTTTTGCATATTGTTGTTGTTGTTATTGTTATATATTGGATTGAATATATGTGTTAAATTGTAAGAGAAAAGAAATTGAGAAGAGAAAGTATATGTATATGTATTTTGGGAAGAAATAGGGTTTAGAGACAAATTTATATGTTGTGTATATGTTAATATATATGACATATAAAGTGGTCAAAAGGCTTGGTCAATGCAAGAGAAGATATTTATTTGAGATTGGTAAATTACTTAATTGGGCACATATAAGACAAAAAGATAATTATGTGAATAAGGGCACTTTGGTAATTGCTTGGATAAAATCACATGGTGGATATTTAAAGAAGGTTTGACTTGTGTTTTCTTCATCATTTCTTCTTCTTCTTCTTGTTGATGGCCGGCCCTCCATAGCCAAAGAGAAAGAAAGAGACAAGTGATGGTTTTGATGATTTCAAGCTTAAATTGAAGAAAGATTAAGTGTTCAAGTGTTGATTTAAGAAGTTTTTAACTAAGGTAAGATCTTTTCTCTAATTTCTTCAATTCTTTTGAAGTGGTATGATTAAGTTGCTTATGGTATGATTGTAAGTATTGATTTTGCTTGATAGATGAGAAGTTGGGTTGGTGTGGGTGATGGAAGAGTAAGATTGGTGTTTAGTGAAATTGTTTCTGTTTTAGGATTAGTAAAGGCTGTGACTTGTATGATTTTTAATTAATTTTAGAAAAATGTTCTTGAAGTGAATTTTTGATATGTTGTGCCTCTATGAGTCTAGAATGACTGAAAAATATGTTGATTCGATTTTGGAATGGTTATGAGTTTAGAAAGATTATTTTTATTAGACCTGTTCCAGCAGGTACCTTAACTGAGACAGCTCTATTTCCGAATTTTTAATAAAATGTAGAAAAATCATATTCAATTGAAATTTGGATATGTTGTTGCTTAGTGAGTCTAGTATTTTAGAAAAATAATTTGGAACCACGTTGATTGAATTTGATTTATGGAATTCACAAAGTTCAGAACTGCTGCCAGGATGCAGGGCAATTGGGGCAGTCTGGTTAGGTGAACTATTTGACCAAGATTTTGTGTTCAGTTTGATCTGAAATTTTAAAGGGATGATTTTAAGATACAAAACTAAATTCTGTAAAAATTTTAGAATTTTTAGTCAAGTAGATTATTTTATACAATTTTTCAAAATAAGGATAAAATGGAGTCTAAAACCAGAATGTATTATTTATATGAATCATATCAATTGTTCTTTGCCCTAATTGCATTGTTGAGATTGAGCAATGTTATATTATGCATTGTGAATGGTTATGTGTTTCATGAATGATATACATTGAAATTGAAATGATAATTCAAATAAGACATGATATGAGACAATGCCATTGTGATTGGCTATGATGATGATATTGAAAGAAAGAAGGCATGTTTGCCTAAATGTGATGAGAATTTGAGAATGGAAATGGTAAGTATATAATAAATGAATTGTTTGTTTAATATGTTATTCAGTTTCAGAGTTCTGGATTTGGGTGGCATGCCTAAGAAATGATGAAAGGTAACAGTCTTGCCGGGTTGAGGATCTCCTCAAATGTGTTGAGTTGATGGTCCAAGAGACTGGGTCTGTTACACTATGAGAATTGTGAATATGAAATATATGATTTGTAACAGTCTTGCCGGGTTGAGGATCTCCTCAAATGTGTTGAGTTGATGGTCCAAGAGACTGGGTCTGTTACACTATGAGAATTGTGACTATGAACCAAAGCAGTAACTCTGAACTCTGAATATCGTATTAAATACTTGTTGGGCCCATAGGTGTCAAGGTTATATAAATGTCCTAAATAATGTTATGAGTTAATGAAATAAGATGTTGGTTATTGAGTAATGTTGAATGTGGAAAGATGTTGAAATGTGGTATGCTCATATGACTATGATTTGTGAAATGCATAATTATGTGTTAACTTTATATTTATAATGTTGATCTTATCAATAGCATATGTGGCATTGTATTGCATTAAAGCATACTATTAGCATGTTTTATCTTACTAAGCCGTTGGCTTAGCGCGATAGTGTTTAATCGCGCAGGTAATAGAGTGGATAGAGTTGAACCCGAGAGTTCTTCAAGACCAAGTGAGAGTAGACCTTGTTGAATCCATTTTGGGAGCTTAAAGATCAGAGCAGACTTGCCAATCTTGTATATTTCTTTATATTTTGTAAAGAAATGTTTAATATGTAAATATGTAAATATTTTATAACTTCCGCTGTGTAATATTTAAAAATGGGGGATCGTCACAAAACCTTTATTTTATGTTGTACTAGAAGTGTAAATTCTTTTTGCAGGTTGTAGTTGAGGTTACAAGGGGGATTTATTGGGAGTGTACTGAGAATGATTTTGTTTGCATTGGTTTGTGTAAAATGTTATTAAAAATAAGAAAAAAACCGGTTTTGTCGACACTTGGGACTCAATTTTTAGGCGAAACTATGGCAAAATTTTTGAAAAAAAAAAATCGGAACTAAAATTTGACTAAGTAAAATTGGTAGCAACATTAGGTTAGTGTGGCACCTCTACTCAGCTTACATATGTAGGTCGGGAAGAGGTGTTACAATTTTTGGTATCAGAGCCTAGGTTTGAGATTCTCAACCTAGGTAAAATGTAATAAAAAGAATATTTTTACTTAAAAAGTGGTTTTGAATAACATATACGTTTGAGATTGGCAGTCTCTGATCTTTAATAAGATATAATCTGCTGTGTTTGCAGTGTTAGGTTGTGATGGATTCTCACTCACGTCAGTCGATTGAGGGTAGTGCCGAGAGTATTGCTCCTGCTGAGGGAGCTAGGGTTGATAGTGTTGAGGAGGCACCTGCTTCGGTGTCGGGTAGACCAGCTAGGGAGGAGGTTCCGCCAGCCTGGTTTAGGCCTATGATGGAAGCTATGAGACAAGCACCTGTGCAACCACAGCCACCGCCACCACCCCCTCAGCCTTCAGTACCAGTAAGGCACTATGATAAGCTAAGGAAATATGGAGCAGAGGATTTCTTTGGTACAGTTGATCCGGCTGTAGCAGAACAGTGGCTTGATAGAGTTCAGAGGGTATTTGTGCAGTTGCAAGCCACTTCAGAGGAGAAGTTTGACTATGCAAGATCTTTGCTACAGAAGGATGCCTACGACTGGTGGAAGACAGTGCCCCATTCTATGGATGATCCACCAACCTTGTCTTATGCGGATTTTCTGAGAGAATTTGAGTTGAAGTATACTCCTAGGGAGTATAAAGATGGGAAGAAAAGAGAGTTTCTAGATTTGAAGCAAGATCATCGGACCGTAACTGAGTATGAAGTGGAGTTTATTCGACTGAGCCAGTATGCTGGGGGCATCATTGCTGATGAGATTGATAGATGTCGGCGATTTGAGGAGGGATTGAGGCCCTCGATCATGTGCTTAGTGGCTGGATTCAGATATCAGGATTTCTCACAGCTTGTGGCAGCAGCTCGAAGTGTAGAGCGAGCTCAAGTTATTGCAGCTGCTTCAGAGGAAGAGGTTAGGGTTAGGAGGCCCCAGTTTGAGGCAGGGTCTTCTTCTGCAAAGAGGGGTAGAGGAAGTTTTGTTCCTCAGAGTAGTAGGAGCCAGAGACCAGCGGGTAGGTCAGTGCAGTTCCAGAGGCAGAGATTTAGACCTGCAGCTTCGGTAGCGAGTGCTCCTACTCATGGAATTCAGAGATCCACCTTACCTGTGTGTGACCAGTGTGGTGGAAGACATGGGGGCGTTTGTTGGAGGTACAGTAGATCAGCTGTATGCTTCAGGTGTGGATCACCTGACCACTTTGTGAGAGACTGTCCTGAGAGGCAGGAGCTGATGCCAGTGGATTCTGCTGCTTCTCGAGCTAGTGTGAGGGGAGGCAGAGGAGGCAGAGGTGCCAGCCGGGGAGGTAGACCAGGATTCAGTTCTAGAGGAGGTGCTACATCCAGGGAGGGTAGACCAGAGGAGGTTGGATCTTCCCAGAGGATGTATGTTATGCAGAGGCAGCCAGATACATCGGCAGTCATAGCTGGTACTTTTTCTTTATTTAATACTCCAGTACTTGCTTTGATTGATCCGGGTTCCACGCATTCATATGTTAGTGTATCTGTTTTGCCTGTCTCTGATTTGCATGCTGAGTCCCTAGGATTTGATGTGTTGGTGACAAATCCGTTAGGGCATAGTGTGGTTGTGAGTAAGGTGCATAGAGATAGTGCAGTAGTGGTGCAGGGTGAGGAGTTCTTAGGGGATTTGATTGAGATGCCATTTAAGGAATATGATGTGATCTTAGGTATGGATTGGCTATCTCGACATGGAGCTGTGGTAGATTGTAAGAAGAAAATTGTTTCTTTGAAAACTGTTGATGGTAGAGAGGTGATAGTATCTAATGAGCAGGAACAGCTAGCCTCCTTATTTGTTTCAGCTGTTGCAGCCAGGAGGTTGATTAGAAAGGGATGTGAAGCCTATCTTGCTCATGTGGTAGATACTAGAGTAAGAAGTTCTCCCATTGATAGCATTGCCACAGTTTCAGAGTTCCCAGATGTGTTTCCAGAGGAGTTGCCAGGATTGCCTCCTGAGAGAGAGGTGGAGTTCGGTATTGAATTGTTACCTGGTACCACTCCTATCTCTATTACTCCTTATAGAATGGCACCAGCATAATTGAGGGAGTTGAAAGTGCAATTACAGGAGTTGTTGGACAAAGGATTTATTCGCCCCAGTGTTTCTCCTTGGGGAGCTCCTGTTCTATTTGTGAAAAAGAAAGATGGTACTATGAGGTTGTGTATCGATTATAGGCAATTGAATAAAGTGACTATTAAAAATAAATATCCTTTGCCTAGAATCGATGATCTCTTTGATCAGTTGAAGGGAGCGTCAGAGTTCTCCAAAATTGATTTGAGATCTGGGTATCATCAGTTGAGAGTCAAAGCTGAAGATGTTCCTAAGACCGCCTTTCGGACCAGGTATGGGCATTATGAATTTTTAGTTATGCCTTTTGGTCTGACGAATGCACCTGCAGCTTTCATGGATTTGATGAATAGGGTGTTTAGGCCCTATTTGGATCAGTTTGTAGTGGTCTTCATTGATGATATACTGGTGTATTCGCGGAATGAGGAGGAACATGATATGCATCTGCGGATTGTGTTGCAGATTTTGAGAGAGAGGCAGTTGTTTGCTAAATTGTCGAAGTGTGAGTTCTGGTTGGATTAGGTAGTTTTTCTCGGACATGTTGTTTCAGCAGAAGGCATTAAAGTTGATCCGAGCAAAGTTGAAGCTGTATTGAATTGGAATCCACCTAAATCAGTGACAGAGATTAGAAGTTTTCTGGGTTTGGCAGGCTATTACCGGCGGTTTGTGAAAGGGTTTTCTTTGATAGCTACTCCACTCACCAGATTGCTTCGTAAGGGAGTGAGATTTGTGTGGACGGATCAGTGTCAGGCTAGCTTTGAACAGTTGAGAGAAATGTTGACTCAAGCGCCTGTTTTAACTTTACCTGTTGAAGGCAAACCATATGTGATCTACAGTGATGCTTCACATAGAGGTTTGGGGTGTGTATTGATGCAGGAAGGGAAAGTTATAGCTTATGCATCTCAACAGTTGAAACCGCATGAGCTTAACTATCCGACCCATGATTTGGAATTGGCTGCCATTGTTTTTGCATTGAAGATTTGGCGCCATTATCTGTTTGGGGAGAAATGTTTCATCTACACTGATCACAAGAGTTTGAAGTATTTGGGTGTCCAGAAAGAACTCAATCTTCGTCAGAGGAGATGATTAGAATTGATTAAAGACTACGATTGCTTGATTGACTATCATCCAGGTAAAGCAAATGTTGTTGCTGATGCCTCGAGTCGGAAGTCTTTAGCTGGTTTAACAGTTTACTCGCTCTCGTTGCTTGTTGAGTTGAGAGCATTGCATGCCAGTTTTGTACCTTGTGTTGATGGTGCATTATTGGCACAGTTGCAATTGAAGTCGATTTTGTTGGATCAGATCAAAGAGGCTCAATTGGCTGATAAGAAAATTCAGAAGATTATTTCAGATTGTCAGAATGGGAAGACTAGAGATTTTGTTGTGAAAGATGATGGGAGTCTCTGGTTTAAGAACCGATTGTGTGTACCCGATAATGCTGATTTGAAAAGAGTCATTTTAGAAGAAGCTCATCAGTCAATGTTTGCTATGCGTCCGGGTAATACGAAGATGTATCATGATTTGAGACAGCATTATTGGTGGATTGGTTTGAAGAGAGACATTGCAGATTTTGTGTCGAAATGTCTCACTTGTCAGAAGGTTAAAGCAGAGCATCAAGTTCCAACCGGGTTGCTTCTGTAACACCCCTAAATCCCATATACGTTCACTACATATCACCACCATGTAATGAACATACATAGAACCTAAGAATGCTACGGTTTTCCATAAACAATTCACAATATATATATATAATATAATGATATTTACTTGTAAACTAAATCAAAATAGGTATAAACATTTTAATTGATATGCAGCGGAATTTATCAAAATATTTATATATATATATATATATATCCAAGTACCAGTTCACAAAGTTATATACATATACATTAAATCCAATACTTTACAAAACATATAGATTATATACATGATTGGCAGCTTTCTCTTTGATCTTTAAGTCCAGTACAACTCTTCAATTCCTAGACTCACTCGGTCTAGTGGATCTCTCGGGTTCTTCCCTAACACCTGCGCGATAAACACAATCGCGCTAAGCCAACGGCTTAGTAAAACAACTATAGTATCAATATGCTTTGATGCCATGCTCATGACCCTCAATCAAATAAATAATACATAGCAAATCATAACTTATTCATCATAAATTATCAACCCATAATTACATTATATCATTACTCATCAATTTCATTAAGCAATAGTCACAATTTAACAATCATAAATCACATTAAGCCTAAGACACACCTGGGCCCAAAACACCCTAATATGTTATTCAAAGTTCAGAGTCCCTGTGTTTGATTTAATATCATAATCATCAAGCCCGTAGGCAATATATATATCATATCTCTATCCATGGATAGCGTAACAGACCCAATCTCTTGGACCATCAACCCATTAACATGAGGAGATCCTCAACTCGGTTAGACTGTTACAAGTTTCAATTGGAATCATCAGCTTACGGGCCATCCCATTTCGCCTATCCAATGATTCATAAACATCACATTTCTCATATATCAACTGGAACCGGCTTACGGGCCATCCCATTTCGCCTATCCAGTGATTCAATTGGAATTGGTTTACGGGCCATCCCATTTCACCTATCCAATGATTCATAGGCATGCCATCAAAAACAGGACTCTGAAAGTTGAATCAACACATTAGGCATATTAACATTTCATTTATTCTTTCCCAATTTATTCCCTTTACATCAACTTGGCCCAATCACAGTGGCCTCACATATCATTTAATTCATCTTAATCATTCACATTAGTTTTACATCAATTCTCAAATCATATCAAAGCAACTCAATCATGTTAATTCCATACCCCATCACATAAGTATGCACAATTAATAACTTCCTCATACATTACACAAAACATTATAAATATGCCTTCACAATGCATTAGTGCTCTCAATGCTTTAACAAATACATGTGTGTTATGCTTTCACATCTTATAAATGTATGCAATGATGTAGTTGCACTTACCTCAATAACACTTCACTCAACTCTAATTACTTCCTCTATCAAGGGTCTCTTACTTTTCAAATAAATGATGGTTCACCCTCTTCAAGACCTAATCCCAAAAATAGCAATATACACTTACTTAGGGATACACAAGAGATAATCAAGTTAATAAATAACTAGGGCAAACCCTAAACTTAACACGCTCACCCACACGGGCGTGCTACTGGGCGTGTAATACATACTGTCTCAACCACTTAACAACACGTCCAACCTCCTGGACGTGCTCCTGGCCGTGCCAATTCTCCAATCTCACAGTAGCTATGACACGCTCAATAACACGGGCGTGTTAATGGTCGTGTCACACCTACTGCCTCCAACACAATTGACACGCCTAAAGACTCTGGACGTGCTCATGAGCGTGTCAGGCCAACAACTCAGATTCCGGCCACACCAACAAACAAACAACCAAACTCTTCTTATCACTTTCTTTCCTTTCAAACAAACTCATCCAAACTAACCCAAAAACCAACTCAAACATACAACAACACCAAAACAAGACAAGACACATACACAAACACAAATCACAAATCATCATCATCACTTCAAACCCTCAACACCAACATATCTCCATCTTTACCAAGAAACCCACTCTATCCATCAAACAAACCCCAAAATCCATAATCAAAGAATCAAACACCCATAAAAACATCTCAATCAAGCCAACATACTCTTAACATTATACCACTCCATCAAAACTCAAACATAACTCAAACAACACAAGAAAACAAGAGAGAACTTACCAAATTTGAGGAAACTTCACAAATCTCTAACTTGATGATTTGATTCTTCCTTCAAATTACTCTTAGCTCTTCAATCTCTCTCTTGCTCTCTTCCTTCTTGGATGTCCGGCCAACAAAAATGGAAAGAAGAAAAATGAAGAGTAAACAAATCAACTCTTATCTCTACACCAAAATCCACTCACTCTCATCCAAGCATTTTAATATTATTATAATCCAAATTAATCCCTTCCACTAATTAATTACTTCCATTTTCCTTAATAATTAAATACTCAATAATATAAAAATATCTTCCTCCACTACTACTCTCTCTTTGACCATTATTTGACTCATATATATGTTATATATATTACCATATACACAACATATAAACTTGTCTCTAAACCCTATTTCTTCCCAAAACACATATACATATACTTTACTTCTCTCAACTTAAACCAACAACAACAACAACAACAACAACAACAACACATACAAAACTTCTAGGGCATGCATAGGGATATTACAATTCTCCCCCTCTAAAAAGAAATTTCGTCCTCGAAATTACCTGTTATTAAGTCTGAAACAACTGAGGATATTGACCTTGCATGGATTGTTCACTTTCCCAAGTTGCTTCCTCTTTTCCATGATTCTTCCATAGAACTTTCACCAATGGCACACTCTTGTTCCTCAACTCTTTCACTTCTCGTGCCAAGATAGCAACTGGTTCCTCTTCAAAAGTCAAATCTGGGCTCACTTCGATAGATTCAATTGACAACACATGAGATGGATCCAACCTATATCTCCTCAACATAGAAACATGAAACACATTATGAATACGATCCAACTCAGGTGGTAAAGCAAGTCGATACGCCACTGGCCCAACTCTTTCTAACACTTCATACGGCCCAATGAAACGAGGACTCAATTTACCTTTCCGACCAAACCTTAAAATCTTCTTCCAAGGAGATACTTTCAAAAATACCTTATCTCCAACATCAAACTCTATGTCTCTCCTTTTCAGATCTGCATAAGACTTCTGTCGGTCTGAAGCTGCTTTTAACCTACCTCGTATCAACTTCACTTTCTCTTCTGTTTCTTGAATCAAATCAGGGCCAATTATTTTACCTTCACCAAGTTCACTCCAACAGAGAGGTGTCCTACACCGTCTACCATATAATGCTTCAAATGGTGCCATACCAATGCTAGATTGGTGACTGTTGTTGTAAGCAAACTCCACAAGTGGTAAAAACCTATCTGATCCGTATGGAAGTAATAAAAAAACTTGACAACTCTCAAACAGATACTAATAATAATTGAGAGAAATATAAGAAAAGGAAAATTTATATTAAAACTTCTCTAAATTCTTCTCCCCTTTTTAATGATTGATATTACAATTATTTATACATACAAAATGGAATGAAAATAGTAAAAAGCTATTAACTAAAAACTAAATAAAACAATTTGCTGTTTTATTTGTATGAATGAGTTTTTCTCGTTCATGCAAATCATTGATTTTAAAATGAATATAAATCATTCATTTTAAAAATAATTAATAATTAATTAATTATAATAATTAAAATAATTATCACTTATTATTTTTTAAAAATATTTATATTATGATCTCCTGATCATTACTCCCCTTTTATAGAAATCCAGCTCCTGATGGATCTCAAAATTCTAAATGGGGAAATATTGATTCTCCTTTTTCTCTAGTGAACCACTTTGCGGCACTAGGCTTTTGTCCTTTCTTTCCAACACGAAATGCTTCTCGCGTTCCTCTGCGTGTTTCTGTTACTTTCCTTTCAAGGATAGTATCTTCTAATAATGGAATCTCATTATTAATTTGTAAATCTTCCACTGAAGGTATAACTTCTCCAAGTTCATCATCTAACATTGATGGTTCAAATGGTTTCAAATTTTCGACGTTGACCACAGAATACATTTCCATGTAAGCAGGCAACTCAAGTTGACATGCATTATCACCAATCTTCTTGATGATTTTAAAAGGACCATAACGGATAGGCTTAAGCTTCTTGCCTTCTCCTTTTAGTCTCTCTTTTCCCAAGTGTAGCCAAACTAGATCTCCAACTTCGAATTTTTCTTCCACTCTATGTCGATCATGTCTAGCCTTATATTTTTGTTGAGCTTTTTGTAATTGATTCTCAACTTCACTATGAACCTTTCGGATACATTCCAGGAATTTCTGGGCCTTCTCGGTACCTGACTTATCTTTTTCTCCTTTTGACGTTGATTCAAATGTGAATTCGATGTCAAATGGACTTTGTGGAAGATATCCAAGACAAACTTCAAATGGTGATTTGTTAGTGGAGCTATGAATAGCTCGATTAAAAGCAAATTGCAAATATGGCAAACTCTCATCCCAAGTTTTAGGGTGTCGAGTATTATATCCTCTAAGAAGATGTACCATTGTTCTATTGACAACTTCAGTCTGGCCATCAGTTTGAGGATGAAAAGCTGTACTTCTATTTAACTTAGTATCCATCATAGACCATAATGATTTCCAGAAGTTTCCAAGAAAATGACTATCACGATCTGAGACTATAGAGTTTGGTAAACCAAAATGAGTCCAAACATGTCTAAAGAAAAGTTTTGCTATTTCTTCTCCAGTGATGGTCTTCTTGCAAGGCATTAATATAATCATTTTAGAAAATCTATCAACAACTACAAATAGGTAGTCATGTCCTCGTTTAGTAGTTGGTAGACCTCCCATAAAATCCATAGAGATGCTCTCCCATGGTCTACTTGGAACTGGTAAAGGTATGTAAAGCCCAATCTTTCTATTTGATGGCTTTGAAGTGCTACATAACACACATCCTTTAACAAATTGTGCCACATCTTGTTGCATTCAAGGCCAATAGACGTAGCGCTGAAGATTTTGTACAGTCTTGTTTACTCCAAAGTGTCCTGCTACCTTTGAAGTGTGAGCCTCTCGTATCCATTTAATACGATCTGCTTCTTTCGGTACACATAGTTGTGACCCTTTATAGAGTAATCCATCTCGTAATGTATACTCTAATAATTTATCTGCTTTTGCTGCAATCAATAAATCCCCAAAATCTGGATCTTGAATATACATGTCAATATATTCTTCATGTATACTCGGTTGGATTTCCATAACCGCAGATAAACAAAGTGTTTTTATTGGTGGCCGAGATAGCATATCGGCTAATTTATTTTGAACTCCTTTTTTATACTTGATGACCAAGTTATATTGTTGAAGATAGGTCATCCATTTCATATGTCGGGCTTGTTGTAGTTTAGATTGTGTTTGAAGGTATTGAAGGGGTCGGTGGTCTGTGTAAACTACAGTTTCTTTGCCCAAAAGATACACACGCCAATGTTTTACAGCTTGATGAAGAGCAAGTAACTCTTTATCATAAGTTGGATAGTTCTTTTGAGAACCTTGAAATAACTCGGAGTAATAAGCAACAGGTCTACCTTCTTGCATTAATACAGCACCCATTGCATACCCGGATGCATCAGCCTCGAGTTCAAAAGGCTTTTGCAAATTTGGCAAGGCTAAAACAGGCGCCTCGCTTATCTTCCTTTTCAAAAGAAGAAATGTGTCCTCATGTTTCTTTGTCCATTCAAAGCGATGATTTGCCTTTGTAAGTTCATGTAAGGAAGCAGCTATCATAGAAAAATTTTGAATAAATTTTCTAACATATTGGCAAGCTCCCATAAAACTACGAACTTCAGTGACATTTGTTGGTTGAGGCCATTCTCGAATGACTTTCACCTTAGTTGGATCAATTTGTAATTCTCCATTACCCACAATAAAACCAAGATATAAGAGTGATTTTTTACCAAACTCGCACTTTTTTTTATTAAGGCAGAGTTGATATTTTTGTAATAACTAAAATACCTTCCTTAAATGGTCAAGGTGCTCCTCCATAGTACGACTATAAATAAGAATGTCATCAAGATAAACAATGACAAATTGATCAATGAAAGGCCGTAGGACATCATTCATTAATCGCATAAATGTAGCAGGTGCATTACAAAGTCCAAATGGCATTACTAACCACTCGAATAAACCCTGCCTTGTCTTGAAAGCTGTCTTCCAAGAATCTTCTTCATGGATTCGCACTTGATGGTAACCAGATTTTAAATCTAGCTTTGTGAAATAATGGGCATGCTTTAACTGATCTAAAAGATCCTCTATTCTGGGAAGAGGATATCGATTCTTTATTGTAATCTTATTTAGAGCATGATAATCAATGCACATACGCCATCCACCGTCTTTCTTAGGAACAAGAACAACTGGTGAACCACAAGGTGAATTACTTGGTTTTATAACACCACTTTCAAGTAACTCAGTCACTTGCTTCTTTATTTCCTCGTTCTCCAGTACGGAATAACGGTACATGCTTAAATTTGGAAGTGAGGAGTCTGAGATAAGTTGAATCTCATGTTCCACTTCTCGCTTTGGTGGTAAACCTCTTTCTTCATAAAATAAGTCTACATATTCTTCACATAATTTCTTTAAAACATTCATCTCCTTCACTTGAGATGGTTTGGAAATGGCCACATGTGTTGGGTTAAAAAAATCTACCTGGAGTATTTTATTTGCTTCCACACATTCCTCATCTTTTGAAGGTCGTACAAATAATAATACAAACCTTTTTGATGCATTAATCATCCGCTTAGCCTGACATGCAGTGATTAGTTCAGTAGTATTCTTTGTCTTTTCACCAGAAAAGATATAATTTATGCCTTCTTTAGTGAACTGGAATCTTTGAGCTCGACGATAATAAATTGCATCGCGATCCCATAAATAAGGATTCCCAAGAATCACTTGACATATATCAAGAGGAACAACGTCACAAGTTACTTCATCAATAAATTGACTGGTGACAGCAAAACGAAAGGTGCATTGTCGATTAACTTGAAGCCCCACATCTTTATGAATCCACCCCAATGGATATGGTTTTGGGTGAGGAGTCGTTGACAAACTCAACTTCTGTACTAATTGTTCAGAAATAAGATTTCTTTGGCTTCCTGTATCTACAATGGCGCTAATTACCTCTTGTTTCACTTGAATTTTTATAACAAATAACTCTTCTCGTTCCTCGGGTCTAGGCACTGTCTCCAAAACTATCTCCTTCGGTCTAGCCATTAGAGATAAGCTTGGATCTGCCCTTTCAATATTATCAACTATGACGTGATCTTTGTCATTAGTTGTTGTTGTTACAGTCTTACCCTTTGGTCTTTGTCTTGGGTTTAACTCTGGATGTAACTTCCAACATTTTTCTTTTACATGACCTTCAATTTTACAATGCTCACAATATCGTGTAGCATTTGGTGTTGATGATGAGGTCAAAGTATTTTTTTTTACCTTTTTATTCTTTGATGAGCTTGACCCTGGCCCATCAAAAGATTTTTCACCACGACCATTTTTCTTCTCAATGGTCATTGCTATGGTACTTGCACTTGAAATATTATTTGGCTGATAAAGTGACATTTCAGTGCTAATACGTGGTGATAATCCTGAGGTATATTTCATAAATATCTCAGGAGAATTCATAGAAATACCTAACGTCACAGCTAGACGTCTGAATTCAGTTGTATATTCTTGCACCGATTGGTCTTGCTTTTGACGTAGGTTGTGCCACCTTCTCCATCGTTCTTCGAGGTAACCCATAGGATAAAATTCTTTTCGGATAAGCTCTAGAAAATTATCCCAGCTTATTTCTTCATCCTCATGGGTCTGTAAATAAGAATTCCACCAAGCCAATGCATGGCTTGTCATTTTTAGTCTTGCAAATGAGACTTTATCTTCACTACTATACCTATATAAGGTAAAGTAGGTCTCTAATTGATTAATCCAAGAATCTAATTTCTCGGCATCAATCAAGCCGTCATATGATGGGATATCAATTTTAGCCTCCACCTTAAAAGGTCTTGGCTGCCTCTCCTCATCTCCTTCTTGAGTAGGCTGATCTTTTTTCTTCTTTTTAGAAGAAGTACTAGGACTTTTAATGGTCTCTATAGAATTTTTATCGGAATCATCATGAGATTGATCCTCCATCCAAGCCATAACTTTTGCCATCTGCTCTGACAGACTAGCAATTTGTTTAGCTAATTCGGCGACGTTAGAATCTGTTTCCATTATAACATAGTCAACACTTCTGGTTCTTCTTGAGGGTCTTCGGTGAACGTTAAGGACTGCAAATGGTTCTCCTGTCTCCTCGTAACCAGTTCTTGTCTTAACCATATACAGGTAGGATCGATTTTGCTCTGATACCAACTTGATCCGTATGGAAGTAATAAAAAAACTTGACAACTCTCAAACAGATACTAATAATAATTGAGAGAAATATAAGAAAAGGAAAATTTATATTAAAACTTCTCTAAATTCTTCTCCCCTTTTTAATGATTGATATTACAATTATTTATACATACAAAATGGAATGAAAATAGTAAAAAGCTATTAACTAAAAACTAAATAAAACAATTTGCTGTTTTATTTGTATGAATGAGTTTTTCTCGTTCATGCAAATCATTGATTTTAAAATGAATATAAATCATTCATTTTAAAAATAATTAATAATTAATTAATTATAATAATTAAAATAATTATCACTTATTATTTTTTAAAAATATTTATATTATGATCTCCTGATCACTATCCCAACTTCCAGATAAATCGATGACACAGCTTCTCAACATGTCCTCAATAATCTGTATCACCCTCTCTGACTGTCCATCCGTCTGTGGATGAAAAGCAGTACTGAAGTGTAATCGAGAACCCAAAGCACTATGCAAACTCTTCCAAAATCTTGAAGTAAATCTGGAATCTCGATCAGACACTAAAGAAGTTGGAACACCATGCAGTTTCACAATCTCATGGATATACAGCTCAGCCAACCTCTCCAAAGAGTAATCCATCCGCACCGGAAGGAAATGAGCTGTCTTAGTCAATCTATCCACAATCACCCATATGGCATCATGCTTCCTTTGTGTCAATGGTAAACCAGATACAAAATCCATGGTTACTCTATCCCACTTCCATTCTGGTACTGATAATGGTTGAAGCAATCCAGTTGGAACTTGATGCTCTGCTTTAACCTTCTGACAGGTGAGACACTTCGACACAAAATCTGCAATATCTCTCTTCAAACCAATCCACCAATAATGCTGTCTCAAATCATGATACATCTTGGTATTACCCGGATGCATAGCAAACACTGACTGATGTGCTTCTTCTAAAATAACTCTTTTCAAATCAGCATCATCGGGTATACACAATCTATTCTTGAACCACAAGCTCCCATCATTTTTCACAATAAAATCTCTAGTCTTTCCATTCTTGCAATATGAAATAATCTTTTGAATCTTCATATCAATCAATTGAGCTTCTCTGATCTGATCCAATAAAATTGGTTTTAAATGCAATTGTGCCATCAATGCACCATCATCACAAACTACAAAACTAGCATGCAACGCTCTCAACTCAACAAGCAACAAGAGCGAATAAGCAGTCAAACCTGCTAAAGACTTCCGACTTAAGGCATCAGCAACAACATTTGCTTTACCTGGATGATAATCAATCAAGCAGTCGTAATCTTTAATCAATTCCAACCATCTCCTCTGCCGAAGATTCAGCTCCTTCTGAACACCCAAATACTTCAAACTTTTGTGATCCGTATAGATGAAACATTTCTCTCCAAATAGATAATGTCGCCAAATCTTCAAAGCAAACACAATAGCTGCTAACTCCAAGTCATGAGTCGGATAGTTGAGTTCATGCGGTTTCAACTGTCGAGAAGCATAAGCTATCACTTTACCCTCTTGCATCAGTACACAACCCAAACCACTATGTGAAGCATCACTGTAGATCACATATGGTTTGTCTTCTACAGGTAAAGTGAGAACAGGCGCTTGAGTTAACAACTCTTTTAACTGCTCAAAACTAGTCTGACACTGATCAGTCCACACAAATCTCACTCCCTTCCGAAGTAGTCTGGTAAGTGGAGTAGCTATTAAAGAAAAACCTTTCACAAACCGTCGGTAATAGCCAGCCAATCCCAGAAAACTTCTAACTTCAGTCACAGTCTTCGGGGGACTCCAATTCAGAATAGCTTCAACTTTACTCGGGTCAACCCTAATACCATCTGCTGACACTATATGACCGAGAAAAGCTACTTGGTCAAGCCAGAATTCACACTTTGATAACTTAGCAAACAATTGCTTCTCTCTCAAAATTTGCAACACAATCCGAAGATGCTCACTATGCTCCTCCTCATTCCGCGAATACACTAAGATGTCATCTATAAACACTACCACAAATTGATCCAAATAGGGCCTAAACACCCTATTCATTAAATCCATAAAAGCAGCAGGTGCATTCGTCAACCCAAATGGCATTACCAAAAATTCATAATGCCCATACCTGGTTCGAAAAGCTGTCTTTGGCACATCCTCGGCTCTAACCCGCAACTGATGGTACCCTGATCTCAAATCAATCTTAGAAAACACAGCTGCTCCCTTCAATTGATCAAAGAGATCATCGATTCTAGGCAAAGGATACTTATTCTTGATAGTTATCTTATTCAATTGCCTATAATCGATACACAATCTCATAGTACCATCCTTTTTCTTAACAAACAAAACAGGAGCTCCCCATGGCGACACACTAGGGCGAATAAAACCCTTATCCAGCAACTCCTGCAACTGCACCTTCAATTCTCTCAATTCTACAGGTGCCATTCTAAAAGGAGTAATAGAGATAGGAGCGCTACCTGGTAACAACTCAATACCAAACTCCACCTCTCGCTCAGGAGGCAATCCTGGCAACTCCTCTGGGAAAACATCTGGAAATTCTGAAACTGTGGGAATGCTATCCAATTGAGAACCTACCACTCTAGTATCCAACACATGAGCAAGGTAAGCTTCACACCCTTTTCTAATCATCTTCCTTGCTGCAACAGCTGAAATAAACAAAGATGCAAGCTGTCTCTGCTCACTAGATACCAACACTACTTTATCCTCACTAGTTCTCAAAGTAACACACTTCTTCTTACAATCTACCACAGCTCCATGCCTAGACAGCCAATCCATGCCTAGAATCAAATCAAATTCTTTAAATGGCATCTCAATCAAATCACCACAAAACTTCTCATCCTGTACCACCACTGCACAATCTCTATGCACTTTACTAACAATCACGCTATGCCCTAAAGGATTTGTCACCAACACATCAAATCCTAGGGACTCAGCATGCATTTCAGACACAGGCAATACAGATGCACTAATGTATGAATGTGTGGATCCAGGGTCAATCAAAGCAAGTACAGAAATGCCAAATAAAGAAAAAGTACCAGCTATGACTGCAGAAGCATCAGGCTGTCATTGCATCACATAAACCCGCTGAGAAGGCCCAGCCTCATCTGGTCTGCCATCCCTGGGTGTAGATCCTCCTCTCTGACTAAACACAGACCTACCCCCTCGGCTGAAACCCCTGCTTCCTCGACCTCTGCTAAAACTCTGCCGAGAAGCTGTAGATTCCACTGATCTCTGGTCCTGCATCTCAGGACACTCTCTAATGAAATGGTTAGGCGATCCACATCCAAAACACACACCTGTTCTACCAATCCTCTGACAATTACCCACATGAACCTTACCACAAAGCTCGCATGCCAGTGGAGTGGATCTCTGCATAAAGGGAGTCGGTGCACTAGCCACAGAAGCTGTAGATCTAGGTCTCGGTCTCTGAAACTGTCCTGATCTACTCATCTGCCTCTGACTCCTTCCCACTCTAGGAACAAAGCTCCCTCTGCCCCTCTTCACTGATGAAGACCCTGTCTCAAACTGTGGTCTTCTCACTCTAGTCTCTTCCTCAGATGCAGCTGCAATGACTTGAACTCTCTCTACACTCCGTGCTGCTGCCACAAGCTGAGAGAAATCAGTATATCTGGATCCAGCCACATGACAAATAAGAGAAGGCCTCAACCCCTCTTCGAATCTCCTACATCTATCAATGTCATCGGATATAATGCCTCCCGCATAATGGCTTAATCGAATAAACTCTACTTCATATTCAGTTACTGTCCGATGATCTTGTTTCAAACTCAAGAATTCCATTTTCTTCACATCCTTATACTCCCTAGGAGTATACTTCAATTCAAATTCCCTAAGGAAATCAGCATAGGTCAATGTGGGTGGATCATCCATGGCATGTGGTACGGTCTTCCACCAGTCATATGCATCCTTCTGCAATAATGACCTAGCATAATCAAACTTCTCCTCTGATGTGGCTTGCAACTGAATAAAAATTCTCTGAACTTTATCAAGCCATTGTTCTGCCACAGCTGGATCTATCGTACCCAGAAAATCCTCTGCCCCAAACTTCCTCAGTTTATCATATTGTCTCACTGGTACCTGAGGCTGAGGTGGTGGTGGAGGTTGCGCTGGTGCTTGCCTCATAACTTCCATCATATGTCTAAACCAGGCTGGTGGAATCTCATCACCTGCTGGTCTCCCCGACACTGAAGCAGGTACCTCACTGGCTACCTCAACTCTAGCTCCCTCCCTACTCTCAACAGGAGCTATACTCTCTGCACTTCCTTCTACAAACTGCCGTGAATGGGAATCCATTACTACCTATATCTGCAAACACGACCAAATACACCTTATTAAAGATCAAAGGCTGCCAATACCAACATATATTTTATTCAAAATCAACTTTTAAAATCAAAATATTCTTTTTATAACATTTTTCCTAGGTTGAGAATCTCAAACCTAGGCTCTGATACCAAAACAATTGTAACACCCCTAAATCCCATATACGTTCACTACATATCACCACCATGTAATGAACATACATAGAACCTAAGAATGCTACGGTTTTCCATAAACAATTCACAATATATATATATAATATAATGATATTTACTTGTAAACTAAATCAAAATAGGTATAAACATTTTAATTGATATGCAGCGGAATTTATCAAAATATTTATATATATATATATATATATCCAAGTACCAGTTCACAAAGTTATATACATATACATTAAATCCAATACTTTACAAAACATATAGATTATATACATGATTGGCAGCTTTCTCTTTGATCTTTAAGTCCAGTACAACTCTTCAATTCCTAGACTCACTCGGTCTAGTGGATCTCTCGGGTTCTTCCCTAACACCTGCGCGATAAACACAATCGCGCTAAGCCAACGGCTTAGTAAAACAACTATAGTATCAATATGCTTTGATGCCATGCTCATGACCCTCAATCAAATAAATAATACATAGCAAATCATAACTTATTCATCATAAATTATCAACCCATAATTACATTATATCATTACTCATCAATTTCATTAAGCAATAGTCACAATTTAACAATCATAAATCACATTAAGCCTAAGACACACCTGGGCCCAAAACACCCTAATATGTTATTCAAAGTTCAGAGTCCCTGTGTTTGATTTAATATCATAATCATCAAGCCCGTAGGCAATATATATATCATATCTCTATCCATGGATAGCGTAACAGACCCAATCTCTTGGACCATCAACCCATTAACATGAGGAGATCCTCAACTCGGTTAGACTGTTACAAGTTTCAATTGGAATCATCAGCTTACGGGCCATCCCATTTCGCCTATCCAATGATTCATAAACATCACATTTCTCATATATCAACTGGAACCGGCTTACGGGCCATCCCATTTCGCCTATCCAGTGATTCAATTGGAATTGGTTTACGGGCCATCCCATTTCACCTATCCAATGATTCATAGGCATGCCATCAAAAACAGGACTCTGAAAGTTGAATCAACACATTAGGCATATTAACATTTCATTTATTCTTTCCCAATTTATTCCCTTTACATCAACTTGGCCCAATCACAGTGGCCTCACATATCATTTAATTCATCTTAATCATTCACATTAGTTTTACATCAATTCTCAAATCATATCAAAGCAACTCAATCATGTTAATTCCATACCCCATCACATAAGTATGCACAATTAATAACTTCCTCATACATTACACAAAACATTATAAATATGCCTTCACAATGCATTAGTGCTCTCAATGCTTTAACAAATACATGTGTGTTATGCTTTCACATCTTATAAATGTATGCAATGATGTAGTTGCACTTACCTCAATAACACTTCACTCAACTCTAATTACTTCCTCTATCAAGGGTCTCTTACTTTTCAAATAAATGATGGTTCACCCTCTTCAAGACCTAATCCCAAAAATAGCAATATACACTTACTTAGGGATACACAAGAGATAATCAAGTTAATAAATAACTAGGGCAAACCCTAAACTTAACACGCTCACCCACACGGGCGTGCTACTGGGCGTGTAATACATACTGTCTCAACCACTTAACAACACGTCCAACCTCCTGGACGTGCTCCTGGCCGTGCCAATTCTCCAATCTCACAGTAGCTATGACACGCTCAATAACACGGGCGTGTTAATGGTCGTGTCACACCTACTGCCTCCAACACAATTGACACGCCTAAAGACTCTGGATGTGCTCATGAGCGTGTCAGGCCAACAACTCAGATTCCGGCCACACCAACAAACAAACAACCAAACTCTTCTTATCACTTTCTTTCCTTTCAAACAAACTCATCCAAACTAACCCAAAAACCAACTCAAACATACAACAACACCAAAACAAGACAAGACACATACACAAACACAAATCACAAATCATCATCATCACTTCAAACCCTCAACACCAACATATCTCCATCTTTACCAAGAAACCCACTCTATCCATCAAACAAACCCCAAAATCCATAATCAAAGAATCAAACACCCATAAAAACATCTCAATCAAGCCAACATACTCTTAACATTATACCACTCCATCAAAACTCAAACATAACTCAAACAACACAAGAAAACAAGAGAGAACTTACCAAATTTGAGGAAACTTCACAAATCTCTAACTTGATGATTTGATTCTTCCTTCAAATTACTCTTAGCTCTTCAATCTCTCTCTTGCTCTCTTCCTTCTTGGATGTCCGGCCAACAAAAATGGAAAGAAGAAAAATGAAGAGTAAACAAATCAACTCTTATCTCTACACCAAAATCCACTCACTCTCATCCAAGCATTTTAATATTATTATAATCCAAATTAATCCCTTCCACTAATTAATTACTTCCATTTTCCTTAATAATTAAATACTCAATAATATAAAAATATCTTCCTCCACTACTACTCTCTCTTTGACCATTATTTGACTCATATATATGTTATATATATTACCATATACACAACATATAAACTTGTCTCTAAACCCTATTTCTTCCCAAAACACATATACATATACTTTACTTCTCTCAACTTAAACCAACAACAACAACAACAACAACAACAACAACAACAACACATACAAAACTTCTAGGGCATGCATAGGGATATTACAGCTTCAACCATTGTCAGTGCCAGAATGGAAGTGGGAAAGAGTGACAATGGATTTTGTGTCTGGTTTGCCATTGACACAAAAGAAGCATGATGCCATATGGGTGATTGTGGATAGATTGACTAAAACAGCTCATTTCCTTCCGGTTCGAATGGATTACTCTTTGGAGAGATTGGCTGAGCTGTATATCCATGAGATTGAGAAACTGCATGGTGTTCCAACTTCTTTAGTATCTGATCGAGATCCCAGGTTTACTTCCAGATTTTGGAAGAGTTTGCATAGTGCTTTGGGTTCTCGACTGCACTTCAGCACTGCTTTTCATCCACAGACGGATGGACAGTCAGAGAGGGTGATACAGATTATTGAGGACATGTTGAGAAGCTGTGTCATCGATTTCACTGGAAGTTGGGATAGGTTTTTACCTCTTGTGGAGTTTGCTTACAACAACAGTCACCAATCCAGCATTGGTATGGCACCGTTTGAAGCATTGTATGGCAGACGGTGTAGGACACCTCTTTGTTGGAATGAGCTTGGAGATAATAAGTTGGTTGGTCCTGATTTGATTCAAGAAACTGAAGAAAAAGTAAAGTTGATTCGAGGCAGGTTAAAAGCAGCTTCAGACCGACAGAAGTCTTATGCAGATCTGAAGAGGAGAGATATAGAGTTTGATGTTGGAGATAAGGTATTTTTGAAAGTGTCTCCTTGGAAGAAGATTTTGAGGTTCGGTCGGAAAGGAAAATTGAGTCCTCGTTTCATTGGGCCGTATGAAGTGTTAGAAAGAGTTGGGCCAGTGGCGTATCGACTTGCTTTGCCACCTGAGTTGGATCGTATTCATAATGTATTCCATGTTTCTATGTTGAGGAGATATAGGTCGGATCCATCTCATGTGTTGCCATTTGAATCTATTGAAGTGAGCCCAGACTTGACATTTGAAGAGGAACCAGTTGCTATCTTGGCACGGGAAGTGAAAGAGTTGAGAAACAAGAGAGTGCCATTGGTGAAGATTTTGTGGAAAAATCATGGAAAAGAAGAAGCAACTTGGGAAAGTGAACAATCCATGCGAGAACAGTATCCGCAGTTGTTTCAGAGTTGATATCAGGTAATTTCGAGGACGAAATTTTCTTTTTAGAGGGGGAGAATTGTAATATTCTCATTTATGCCCTAGAAGTTTTGCATATTGTTGTTGTTGTTATTGTTATATATTGGATTGAATATATGTGTTAAATTGTAAGAGAAAAGAAATTGAGAAGAGAAAGTATATGTATATGTATTTTGGGAAGAAATAGGGTTTAGAGACAAATTTATATGTTGTGTATATGTTAATATATATGACATATAAAGTGGTCAAAAGGCTTGGTCAATGCAAGAGAAGATATTTATTTGAGATTGGTAAATTACTTAATTGGGCACATATAAGACAAAAAGATAATTATGTGAATAAGGGCACTTTGGTAATTGCTTGGATAAAATCACATGGTGGATATTTAAAGAAGGTTTGACTTGTGTTTTCTTCATCATTTCTTCTTCTTCTTCTTGTTGATGGCCGGCCCTCCATAGCCAAAGAGAAAGAAAGAGACAAGTGATGGTTTTGATGATTTCAAGCTTAAATTGAAGAAAGATTAAGTGTTCAAGTGTTGATTTAAGAAGTTTTTAACTAAGGTAAGATCTTTTCTCTAATTTCTTCAATTCTTTTGAAGTGGTATGATTAAGTTGCTTATGGTATGATTGTAAGTATTGATTTTGCTTGATATATGAGAAGTTGGGTTGGTGTGGGTGATGGAAGAGTAAGATTGGTGTTTAGTGAAATTGTTTCTGTTTTAGGATTAGTAAAGGCTGTGACTTGTATGATTTTTAATTAATTTTAGAAAAATGTTCTTGAAGTGAATTTTTGATATGTTGTGCCTCTATGAGTCTAGAATGACTGAAAAATATGTTGATTCGATTTTGGAATGGTTATGAGTTTAGAAAGATTATTTTTATTAGACCTGTTCCAGCAGGTACCTTAACTGAGACAGCTCTATTTCAGAATTTTTAATAAAATGTAGAAAAATCATATTCAATTGAAATTTGGATATGTTGTTGCTTAGTGAGTCTAGTATTTTAGAAAAATAATTTGGAACCACGTTGATTGAATTTGATTTATGGAATTCACAAAGTTCAGAACTGCTGCCAGGATGCAGGGCAATTGGGGCAGTCTGGTTAGGTGAACTATTTGACCAAGATTTTGTGTTCAGTTTGATCTGAAATTTTAAAGGGATGATTTTAAGATACAAAACTAAATTCTGTAAAAATTTTAGAATTTTTAGTCAAGTAGATTATTTTATACAATTTTTCAAAATAAGGATAAAATGGAGTCTAAAACCAGAATGTATTATTTATATGAATCATATCAATTGTTCTTTGCCCTAATTGCATTGTTGAGATTGAGCAATGTTATGTTATGCATTGTGAATGGTTATGTGTTTCGAATGATATACATTGAAATTGAAATGATAATTCAAATAAGACATGATATGAGACAATGCCATTGTGATTGGCTATGATGATGATATTGAAAGAAAGAAGGCATGTTTGCCTAAATGTGATGAGAATTTGAGAATGGAAATGGTAAGTATATAATAAATGAATTGTTTGTTTAATATGTTATTCAGTTTCAGAGTTCTGGATTTGGGTGGCATGCCTAAGAAATGATGAAAGGTAACAGTCTTGCCGGGTTGAGGATCTCCTCAAATGTGTTGAGTTGATGGTCCAAGAGACTGGGTCTGTTACACTATGAGAATTGTGACTATGGACCAAAGCAGTAACTCTGAACTCTGAATATCGTATTAAATACTTGTTGGGCCCATAGGTGTCAAGGTTATATGAATGTCCTAAATAATGTTATGAGTTAATGAAATAAGATGTTGGTTATTGAGTAATGTTGAATGTGGAAAGATGTTGAAATGTGGTATGCTCATATGACTATGATTTGTGAAATGCATAATTATGTGTTAACTTTATATTTATAATGTTGATCTTATCAATAGCATATGTGGCATTGTATTGCATTAAAGCATACTATTAGCATGTTTTATCTTACTAAGCCGTTGGCTTAGCGCGATAGTGTTTAATCGCGCAGGTAATAGAGTGGATAGAGTTGAACCCGAGAGTTCTTCAAGACCAAGTGAGAGTAGACCTTGTTGAATCCATTTTGGGAGCTTAAAGATCATAGCAGACTTGTCAATCTTGTATATTTCTTTATATTTTGTAAAGAAATGTTTAATATGTAAATATGTAAATATTTTATAACTTCCGCTGTGTAATATTTAAAAATGGGGGATTGTCACAAAACCTTTAATTTATGTTGTACTAGAAGTGTAAATTCTTTTTGCAGGTTGTAGTTGAGGTTACAAGGGGGATTTATTGGGAGTGTATTGAGAATGATTTTGTTTGCATTGGTTTGTGTAAAATGTTTTTAAAAATAAGAAAAAAACCGGTTTTGTCGACACTTGGGACTCAATTTTTAGGCGAAACTATGGCAAAATTTTTGAAAAAAAAAATCAGAACTAAAATTTGACTAAGTAAAATTGGTAGCAACATTAGGTTAGTGTGGCACCTCTACTCAGCTTACATATGTAGGTCGGGAAGAGGTGTTACACCTCAGGCACTACCACTTCTCCTAAAACCAATTGGTGTCAGGAAAGGTGCATACCCTAGCCTTATAGTGCATTTATCACACAAGAGCACCCATGGCATTTGAATGTGACTTGGCCCCACACTTGGGCCTCCACCACGGGACAATTGATGCCACCCCTTGTGTAACAATCTCCCCCTCAGCATTGCTCCCGCTGGGAATCGAACCCATGACCTCGGCTCTGATACCACTTGTATAAAATCATTAGTTATTATCAATTTGATTATCGGTGATCAAAATAGAGTTTGATTGTCCATCAATCTCAATACATAAATTGGATGTGACCTAATTTTAAGGAGAAAAATGCTTCATGTTTTAAGGGAATTAAATAAAATAATTTTGCCCACTAAAAAAAGAATCCTCTAAGCCTCTATATAAATAAGTATTCTCCAAGTCTCAAATTATCCAAGAATAAAAGAATTAATTCAAGAAATAATCATCTATTTAGTTTTCTTTAGAGTTTTAGAGTTTCTTTAGAGAGAAAAGTTAAGTTTGGTTCAAGAAAGCGAATTCAAGTTCCAAGTGGAGTTCTAACTCAATCCAAAGAAATACTAGAGTTTTATCTTTCTTATTCTTAAATTTATAATTTTTTCAATTATTGTCTCGAATTTTGAATTACTTTCATTTCTATTATGAATCACTTAATTTTCATTTAGGGTTGGCTCCTTATATTGACTTTACTACTTAGTAATTCATGCTTATTTGATTTAATTGAGTTTACCATTTGACTAATTTGTTATCTTTGATTTTAATGCATTAATTATGCTCACTAATAATTAATTTATTTGAGTTATATGTCATGGGGCGAGAGTGGAGGGATGACATTAGTCCGAGGTAACAGTCTTAAGTAAGTTTTTACATAGAGATAAGGTAAACACTTAAGAGGTTAATATAAGATCCTCCCAAAATTTAATGAATTGATTTAATTACTTATGATCACAAGAGTAGACATAAGGTTAAGTTCAATATTAGTTTTAGTGCTTAAGAGAGACTAAAACTTGATTTAGGAGGATCCAACCGTTACTCAAAGGGAAAATATAATTAAGTCAACAATTTAGAAAATCCATAGTTAATCAATTAAGGTGGCCTAATCCTAAGTTCAAAAAAAATTATTTGATTAAAACTAAAAGCAATTCATTCTTTTAATTAATTCACTTAATCAATTAAGGTGGCCCAACCCTAGCAGTTGCTACTAAAGAAAATTGGAGACTTCTTCGGACTTCCTTCATTAAGCACTTTGGGTATAATATTGATATAGAGGTCTCCTTAGTTGCATTTGAATCATTAAGACAGAAGCTGAATGAGAGCTTTTCCCACTATATCAATAGGTAGAGAGGAAAGGTAGCATTGCTTCGTGATAGGCCCTCCAAAAAGGATCATATTAGGTTGATAATTAAAGGTTCAAATCTAAAAAAAGAAGATGAATTATGCCTTGGTTAATAACTTTCAAGATTTCTATGACTTGGGAACATAAAAAAAGGAAGTTAAGAAAGAAGAGGTGTAACACCCTTATACCTTATATATATATAATACATACATCCCGTATATATAAAATACGTATACAGAATACAAAAATGTCACCGTCAAAGCCATTAGAAAATTCTTTATTAATTCAAATAAAATAATTTATTATTTAAAAGGAAATACATTAACTAAATAAATAGTTATAAGTAATTTAAATATTACAATAACATTTATTCATTAAAAATTTTTGGAAAACTTTTGCCAGAGTTTTGTCTGTAATTTGAGTAATTCTAAAAAAAAACATACTCAACCTGTATAAATTTACACTCCCACTAATTAGATCAACCAAAACTCCAACACATTTCCAAAGTCATCTCACATTTCAAAATCTCACAATTTTATATAATGAAAAGTATTATAGATGTTTATAATACAAAACCACCTCTTAAAGTTTACAACATTGTTACATAAATTCATAATGCATACATACAAGATAGATTTGATAGAAATAAATATTTACATGTTATACAAGTGGCACTGGTCCTGTGGCACAATATCAAACTTCTAGTACTTATCCAAACACCTAGGCCCAGACAAGTCTAGAATAACTACCCATCTCTAACCTGTCACCTGCGCGATAAACAAATCGTGCTAAACTACTTGTCGAGCGGTACATACTTTGGTACAAAATAAATTACATTTTATATACAATGTCTTAAATGCATGAAATTACAAATGACAAGCAATGATTGCACATTTTAACTAACACCACTAACATCTACATACATTGGGCCCAAGAATCCTTAAATAATGGACTAGTTCCAGAAATATTATCTTGGGCTATCTCACTCATCTGTGACACCAGCGTGTCTCACCCAAAGGCATAATAAATCTGTGACACCATCGTATCTCACCCGAAGGTATAATAATCTATGACACCAACATGTCTCATCCGAAGACGTAATAAAATTCCAACAACAATATTCTGAAACTAGGCTCTGTATAAGGTAACATGCAATCATATTTTCTCAAATTCCATTTTTCACGTATTTTTCCACATTTCTCATTCTTTCTCATATTTTCTTCTCATATCCAATAATAATATCACATACAATGAAAATGTGGCTCACTTCTATATTTTAGTGCACATTTGCACTTTTCACATTTTTCACACACATCACATTTAGCCATTCTCCAATGGCTTACTATGCCATAGTCAATGGAAATCAAACATTATTACTTCAAACAATGCCATACCCACACATTCACATAAGTCAAGTAGCATAGCACATTCAATAAATGTAATGTATTATGCTTAAAATCAATAAAATTAATTAAATTCAATATTAAAGTATGTACTAACCTTAGATTTTATCACTTCCAAACTCAAAAGCACACTTTCCCCTTCACTTCCCTTAAGTGTCCTTCACCACTTGGTATGAAAAATTTCCTTTTACTTAATTCCTATTCAAAATGTGAATGTTTTCAATTATTTAGAATCACATTTCTAGGTGTTTTAACTATTAATCTTGAATTAAACAATATCCCTTTAAAATTTTCCAAATCTTGCCCTAACTCACTTTAATTTTGAAAAATCATTCTAACCCAATTCAAATTACATTTTAAGTTTATTTCCACCAATAAAATCATATTATAACATGTTTTAAACACTTAAATCCAATTTACTACACCCATTTTTTTTTAACAAAATTCATTCAAAACCCTAAAATCACTACTAACCCGTTCAAACTTCCACTCAACCTAAACAAATCAACCATCTAATTATAAAATCATATATATATATATATATGTGTGTGTGTGTGTGTGTGAAATAGAAAAAAAATATACATTACATATAAAATCAAACATGAGTTAGAAAAAAAAATAAAAGATGAATAGTAAAGAGGGGCAAAATAGTAAATAAATTTTATAAAAATGAAAATTAATTAAATAATTTAAAAAGAAAATAATTTTGGATGGAAGATAGGAATTTGATTTTTAAAAATAATTAATTAAAATAATAATTATTATATATATTTGGTTAGAAAATGAAGATAAAGAAAAGAAAAGTCACTTCTTCTTCTTCCTCTCTTCTCACCAAAAATGATTTTTCCTTCATAGCCAAGGTGATTTTGCTAATCAAAACACCAATTGTTGAGAGGATTTTCAAGAATCAAAAGGATTTTTAGTGGTTTTTCAACAAGATAGTGTTGAGTAAATAGTTGTTTCCATAATTTAGTGGTGAAGGACATATTGAAGAGTTGGTGAGGAAGTGTACACTTTAGCTTAGAAGAGGTGGTACCATGAGGTTAGTACATACTTTGATTTAAATATATTAAATTGCATTTGTTGGCATGCTACATTGATATGTGTTTTATTGACTATGCTACTTTGATGTGAGAACTCACATAAAAAGTGCATAGACATATGTTTAAGATTAGAAATATATAATGTGTTTATGAAATGTGTGGAAATAATGAGAAATGATGGAATAATTCAAAGAGAATGGAAATTGACATTATTGCTAACGGATGAGAAACATGAAAAAATTATTTCATGAATGTATGTAACCTTGTATAATATTAGTTTCTAGAGAATTGTGATTGGTGTTACGGTATACCGATGATTGCCTTCGGGCTAGATACTGAGCATCACTATTATTATCATCTTCGTGCTAGACACTGGGCATTATTGTTATTTGCCTTTGGGCCAGACAATGGGTGTCAAATATGACTCTAAAGAAATATCTCTAGAACTTAAATATTATATAAGGTTATTTGGGCCCAATGCATGTGAATATGGGTTGAGATTGTTTGAACATGTTCAATGTGTGACTTGCTTCCTGAAATTGCATGCCAAGTTGAGATTTTAACATGAGTTGCATTTTTATATTATACATTCTTTTTGGTTATATCAAAGTATGTATTACTAGGCAAAATTCCTTAGCGCGATTTGTTTATCACGGGTAACTTGGTTGATTCTGAGAACCTGCAGGACCCGAGCAGATTTAGGGTTTGGACTTACTTGAAGTTTGGTTAGTCATCCATGGACCAAAGCTAGTTGCATCCATGTAAAAGTTTAATTTTGAGAAACTTATTAATATAATGTACATTATGTTTGTACATTTATTAGTGATGTAAATTTTAGAAGTTTTAAACTAAATGTTATGAATGGTAAATATGATATGTGGAAACTATGATTTGGAGATTTTTGGGAGAACGAATTAAGTGAAATTATTTGGAAGAGTATTTTCTCTGCAGGTTGTGTTGTTTGGAATTTTGGGAACATCTAAAATACAGACAAAACTCTGGCAAATTTTTTTCAAAAATTTTTCTTTAATATTAACATTTTTCATTAATTAAATTATTTATATATATATTTAATTACTTGATATAATATATTTTAAGGTTTAAAATATTTTCTTATATTTTGGAGAAATTCTATAATTGTCAGAGATGGTGATATTCTTATATTTTATATACGCATTTTACATATATGAGGTGTATGGATAATAAGTATATAGGGTATAAGGGTGCTACATTTATTTTGGTATCAGAGCCTAGGTTTGAGGTTCTCGACCTAGGTAGGTTTCTGGAAAGAGAAAAAGGGAATTTAAATATGATTTTAAAATTTCATACATGCATATGCATTGGCACTTTAATTGGTCCATGATGTGGAGATTCTTTCTGCATTTATAGATATAAGTGAACATGGCATCTCGGACGCATGATTTCAGAGAGGGTAGTGCTGAGAGTATTGCTCTCAGAGAGGTTGTTGTTGGAGCTAGTGTAGAGATGGCTGAGGAGGCATTAGTGTCGGCTAGACCAGTAGTTGAGCAATTTTCTCCAGTCTAGGTGCGGCAGATGGTGAAGCTATTATGACAGGCTCTGGTATAGCAGCCACAACTATCGACCAGAAAGTATGACAAGATAAGGAAATTCAGAGCTATAGATTTCTTCAGCATAATTGATCCAGCTGTAGTAGAGAAGTGGCTGTACAGATTTCAGAGGGTGTTTATCCAGCTACAGGCTACTGCAGAAGAGAAGTTTGATTATGCTGACTTCTTTGCAGGGGGATGCTTAAGATTGGTGGAAGATAGCTCCCCATGCAATGGATGATCCTCTAGTACTGACATATGATGACTTCCTACGGGAATCTAAGAAGAAATACAGCCCTCGGGAATATAGAGATGCTAAAAGGAAAGAGTTTTTAGATTTGAAGTAAGAATTGAAGACAGTGATAAATTATGAGAGGGATTTCATTTGGCTAAGCAAGTATACAAAAGGGATTGTGTCGGATGAGATTGACAGGTGCTGGAGATTGAAGAGGGTCTGAGGCCATCCATTATGAGTCTAGTAGCAGCATCACAGTATGACGATTTCTCCAAGATGGTTGTAGCGGCTATAAATATAGAAAACACACAAGGACTTGCAGCATCTGCCTGAGCAAAGGGTAGAGATAAGAGACCTCAGACTAAGGTAGGGTCTTCATCAAAGAGAGGTAGAGGAGGTCCTTCATAGAGGGCTGCTAGAGGCTAGGGGCAGCCTGGCAGGGGGTTTCAGCAGCAGAGACAGAGACAGGGACATGCAACCTTTGTAGCTAGTGTCCCAACCCCAGTTACTTAAGGATTTACTCATCCAATTTGTGCTCAGTGTGATAGGACACACGAAGGTGTTTGTTGGAGAGCTGTTGCATTAGCAATTTGTTTTAGATGTGGGTCACCAAATCATTTTATCAGAGATTTTCCAGAGCCACTAGAGGAAAGACAGACAAAGACACAGTGTCCATTCTCAGTGTTAGAGGGGGTCGTGGAGGTAGAGGTAGTGCTAGAGGTGGCAGGTCAGGGTTTAGTCTGAGAGGTGGATCCATTATAGGGAATAGTATACCAGATTAGGTAGGATCATCACAGAGAGTATATATGATGCAGAGATAGGTAGATGCTTCGGATGTTGTGGCCGGTACATTTCTTTTATTTGACACTTCTGTACATGCATTGATTGATCCTGGATCGACCCATTTATATAATAGTGCTTCCATTTTGCCTGTGAGTGATAAGCATTCTGAGTCCCTATGGTTTGATGCATTGGTTACTAACCCTTTAGGTGTGGTTGTTAGCAGAGTACGCCGATATAGTTTAGTAGTTGTGCATGATGAGAAGTTTTGCGGCGATTTGATTAAGATGCCCTTTAGGGAGTATGAGTTGATTCTGGGTATGGATTGGTTATCCAGGCATGGGGTTATGGTGGACTATTAATAGAAATGTATTACCTTGAAAACACATGATGGAAGAGATGTAGTGGTATCCAGTGAGCAGAAGCACCTCTCTTCTATATCTATTTCCATTATTTCAGCTAGGAGGATAATCCAGAAGGGATGTATAACTTATTTAGCACATGTAGTGGGTACTAGAGCTGAGGGGTCTAAGCTTGATAGTATTTCTACTGTGGGAGAGTTTCTTGATGTGTTCCTAGATGAGTTACCATGGCTACCTCAGAAAGAAAGGTGGAATTTGGTATTGATGTGATGCCCGGTACCACTCCCATCTTTATTACCCCTATCGGATGGCACCTGCAGAATTAAAAGAGTTCAAGGTGCAGTTGCATGAGTTGTTGGATAACGGATCCATCTGCCTTAGTATCTCATCATGGGGAGCACTAGTATTGTTTATTAAGAAGAAAGATGGTATCTTGAGATTGTGCATTGATTATCGGTAGTTGAATAAGGTAACCATCAAGAACAAGTATCTGTTACCTCGCATTGATGATCTCTTTGATTAGTTGAAAGGAGAAGTAGCATTCTGTAAGATTGATTTGAGATCAGGGTATCATCAGTTGAGGGATAGAGACACAGATGTGCCTAAAACTGCATTCCGCATGAGATATGGTCATTATAAGTTTTTGGTGATGCCTTTTGGGATGATGAATGCACCAGCATCATTCATGGATTTGATGAATCTAGTCTTCAAGCAATACTTGGATCAGTTTTTTATAGTATTCATTGATGACATTTTGGTATACTCCCATGGTAAGGAAGAGCATGATAGGCATCTGCGGATTTTATTGTAGACATTAAGAGAGAAATAACTATATGCTAAGTTATCCAAGTGCGAGTTCTGGTTAGATCAGGTGACCTTTCTCAAATATGTAGTTTCAGCAGAGGGTACTAGAGTTGATTCGAGTAAGGTGGAGGCAATCTTGAATTAGAGATCACCAAAGAATGTGACATAAGTAAGGAGTTTTATGGATTGGTAGGTTATTACCATCGATTTGTGAAGGGTTTTTTATGATAATTATGCCACTCACCAGATTACTATGGAAGGATGTGAAATTTGTGTGGACTGATTGATGTCAGGTGAGCTTTGAGCAGTTGAGAGACATGTTGACTCAAGCTCCAGTTCTTACTTTACCTATGGAAGGCAAACCATATGTAATATACAGTGATGCTTCACATAGTGGTTTGGGTTGTGTGTTGATGTAAGAAGGTAGACTTATTACATAAGCTTCCATATAGTTGAAGCCTCATGAGCTGAATTATTCAACTCATGATTTGGAGTTGGCAGCTATTATTTTTGCACTGAAGATCCGACGACACCATTTGTATGGGGAGAAATGTTTCATTTACATAAATCATAAAAGTTTGAAGTATTTAGGTGTACAGAAAGAGTTGAATCTTGGTAGAGGCGGTGGTTAGAGTTGATAAAGGATTATAACTGTCTGATTGATTATCATCTCGGCAAGGCAAATGTAGTTGTAGATGCCTTGAGTCGGAAGTTTATGGCAGGATTGACTGCCTATGCTCTCGTGTTGCTTGTTGAGTTGAAAGCATTACATGCCAAATTTGAGATCTATAATGATGGTGCTCTTATGGCCCAATTGCAAGTGAAGGTATTATTGCTTGATCAGATTAAAGAGGCATAGGGTCATATTTTAAATTATAGAAGATTGTGGAGGATTGCCAAGAGGGGGAGGGCATATATTTTCTTGTGAGAGATGATGGTAGTTGTGTGGTATAGAAATAGATTATGTATTCCTGATGATGTGAAACTGAGGAAGAGGATTTTAGAGGAGGCATACCAATCTCCTTTTGCTATGCATTTCGAAAGTACCAAGATATATCATGATTTAAAAAAGCAGTAATTGTGGTCAGGTATAAAGAAGAATATAACAGAATTTATATTGAGATATCTCACTTGTCAGAGGGTGAAGGCTAAGCACCAAGTTCCTTCAGGGCTGCTACAACCATTATTAGTGCCTGAGTGGAAATGAGTAACCATGGATTTTGTGGTTGGATTGCCTTTGACCTTGAGAAGGCATGATGCAATTTGGGTAATTATGGATAGGATGACTAAGTTAGCTCATTTCCTTCTAGTTAGGATATATTACTCTCTTGATAGGCTAGCTGAGTTGTATATCGTGACGTGGTAAGACTACATGGAGTTCCAGCTTCTCTAGTGCCATATCAAGATCCAAGATTCACATCTAGATTTTGGAAGAGTTTGCAGGATGCCTTAGGTTCTTGGTTACTCTTTAGTACTATCTTTCATCCGCAGACAGATGGACAGTCTGAGAGGGTGATACAAGTGTTAGAGGATATGTTGAGAAGCTATATTATTGAATTTTCAAGGAGCTGGGATAGGCACTTACCTTTGGTTGAGTTTTCTTATAACAATAGCTATCAATCCAACATTGGGATGGCACCATAAGAGGCCTTGTATGGTAGGAAATGCAGGAGACCATTGTGTTGGGATGAGGTTGGAGAAGGAAAGCTAGTAGGTCCTGATCTGATCAAGGAAAAAGAAAAAGAAAAGGTTAAAGTAATTCGTGATCAATTGAAACCAGCTATAGATTGACAAAAATCCTACTCAAATTTGAAGAGAAAAGATATAGAGTTTAGTGTGGGTGATAAGGTGTTCTTGAAGGTATCTCTATGGAAGAGAATTTTGAGATTTGGTCGAAAAGGAAAGTTAAGTCCTTGATTCATTAGACCGTATGAGGTACTGGAAACAGTAGGACCGGTGGCCTATAAACTGGCTTTACCACCTGAACTAGAAAAGATCCATAATGTCTTCCATGTCTCTATGCTTCAGAGGTATAAATAAGATCCATCTCATGTTTTATCAGTAGAGTCTATCGAGGTGAATCCATATCTAATAAACGAAGAGAAACCAGTTGTAATTTTGGCACGAGAGGCAAAGAAATTGAGGAACAAGAAGGTGTTATTAGTTAAACTTCTTTGGCGGAGTCACTCTACGAAGGAAGCGATGTGGGACAGTGAGGAGATTATGCGGAGTCAATATCCTCAACTATTCTAGGTAATTTCGAGGATGAAATTATCTAAGGAGGAGAGGTTGTAACATCTGCTAATTTAGTAAAATTAAATTAAATAAAATAAAATTTATAAGTTGGAGGGTTAAATGAGGTGTTGGAAGTGAGGAAATATCATATATATATATGTGAAATATAATAAAAATACACATTACATATAATGTCAAACATGAGTTAAAAAAACAAAAGATGAATAGTAAAGAGGGGCAAAATGGTAACTCAATTTTATAAAAATGAAAAATAATTAAACAATTTTGGATGGAAGATAGGAATTTGATTTTTAATAAATAAATAAATAAATAATTAAAATAATAAAATATTATATATATATATTTAGAAAATGAAGAGAAAGAAAAGAAAAGTAAAATTACTTCTTCTTCTTCCTCTCTTCTAACCAAAAACTGTTGTCCTAAGATAGCAACCAAGAGGGGGGAGGGGGTGAATTGGTTTAGTTTAAGAAATGATGGTTAATTCAAAAACTCAAAGATTAAAAAGAAGTATAGAAGATGTAGAAGAAGATTAAGTAGAAGATGGAACACAAAGATTTATAGTGGTTCGGATTTACCTTAATCCTGCATCCACTTCCTTAACAACTTGTTAAGGTTTCACTCACTTTGAATTATTACATGCTTAACTCTAACTTGGTGTTTTCTCTAGCTCACACCAAACTACTTATAATGGTTTAAGATCACTTCCTCACAACCCTTAGTTTTCCCAGGCTCACTATCACAACCTAAGTGTTTTCAAGCTCACACTCAAACTAAAGATGGTGTTTAATGCTCACACCTAATACTCTATTAATACAAAAGGTGATTTTGATGCAAAAGAAAGAAAGATGTTCAAGGAGGCTATTACAATTTAAAAAAACTTCTTAAAAATGAAGTTACATAAGGTATTTATAGCCTTCAAGTCAAGAATTATCCGTTTGAAGTTGGGGCCAACATGTTTGATTCTTGTCTTCCACTAATTTCTCCACCAGAGCAATTTCCTAGTTGAACTCTTCATGGTATGGAAAAAAATAGTGTAGTCTGGTAGGAATTATGCATGGTCTAATCGGAGTAATTAAATTTCTATTTAATGCTCTTCCAATGGTTGGTCCACGTGACTTCCACTTATTGAGTGGACATGCAACGACTTCTTACTTAAGTAATTTTTAAATTGTCCGGTTGGACTTGCATCAAGTCCTGTCAGACTTGCCTTGGTCCATCAAATTTTTGGGCATACCCTTGACTGGGAAACCTACTGGATATTTCAAAGAAAATTGGCTTCTATGGTCCAGTCAAAATATCATAGAGTTCGGTCGGACTATTGTGGTACTCTGAGAAAATGAGAGTACTTCTGACTGTGAATCTTTCTATGTGATTTGGCTCTTTTCTCATCCAATGGCCCAGTCGGTAGGACATATGGTCCGGTCAGACTTCACATGGTATGGTGAGATTTTGGCAGTACTCTCCACCGTGAAACCTTATGTGTCTTTTTGGCTCATTTGGTCATCAATGGTCCAGTCGGTCTTCTAGGTGGTCTGATAGGGCTTTTCATATTTCCTTCAAAAGAAATAACTTGCTGCAAATTGAAACTTGGTGCAGTATTAGGTAAATTCAATTTGATTGCCTAAAACTAAAAAATAGGAGGGTTTGGTTAACAATCTCCCCCTTTTTAACTTTGGCAATTGAATTGAATTTAAAACTTTAAAAGTGTAACAAATGTTTAATATGCTCCCCCTTAATGAATGCTTCATTTGAATTGATTATTTTCCAATGTCTTTGTTTAATTTTTTAATTCAAATGTAATTAGTGCATTCAAGTTTTTATTCAATTTTAAAGTTGTTCTCCCCCTTTGACAAAAGCAAAAGTAAGGAAAACATGCAATTATAGGGCAATGAATGAGACATCAAAAGCAATTTAATGAAGCAAAATTCAATAACAATTTCATTAATTTAGACAAACAAAAGTACAATGTGATAAAAAAAATCTAAAGTCTAATCATCATTTTCACTTTCTTCATCCTCCTCTTCTTCTTCATCTCCCTCTTCTTCTTCATGTTTCTCTTCTCCATGATCTCCTTCCTCAACTTCCCTTGGTTGAGATGCAACAACTTCTTCTTCTTCTTCTTAAGGATAGGAGCCATGAATGGAGGGTGACAAACTAGGTTTATCTTTAAAGCATTTTGGTAATCCTAATGCTTCTTGGATGGTTTGAATGTCAAGGTGAAGATGAGAGATGTCACTTGTAATCTTGTCTATCCTTGAGCTTTATGAGCTCATTTTCCTTGAATGTCTTGAAGAAGTTGAAGGATGGAGGATTGAGATCTTGGAGTTGGGGTTCTTGGGAATTCCATTTGGAAAGTCTCTTCACCTTCCTCTACAATTCTTAGTCTTTTTCTTTGTTAAGCCCTAGCACCTAGTGCTCCTAGTATGTAGACATAGCTCCCATCATCATCCCTAATACATTTGGCATGTTTGAGATAGCCTATGTTTATGGATTTTTTGGTGGGATCTAGAGGATTGGAGAGGGTTGCTTTGTTTATTGGTGTAAGTGCACCAACATATTTTGCTATTTGTGTGATTTGTGAAGAGAGAAGGATAAGTCCAGACTTAGTTTTCCTAATGTGTAGGAAAGTGTCAATAAGGAATTTTCCCATTTGGAATAATTGACCTCTAATCAAGCAAAAATGAAAGAGTAAGTCCTTTTGGGTGACTTTCTCATTGCTCTCACCCCTTAGCACTAATGATATAGGTGACAATCCTATGCAACATCTAATAAGTTAGGGTCCTAAGGTTCTTGGCATTGGATTATTTGTGGAGAGAGGTTTCAATGGAGATCTCTTTCAAAAATTCTAATTGAACTTTAGGAGTTAGGGGAGAGGTAGAGATTTGAGAGATGCCTTCTATTTGAAAGCCCCAAATGGATGAGAAATCTTCTAGGATAAGGCCATATTCTTGGTTGAATAATCTAAAGGAAACACCATAATAGCCTAAGGGATTTGTGCTCTTTTTGCTAACAACCAAGGTTGTGAGAAATTCCTTTGTCAAGGATTCCTAACCGAGATCATCATGCTCCAAGAACACAATTTTTTTCCATCCCAAGGTTCTGAGACAACCCCTAATGTCATTCTCAATCCCTAATGATTTTAGAGTGAGGGAGGAGAAGAGATGGTTTGGTTCTACAGGTTTATCTTTTAGGATAACATACCTTTGTCTTTCTTCTTCATCTTTAAGCCTTATCTTGTGGCTTCTTCTAGGAGCTTTTTCTTGTTGAGAAGGGGCAACAATTCCCTTTCCTTTTTCAACTCTTGAATCCTTCTTCTTATGTTCTTTAGGTGCCATTATTTAGTTTAAGAAAGAATAGATGAAGAAGAGAGTTTGATTGAAGTAAGTTTGAGTGTTTTTAGTATTTAAGTGTTTAAAGTTTGGTAAAAGAATGTAAAAACTAATATTGGGGGGGGGGGGGGGTGTATTTATAGCATTTAGGATGAAAAATAGCCATTTATAGATGTTGGAGAAAAAATATGCATGTTTTGATTGAGTTCCAACGACTAGAAATTTTTAAATCCAGAGGCAAAGTCTTGTCGAACTTTAACAAGTCTGGTCAGACTTTAACAAGTCCGATTTTGAAATTTGAAAATTTTAAAAAGTATGGTCGGACTATGTAAGAACTGAATGAAATTTAACTTTTAAGCATAATGGTCATAAAATTTTGAAAAATTTTGGTTGTACCATAGAGAGTATGGTCATACTTTTGCAGAAAAATTGAAATCAAGAATTTTCTAATAAGTGCGGTCAGACTTAAGGTTGGTTTGATGGGGAAAGTCTCAAAAGTCAGAATTTTTTAAAGAAAAGGATGTTTTTAAAATGAGGATACAAATTTTTGATCAAAAATAGATATTGTTTTGAAATTTGGATCAATTAAAGTAGATTTTCAAGTAGTTTTGAGCTTATGAAATTGTGCTCCCATCTAACATTCCTAAGTGTTGTTTTATAAAGTTCATCCTTTCTTCATTTAGGGGTTTGATGAATATGCTAGGAAGTTGGTTTTGTGTATCAATGAACTCTAGGACAACATTTTGGTTTTGGACATTGTCTCTTAAGAAATATGCCTAATATCTATATGTTTTTCACCTAGAATGTTGAATTGGATTTTTGGATAAGTTTATGACACTAGTGTTATCACACTTAATGGGAATATGTTCAAAAGATTTGCCATAGTCAAATAATTTTTGTTTCATCCAAAGAACTTGAGTACAACAAAAATATCATTAACATATTCGACTTCTGTGGTAGATAGGGAAACGGACACTTGTTTCTTGCTAAACCATGAAACTAGGCATTCACTAAGAAAATGACAAGCCCCAGTCATGCTCTTTCTATCCAAAAAACTACCGGCATAGTCGGCATTTGAAAAGCCTAATATGTCGAATGATGTATTCCTAGGATAGCAAAGTCCTAAATGCAATGTGTCATTCAAGTATTTCAAAATTCGTTTAGTAGCATTCAAATGAGATTCCCTAGGGCATGATTGAAATCTAGCACACAAATAAATACTATACATTATATCGGGTCTAAATGCGGTTAAGTAAAGTAAAGATCCGATAATACCTTGATATTTCTTCTCATCTACTACCTTACCACTTTCATCCTTGTCAAGCTTTAAAGATGTACTCATGGGAGTTTTGCTAGACTTGCAACCATCCATTCCAAATTTCTTGAGGCGTTCCCTTGTGTACTTGGATTGGTTAATGAAGATCCCATCTTTGCATTGCTTGATTTGTAACCCAAGGAAGAATTTGAGTTCACTCATCATGCTAATTTCAAATTTCCTAGTCATACAAGAAGCAAATTCTTTGCATAAAGATTCATTAGTAGCACCAAATATAGTACCATCAACATAAATTTGCACAATTAATATGTTATGCCTATTCTTTTTAACAAAAAGAATTGTGTCAACTTTGCCTTTTGAAAAATTATTTTCAAGCAAATATGCACTAAGTCTATCATACCAGGCTCTTGGAGCTTGTTTCAATCCATATAGTGTTTTTGTAAGTTTAAAAATAAGATTTGGAGATTTGTAATCTTCAAAACCGGGAGGTTGTTCAACATAAACTTTTTCATTGATAAATCCATTTAGAAATGCACTTTAAACATTCATTTGAAAAATTTTAAAATTCATGTGACATGTGAATGCATGTAGTATCCTAATAGCTTCTAATCTAGCAACAGGGGCAAATGTCTCATCATAGTTTATGCCTTCCTCTTTGTTATACCCTTTAGCTACCAATCTAGCTTTTTTTTTTCTAGTGATGAGACCATTTTCATCCAGCTTATTCCTATATACCCATTTACATACAATAATTGGATGATCCTTAGGTCTAGGAATAAGTTCCAAACATTATTTCTCTCAAATTGGTTGAGTTTATCTTGCATAGCAATCACCCAACATTCATCACTAAAAGCCTCATCAATTGTCCTGGGCTCAATTTGAGAAACAAAAGCAAAATTAACATCTATGTGTTTAAGTTTGGATCTAGTAGTTACTCCCTTTGATGTTTCACCAATGTTGAGTTCTTTTAGATGATCCTTCTTGTATTCCCAATCCTCAGATAGCTCTTGAGTCTCCTCATCTTGTTTGTCATGATTATTCTTTGAAGCATCAATTTGTTCCAGTGTACCTACAAAATCACCAAGAACACTACCTTTCCTTTAATCAAGTTAAGAAGATTCATCAAAAACAACAAGCATTGATTCTTCAACCACTAGAGTTCTTTTATTAAATACTCTATATGCTTTGCTAAATGATGAATATCCTAAAAATATGCCTTCATCCAATTTGGATGAGAATTTTCCAAGATTATCCTTGGTGTTTAATATAAAGCATTTGCATCCAAATACTCTAAGGTATGAAATTACGGGCATTCTTCCATTCTATAGCTCATAAGAAGTTTTGTTTATCAAAGGTCTTTTATAAACACGATTTAAAATGTAACAAGCAGTATTAACGGCTTTCGCCCAAACATAAGATGGTAGTTCATACTCATTGAGCATTGCCTTAGCCATTTCAACTAAAATTCTATTTTTCCTTTCAACCACACCATTTTGTTGTGGTGTTCTAGGAGCCGAAAAGTTATGTGAAATACCAAGTTCATTGCAAAAGTTTTCAAATTTTACATTTTCAAATTCTTTGCTATGATCGCTTCTAATAAATGTGATCACATAGCCTTTTTCATTTTGAACTCTCTTTGCAAATATTTTAAAATGGTTAAATGCTTCATTGTTTTGAGCTAAGAAATTTACCCATGTAAACCTTGAGTAGTCATCCATAAGTACAAATTTATATAATTTTCCACCTAGGCAAGCAACTCTATTTGGTCTAAACAAATCTAATGAATAAGTTCCAAAGGTCTAAATGAACTTACAACATTTTTAGATTTAAATGAGCTTTTATGTTACTTACTAAATTGACAAGGTTCATATGTTCTATCTTTGCTAAATTTAACTTTGGGAAGACCATCAACTAGCTCTTCTTAACTAATGCATTGCAAATGATCCATACCAGCATGTACATAGTCTTCTATGCCACAACCAAACATCGTTATTAATAGAAATCAAATATTCAAATGCATTGTTGGAATTTATGTCAATTTTATATGTGTTACTAATTCTAGCTCCTTTGAATGCAATTTCACCATTTAAATTTGTAACTTTGCATCCTTTGGAATCAAAATTTACATTGCATACTTTATCACACAATTGACTTACACTAAGCAAATTGTGTTTCAAACCATCAACAAGCCGACCATTTTCAATCAAATTTTTACCAAGCATGCCAATGGAGCCAATGCCAATTATTTAACATTTAGCATTATTTCCAAAAGTAACATTACCTCCATGCTTATAAGTGAGAGTTGTAAAAAGTTTTGCATTCCCCGTCATATGCCTTGAACATCCACTATCCATAAACCAAAAACTCTCATTGATAGTAGATTTTAGACATACCTACAAAAACAATAATGTTTATCTTCTTTTAGGTACCCAAATGAAGTTGGGTCCTTGGTGGTTAGTAGTAGAAGGATCCTCTAACTTAAGATGAGCCTTCCTAATATAGCAAAATATGATTTTATGACCAAATTTCATACAATATGTGCATTGATACAATGTTCTATACTTATACACTTTTCTATTGAAATTCAATAAACTATACACACAATTACAAGTATGAGTTGGTTTTGTGCATTTTATGTTTATGTTCATGCCTAGTATACATGAATGAATGATTTGCTCTTGGAACCTTAGTTCTAGAGTTCTATGTACCCAATATAATCCTTTTAGGATTTTTAGGCTTAGTTTGTGCATTGGTGTTCTTTGCAACTTCAGCACTAGAGGTTTGAGTTGTAGATTCTTTTATAAATATGTGTGCTCTAGATGTGGTATTGGATGATCCATTGAATCCTAAACCATGTTTCAAGGAAGATGACCTTTGATTATCAATTAATGTATCTAATGCCTCTTTTTCTTTATGAAATTTTGAAATTGATTCCTTAAGTTCCTTTAGTTCATGCTTAAAAATATCATTTTCCTTGATCACATTTTCTAAGCTATGTGAATCTTTATTCATTTCATCAAGTGATTTCAACAATTGTTCATTTGAGGTCTTTAATTCTATGGTAGAATTTTTTAAGCTTACAAAGTCTTTTTCTAGCTTAGAGTATTTATCCTTATAAAATTTCATCTTAGAAAAATATTTTTCTATCCTAAGATTCATAAGTTCAATCATGTCATTATCATCTAAAGCATTATCATTGTATTCAATTAAATTCAAGGGGTGAGTACCTACCTCATTGGAGTCTTTTTTATCCTCAATAGCCATGAGACATAGATTAGAAATTTCTTCCTCATCTTCTTCTTCTTCTTCTTCTTCTTCTGCTTCTTCACTTGAGAAAGAGTCATCCCATGTAGCTTTGAGTGATTTCTTCTTTTCTTTATCCCACTTCTTTTTGTTCTTCAATTTGAACCAATTTGATTTGATATGCCCAGATTTTCCACATTCATAGCATTTTACTTCATTCTTTTTTATCATTGAAGGAAGTTTTAGAAAGTGTACCTTTGTTAGTTTGCAATCTTCTCTTTCTCTTCCAATCATTCATCCTTTTAGAAAACATTACCATTTCTTCTTATTCATCACTATCTTCATTATTTGAGCTCTCAACTTCTTTGATTACTTTGAGAGCTATTGCTTTTCTCTTATCATTCTCACCTTATTCTTTATCTCTTTCGGTGTGCAATTCGAAGGTGAGTAGTTTTTTGACAAGTTTATCAGTTCTCAAGGAACTTAGATCATGAGCTTCTTCTATTGAAGAAACCTTAGACTCAAAGTTCTTATTGTCTCTAAGTGCTCTCAAGTTTTTGCTATTGACTTCATCTTGATCATATATTTTTCCATATTTCTTTAATTCGTTGATGATGGCAATCAATCAATTTGTCATGTCAGTAACATTTTTGTTGGGCTTCATATTGAATAGCTCATACTCATGCTCACTTGGATAGTACCCTCATGATAGTTCAAGAGTTTTCCAAATGCAATGAGCACAAGTGAGATGTTATTCTCCCACCTTCTTCTCTTAAAATAGAATTCAACAAGATGGAAGCTGCTCTATGGTTTTTGAATCTATCTGTTATGTTGGCATTTGACCATTATGATTTGGGAAGGGAAACTTGGACACCCCCAACTTCATGAGCAGGAGGCTTCCACTCACTGTTAACATAGTGCTAAAGCTCTATTCCCTCACTATCTAGAAATAAAAATAATTTGTGTTTCCAATAGGAATAATCGGTTCCATCAAAGTATGGTCTAAGAAGAGAGTTACGATTTCCATGAGAGGATGAAGAAGAGGTTGCAATTTGGATCAAATTTCACAATTAAGTTTAAGAAATTAAAGAGCTCTGATACTGATTGTTGTCCCAAGATAGCAACCAAGAGGGAGGGGGGGTGAATTGGTTTGGTTTAAGAAATGATGGTTAATTCAAAAATTCAAAGATTAAAAAGAAGTATAGAAGATGTAAAAGAAGATTAAGTAGAAGATGGAACATAAAGATTTATAGTGGTTCGAATTTACCTTAATCCTACATCCACTTCCTTAACAACTTGTTAAGGTTCCACTAGCTTTGAGTTTTTATAAGCTTAACTCTAACTTGGTGTTTTCTCTAGCTCATACCAAACTACTTACAATGGTTTGAGATCACTTCCTCACAACTGTTACAAGAGTTTCCCAGGCTCACTCTCACAACCTAAGTATTTCCAAGCTCACACTCAAACTTATGATGGTGTTTAATGCTCACACCCAACACTTTATTAAAACAAAAGGTGATTTTGATGCAAAAGAAAGAAAAATGTTCAAGGAGTCTATTACAATAAAACAAAACTTCTTAAAAATGAAGTTGCATAAGGTATTTATAGCCTTCAAGTCAAGAATTAGCCGTTTGAAGTTGGGGCCAACATGTTTGATTCTTGTCTTCCGCTAATTTCTCTGCCAGAGCAATTTCCTGGTCATACTCTTTATGGTCCATTCGAAATTAGTGTAGTCTGGTCGAAATTATGCATGGTCCTGTCGGAGTAATTAAATTTCTACTTAATGCTCTTCCAATGGTTGGTCCACGTGACTTCCACTTATTGAGTAGAGATGCAACGACTTCTGACTTGAGTAATTTTTAAATAGTCTGATCGGGCTTGCATCAGGTCCAGTTGGACTTGTCTTGGTCCGTCCAATTTTTGGGCATACCCTTAACCGAGAAACCTACTGGATATTTTAGAGAAAATTGGCTTCTATGGTCCAGTCAAAATATCATGGAGTTCGGTCGGACTGTTGTGGTACTCTGAGAAAATGAGAGCACTTCTTATTGTGAATCCTTCTGTGTGATTTGGCTATTTTCTCATTTAATGGTCTGATCGATAGCACATATGGTCCAGTCGAACTTCACGTGATATGGTGAGATTTTGGCAGTATTCTCTACCATGAAACCTTCTGGGTCTTTTTGGCTCATTGGTCATCAATGGTCCGGTTGGTCTTCTAGGTGATCCAATCAGACTTTTCATATTTCCTTCAAAAGAAATAACTTCCTGTAAAATGAAACTTGGTACAAGTATTGGGTAAATTCAATTTGATTGCCTAAGATAAAAAATTGGAGGGTTTGGTTAACAAAAATGATTTTTTCTCCATAGCCAAGGGTGATGTTGCTCATCCAAACACCAATTTTCCAGAGAATTTTCAAGAATCAAAAGGAGTTTTAGTGATTTTTCAATAAAATAGTGTTGAGTAAATAGTTGTTTCCACAATTTAATTGTGAAGGACATATTGAACAATTGGTGAGGAAGTGTACATTTTAGCTTAGAAGAGGTGGTACCAAGGGGTTAATACATATTTTGATTTAAATATATTAAATTGCATTTGTTGGCATGCTACATTGACATGTGTTTTATTGACTATGCTACTTTGATGTGAGAACTCACATAAAAAGTGCATAGATATATGTTTAAGATTATAAATATATAATGTGTTTATGAAATGTGTGGCAATAATGAGAAATGATGGAATAATGCAAAGAGAATGGAAATTGGCATAATTGCTAAAGGATGAGAAACATGAAAAATTATTTCATGAATGTATGTAACCTTTATAATATTAGTTTCCAAAGAATTGCAATTGGTATTATGGTATATTGATGATTGCCTTCGGGCCAAATGCTGGGCATCACTATTATTATCACCTTTGGGCTATATGCTGGGTGTCATTGTTATTTGCCTACAGGCCAGACACTGGGTGTCAAATATGAGCCCAAAGTAATATCTCTGAAACTTGAATATTATATAAGGTCATTTAGGCACAATGCATGTGAATATGATTTGAGATTGTTTGAACATGTTCAATGTGTGACTTGCTTAATGAAATTGCATGCTAAGTTGAGATTTTAACATGAGTTGCATTTTTATATTATACATTCTTTTTGGTTATATCAAAGTATGCATTACTAGGAAAAATTGCTTAGCATAATTTGTTTATCGCGCAGGTAACACGGTTCATTCTAAGAGCCCTGCAGGACCCGAGCAGGTCTAGGGTTCGGACTTACTTGAAGTTTGGTTAGTCAGCTACGAACCAAAGCCAATTGCATCCATGAAAAAGTTTAATTTTGAGAAACTTATTAATATATTGTACATTGTGTTTGTATCTTTATTAGTGATGTAAATTTTATAAGTTTTAAACCAAATGTTATGAATTAGTAAATATGATATGTTGATATATATATATATATATATATACACATATTTATATGGGTGTGGAAACTATGATTTGGAGATTTTTTGGAGAACCAATTGAGTGAAATTATTTGGAAGTGTATTTTCTCTACAGGTTGTGTTGTTTGGAATTTTGGGAATGTCTGAAATACAGACAAAACTCTGGCAAATTTTTTTCAGAGATTTTTCTTTAATATTAACATTTTTATTAATTAAATTATATATATTTATATTTAATTACTTGTTATAATATATTTTAAGGTTTAAAATATTTTCTTATATTTTGGAGAAATTCTATAACTGTGAGAGATGGTGACATTCTTACATTTTATATACATATTACATATATGAGGTATATGGATTATACGTATATAGGGTATAAGGGTGTCACATATTCAATATATTTCAAAGAACTTCAAAATTTCAAAAGAAAAACTTATTAGTTTGTTGAAAAACCACGAAAACTCTTTTTGATTCTTGAAAATCCTTCTTAAATTTGGTATTTGGAAGAACAAAAATCCTCTCTTAAAACCTTCAAAATTAGGCCAAATATGGAGAAAGAAGAAGATGATGGCCTTTTATATTTTTACTTTTCTAAAATACCCCTCATTATATACATATTTACTAAATAATAAAATATTAAAATAATGTGATTTTTTAAATCTTTTCTATCAATAATTATCTTAATTTTAATTTTAATTAATTATATTTAATTTATTTATTATATATTTTTTGTTTTTTTAACTTTTAACCTAACGTTGTCTTTTTCTAAAAGTATATATAATAGGTAGATATCATATGTACATTGTGTGTCCAATATATATGTTAGGTAGATATAATGTGTACATTATATGTCCAATGTATATTTTCTTTATATCTTACATATACATTTTACATTTTCATACTTTCAACACTTTATTTAACATTCCAAATTATTTATTTAATTTAATTTAACTTTATTTTAACGAATTTATTGAAGTTACAACACTCCCCCCCCCCCCCTAAAAAATTTTGTCCTCGAAATTGTTCATCACGATACATAATTAACCTTAACACTAATCTCAATTCCTTATAACGTCCATCTCACGCAATCTATTTTAAAACCACTATTGTTATATTTTCAATTCAAATATTCCTTACTCTCCCCCTTTTGAGTTTTCTTAATCACCTTTTAAAATTTCAACCTCATTTTCGTACTTCAACCGTATCAACATAACATTAATAATCCATTCCAAATTAAGTAATTATCTCATATATAAATAACTATATCAAACAAAAGAATTAACTATTATCCACATTTGAAAATTTCTAATTCCATAGTATCATCTGGAAAGTTCTAGTCTCTTTTTATTTGCTCACAAATGTAAACTTTTCTCTCTGACCCAAATGATTTTATTATCTTAAATTTAAGAATTATCAAATTACATCCTCAAAATTTAGATACTAATTATCAAAATTATCTCAAAATTATATCTTTATTTAATTTTTTCTATTATACCATCACAAATAAATTCTTGCAATACTTCAAAATAACAGTAACTCCAATTTTACCAATCAATAATTTTTATACATACACCTTCTATTATAACTTATTTTCTATAAACATAGCATCTGGTCACTTTTACATTCTTAAATATCTCTTCAACCTTTCAAATATCCTTTCGTTAATACTCATAGTAACACAAGATACTAAAATTTGATTTTCATTAGATTTCTTTACTAACCTTCTTCTTTAATCATTTATCATCAACATTATTTAATTCATTCCACACTTTCTGTATTAGCTCAATCAATTATGTTAAATTCATATGTACTTTCACACACACACACACACACATATATATATATATATAATTTATCAATTAACTTATAATCACTTCATAGTATTGCTACTAGGTATACCATATATATATATATATTATGCATGTATATATATATATATACATGATTCACTATATCTAAGTTCCACCATGAAATATTTTTATTCTTCTCCTCTTGATTTCTTTTATCTTCTTTTTCAACCCATTCTCAATTGTTAATAATTTGTCATTGTATGCTTTAATAATATTTTCTTTTTTCAATCTTAAAACAACCCATTAATATCTGCAAGTAATCCCAAAATTCTCTTAACATATCTACACCATTTTTCCTATTTAGATCAATCAAACAATGTCTAACACTTTAACAATATAATCAATTCCAAGCTCAATCTTCCATAAACAACCCAACAAATTTATAACAATATATCTACATTAAACTTTATTCAATTACATACTAATCTTTTCCTCTTCAATTCTCATTTGATAGCACTCATCTTTTTCTTCAACAATATCTCAAAGTTTACAAATCATATCCACTTATCATCCATCCATATACTAACTATACATTCACTTTGATTCTTCACTTACATTGGTCAATAATTTTCTCAAGTTTCCAATTTTTTTTTAATATCCCATAACTAATTTCCATCAACTATTTATACCTTCCATGATTCACTCAGTAATTCATTGCTAATTTGTTCATATTAACCAAAAAAAATATTTTCTCATGCTACAAAATCATAATTAAATTTAAATACAACTTTCCTCTAAGTAAATCAATTGAACAAGATTTCAAACATGGTTATTAACTTCAATTATACCAAACACCAACCATTTTCTATTAAGCATTGATTTTTTTTTCACCATAATATTCATTTACTTAATTTAGTATTTTCCTGTTCATCACAAATTTGTAAACATACTTACTTCAACAATATACGTTAACAATTACTATCATATTTGATTTTACTTTTGATTCTTTTGAATTAAAATCCATATTCACATTTCCATCATTTTATGGATAAATTACCAAAGAATACTACCAAATACTTTATACTACATAATTCAAATTAAATCATGTCTATAGCATATATACGTGTTAAGTTATTGTAAACCTTTATTTTTTGACCAGGTCCAGTCTAATATTTTTAAACACTCCGAAAATAATTTTTATAATATATATTATTTTAATAATAATATAATATTATTATTTAATATATTAAAAATAAAATAGAAAAATTATAAGTATTTATTTTAAATATGATATTTATTTTTAATAATAAAAATAAAAATAAAAAATATATATATATAAAATAAAAATCGGAGGAATCGAAGAGTTGCGGCAATCCTCGCCGATCCTAGCAACGCAATGGCCTGAGTGCAATGCCCCAATCCTAGCAGCAATTGGCCAGCACCCCGTAGTGCCTCACAGAGGTCAATACCCAGTTAGCCACATGCCTCAGCAAGCCCAATCCCACGCTCACTGCCGATTTCACCAAAAACCTTATTAAGCTCGGACTCCATTTTTTATTTTTTTTCATGAATAGGTTTTATTTCCTTAACCAAACAGTATTAGTATTAGATTTCTTTTAATTTTCTGATAAATAACACAATTTAAAGATTGTAAAAGGACTTTTTTGATTTTGGCTGAGACAGCGAAATTTTGGGACTTCTTTTTCAACTTTTGGATTTTTTGTGCTTGATAAGTAGAGAAACAGGAAACAAATCAAAATTAAAAAACATTCTCATTCCCAAGGCAGCAAAGCCTTGATCTTGCTCAGCTAGAAATTGGGCATTGAGGCAGGCAGAAGCTTGGATCAATCTCTTCAATTTGGTGGACCCTCCAAACGTACGTAAGTTCTCTAAATTCAGTCCATTGAATAAACAATCATCTTCACCTTTCAAACTTCCATCACACTATTTGTATAATCAAATCCCCTTTATTAATTCAGATAGTAGCTAAGGTTTTACTTAAAGTAAATATGATCATTCAAATATTAGTCTAATTTCTCAAACCCCAATTAGTTTTACAACTTTTCAAAAACCCTAAACTGTTTTCCTAAAACCCTAACCCTCTAAACCCTAATTTCTAAATTAAAAACCCTAATCTTATCTTTCAAAACCCTAAAAACTTTAATTTGGTGATTCAAGATGTAAACCTAAATTTATACATTTATTGTTTTATTTAGTTTTAGATTTGATTATATGATTAGTTTTATCTTTTATGAATGATTTATTTATATGTTTTGATGAATGATTTATTTGATTTCGATATTTAATTTATCATGGATGGATGTTTTCTTTATAATTATTTATTTATCTTGGTATTAATAATGTAAGAGATGTGTTTCCACTTTGTAGATACCTCATTAATTAAGCTTCATGTAATTTAAATTATTTTTATGTTTTGGAATTAATGTAAAGGACACGTTTCCACCTTTTGATGGGTGTCCTATTTAGTTTTAGACATTGAACGATATAAGGACATGTTTCAATTCTTGGATGGGTATCCATTTATTTATTTTGTTTGAACATTGCTATGATTTTTAATAAAGTATTTATTTATTCTTATGATTGCATGTAGTATGGATAATATCATTATATTTAAGAATTATATAATATAAAGACATGAAAAGGAGGCCGGTTCCAATGAACTGGGCATTATAGGGGTGATGGGCCATTTCTCACCTTCCCCATACGTACCCAACTTTCTGAACTAATGGGGGATTGGAGATTCCTTAGGAATCGAGTCATCCACTTCTTTTTTTTTCTCTGTCCATCCGGATGGTGGCTCCATTTTCTCCGGACTTAGGCCTGTGTTCTCAAAGGTCCCGAGCCTAATAGTGCCAAAGTCGTAAGAACCATTCCACGTGGGAGTGGAGGTAAAAATCCCTGCTCACAGTGGCGACTCCACTGGGGATAAGAGAAGTTGATTCCGTTAGTCTTTATATTATTTTATTCTTTCTTATTATGAATTTGTCTATTACATCATTTAGATTGCATTGTGTACGTGAGTCAGGACGCCCGTATTACACGTGTTCTGTTATGTAAGGGATATCATACTTTTACTCAAGGTATGAAGATTGAGCATGGTATAACCACTCATAGCCTTGTACCTTTTGGTATATACTTGCTATGGGAACCTAAGCTTTTAAACCCAAAGACTAAATGTAACATCCTAAAATTTTTAAAAATTTCTAATTTTTGGAAAATTGGATAAAATAAATTATAATTTAAAAGGATAAATTAAATTAATATTTTAAATGAAAAATGAAGAAATTTTAAATGAAAAACTGGAATATATATGTGATATATATGCAAAATATACATAACATATATAAAAGTCAACACTTTTTAAGAGAAAAGGGTTTTTTGGTAATTAAATCTTATAAATTCAAAATTAATAAAATAATTCAAAAATAAATTATTTTTGAATGGAAAAGGGAAATTAGGACTTTTAATTTATTAAAAAATAATTAAATATTAAATATTAAATTATTTTAATATATATATATATGTGGTTTAAAAAAAAGATGAAAGGAAAAGAAATATTAAAAATCTTCTTCTTCTTCTTCTTCTCTTTCCTCTGGCTAAAAATTCCATGGGAGCTAGACCAAGGATTTTACTTCTTCCATACTCCATAAATTGAAGGATTAACAAGTTTCAAGTGGATTTTTGGTGATCTCCACCAAAATTAGTAAGTTTCCATCTCTTTTGTTTGAATTCCATGGAAGATGGTATTATGTGAAAATTTAGATTTTGATGTAGTATGTTATAATTGTTGGAATTGGTGTGTATGATGTTATTTTGGGTAGTTAACAATGATTCTAAGGTTAGATGGAAGAGATGATGGAGTTTGGTTAAAGAATGGTGAAGAGAGAGAATTTAGGGTTATGGATTTTTTGGGGTTTTGAAAACATGAACTCTAATTGTGCAAATTGGTTCTAAATGACTTGTTTTGATTCATAAACAAGTATTTTAAAGTCAAATATTGTATTTGGTGGTGTTGGGTTGGAGTTTCAGAATGGAAGTGATTTTCCAAAGTGGTTAAATTGTGTGATTTTATTTGTTTAAGCATGTTGTTTAGTGTTAAAAGTGATGAATATAAGTTTGGAATGAGTAATGGATTGTTTTGGAATGGAAAACCTTCAATGGGGGAAGGTTATGCCATTTTTGAGATTTTGTGTATAAGAGTTTATTTTTATAATGTAAATGATTTAAATGTATTAAAATATGTTTTTAATAATATAAGTAAACTTAAAACACTAATTTAATTGTAGTAGGATGGAATTCCAATATTGAAGTAAGGAAAGGCTAAATTTTTAAAAATTTGTAGGAGTGATGTGTAATTATGGTTTAATGTTGGAAATGCCATTAAATGTGATAATAAATGATTATTTGTTATCACATTTGGCTTAAGCATTGAGGGAGGTTGATTTGCTTCATCCAAGTGGTGAAGGGCAAGTTGGAAAGATTGGATTGAAGGTTCTTTTTAGCTTGCTTTGGGTTGCTAGTGGAGGTATGTACAAACTTTGAATATAATGTTTATATTTGCATAACATTTGGACTTAACACATTTTGGTTGGAAAATGTGTTAAGTTACTTGCTTCATTGAATGTGTATGAATAATATGCTATGACATTTGTAATGTCATATATGTGTTAAATGCATTATGAAAAGCCAATGATAATGGCTAAATTGTGTAGAATGTGAAATATGTATATTATGTGAAAATACCCAAAGTAATTGGGTAATGTGTTGTGAATGCAAAAATGAGATATGTGGAATAATGAAATGAATTGATATTGATAAAAATGAGAAAAGTGAGAAAAGTGAGAAAGATGTGAAAAATGAGAAAAGTGAGAAAAAAAAAGTGAAAATAAGTCAATGTGCCTAGATTGAATATGTGACAAAGAGAAAGAGATTAATAATGAGGCAAATGAATAAATTGTGTGTCTAGTATGTTATTCAATTTTCAGAGTTCTGGTTTTGGCGGCATGCCTATGATTGCCTACGGGCTAATTCTTGGAATGGTGAAAAAACTGGGTAGTAAGCCAGGCTAGCTGATAAATATGATGTTTTTGGGGGTGAAAAGACTGAGTCGTAAGCCTCAAAAACTGTAGCAGTCTAGCCGGGTTGAGGACTAAGATACTGGGGCCTAAGAGTTTAGCCGGGTTGAGGTCCAAGAGATTGGGGCTGTTACATTATCCATTGATATATTGCCTACGGGGCTAAGCACATGGTGTCATTATGGACCAAAGCATTAACTCTGAAATTTGAATAGCATATTAGATCCTTTTTGGGCCCATACTTGTCTTTATTTTAATGTGAATTATGAATTATGATATAATTGAGCAATATAATATTATGAGTTTCTTATGAAATATTTGAAAAATATAAGAAAGTGGATTGATGTGACATCTATATGCATTGTGCATTTGGTATTGCATTGGGTTATATTGTTATTATCAAAGTTTGTACCACTAGGCCAGAGAGTTCTTCTAGACCAGGTCGGGTCTAGACTTGTTGTAACACCACGATACCCCATATAAATACTGTACATATACCAGGTACACATACAATATGTATATAGAGTATAAGAATGTCACTTTTCATCACCATTATAACTCTTTACTTTAATTTTTAAAACCATAATACATTTAAATCATATGAAAGTATTTACAAAATGGTTATTCTTATCATGGTAATACATAAATATAAGTTACATTGTTTCTTCCAAAGATTCATTTATACAAATGAATACATTCTTATGAAAATACAGTATAATTACATGCATGCACCACCATCTAGTTGGTCTCGAACTATACTTGTCCTCGTTGTGACATAGTAGCTTATCTCCAGCTTCATCACCTATATACCTGCGCGATTAAGATAACCGCGCTAAGCTCGAAAGCTTAGTAGTACAAGTAACCATTAAAATATACAATATAAAGGAAACATACCTCATATGTTTAGTCTCATGTTTTAACATTTTCTTACTCTGTTTTCCCCTTTTTCAATGCATTCTTCATATAATCCTATTAACCTTATAGAGGATATACATATACACATATAACATAACCATCAAACATAATTCAATAAATTGATAGAACCTTCATATTATGATACTTACCAATTTCACCTCATACATATCATATATATCATTTTATACTTTATAATCGCATATTGCATATAACTTCACAAACCATATCTCCTTTCAATAATTCATGTATGTTATATAATCATATCACTAACCACAATTCATCATTCACAACTCACATTTCCAACAAAGGCAACATAGATCCCATTACTCATTTATTTCAACTTGTATATACATCACATTAACAACAAAGACAGACTCGGGCACAAAAGACACTAATATGTCATTCAAAGTTCAGAGTTAATGCTTTGGTTTTGTTATCACATTTATCAATATCATATACCCAACTAGGCTTCAAGGATTAAGTTCAACCAAGCTTCAAGGGGAGCAAAGCATGCTAAGCTTCTACCCAACTTGGCTTCAAGAACTAACCCAACCTAGCTTCAAGGGTGGTAACATCTCAATTAGGCTTCAAGGATTCAATCCAACCTAACTTCAAGAGATTGTTACACTTATTAGGCATGCCACCAACAACAAAACTCTGAAAATGAATAACACATTAGCCACACAATTCATTTATTATTTCATTATCAATTTCATTCTCATTCTCATCATCATTTACATCATCATAGCCAACCACAATGGCATCATTTAGGCAAAACATGCCTCATTTATCTCATTCTCAATATCATAGCCAACCACAATGGCTTTATACATCATCACCTCTCAATTTACATTTCATATTCCATCACAATATCACATTTCATAGTTCACCACACATTATCACATTTCATAGTTCACCACAATATCACATTATCACATTTCATAGTTCATCACAATATCACATTATCACATTTCATAGTTCATCACAATATCACATTATCACATTTCATAGTTCATCACAATATCACATTATCACATTTCATAGTTCATCACAATATCACATTATCACATTTCATAGTTCATCACAATATCACATTATCACATTTCATAGTTCATCACAATATCACATTATCACATTTCATAGTTCATCACAATATCACATTATCACATTTCATAGTTCATCTTTGATATTTATATACATAATCATTCATTACTCAAGTATGCACAATCAATTGCATTACCATATAAATTGGAATACACATCATACAAATCATATCCTCACATCTTTCACATTTCATAACATATATATATTGAATGCCTTCACATCTTATATGTATTAATGTATTATCATATCTCTTATCTTTTCATTGCATATACAATATTAATATTTATTTTAACAATATACTTATATGCAATCCAATAGGGTTTTGTACTTACCTCTAAAGAACTCACTCCCATATAACTTCTCTTCCATAGATCTTTCAATACTTGGATTAGGGGCAATTCCATCTCTTAAAACCTAATCCAAAAGTAATCATACACACTCACTTAGAAATACACATGAGATAATACAAATAAGAATCAATTAGGGCAAACTCAACACATGACACGCTCATCAACACGGGCGTGTTCCTGATCGTGCCCTAACTCCACAACACAGAAACATTGACACGCTCATAACCACGGGCGTGTCACTGGGCGTGTAATACATTATGTATCTCAAAAACATCAACACGTCCAATCAACAAGAGCGTGCTCATGGCCGTGTCAATTCTCCAAACTCACAGTAGCTATGACACGCTCAATAACACGGGCGTGTTACTGGTCGTGTCAATTCTACTGCTACACAGAACTTATGACACGCTCAATAACATGGGCGTGTCACTGCTCGTGCTACCAACTCCAGAAAACAGAACCAACGACACGCCTAACAAACTGGCCGTGTCTCTGGGCGTGTCCGACTAAAAACCCAGATTCCGGTCAACACACAACAACATCCAACAATACCCATCTTTTTATCATTACTCACTTCAAACAATCTTCATCAAACACACCCAAAAACCATAACAAACTTACCAAAACATCAACAACACTCAAAACACACACCAATCATCATTATAAACATCATTCATATACCAATTTATCAAATCCCCAAATTTCATTAAACTCAACCCTTATTCAACAATTCATCATCATCTTCACAAATAATCATATTATCATCATCCAATTACCAAATCAACACATATATATACTTAAATCTTTCAATATCATCATCATCACACATCAACCATACCAAACCCAACTCAAACAATGAAAATCAATTTAAAGAAATAAATACTTACTTGAATCCTTTATCAAATCTTCATCTCTATCATCAAATCTCTTGAATTCCTTAAGAAATTTGGTAAGAAAATCACATCTTTCTCTCTTTCTCTCTCTCTCTCTCTCTCTCTCTCTCTCTCTCTCTCTCTCTCTCTCGGCCAAGAAGAACGAAGAAGACGAAGAAGGAGTAGAAGGAAGAAGAAGTTTCTACTTCTTTCCTTTGTCCTTATCCATATATATATATATATATAATAATAATAATAATAATAATAATAATAACAATAACAATAACAATAGTAATAATAATAATAATACTTTAAATCTCCACCACATATTCTTTCTTTGATTTTCTTCTTCTCTTTTCTTTTTGTCTTTATTATTATTATTATTATTATTATTTAGTTATACAAATATATATACAACTCACTTATCCTTCACCATTATATATATCCCATGTATATGTGATGTATATGTATATGTCTTATATATATTATCCTTATATTTCACATATACACATATACATTAAATCCAAATACAACAACAATAACTCCAAAACTCTTAGGGTCTATTCCGGGATATTACACTTGTAGTTGAGCTTGTTGAGTTGCTATCGAGATCAGAAACACTACCAGCAGCATGTATATATTTTTATGTTATTGTACATTTTGAGTATTATGCATAATATATTATGTTTTGGATTTTACGTATTATATATTATAAAGAATGTTTGGGTCAATGTAATTGAAATGGGAGAGTAAGTGTGTTTTAAATTATATATATCTATATATATAAATGTTTGAGAAACTTGGTGAAATTGAGAAGTATGGTTGAGATGGTGATTGGAAATTATTTGGGAGTGTTTTCTTTTCGCAGGTTGAGTAATTGCTAAATTTTGGGATATCCAAATTACAGACAAAACTCTGGCGAATTTTTTCCAGAGATTTTGATATATATTATTTATTTTGGGTTCTTATAACAAGTAAAGAATATTTATATTCTATTTAATTTTTATATATTTAGAATTTGAAATTTGAAATTGGAAATGTAAAAAAAAAATTAGTAAACCTGTTTGTGACATTTTTGTACCGTATATGCGTATTTTACATATGCTAAAAATATGTATTGTACGTATATAGGGTATAAGGGTGTTACATTTATTTTGGTATCAGAGCCTAGGTTTGAGGTTCTCGACCTAGGTGGGATGATAGAGAGAAAATGGGGGATTTTAAAATAGTTTTTAATTGTAATACATGCAATGGCACTGGCAGTTTCTGATATCTGATATAGTATTTTCTGCTTTGTTTGCAGATATAGGTAGTCATGGCATCTCGGCCGCATCAGGTTGCTGAGGGTAGTGTAGAGAGTGTGGCTCCAGATGAGGGTAGAGATGGAGCTAGAGTTGTATCTGCTGGTGAGGCATCTATTTCTGTGCCTGTGAGACTAGCGACTGATGAGATTTTGCCTGGCTGGGTATGGCATATGGTAGAGTTACTAAGGCAAGCTCCAGTTCCGAAACCGCCACAGCCGCAGCCACAGTTGCCGATGAGGCAGTATGATAAAATGAGAAAGTATGGAGCTGAGGACTTTGTTGGTACTACAGACCCTGCTGTAGCAAAGCAGCGGCTAGACCGAGTTTAGAGGATATTTATTCAGTTACAGGCTAGTCCAGAAAAGAAGATTGATTATGCCATATCTCTTCTACAGAGAGATGCATATGATTGGTGGAAGACAGTTCCGCATGCTCTGGATGATCCACCAATCCTGACCTATGATGATTTCCTACGGGAATTTGAGTAGAAGTATACTCCAAGAGAGTATAAAGATGCAAAGAATATGTAGTTCCTGAGTCTGAGATAGGATACTAGGACAGTGATCTAGTATGAGATCGAGTTTATCCGGTTGAGTCACTATGATGGTGGGATCATTTCTGACTAGTTTGACAGGTGCAGGAGGTTTGAGGAGGGACTGAGACCCTCTATCATGTGTATCATCGCAGGCTCTCGGTATCGGAATTTTTCCTAGTTAGTTGCAGCTGCCAGGAGTGTTGAGAGGGCTCAAAGTCTTGCAGCAGCTGCTAGGGTTGAGGAGACCAGAGTTAGGAGACCCCATAGTGAGGTAGGTTCTTCATCAGTGAAGAGAGGTTGAGGGGGACATTTTCAGAGGTTTAGTAGGAGTCAGGGGCAGTTTGGCAGGTCAGTACAGCAGCAGAGATAGAGACAGAGACTTGCAGTTTCAGTGGCTAGTGCTCCAACCCCAGTGGCTCAGAGACCTACTCCACCTACTTGCGTTCATTGTGGTAGAGTACACGGAGGTGTCTGCTGGTGGAGAGGTGATTCAGGAGTGTGTTTTAGATGTGGGTCATCAGACCATTTTGTCAGAGATTGTCTCGAGCCACCAGAGGTTAGGCAGGCAGATACTGCTGCTTCTCGACCCAGTGTCAGAGGGGGTCGTGGTGGCAGAGGTTTTAGTAGAGGTGGTCAACCTGGGTTTAGTCAAAGAGGAGGCTCTACATCTGGAGGCAGGAGGCTAGATGAGGCTGGGCCATCTCAGCAGGTTTATGTGATGCAAAGACAGCCGGATGCTTCAGCTATCATTGCGGGTACATTTTCTTTATTTGGTATTCCAGTCCTTGCTCTATTAGATCCTGGATCTACGCATTCATACATAAGTGCATCTATCTTGCCTATGACTAAATTACATTCTGAGTCCTTAGGATTTGATGTTTTGGTCACAAATCCTTTAGGGCATAGTGTTGTGGTGAGTAAGGTGCACCGAGATAGTCTAGTTATTGTTCAGGATGAGGAGTTTCTCAGTGACCTAATTGAGATGCCTTTCTGGGAATATGATCTGATTTTGGGCATGGATTGGTTATCCAAGCATGGGGCTAGGGTAGACTATCAAAAGAAATGTGTTACTTTGAGAACACGGGATGGTAGGGATGTTATAGTATCTAGTGAGTAAAGGTATCTTTCATCCATGTTTGTTTTAGCTGTTTCAACTGGGAGGATGATTCAGAAGGGATGTGAGGCTTATCTTGCTCATGTTGTATATACTAGAGTAGTGGGATCCCTGCTTGAAAGTAAACCCACAGTTGCCAAGTTTCTAGATGTTTTTCCTGATGAGTTGTCAAGGGTACCTCCTGAGAGAGAAGTGGAGTTTAGTATCGATTTGTTGCCTGGTACTACTCCTATCTCTATGACCCCTTATCGGATGGCACCTACTGAGTTGAGAGAGTTGAAGGTGCAGTTGCAGGAGTTATTGGATAAAGGGTTTATCCGCCCTAGTGTGTCCCCGTGGGGAGCACCTGTGTTGTTTGTGAAGAAGAAGGATGACACCATGAGATTGTGTATTGATTATAGGCAGTTGAATAAGGTGACCATCAAGAACAAGTATCCTTTGCCTCGGATAGATGATCTCTTTGATCAGTTGAAGGGAGTAGCAGTATTCTCTAAGATTGATCTTAGATCAGGGTACCATCAGTTGAGAGTCAGAGATGTGGATGTACCCAAGACAACTTTTCACACTAGGTATGGGCATTATGAGTTTCTAGTGATGCCCTTTGGATTGACAAATGCACTAGCAGCTTTTATGGATTTGATGAACAGGGTATTCATACCATTTTTGGATCAGTTTGTGGTAGTCTTCATTGATGACATCTTGGTGTATTCGCGTAATGAGGAGGATCATGATAGACATTTGCGGATCGTATTGCAGACTTTGAGAAAGAAGCAGTTGTATGCGAAGCTGTTTAAGTGTGAGTTCTGGCTCGATCAGGTAGCTTTTCTTGGTCATGTGGTTTCAACAGAGGGTATTAGAGTTGATCCGAGTAAAGTTGAGGCTATCTTGAATTGGAGTCCGCCGAAGACTGTGACAAAGGTTAGAAATTTTTTGGGATTGGCAGGTTATTATCGTCGATTTGTGAAGGGTTTTTCTATAATAGCTACACCACTCACCAGATTACTTCGGAAAGGAGTTAAATTTGTGTAGATAGATTGGTATCAGGTGAGCTTTGAGCAGTTGAGGGAGATGTTGACTCAAGCTCCTGTCCTTACCCTGCCTGTAGAAGGTAAACCATATGTGATATACAATGATGCTTGACATAGTGGTTTAGGTTATGTTCTGATGCAGGAGGGTAGAATCATTGCTTAAGCCTCTCGACAGTTGAAACTGCATGAGCTGAATTATCCGACGCATGATTTGGAATTAGCAGCAATAGTTTTTTCCTTGAAGATTTGGCGGCATTATTTGTATGGGGAAAAGTGTTTCATTTATACAAATCACAAGAGTTTGAAATACCTGGGTATTCAGAGAGAGCTGAATCTTCGGCAGAGAAGGTGGTTAGAGTTGATTAAAGACTACGACTGTTTGATTGATTATCATCTTGGTAAGGCAAATATTGTTGCTGATGCCTTGAGTCGAAAGTCTTTGGCAGGTTTGACTGCTTATTCGCTCTCGTTGCTTGTTGAGTTGAGAGCATTGCACGCTAGATTTGAATCTTCTGATATGGTGCTTTGATGGCTCAGTTGCAGTTAAGGCCAGTCTTGTTGGATCATATTAGGGAGGCTCAGTTGGCAGATGAGAGAATTTAGAAAATTGTGTTGGTTTGTTAAAAGAGGGAAAGTCGAGACTTTTATGTGAGGGATGATGGCAGTTTATGGTACAGAGATAGATTGTGTATTTTTGATGATGCAGAATTGAAAAGAATGATATTAGAGGAAGCACATCAGTCACTTTTTGCTATGCACCCTGGGAGTACAAAGATGTATCAGGACTTGAAGCAACATTATTGGTGGTCGGGAATGAAGAGGGACATAGCAGAGTTTGTATCCAGATGTCTCATTTGTCAGAAAGTGAAGGCTGAGCACCAAGTTCCTTCAGGGTTGCTCCAACTTTTATCAGTGCTAGAGTGGAAATGGGAGTGAGTGATAATGGATTTTGTGACTGGACTGCCTTTGACCGAGAAGAAGCATGATGCAATCTGGGTGATAGTTGATTAGATGATGAAGACAACTCATTTTCTTCTAGTTCAGATGGATTTTTCTCTTGATAGGTTGGCTGAGCTGTATATCAATGAGATAGTCAGGTTGCATGGAGTCCCAGTTTCTTTGGTGTCGGATCGAGATCCCTAGTTTACTTTGAGGTTTTGGAAGAGTTTGTATCATGCTTTGGGCTCTCAATTGCATTTTAGTACTGCTTTTCATCCTGAGACAGATGGATAGTCAGAGAGAGTGATACATATTCTGGAGGATATGTTGAGGAATTGTATCATTGATTTTATTGGGAATTGGGACAGATTTTTGCCATTAATTGAGTTTGCTTATAACAACAGTCATCAGTTGAGTATTGGGATGACTCCTTATAAGGCTATATATGGCAGGAGATGCAGACACCTTTGTGTTGGGATGAAGTTGGAGAAAGTAAACTGGTTGGTCCAGATTTGATTAAGGAAACAAAGGAGAAAGTGAAAGTGATTCGGGGTCATTTGAAAGCAGCTTTAGACTGATAGAAATCCTATTCAGATTTAAAGAGAAGAGACATAGAGTTTAGTGTGGGAGATAAAATGTTTTTGAAGGTGTCTCCATGGAAGAAGATTTTGAGATTTGGCTACAAAGGGAAGTTGAGTCCTCGTTTCATAAGACCATATGAGGTGTTGGAGAGAGTTGGTCCAGTGGCTTATAGACTAGCTTTGCTGCTTGAGTTGGATCGAATACATAATGTTTTCCATGTCTCGATGCTTTGGAGATACAGGTCTGACCCATCTCATATTTTGTCAGTGGAGTCCATTGAGGTGAGTCCAGATCTGACTTACGAGGAAGAACCAGTGGCGATTTTAGCACGAGAGGTTAAAGAATTGAGGAATAAGAGGGTGCCACTTGTGAAAGTCCTTTGGAGGAATCATGCCATTGAGGAGGTGACCTAGGAAAGTGAGTAGGTGATGTAGAGTCAGTTTTCCCATTTGTTCCAGACTTGAGGATAGGTAATTTTGAGGACGAAATTTGTTTTAGGGGGAGAGAATTGTAACATCCTAAAATATTTAAAAATTTCTAATTTTTGAAAAATTGGATAAAATAAATTATAATTTAAAAGGATAAATAAATTAATGATTTTAAATAAAAAATGAAGGGATTTTAAATGAAAAAGTGGAATATATATGTGATATATATGCAAAATATACATAACATATATAAAAGTCAACACTTTTTAAAAGAAAAGGGTATTTTGGTAATTAAATCTTATAAATTCAAAATTAATAAAATAATTCAAAAAAAAATTATTTTTGAAAGGAAGAGGAAAATTAGGACTTTTAATTTATTAAAAAATAATTAAATATTAAATATTAAATTATTTTAATATATATATATATATGGTTTAAAAAAAGATGAAAGGAAAAGAAATATTAAAAGTCTTCTTCTTCTTCTTCTCTTTCCTTAGGCCGAAAATTCTGTGGGAGCTAGACCAAGGATTTTACTTCTTCCATACTCCATAAATTGAAGGATTAATAAGTTTCAAGTGGATTTTTGGTGATCTCCACCAAAATTAGTAAGTTTCCATCTCTTTTCTTTGAATTCCATGGAAGATGGTATTATGTGAAAATTTGGATTTTGATGTAGTATGTTATAATTGTTGGAATTGGTGTGTTTGATGTTATTTTGGGTAGTTAACAATGATTCTAAGGTTAGATGGAAGAGATGATGGAGTTTGGTTAAAGAATGATGAAGAGAGAGAATTTAGGGTTATGAATTTTTTGGGATTTTGAAAATATGAACTTTAATTGTGTAAATTGGTTCTAAATGACTTGTTTTGATTTATAAACAAGTATTTTAAAGTCAAATATTGGATTTAGTGGTGTTGGGTTGGAGTTTGAGAATGGAAGTGGAGATTTAGGGTTTTGGAAAAGTGATTTTTCAAAGTGGTTAAATTGTGTGATTTTATTTGTTTAAGCATGTTGTTTAGTGTTAAAAGTGATGAATATAAGCTTGGAATTAGTAATGGATTGTGTTGGAATGGAAAACCTTCAATGGGGGAAGGTTATGCCATTTTTGAGATTTTGTGTATGAGAGTGTATTTTTATAATGTAAATAATTTAAATGTATTAAAATATGTTTTTAATAATATAAATAAACTTAAAACACTAATTTAATTGTAGTAGGATGGAATTCCAATGTTGAAGTAAGGAAAGGCTAAATTTTTTATAATTTGTAGGAGTGATGTGTAATTATGGTTTAATGTTGGAAATGGCATTAAATGTGATACTAAATGATTATTTGTTATCACATTTGGTTTAGGCATTAAGGGAGGTTGATTTGCTTCATCCAAGTGGTGAAGGGAAAGTTGGAAAGATTGGATTGAATGTTGTTTTTAGCTTGCTTTGGGTTGCTAGTGGAGGTATGTACAAACTTTGAATATAATGTTTATATTTGCATAACATTTGGACTTAACACATTTTGGTTGGAAAATGTGTTAAGTTACTTGTTTCATTGATTGTGTTTAAATAATATGCTATGACATTTGTAATGTCATATATGTGTTAAATGCATTTTGAAAAGCCATTGATAATGGCTAAATTGTGTAGAATGTGAAATATGTATATTATGTGAAAATACCCAAAGTAATTGGTTAATGTGTTGTGAATGCAAAAATGAGATATGTGGAATAATGAAATGAATTGATATTGATAAAAAATGAGAAAAGTGAAAAAAGTGAAAAAAAATGAGAAAGATGTGAAAAATGAGAAAAGTGAAAAAAAAATGTGAAAATAAGGCAATGTGCCTAGATTGAATATGTGACAAAGAGAAAGAGATTAATAATGAGAAAAATGAATAAATTGTGTGTCTAGTATGTTATTCAATTTTCAGAGTTCTGGGTTTGGCGGCATGCCTATGATTGCCTACGGGCTAAATGCTGGAATGGTGAAAAGACTGAGTCATAAGCCAGACTAGCTGATAAATATGATGTTTTTGGAGTGAAAAGACTGGGTCGTAAGCCTCAAAAACTGTAGCAGTCTAGCTGGGTTGAGGACCAAGATACTGGGCCTAAGGGTCTAGCCGGGTTGAGGTCCAAGAGACTGGGGCTGTTACATTATCCATGGATATATTGCCTACAGGGCTAAACACATGGTGTCATTATGGACCAAAGCAGTAACTCTGAAATTTTAATAGCATATTAGATCCTTTTTGGGCCCATGCTTGTCTTTGTTTTAATGTGAATTATGAATTATGATATAATTGAGCAATATAATATTATGAGTTGTGCTTATGAAATATTTGAAAAATATAAGAAAGTGGATTGATGTGATATCTATATGCATTGTGCATTTGGTATTGCATTGTGTTATACTGTTGTTATCAAAGTTTGTACCACTAGGCTTCGGCTTAGCGCAATTATTTCCATCGTGCAGGTGACAGAGTAGACCCAACTGAGCCAGAGAGTTCTTCTAGACCAGGTCGGGTCTAGACTTGTAGTTGAGCTTGTTGAGTTGCTGTCGAGATCAGAAACACTACCAGCAGTATGTATATATTTTTATGTTATTGTACATTTTGAGTATTATGCATAATATATTATGTTTTGTATTTTACGTATTATATATTATAAAGAATTTTTGGGTCAATGTATTTGAAATGGGAGAGTAAGTGTGCTTTAAATTATATATATATCTATATATATAAATGTTTGAGAAACTTGGTGAAATTGAGAAGTATGGTTGAGATGGTGATTGGAAATTATTTGGAGTGTTTCTTTTTGCTGGTTGAGTAATTGCTAAATTTTGGGATATCCAAATTACAGAGAAAACTCTAGTGAATTTTTTCTAGAGATTTTTATATATATTATTTATTTTGGGTTCTTATAACAAGTAAAGAATATTTATATTCTATTTAATTTTTATATATTTAGAATTTGAAATTTTAAATTGGAAATGTAAAAAAAAATTTAGTAAATCGGTTTGTGACATTTTTGTACCGTATATGCATATTTTACATATGCTGGAAATATGTATTGTACGTATATAGAGTATGAGGGTATTACACTAAAGCTCATTGTAGACCCTTAATTTTTGATCCAGTCCGGTCAGTTTTTTTTATATAGTCCAAAATAATTTTTGTGGTATTCTAATTAAATAATATTTATTTTAGTATTTATAATTTATAATTTTTAATAAAAATAAAAATAGTGAAGTTAATAAAAAATATAGTAATAAAAATAAATAAACAAAAATAATAAATAATAAATAAATAAATAAATAAAAATAAAAATTGGCTACGGAAAAATCGACAAAATTCGTCGCCGAAAGTAGAATTGGCTAAGGCCAATTCGCCCGCAGGAATTTCCTGCTAGCTAAATGGCCTTGGGCCATTTTGCCGAAGGAAATTCCTACGGCAAATTTTGTGGCCGCCCAGCCAGCGCACGCAGTCACTCACAATTTTCTCCAGCTCTCGCATAACGCCCAGCCAGTCCTCGCAAATCCTCGCAGTTTTGGCCAACGCTCGTAGTTTTCGACAGCAAAATTTTCCAACGCAATTTTTTTCGAAACCAAATTCTATTTGGTTTCAGTTTCTTTTCCTAATTAATTTTAGTTCCCTTAAACAATTATAATTAGGTTTAGGATTTTTCCTATAAATAAGAATTTAAAATTCAGAATTAGGAGATTGGGAGGGATCGAAAATTTATTTTACTAGAGTTGAACTTGGAACTTTGGATTTGAGAGGAGTAAGAAGAAGCAATCAATCCATCAAAGGCAGCAACCTTGCCTTTGTTATTGTTCATCTAGAAATCAATTTTTGGTGCAACCAACAAACGGAGGTTTGAATCTCTATTTTCTTTATTTATTTCTTTACAGTAGCTTCATCATTCAAATTAAATTAATTGTTTCATCATACAAATTGATCAAAACCTTAAAAACCCTAAAATGTTTCTTCTAAAACTTCAAAAGCCCTAAATCATTTCTTATGTTTCCAAAAACTTTAAAACCCTAACCTAATCTCTTTTTTAAAAATCCAGTAGCCTTATTTTAAGCATCAAAAGCTTTAACCCTAATTAATCCTTCTTTCCAAAATCACACAGTAAGCATTATTCTTTTAAAAATAACACTAGTTTCTTCCAATTTCAAAACCCTATTTTCTAAATCTTAAACCCTAAAATCTTAATTTTCAACACCAGAACCTAAAACCCTAAAAGCCAGTTTTTAAAATCTTCCGAGTGCGGCCCCAGACCTCGTCAGGGGCACTGCCCCCTTGACCCCGCCCGATAATCGGCTAGCAGGACCGCCGTATGGGCTCGGGTCAATATTTATTTATGTATTATAAGTCTTTATGTTTAGCTTCCTTTGTTATGATTATTCAAATTACAGTAGCTTTATTCAAAATATAAACTTAAGCCCTAATTTATTCAAACCATAAATCCTAATTCTGTTTTCAAATCTTCATAGTAGTTTTTTATAATTTTATTCACTGAGATATTTTAATCTTTCAAATAACTCCATTAAAGACTTTCTATATTTGTTTCATCTAAAAATATTTAAGTAGTTATTATAGTCAATATTAAAACCATACTTAACTTTGATCACGGTAAAGCATCAAATCCTAAATTATAATCTGCAAAATCAAGGTTTCAAACCATAAAACCCTAATTCATGAAATTTGCTTAAAACCCTAACTAAACCTACCTTTTTTTTAAAGTCATAGTAACATTATTTCCATAAAACATCCAAAACCTTAAATCTTTTAAACATCTAGTAGCTATGCTATTGGTTTAAAATATTTCTCAAAATCCTAGTTATTGAGCATAAAACTCTAGAAATCCTAAATAATGTATGGATCCCTAAAGTTAATTTATTTACTATTTTATTTACATTGGATGAATGTTTATTATATATTTTGATTGATGTTTGATATCTTTGATGAATGATTTATTTATTATGAATGGTTATTTACTTTTATCGATTTATTTTGATTTCCAAATGTTGTAAGAGGTATGTTTTTACTTTGTGGGTACCTCATTAATTAATTTCTATGTAATTTAAATTACTTTTATATTTTGGACCAATGTAAAGGACATGTTTCTAACTTTCGGTGGGTGTCCTATTTAGTTTAGACATGAACAATGTAAGGACATGTTTCCATCCTCGGATGGGTGTCCATTTATTTGCTTTGTTTGGACATTGCTTTGATTTTTAATATAACAATGCTTTATTTCAATTGTTGTGTGTAATATGGATAATATTGTTATTCTTAAGAATTTTATAATATTAAGACCTGCAAAGGAGACCGGTTCCTATGAACCGGACGTTGTGGGGGGTGTTGGGCCATTTCTCACCTTCCCCACACGTACCCAACTTTCCTAACCCTTTAGGGGCTGGGGATTCCTTAGGAATCGAGTCATCCACCCCTTTTCTTTTTCCCAGCCCGTCCGGGTGGCAACTCCATTTTCTCCAGACCTAGGTCCATGTTCTCTAAGGCCCCGAGTCTAAACAGTGTCGAAGTCGCAAGAACCATTACACTGAGAGTGGGGGCAAAAATCCCCGCTCACACTTATGTAATTGACCTAGTTATTTTCCTTAGGTTTTACTCTAAATGCTTGTTGTTTGACAATGATTGATATATCTTGGTTTTAACTATGGCTTATTTGGTTTGTTCTTTTTCTAATATGACCAACCTATATTGTAAGCTCAAAAATAATTCTTTTCCTTTAAGATCCAAAAGACCAAAACTATTTTCAAAATTTTCAAGAAGGTCTTTGGACATTAAAACCTTTTCGAGTATGGGTGAAAAATCTTTTTCCACCTTATGGTTCAAACTTAAAAAGCCTAAAGGCTATGAAACAAAGTTATCTTATACTTCTTCTAAAAATTACAAAGAGCTTATAAATATTTAGGTCAATTATGAAATATTAAAAATAAATTATGAGCCTAGCTTATAGCAAGAATCATTAATCATGGGCTTGTTTTTGACATGAATCAATGGTTGCTTTTTTCAAAAAAGAAATCTATTTATAATAGACCTCTTAATTTAGTTTTAATCTAATATAGCATAAAAGCTATTTTAATTGAGATTCAATGGATTAAAACCTAATTAATGAAAATTATCATGGATCGACTTCTATATTAGAAAATGCAATTATTGGTTAAACCGTTCGAGGGAACTTTTCAAAAATAAAATATCCATGTTGGTATTTTGTTGACCATAGGCCTAGAAAAAGAGACTCGTCATTAGCGTGTGGAAGTTATAAGGTTGGAAAGAACATCCTAATTATCTTTGTTTGTTTTGTTATTTGTGCATACATGCATACACATATTGCATAACATATCATTAATCCTTTCTGGCTTACAGACCTGGAGTACAGTAGTTCAAGAGCGTACGATAACCCTACCTACACCAGTGATGTAGAATCAAATAGCAACTCAATTACCTTCTCACCAAGAGCAATGGATCCCAATCAGATTCAAAGAATGGTGGACGACGCCCTCAATACCAAGATGGAAGAAGTAAAGGAGGTCCTGTATGAGACTATTAGGAGCCAACTGGCAGCACTTTTGGGGAATACTGCTAACGCATTTACCAGCACTAAGAAGCCCAAGGATAAAGGGAAGGCTAAGGTCGGTGAAGCGGCCTCTGATGATGACAAGGTAATGATTGATGATGATGACTGGGCTCAATACTTTCAAGATTCGCAAGATAAGAGGAAAGAGCCAAAGGTTGTGGAAAGGTTAGCAGAAAAGACTAAAATTTCAAATGTTGAGAAACTAATTGCTGATTTAGAGAAGAAATTTGAGAAGAAGCTAAAAATTGAAGAAATGTCAGAGGTTGACAAGTTATTCGAACAAGATGAGGAGGTCCCTTATAAGTTCAAGATGCCTTCCTTCGCTAGGTACAATGGTACAATGGCAATACATCACTGCCATGTAGTCTGCCAAAGCTACTAAGGCTCAAACTCTAAGGTATTTCATGCTCTCCTTGGATCATGTTGTGAAAAATTGGTTCAATACCTTGGAAGAAAGTATCCAAAAAGATTGGGACATGTTGTATAAAGCCTTCATTCAACAGTATGGGTAAAATGTTGAGGTGGAAGTTACCTTGATGGAGATGGAGACCATTAGGAAAAGACTAAATGAGAACTTTGTTGATTATGTAAAGATATGGAGAAATAAGGCTGCACTTCTTAAAAGGAGGCCTGATGAGTCAGACTAGATCATAATGATAGTCAGAGGCATCCTGTCTAATCTCTGTGAGAGGCTATCTCACACCCTTATAAGGGACTTTAAAGACCTTTTGCAAGCTGACTTGCAAATCGAAGAGTGGGAAAGGGAGAAGAACCGCTTTTAGGTAAGAAGGAATGAGAAAGGGAATTACCAGTCGGGTAATCAAAGTAAGCAAAAGGAAGTTGATATTAATGTGATTGGTCAAGGAAATAGAAGATAGTTCTCAGAGTTGGGGAAATCTCTATATTGGGTTTTCAACAAGCTACAAAATAAGGGGTTGTTACAACCATTGGCTCCTCGATCGCTACATAATCCTTTGCCACCAAACTTTGTTGCCGAGGCCTTATATCAATTTCATAAATGCAAGGGCATGAGATGGATAAATGTGCTCTTCTAAGGCAAGAGATCTAAGATTTGATTGAAAGTGGAAAGTTGCCTGAGCCTAATAAGCCCAATACCAAGAGCAATCCTTTGCCTAAATTTGAAAGAGTACCTCTGCTAGTAACCTTCATGATAGGAAAAGCATTGGAGGAAGATTTTTTCTTATCCTCTTTTCAAGATGAGAATATTCAAGATGTGGAGAGAGAAGAAGCTCAACTCAACAAACCTCCCTTAGCTTGAAGTGTTGCTCTTTTTATTTTGCTTTCTTTATTACTTATTTAGAACAATTATGTTTTTAAAATTAAGATTATTTGAATATATTACTTTCATTCAATTTTTAATGGTATTTGTTCATTTTGGTGCTCAACATATGACGAGTCTACCTTGATATTCATGAGTTAGTGTATCTATGCATCATGATTTGAATGACTTTACTAGTGGAGGGAATTGTTCTATAACATTGAGCTGTGTATGCTTACTTAGAGAGATCTCCTGCATAATTACCTTTGTCTAAGTCCTAGTCAATCTTAGAACTTTCAAGGCAAAATTGAACTCTGCTTATTTAAGGGAGAGATGATCTAGGAATTGTTTGATGAACTAACAACTGGTATCTACCCATTTAAATATCAATCCCAAGTTGTCCCTTTGAGCCTTCATGAAATTTTAGCTTTCTCTTTATTGGCTTGTAAGCCCAATGACCCATCATGAGCTGCTGTAACTCTTATAACAAATCTAAGGATCACTAAGGTGAAAAGGCAAAAACATCAAAAAAAAAAAGAAATGTATAGTCAAGACCCTAAGGATAGTTAAAGTTCTCAAGACCATAAGGGTAGTTGATGTCCGCCTAATACTAGACCTAATATCTCTAATCCATCAGGAAAACAAATGATTTATCCTTGTCGAAGCAAACTCAATCTACTCCACTCATCCATAGTCAGAAGCATAGAATGGTGCGAACAAAACAATCTTCTTAGAGTTGGACCCAAAAAGGAAAAAAAAAAGAAAAGAAAAAAGAAAAAAAACAAAAAAACAAAAAACAAAAAACAAAAAAACAAAAAAAAATAAAAAGAGAAAGAAAGAAGAAAAAAAAAGAAACATAAAAAAGCGGGTCTTGAGTTTGTATAAAAGCAAAAGGAAAAGATGAAGATCGTCTTAATCAATTCTATATTTCTTCCAAGGAGATAGAAGGAAATTAGAGTATAGCAAAGATTGCCCCCAACTAGCTATTACTCCAATAGAAAATCATAGTATGAAGATTTTTCAACAGGGTCACATCAGCTCCGATCTCAAAATGGCTTTCATTTAACCCATGTCCCTTATAGACCCCATTTTAAGCCTATCAAAGACCGGTTGATCTCTCTTGGTAGGTAGAGTCTGTTAGTGGAGATAGTTTGAATAAGCGTACATATGAGATGGACAATATTCAAAATCAATGAGACCTTTGGCCAAGTAATGTGCATGTGCCTATCTAAAGTGCAATAGTTCTTGCTCAAATAGAAATGATTCCCGAGTTTAGTATGGTAACTAGGGTTGTCATGTTATAGATATGTTAATTCCAAAAATTGAGTCCTGAGGTATAATGACACTGACTTGACAGAACTAAAATATGAAGATTTTTAAAAAAATGTTTTGCCATACAAAGCCTTCAAGTTAAAAGAAGTTTGTTGAACCATCGAATCTCAAAGAACACATTGGGCAAATTAAATGATTATTGGCAAGGTTGTGAAAAAGTTACCAACTGACATGCTAAATCCTAATTTGAAATGGATGTATCTCCACTACTTAGGCCTCCACTGCTAATATTTTCAACATCTTGAAGATAGAAGCCATTGTAGACCCTTAATTTTTGACCCAGTCCGGTCCTTTATATTTTATATAGTCCAAAATAATTTTTGTGGTATTTTAATATTTATTTTAGTATTTATTATTTATAATTTTTCATAAAAATTAAAAATGGTGAAGTGAATAAAAATAAAAATAAAAAAATAAAAAAATAAAAATAAATAAAAATAAAAATCGGCGACGAAAAAATTCGTCGCCGAAAATAATTAGCCCAGACCATTTCGCCGCAGGAAGCAGCGCACCCATTTCCTCGCAGCCCATTGCAATTTTCGCCAGCAAAATTTTTTCAACGCAATTTTTTCCGAAACCAAATTCTATTTGGTTTCAGTTTCTTTTCTTAATTAATTTGAGTTTCCTTAAACAATTAGAACTAGGCTTATAAATTTATCTATAAATAACACTAAAAAACACAGAAAAGAGGGGATCGAATTGGATTTTGAGGAGAACTTTGAATTTGGGACTTCAGATTTGAGAGGAACAAGCAAAGCCATCAACAATTTATCAACGGTAGCAACCTTGCCTTTGTCTCCGTTCATCCAGAAGTTAATTTTGGTGGAACCAACTACGCAGGTATGATCCTTAATCATAAAATACTCATAGCTTTGTCTTGTATTATCTACTCTTTATCAAAGTGAACAGCAGACACCTTGTGAAGTAAACAATCAAAAGAAGATATCAAATCAGGGGGGTATGGAAAGCCCATTGCTTGAGAAAGTTCCAATAATCTTGCAAAGAGAAGAAATATGTGCTTGTGTGAAGAACTAGACAACAAAAACATCAATCAAAGCTTGCATGGAAAAAATCTTTGGTTTGAGCCTACATAGGGGGCAAAGTTTCTCCTTGCCAATTTTTTGAGTTTATATACCAAACATTTTCAAACTCACTTGCAAATATTTCACCATGCAGGGGGCAAGGAGAAGATATAAGGGCCAACTAAAAATAGCTGAATTTTTGCAAAAGGAAGAATAAAAGAATGGAACAACAAGTTAAGCCAGAATCCTCAACTGATAAAAGGTCAGTCAAATCCAATTCAATCTCGAGTCCAAGTACCCAGTCATGGGTCCAAGTACCCAAATTAAATTCAGTTAGGATCAAGTATCCAAATCTAGTTAGGATGGAGTATCCAAATCCAGTTAGGATCAAGTATCCCAATCCAATTTAGGATTGAGTATCCCAATCCAGTTAGGATTGAGTACCCAAATCCAGTTAGGATCGAGTATCCAAATCCAATTTAGGATCGAGTATCCAAATCCAGTTTAGGATCGAGTATCCAAATCCAGTTTAGGATCAAGTATCCAAATCCAGTTAGGATAGAGTATCCCAATCCAATTTAGGATCGAGTATCCAAATCCAGTTAGGATCGAGTATCCAAATCCAGTTAGGATCGAGTATCCAAATCCAGTTTAGGATTGAGTATCCAAATCCAGTTAGGATCGAGTATCTAAATCCAGTTTAGGATTGAGTATCTAAGTCTAGTTTAGGATCGAGTATCCAAATCTAGTTTCAGGTCCAGAACCCAAAATTACCCTTAGGTCCAGAACCTAAAATTATCCTTGAGTCCAGAACTCAAGCCGGGTCTAGAACCCAAAACCTCAACCATTTCAGAAAAATTAAGTCTTATTGCTTTTCACTCTCTTTTACTAAAAGTCTCAAATTGTTCAAGCAGGGGGAAAACTGTAGACCCTTAATTTTTGATCCATTCCGGTTCGTTATATTTTATATAGTCCAAAATAATTTTTGTGGTATTTTAATATTTATTTTAGTATTTATTAATTTTTAATAAAAATTAAAAATGGTGAAGTGAATAAAAATAAAGATAATAATAATAAATAAATAATAAATAATAAAAAAACAAATAAAAATAAATATCAGCGACGGAAGAATCGGCGATAAAAAAATTCGTCGCCGAAAATAATTGGCCAAGGGCCATTTCGTCCGCAGGAAGCTCTTGCGGTGAAATGGCCTGGCAGCCGGCAATTCACCCATTTCCTCGCAGCCCGTAGCAATTTTTGCCAGCGAAATTTTTTCAATGCAATTTTTTCCGAAACCAAATTCTATTTGATTTTGGTTTCTTTTCCTAATTAATTTGAGTTTCCTTAAACAATTAGAACTAGGCTTATAAATTTTCCTATAAATAACATTAAAAAACACAAAAAAAGGGGGGATCGGACTAGATTTTAAGGAGAACTTTGAATTTGGGACTTCAGATTTGAGAGGAACAAGCAAAGCCATCAACAATTTATCAAAGGCAGCAACCTTGCCTTTGTCTCCGTTCATCCAGAAGTTAATTTTGGTGGAACCAACTACGCAGGTTTGATTCTTAATCATAAACTACTCATAGCTTTGTTTCTTTGATTCATAATAATATACATAAAAAACTTTGATCTTTGAATATGTAATAACTTGATCTTCGTTTCAAAAACCTTAAATGATTTCTTCTGTTTCCAAATACCTTAAAAACCCTAATTTCTTCCTTTTGGTTCCAAAAACTTTAAATCGTTTCTTCTATTTCCAAAAACCCTAAAAATTACTTTTCTGTTTCTTCTAAAACTTAAGAACCCTAACCTATTTCTTCAAAACCTTAAAACCCTAAATTTTTCCTTCTATTTCCAAAAACCCTAAAAAATACTTTTCTTTTTCCAAAAACCTTAAATCGTTTTTCCTATTTCCAAAAGCTTTAAAAAACCCTAAACAATTTTCTTCTAATCCTTTTCCAAAATTTCCAAATGTTTTGTTAAATATCCAAACTCTAAACTCACTTTACAGTTTCTAAAAAATCATAATTACTTTATAAAACTAAACTATTTTCTTCAACTCCAAAACAAAAATAGTAAACTCCAAACTAGTTAATCAAAACCCTAAGTTTTCCTAAACCCTAATTCCCTCAAAACCAAAACTGTAAACCCTAGTTTTCCTAAAGCCTAATCCTTAAAACCTTAAAAGCTTATAAACCTAAACATTCAAACTCATTACAGAAAACCCAAAACAACTATCCAGTTACCAAGAGCTATAAACCTAATGTTTTATTATTTTAAAACCCTAATTTCATAATGTTACCCCTAAACCCTAACTTGATTCATGAAATCCTAATCCATTTTAATTCTCTTAAAACTTACAATAGCCTAAACAAATGATAATAATAATACTAAAATCCCAAAACCCTAAATGTTAATTAAAGAACTTTAAATAGAAACCATAAACCCTAATTTGTATCTTTACTCGCTTTATTTAATTTTATATTTGATTATGTAGTCTATTATATGCTTTGATTTATTTTCAATGCTTTGGTGATTGATTTATTTTCAATGCTTGATTTATTTAATTTATCATGGATGGATATTTTCTTTATTATTATTATTTGCTTGTTTTAGTATTAAAAGTGTAAGAGGTATGTTTCCACTTTGTGGATACCTCATTAGTTAAATATCATGTAATTTAAATTGATTTTATATCTTAGACCAATGTAAAGGACATGTTTATACCTTTTGGTGGGTGTCCTATTAGTTTAGACATGGATGATGTAAGGACATGTTTCCATCCTCGGATGGGTGTCCATTTATTTGTTTTGCTTAGACATTGCTTTGATTTTAATATAACGATGCTTTGTTTTAATTGTTGCATGTAATATGGATAATATTGTTATATTTAAGAATTTTATAATACTAAGACCTGTAAAGGAGGCCGGTTCCAATGAACCAGGCGTTGTGGGGGTGCTGGGCTATTTCTCACCTTCCCCACACGTACCCAACTTTTCGAACCCATTAGGGGGTTGGGGATTCCTTAGGAATAGAGCCATCCACCCCTTTCTTTTTCCTAGCCCGTCCGGGTGGTGACTCCATTTTCTCCAGACTTAGGTCCGTGTTCTCTAAGGGCCCGAGCCTAAATAGTGCCAAAGTCACAAGAACCATTCCATCAGGAGTAAAGGCAAAAATTCCCGCTCACAGCCATAAAGGTGAATTTTTCTGCTATTCTAATGCAAGACCTGAACGAGCATCTAGAAGGAACCAATGAGAACACTTCAGTTGATCATCTCGGTCTGTGAGTCAATAAAATCATTATAAGTATTATTCATGCATATCATGCATGCATAAGCATACCATATTGCATTTTGTTATCTTGTGTTACCTATTATTTATCAAAGTGAACAGCAAACACCCTGTGAAGTAAAGAATCAAAAGAAGATATTGAATCAGTCCATGCCCATTGCTTGAGGAAGCTCCAGTCATTTTGCAAAAGAAGAAATGCATGCTTTTGCAAGGAACTAGACAACACAAACATCAATCAGAGTCTGCATGGGAAAGAATATTGGTTTGAGCCTATACAGGGGACAAAACATTTTCAGACTCACTTTCCACATTTTGCCACGTAGGGGGCAAGGAGAAGATATAAAAGGCCAGCTAAAAAATAGCTGAATTTTTTGCAAAAGGAAAAACAAAAAGAATAAGAAGAAAGTAAGAACCCCAAAAGAATGGAGATGCAAATGACAAAAAATCAGTTTCGAGTCGAGCACCAACAATTCAATCTTGGATAGAGAATCCAAATCCAGTATTGGGTCGAGTACCCACAATCCATTCTTGGATCGAGAATCCAAATCCAGAGTCGGGTGAAGCACCTAAATCCAGTTTCGGGTCGAGAACCTAAAATCCAGTTTCGAGTCGAGCACCCATAATCTAGTCTTGGATCAAGAATCTGAATCCAGTATTGGGTCGAGTACCCATAATCTAATCTTGGATCAAGAATCCAAATCTAGTATCGGGTCGAGCACCCAAAATTCAATTTTTGTTCGAGCACCCAAAATCCAATTTCGGGTCGAGGACCCTAATCTAGTCTTGGGTCGAGAACCCGAAATCCAGCTTAGGGTCGAGAATCCAAAATCCAGCCTAGGGTTAAGAACCCAATCTAGTCTAGGGTAGAGAACCCAAAATCTAGCTTAGGGTCGAGAACCCAAAATCCAATCTAGGGTTGAGAACCCAATCCAGTCTCGGGTCAATAACCCAAAATCCAGTTTAGAGTCGAGAACCCAAAATTCAGTCTCAGGTCTAAGTATCCAATCTTGGGTCCAAGTGCCTAAACCCAAAATCAAGTTTAGGGTCAAAAATCTAAAATTCAGTTTCAGGTCGAGAACCCAAAAATCATTTTCGGGTCGAGAACCCAGAACTCAAATCTTTTTCAAGTCCATAACTCATTCCGGGTCCAAGTACCCACTTGGGTCGAGAACCCATCCTCATCCAAAATTAGCTCAAAAGTCATGTTGCTTTTCACTCTCTTGTACCGAAGTCTCAAATCGTTCAAGCAGGGGGCAAACTGTAGATCTTTATATTTTGACCAGGTCTAGTCTAATATTTTAAAACAGTTCAAAAATAACTTTTATAATATTTATTATTTTAATAATAATATAATATTTATTATTTATTATATTAAAAGTAAAAAAGGGAAATTATAAGAATTTAATTTTAATATAACAGTTATTTTTAACAATAAAAATAATATATATATAATAAAAATATGGGAAATCGGCAAATTGCAGTAGTGCGTGGCTGGCCTCACCTAGCCCACGATGCAACAACCAAATCTCGCCGATCCTTGCAGCGTATTAGCCTAAAGTACCTTGCAGTAGTCGCGCGCAACGCCCAATCCTCGCCCCAATCCTAACAGTGCCGAAGTAGCAAGAACCATTCCATGTGGAAGTGGGGGTGAAAATCCCCGCTCACAGTTATATCACACATCCATATAAAATAAATCTTTTTTGCCTTAAATAAATTACCTCACAACTCACAACACATCTATATTTCCTCTATATTTACATCTATGTGAATTCAATCTCTGCTATTTTCCTTCAAGCTGACAACACAACTTATAAATTTTATAATCATAATATGTATTCAATTAATATCACTTCAATTTTTTTTTATATTTCTTTTTCAATACTTACAATTTTCATCAATCCTTAAACTCATATCCATACATAAAATATATAACCAGTAATTTATATATCTAGTAATTTATATCCAACTAAACATTTGTATATGAATATAATCCTTATGCATATAATCCAATAACTCAACAATATACTCATATATTGATCCAAATGATTAATATCTTTCCTGAATTGCAATCAAATTCAAATCTCATCTAATAAATTGATCTCGTTTCTATCTTTAACAATCTGATATCAATTATCAGTACTCCTAAAATTTACTCATCATATCCACTTAAATCAAGTGGATAATAATTAGTGTACCAAAAACTCATTTTAATTCCACTCTAAACTTCCATAAATTGATCAACTAAGCACCATTCATAAAATAAATTAAAATTCATTTATTATATGTAATCATTACATATCCATTATTAATTTTTTACATTCATCTTAAAAATCCAAAACATACTTATTACTATTCTCATAACATCCACTTCTATGTAATACATTAATAAACACATCTAAGTCATACAACCAAACATAAATTACATGCATAATTTCAACTCATATTAACATAGTAAACACTTTATGAAAATTCACATTTTAATTGATTATTTTCATTTATAACTTATAAAATACTCAATATATATATTTGCTTATACTAAGGAATACCATTAATTTTTTTATTCACTCACTTTAATAAATCCTCAATATACTTTCACAGTAAACAAAATTACTGTCATAAACTAGTTCTTCCATTTATTTTAATTATGTACTCATTGTTCTAATTTATTAAAACTGCATATTCCTTCTTCATCCATGTACCAGTCCATATGCAAATTTTCATAATTTTCTTCATTCATTTGTCACATAAAATTTAATTTATTACTCAATTCCACAAATCCGAATGACTTCCTAACTTTCATGTCAATATCAATTTTCAACTTTCCATTCATCACTAAACCTTCACCAAAGATTGTAAACTTTTAGCCATGTGCACAAGACATGTATATGTACTTATATTTAAAATTTTAGGTTTTTCTAAATTTATTTTCTATATTAAAAAATTAAGTTATCCAAACTCACAAATTCTGTCTTTTTAATAATTTCTCCGGCAGTAACTGTTTATCCATTTTTTTCAGGCATGAAACTTTGATAAAAATTTATGAACGTTTAACCATATGTCTTAGAAATACATATGATCTTGTATATAAATTTCAAGAACTTTTAGGGTTCTTTTGCTATAGTTTTTAAATATGTTTCTCAACTTCTACAAATTCTAGCTTGCTCTAATTTCTCCAACAGTCTATGTTCTTATGTTTTTCTTAAATAGTAAATCATCTTTAAAATTTATGGAATTCCATATGTCAAATACTAACATATGGAAAAACTTTCAATTAAAATTTTAAGCTCATTTAACATCTCTAGATCACTCTAAAAATTTGGACAATATCACTTCACAGCACATAAATAGAATTTCTAGCAACTATCATACTCATCTCTCAAGCTTTTTATTTCATATCTTAAATCATTTTCTTAATTTCACTTATTTATCAACTAAATAAAACATAAAACTTAAATTTCAAGTTAGTGTTCCAAACATCCTCAATCTAAAATCTCTAGAAAGACTTTTCCGCTGTGCTTCTCAGATCTACATGTCCCAGATGCCACCTTAACTTATATTAATTCATCACACAAAGATTGCCACATCAGAGACCAACACAGGTGCCAATGCATATACATGTATTAAAACTTAAATCAAATTTTAAAATTCTCCTTCCTCATTTTCAAAACCAACCAAGGTTGAGAATCACAAACCTAGGCTCTAACATCAAAATAAATGTAATACCCTTATACCCTATATACGTACAATATATACATCTCGTATATATAAAATACATATACAGAACACAAGAATGTCACCATCAAAGCCATTAGAAAATTCTTTATTAATTCAAATAAAATAATTTATTATTTAAAAGGTAATACATTAACTACATAAATAAGTATAAGTAATTTAAATATTGCTATAATGTTTATTCATTAAAAATTTATAGAAATTTTACCAGAATTTTGTCTATAATTTGAGTAATTCCAAAATCAAACATACTCAACTTGTATAAATTAACATTCCCAATAATAAAATCAACCAAAACTCCTACACTTTTCCAAAGTCATCTCACATTTCAAAATCACACAATTTTATATAAAGAAAAGTATTACAGATGTTTATAATACCAAACCACCTCTTAAAGTTTACAACATTGTTATATGAATTCATAATGCATACATACATGATAGATTTGATAGAAACAAATATTTACATGCTATACAAGTGGCACTAGTTTGATGGTACAATATCAAACTTCTAATATAATCCAAACACCTGGGCCCAGACAATTTTAGCATAACTACCCATCTCTAACCTATCACCTGTGTAATAAACAAATCGCACTAAGCTACTTGTTTAGCGGTACATACTTTGGTACAAAATAAATTACATTTTTATATACAATGCCTTGAATACATGAAATTACAAATGGCAAGCAATGATTAGACATTTTAACTAACACCACTAACATCCACATACATTGGCCCCAAGAATCCCTATATAATGGACTAGTAATAGACTTATTGTCTTACGCTATCTCACTCATCTGTGACACCAGTGTGTCTCACCCAAAGGCATAATAAATCTGTGACATCAGCGTATCTCACTCGAAGCTGTAATAAAATTCCAACAACAAAATTCCACCCAATTAAGGTAACATGCAATCATATTTTCTCAAATTCCATTTTCACTTATTTTTTCACATTTCTCATTCTTTTTCATATTTTCCACTCATATCCAATAATAATATCACATACAATGAAAATGTTGCTCACTTCCATATTTTAGTGCACATTTGCACATTTTACATTTTACACACACATCACATTTAGCCATTCTCCAATGGCTTACCATGACATACATAATGCAAGCTAAACATTATTACTTCAAAACAATGCCATACCCATACATTCACATAAGTGAAGTGGCATAGCACATTCAATAAATGTAATGTATTATGCTTAAAATCAATAAATTAATTAAATTCTATATCAAAGTATATACTAACCTTATATTTTATCACTTCCAAGCTCAAAAGCACACTTTCCCCTCCATTTCCCTTAAATTTCCTTCACCACTTGGTATGGACAATTTCCTTTTACTCAATGCCTATTCAAAATGTGAATGTTTTCAATTATTTAGAATCACATTTCTAGGTGTTTTAACTATTAATCTTTAATTAAACAACATTCCTTCAAAAATTTCCAAATCTTGCCCTAACTCACTTTAATTTTGAAACTTTATTCTAACCCAATTCAAATTCCAATTTACACCCATTCTTTAACAAAATTCATTCAAAACCCTAAAATCACTACTAACCCATTCAAACTTCCACTCAACCCAAACAAATCAACCATCTAATTATAAAATCATTGTCTACTCATTAAATAAACACCTTCCATACCAATTTAACAAATTATAAAACACCACATCAAAAATCCAAATCTCACATATTCAATATGTTTCAAAGAACTTCAAAATTTCAAAAGAAAACTTACTAGTTTGTTGAAAATCCTTCTTAAATTTGGTGTTTGGAAGAACAAAAATCCTTTCCTAAAACCTTCAAAATTCAGCGAAATATGGAGAAGGAAGAAGATGATATCCTTTTATATTTTTAATTTCCTAAAATACTCCTCATTTATATACAAATTTAATAAATAATTAAATATTAAAATAATGTGATATTTTTTTTTATCTTTCTTATCCATAATTATCTTAATTTAAATTTAAATTAATTATATTTAATTTATTTATTATAATTATTCTTATTTTTTTACTTTTAACCTAACTTTGTCTTTTTCTAAAAGTGTATATATTAGGTAGATATCATGTGTATATTATGTGTCCAATGTACATGTTAGGTAGATATCATGTGTACATTATGTGTCCAATATATATATTTTTTATATCTTACATATACATTTTACATTTTCATACTTGCAACACTTTATTTAACCTTCCAAGTTATTTATTTAATTTCATTAAACATTATTTTAATGAATTTTTGGATGTTACGAGAGGCTCGGCACACCACCCATAGGAAGACAAACTATCAGTGTAACACCCCCATATCCAATGCCCACACAGTACAACTACAACAATGTAGCATAAGTGCATCAAACATAGGAATGCTACGGTTTTCTTAACATTCAAAACACTTTAAACTTGATACAATACCCTTATCATTATACATTATAGAAAAGTAGATCATTTACTTATAAAACAAAACATATTAGTTATATATATATACATTTAAATATTACACAGCGGAAGTTATAAAATATGTACATATTTACATATTAAACATTTCTTTACAAAATATAAAGAAATATACATGATTGGCAAGTCTGCTATGATCTTTAAGCTCCCAAAATGGATTCTTCAAGGTCTACTCTCACTTGGTCTTGATGAACTCTCGGGTTCAACTCTATCCACTCTATTACCTGTGCGATTAAACACTATCGCGCTAAGCCAACGGCTTAGTAAGATAAAACATACTAATGGTATGCTTTAATGTAATGCAATGTCACATATGTTATTGATAAGATCAACATCATAAATATAAAGTTAACCACATAATTATGCATTTCACAAATCATAGTCATATGAGCATACCACATTTCAACATCTTTCCACATTCAACATTAATCAATCATACTCAATAAACAACATCTCATTTCATTAACTCATAACATTATTTAAGACATTCATATAACCTTGACACCTATGGGCCCAACAAGTATTTAATACGATATTCAGAGTTCAGAGTTACTGCTTTGGTTCATAGTCACAATAATCACGCCCGTAGGCAATGTATATACATGTATCTCTATCCATGGATAGTGTAACAGACCCAGTCTCTTGGACCATCAACTCAACACATATGAGGAGATCCTCAACCCAGCAAGACTGTTACAAATCATATATCTCATATTCACAATTCTCATAGTGTAACAGACCCAGTCTCTTGGACCATCAACTCAACACATATGAGGAGATCCTCAACCCGGCAAGACTGTTACCTTTCATCATTTCTTAGGCATGCCACCCAAATCCAGAACTCTGAAACTGAATAACATATTAAACAAACAATTCATTTATTATATAGTTACCATTTCCATTCTCAAATTCTCATCACATTTAGGCAAACATGCCTTCTTTCTTTCAATATCATCATCATAGCCAATCACAATGGCATTGTCTCATATCATGTCTTATTTAAATTATCATTGCATCTTTGATATACATTTCAATTTCAATGTATATTAATCATGAAACACATTACCATTCACAATACATAACATAACATTGTTCAATCTCAACAATGCAATTAGGGCAAAGAACAATTGATATGATTCATAGTTTTAGGACCTTACACATGCATTTGATTATATCATTCATTGATTCAAGTGTGTTTAAAGTGTTTAGGGTTAGGTTTAAGGACCAACCTACCTTTGGAGAACCAAAAGCAATGCAAGAAGAACAAAGAATTAAAACCCTAACCCACACAATTGAGGGACACGGGCAGCCACTTGAGGGACACGGTTAGGGCAATTCAACCTCTTCACAATCTAATCCAAAAGGAATATTAGCAAAATGACCATATGAATAGTACATTCTGGTTTTAGACTCCATTTTATCCTTATTTTGAAAAATTGTATAAAATAATCTACTTGACTAAAAATTCTAAAAGTTTTACAGAATTTAGTTTTGTATCTTAAAATCATTTCTTTAAAATTTCAGATCAAACTGAACACAAAATCTTGGTCAAATAGTTCACCTAACCAGACTGCCCCAATTGCCCTGCATCCTGGCAGCAGTTCTCAACTTTGTGAATTCCATAAATCAAATTCAATCAACGTGGTTCCAATTTATTTTTTTAAAATACTAGACTCACTAAGCAACAACATATCCAAAATTCAATTGGATATGATTTTTCTACGTTTTATTAAAAATCCCGAAATATAGCTGTCTCAGTTAAGGTACCTGCTGGAATAGGTCTAATAAAAATAATCTTTCTAAACTCATAACCATTCCAAAATCGAATCAACATATTTTTGAGTCATTCTAGACTCATAGAGGCACAACATATCAAAAATTCACTTCAAGAAAATTTTTCTATAATTAATTAAAAATCATACAAGTCACAGCCTTTACTAATTGTAAAACAGAAAAAAAATTCACTAAACACAACTCTTACTCTTCCATCACCAACACCAACCTAGCTTCTTATCTTTAATTCCATTTCAACACTTTTACACACACCATACACAAACACACTCCATCAAACTCAAACAAAATTCCAAATAGAACAAGAGAAATCAAGAGAAAACTTACCTTAAATGAAGAATTCCACAAATCTCTAACCAACACCCTTGATTCCTTCTTCAATTTGCTTCAAACCTCAAGATCACCTCTCTTTCTCTCTTTGTCTATGGAGAATCCGGCCACACATGAAGAGAAGAAGAAAATATGAAGAGCAAAGTCAAATTTGGCTTCTTATATCCATCAAGTGTTTTTAACCTTGCAATTACTAAAACACCCTTCACCATTTAACTAACCTTTTGTCTCATCTAAGCCCTTATATGTAATTGCACATTCCACAAAAATATCTTCTTGCATTGACTCTATATTTGACCAATCTATATGTTATATATATCATCATATACACAACATATACATTTGTCTCTAAACCCTAAATTTCTTCTCCAAAACACATATACATATACATTCTCTTCCCATTTCTTTTCTCTTACAATTTAACACATATATTCAATCCAATATATAACAACAACAACACTAACAACAACATCAACAATAACAACAACATAACCAAGAATTCTAGGGCATACATGAGGATATTACAATCAGTCAATGCTAGTTACCAAAAATCACTAAGATTAATGATGTAGCCTCCTGTAGACAATTCTCCAACTTGGGCCGAACCTAGTCCCAATTCTTTAACCATCTAAAAAAAATAACAAATCCTTCTACCATTAGAACCAAGAACTTTATCTGACCCATTACCATCAAGATGGAACTCTAACACTTACTGCTAGTTCCACCAAATGCTTGGACATGACACTGACCATTGATATGCCTTAAATTTCTTAATCCAAAACCAAATTGATAGGGGAAAATACCTAAGCCTACCAAGCCTAGCACCAAAAACAATCCCTTACACATATATAATAATACACCTCCATCATGTACCTACCTTATTAAAACTAGACTGAATGAGGACACTGTGATGGCTTCTTTCCAAGATGTAAAGGGAACTCTAGGAACCAACTCATTTAAGTTGAAACAAAGGGAGTTCCTAATGGTGAGTAATTTCTAGGATATGGTTAATGGTTAGAAGAATGTAGTGGTGTATGAGAATTCTTTCTGTGTTAAAGTAGATGGAAAAGCAGTAATATAAGTTACTAGTTTAGGGAGACCCTGTGCTCAAGGAACAGAAAAGGACAAGAGGAAAGGAGTTGAGGGTAAAAAAGAAAGTGAAGTAGAAGGAGAAAAAGGAAAGGAGAAAGAATTAAAAGATGATACCATGTTGAAATAATTAAAGAGGACTCTAGTGAGTATATGTATCTAGGACTTATAAGATTTCAAACACAAAGAGGCTTTGGCTAAGGCCTTGGCTAATATGCCAAATTCATATCTTCGGACACCTGTAGAGTTACTTTGAATGATAGTAGAAAGATAATGTAAGAGTGTGCTGCCAGAGAATATGTATCAAATTATTACTTATTTAGATGCATATTTACTTGAAGATGGTAGAAACTATACTTGTCCCTTATTTATCAAGGATGAGATGAGAGGAAAGAGAACTACCTATTGTGAACCCCTAATATTGCATCTGAATTGGAAAGCATATGATCTCTATTCCAACAAAATGGGAATCAAACAAATCGGAGTTCAGATGGGCACGAATGGGCTCGTACGATCCTAAAACAACCTTGAAAACTCTCAATTTTTAACTTGAGGAAAAATCCTCAGTTTTTATCCTAAATGAAAGATCATATAAAAAAATCCAATGCAACTTGAATCGAACAAAGCAGAGGTCAAATGGGCCCAAAACTAAGAAAATGAGCCGCATCGCTCATGAATCGTTTAACACGGGCATGGATCGTCTGACTTGCTCGTGGCCCAAGGGGTTTTACTAGATTTTTCCACTAAAAATAGTGGTCTATTTTTAGTTCAAGGGTTTAAAAATTCATGTGCCAATTTATCTCAAAATTGCTCCAATAATATAGAAAATTTACCTAATTTCTCCAAAAAAACTGAAAATTATTTCTGCAATTTTTCATTAAGAAAATCAAAATTCTAAATTAATTTATCTTAATTAAATTTTGTTCCATAAATTTCTTTTCTTCAAAATAAGTTAATAAATTTCATCAAGCCTAAGGCTGTATAAAGGAGTGTAAAAGCACTTCAAGCTTTAAGTCAAGCAAGAGGAGATCTCCAAAAAGGTAAAATTTCTAACTTTTTCTCGTTTCAATTTGGTAATAAAACCAACCTAAATTTAATTAATTAAGTCCTTTACAATTAAAGGCACGAATTTCTTGTGGCTCTTATTCCCATTTAAAAGGAATAAGTAGGCATACTCTGGAATTTCACTTTAGGAAGCAAGCCCTCAATAAAAAAATCACAAAATTAGTTTAATTAATTTATTTTAGTTTATTCTTCTTCTTTATTTTTCACAATTCATTGTTGAACATTATTTTTACTTTTACTTTTATTTTGAATGAATGTATTTTCTATTCATTATTATTTATTTGATTAATTGGGGATTTGTGTGTAATATCCCAAACTATACCCTAAAATTTTTGGAATGATTATTGTTAAAATTGGAGTAAATGATTTTAAAGTGTGTATAAAGGATTAAGAGGAAAGAGAAGTGTGTATATGTTGTATATATAGAGATATATACAACATATACAAGTCAACTAATGAGATGGTCAAATGAGATTTATTGATTATTTAAAATGGAAATTAAATAAGTGGAAGATGATATTTTGGTTAATTATATTATTATAATATTTAAATTGCTTGGTGGTGATTAATTGGAAAATTTTGTGGTTTAAAAGGTGAGAGTTGTTTGACTTTTCTATCATCTTCTTCTTTCTTCTTGTGCTTAGCCGGCCACCACCATTAACAAGAAGGAAAGGGATTTTTGTTGCTTCCTAACTCAAGATTTGAAAGTGTTTCAAGAGATTAAGTTGGAGTTTGAAGGGTTTTCATCACTTTTGGTAAGTTTCCAACTTGATTCTTTGGTTTTCTTTTGAGTTTGTGAATTGAGTTTGGTGAATGGTTGTGTTGATATGTGTATGGTTAATTTTGATGTATTTGAGATTGTGTTGTCTATTTGATTTTGATTTTGGGGTTGGTTTGGAGGAAAGGTTAAGTTTGGTGAAGGAAAGCAAGAGTTGTGGATTGTGTACGGGTTGAGTTGTGATTGTGATTGTGTTTGATACTTGTTTTGAGTTGTTTTGGTGTTTATGCAAGCTTAGTATGGTTTATTGATGGTTTTGGGTAAGATTGTTTGGAGTGTAAAAGGATTAAGTATGAGGTTTGTTGGATTTGGTGTTGTTGGTGTCGAAATCATGATTTTTTGGCCTGACACGGCCATGAGCACGGCCAAGTCTTTGGGCATGTCAATGGTTCTATTTTCTAGATGGGTGAAACGACTAGTGACACGCCCATGTCACCGAGCGTGTTACAGCTTCTGTGTTGTAGTAGCATTAACACGGCCAGTGACACGCCCATGTCACTGAGCGTGTCAAAGCTTCTGTGTTGTGGGTTTAAGGCACGATCAGGGACACACCCGTGTTGTTGAGTGTGTCATGTGTAGAGGTTGCCCTAGTTAGTTCGTATCCTTATTTTCTTATGTGTATCTCTAAGTGAGTGTGTATAATCACTTTTGGGTTATGTTTTGATGAGATTGAGTTGCTCTAATCCAAGTGTTGAAGGATTCTTGGAAGAGGAGTTTGGAATTGGTGTGAGTTGCTCTTAAGGTAAGTACAAACCCTACATTATTGCATACATTTACATGATTTTGGGACTTAACACATTTGGTTAGAAAATGTGTTAGGTTACCTATTATATTGTTGATATATGAGAATGGTGCAATGATTTGTATTATGTGCATTATGTGAATTATATGCTGAGGATTCAAAATATATGAAGAATGTAAGTTGTGATGTGCACTCAAATGATGAGATGTGAAGCCATTGTTGTTGGCTATAATGATGCAAATGAAATAATTGGGGTATGGTTGCCTAGATGATTATGAGAAAATGAGAATGGAATTGATAATGAAATAATAAAAGAATTGTGTGCCAAATATGTTATTCAATTTTCAGAGTTTTGTTGTTTGTGGCATGCCTAAAAGTAACAATCCCTTGAAGCTGGGTTGGGCTTGGTCCTTGAAGCCAAGTTGGGTTGATACTTAGCTCCCCTTGAAGCTTGGTTGGGCCTAGTCCTTGAAGCCTAGTTGGGATGTTACATATGAGATGTTTCTCATTGTGATAATGATTCGCCTACGGGCTTGATAAATGTGATTATTGAACCAAAACAATAACTTTGGAATTTGAATGGCATATTAGTTTCTTTTGAGCCCATGCTTGTCTTTGCTTAAATGTGAATCATGAATGATGAAACAATTGAATATTATAATGAAATGTAATGTTATATTGTTTATAATGTTTGAAAGTTTAACATTGGCATTACATTTGAAGCATATTGTTATTGTGGTTTGTACCACTAAGCCTATGGCTTGGAGCGATTGTTGTTCATTGTGCAGGTGATAAGGTAGATCTGGTTGAACCGGAGAGTTTAGCTAGACCTCGAGTCTAGGCTTGTGATCCTTGTGAAGTGTTGATTATTGGACTTCAAGATCAGAGACGAACTGCCAAGCATGTATAAACTCTATATTTTTGTAAATATTAATTTTGATGTATACATATGTATATTCCACTACATTTTTCCGCTGCTTATTAAAAAAATATTTTAGATAAACTTTTGGGTACTATTGGGGTATATATGTATATGTGTTTTAATAAGAAATGTTTTATCTATTATGATTATTTGATTAAAGGTTGGTTTGCTTCAAATAAACTGTGACATCCTTGTATCCGGTATACGTATATTACATATTGAGAGTATATGTGGTGTACGTATATGGGGTATAGGGGTGTTACATTGTGCTTGACCTAGTACTCATAAGGGTTAGAGTCAAAGCTCCTATGTGAATACTATTTTGGGGTTGTAATAATTCATTTTTATTGCAATTATGGATGTATTTCTAACAGCTAATGCATAATTAATGGGAATTCATACTTATTTCTATCATTTCATATTAAAAAAAATCTTTTTAACCAAAGACGTTAAAACCAATCAAAGAGTATACTTTTTTCATTCAATCTTATTTGGAAACCTATTATGAAACCCATAGTGATTGGTTTCAGACTAATGCCATTTTGAACAAAATTGATTAATTTTTATGGAGTCAATTAAAATGGGATTTTTCTATGAATTTTCCCAAATAAAAATAATTTAATGTGGCAACTATCTAATTAATGATTCTCAAAACAAAAGTCATCTCCTATTTTTCATAATAAAAGGAGACTAACATATTGTGGGCAGGGTTTTTGGTCCCCACTTCCTATGGAATGACTCTTGCGACTTCAACACTATTAGGCTCTGGGCCTTAGAGAATACAGGTCTAAACTGGGAGAAATAGAGTCGCCACTCGGATGGATCGGGAAAGAAAAGAAATGGGTGGATGACTCTATTCTTAAGGAATCTCCAACCCCTACTTGGGTTCAAAAAGTTAGGTACGCATGGAGAAGGTGAGAATGACCCAGCACCCCTATAGCGCCTGGATAATTGGAACCGGCCTCCTTTTTAGGTCTAAATATTATAATATTCTTACATTATTATAGTATTATTCATATTACATGAAATTGAGAAAAATAAATAATCATAAAAATAAAGGACACCCACAATTTTGGTGGAAACATGTCCTTTACAATGGTCCAAAGTTCATAAAATAAATTAAATTACATAAGTAAAATAAATAAGGTACATGCGAAGTGAAAACATGCCTTTCACAAGTCTCTTAAAATCCCAAGTAATAAGAAATTACAATCCATAAACACATAAATAATAATCATACACATAATCATTAAATACTGATAAAATTAGGGCTTAATTAATAAGAAATTAAAACTCCAATCCACTAGCATATCTTAATATTAACCCCTAACGAAATATAGTTTGCAATGCACATGGGGGTCCATAAATTAGGGTTTGGTTGTGAAATGAAAGTTAAACATGCAAAATTAGGGTTTTAAGGTTTTAATTTGGGAATTAGGATTTTGGTTTGGAAACATGCAAGGTTATGGTTTATTTATGCAAAATAAACATTAGGGATTTAACAAAGAAAGCTATGTAATCGACATCTGAATCAAATTAAAACTCAAACCATTACCTACTGGATGGACTTAAAATACGAATTATCAACCTTAATTAACATTTATTTGATTATGTTATGGAATAAAAAAAAATTAAACTTATAAATTCAAACCTACATTCATGGGCACCACCCAATTTGATACGTTGAACGAAGCTCATGTCTTGAAAGCCTGGATCAATGGAACTATTGGTTGGTTCTCCAAAAATCTGAGCTCAATGCTACTGCCATTTTGTTACTTCTTCAGCTTTTGCTGTTCATTATTTTTTTTTTTTGTGCTTTCGATAATTGTGGCTGTCCTCTTTTCCTTGTTACAACTTGTATTTATATTCAACAATTTGGTTAAAGGTGGCTTAATAAAGCTTAATTTTCAAAACTCTTTCTACTTAACCCAATGTAATAAGCATTTAAATCAAACTTAAACTGAATTTGTCCCGGATTAGGGATTAAAACAAAGACTCATATCAAATTAGACCCATGTCAATTTGATATGAACCAAAGCTCAAATCGAACTGAACCTAGGTCAATTCGATATGAGCTTTGTGCTCATATGAACTTGAACATTGTTCAATTCGATATGAGCTAGGCTCATATGAAATTGAACATTGTTCAATTTGATATGAGCTAGGCTCATATGGATTGGGTTTCCAATTCGATATGGTGCTAATAATTTGCACAAAAATCTACCGACAAATTATTCTATATGTTGATAATTTTAGTCAGTAAAGAATGGCGCCATTAGTTTACACCATTATTACTAATACTTTTTCTCTCAAAAAATTTTCCTTTCGGTAGTTGGTTGGTAATCTATCAGTATATTTTCTAATTCTTTTTCTTGTATTTTCTCTTAGTATTCTATTGACATTATTAAAAAAAATTGTTTCTCTGGGTAAACATCTCTCGGTAATCCAATACATTCTTATAGTGAATCCATCATGGTAATAGATGGTTATTACAACTGTGACACTGTTAGGCTTGAGGCCTTAGAGAATACGGGCATAAACTTGGAGAAATGGAATCACCACCCGGACAGGCCGGGAAAGAAAGAGAAGGGTGGATGACTCGATTCCTATAGAATTCCTAACTCCCTATTGGGTTCAAAAAGTTGGGTACATATGGGGAAAGTGAGAATGACCCAACACCCCCACAATGCTCAGTTCATTAAAACTAACCTCCTTGTCAGGTCTAAATATTATTAAATTATTAAATTATTACAACATTATCCATATTACATGCAGCTATAAAAGGAAATAAACATTCATCATATTATTGGAATAAATCAAAATGGGCACCTATCTAAGGATGGAAACATGCCCTAACAATGTCCAATGTCCAAAATACAAGTAAATAAAATAGGACACCCACCAATTTTTGAAAACGTGTCCCTTACATCAATCCCCAAACACAAGTAAGATAAAAGAAACAAATTAAAAAAATAAGGCACCCACAAAGTGGACACATGCCTTTTACAACTTCAAAATCCAAATATGAAATAAACATAATTCAATTAAGTAAGAAAATCATATCATCCATCATAAACGAGTAACAATAAATCAATAATTAAAATTGGGGTTTCACCATTATACTAAGGTTAAATTGCACAATTAGGGTTTTAATTATGAAATTGAGATTTTAAGATATTCTATTAATCAAATTAGGGTTTTCATCAAAACTAGGGTTTTATATTTACAAACTATGGTTTTACATGTGACTTAGGGTTTTACATGTCAATTGGGTTAGGGTAACAAGATTAGGGTTTTAAGTTATAAATTAGGTTTTTAGAGTTTTGAAAACAAGATTAGGATTTTGTTTCATTGAATTTATAAAAATGTGCAACTGACTTATCAATTACTTCAAACCCTAAATCTATAACTTCAATAAAGAATTGATAATACTAATACACAGTGTATTGATCAATAAAAATAAATCATGGAACTGAATTGAATTGATTAATAAGTAGTCATACCTATGTGTTGGCTCCACCAATATTAATATTGTTAAATCAAACTTTATTTTCTGCTTACTGCCTGAGTCAACTTGGATCTTAGTCGAGCGAGGCAAGCCGAAGACAATTGCTACTACCTTCCTTGGTTGCTGTGTGTGGATTTTTGCTGAAGATAATTGCTACTGCCTTTCTTGGTTGCTGTGTATGGATTTTTGTGTGTTTTTGTTTCTATCTCTTTAATTGCTTTCTATTTCTGTGTTTTCTCAATCATTGCCAAGAGTCCCTTCTGTATTTTTAATTGCTATTTTCTTTCTTAATCTCGGTTGCTGCCCCTTGGCTTGCTCTCTTGATTTGTATTTATAATGTATAAATTAGGGTTAAGTTTTAACATAATTGGTGAGATCCATCCTTCAACATCAAATGGACATAGGTTTATAGTAGTGGCAGTAGATTACTTTTCCAAATGGGGAGAAGTAGAGTCTTGCAATAAATTGGGGTCATGAAAAATGGGTCAATTTATTAAAAAGAGCATTTTCTACAAGTATGGAATCCCATATCATTTTGTGAAAAATAATAAAGTTCAGCACCTAAAAAATTGATTTGGGTTCTGGACTCGAAAATTTGACATGCAAAAAATTTGGCTATTTTTTAATCATATATAGGGATGGTTTTATCTCCTATATACTCTTACCCCTTATGTAGAAAAATATTTTTTATGCACAAAACATAGTTTTAGACACTGTTTTATTAGTTTTTGTTATAGATTTGTGTCCTGTTTATTATGATAATTATTGTTTTATTTAGGTATTTTGTTAGTTTTAATCGGTTTATTTAGTGTTTTTATTAATTTTGGTAGTTTTAGTTTATTTCAGTGTTTATCTCATTTTTGATCTAGTTTTTAGTATGATTTTATGTTTTGTTGGTTATTGTTTATTTACTTCTTGTTTAAATTTTGTTCAAGTTTTGTTTTAGGTTAAAAAAGCCAAGGAACCAAATTGAAGACAAAAAGGGACAGTAGCTGACACAGGCAGAGGACACGGCCAAGTCACTGGCCGTGTCTCATACCAAGTTAAAAAGGGAAGATCAACACACAGAGAGAGACACACTCAAGGGACACGGCCAAGTCACTGGCTGTGTCCCTCCAAAGAAGCCCAGACACGGCCAAGTTGCTCAAGCTTGACCGTGTCTCACTTACATCCAAAGCAAAGAAGAACAATTCTCACAGAAGCAAACACAGGCAAGGGATGTGGCCAAGTCACTGGCCGCGTCCCACCAAAATGGTCCAACACGGCCAAGTCAACCTCCAACACGGCCGTGTCACTCAACCAAAGAAGAAAAGATCAAAACCAGGCAGTAGAAGACACAAGCAAGGGACACGGCCAAGTCACTGGCCGTTCCCTCCAAAGACCACCAACACGGCCAAGTCTCATCCATCTTGGCCGTGTCTCTCATGAACCAAAGACGAAGCGGATTTTTAAAGCGGAGGTTTCGTATAAAAGGAAAAAGAGAGTTAGGGTTTGGGGGTGTTGAAATTTTGAGAGCTGATTTAGCCGTCTGAGAGTGAAGTTAGGATTTCTGACTTTGTTTTCTTTAAGATTATTGAACACTTTGATTAATCTAGCTTAGATTAGATTGTTCTAGCCATTGATACATCCTTCTTGCAAGATTTTAACAAGAGATTCTTCAGAAGCTTCAAGGAGTTTGTAACTTGGTTTTGTTCTTGAAATTTATCTCTTTAATTTCATTGGAATTGTATTTATGGATATTATCATGTCTAAATTGATTTCTTTGAATATTAATGAGATGAGTATGTTTGATAGCATTATGAACTAATTTGATCTAGTCTAGGGTTTGTATGGATCTGCTATGATTGTATGAATTGGTTATTCTCTTAGCTAATAATTTCTTTAGCCTTGATTGAATGGAATATTGTTAATATATAATTGATTGGCCACCAATTATGTGGTTTAGGTATTAGATGATGGATTGAGAGATGAAATCTAATGTTGGAACAATTCAATTAGGGACTTAGGTGAATTAGAGATATAACCTATTAAAAAGATTATTTCAATCATAACAAGATTAGTTGAAAGAGGTTTGAATGCGAGAGCTTATTTCCTTGACTCGATTAATTAAGTTGCTTGAGATTTAATCTTTGAAATTAAATTAGTTAAGAGGAATAACCGTTCATACATATAAGTAGTAGAGAAGTGCAAGCCCTAGACCTTTCCATCAAGTGAATCAAAACATCAACTTAATTTACTTTTATTCGTTTCAATCAATCTTCTTCATTAGTTAACAATTTAAATTTTCTTCATTACTTGTTATTTATAATATGATAATCAATTAGCTACTTTAGCTTCCTTGTGAGACGACCTTGGCGCGATCACCTTTGCTACAGCTACCTCGTATACTTGCGAGTGACACTTTGTGGTAGAGTTAATTCGAGCACAATAGACACACGTAAAAATATCAATTCCCTGTAAACATGTAATGAATTATTTACGCATGTATAATGCAGTCAAATGAAGTCATCCATTTCCTTTAAGATGAACAAATTCATTACTTTACTTTGAACTTTTCTTGTTCGTTTCTTTTCTTTCACTTTACTTTATTCTCTTTTTTTTCTTTTGTGTTTTATTCTCTTTCAATTTTACTATTAGATTTGTTCTTATCCCTTCATCATGCCAATCCTCTATATAAACAAACACAATTAGTTGCACTCATTTTCATCATTTCTTTTACCTTCGAAAAAAATCACTTGCTCCTTTTCTCATTTCAAAAAAAAATCTCAGATAGTTAACATCAAATAACGGATGTTCATCACGCTTCCAGGATTGGACAACATTCCAATAATGAACTGCTTGCTTAACTCCAGGCCAGCGGGCTGAAAAAAAATTCTCTTTTAGCCGCAATGCATCTTCACCGTAGTGCGAAGGAAAAAACGTAAGAGTCATTTTACTGAAATTTAATTACTTATTGTCTCATAATAAATATGCATGAAAATAAATTTATTGAGCAAGAATTCATAAGAGAAATAAAAAAAAATCAATGTAGGAAAAGGATTTATGTCTGAATACAAATTTAAAATAATTATGATTATTATAAAAGTGCAAAAAAAGAAGTTGTAGGATTTGTTTAATTGCCTTTCTTGACTTACCTGTTGTTAATAGTATGACGGTTGAGAGATTCATGGTAGAGGAAACATTCACAAAGACTGTCAATGGTATGATCGAGCATTACCTTCAGTGAAAAGGATGGTCCGAGAATGCGACTTTTAAATTTTTGTTTTCCAATTGCCATCCCGAGGATTCCAAATTGACAGGAGTGTGGTCCAAGCACTCACAGAGTGATAGATGGACACTACCCATACCTTTCATTTGCCCATTGGAGAAATGACTATTGGCCTAGTTGATTTTGCTGCCATAACAGGTCTCCAATGCCATGGGATCCATGTCCCTTTAACCGGCAATATTTTAACCAATGATGAATTTTGACAGTTGATCGATGTTAGGCACGTTTTAGAGGACCTTATAAAATCAAATATGAGCCCATCCGACAGTACTGGATAAATTATACTCAACCCATACATAATGATAGAGCAAAATAAAAAAATCTAGGGGCTCTTATTATTTCTAGAAGGGTTGACCATATTGTGTAGTACTGAGTCTACCATCCACTTGTCGGTGCTATAGGCTTTTACCGATTTTGACCTTATGCCACTTTACATATGTGGGGAGATTGGTCTTGCCTATCTTTTTCATGGTTTTGGCTCAATTTGTAGGAATAAAAATCATTCACTTGTTTCATGGATATTGCCGAGGTATCACCTCCTTATAATTATTGATTGAAATAATGTTTGCGTATGGATTTTGAACCTCCCTTTTTATGTGTAGGTTTGGGCGTATGAGCACAACTTAGTGAGAATTTCTATCATTAGTAAATATTGAGTAGGATATCCAAGGCTAAGCTTCTGGCTATCAGGCCGTAGAGAGATGCCCAACAACCATCATGTGCATACTCACACTCATCGCTACCACATAAGTCGTTTGACCTAGGACCAAGTAAGAGAAATGTTAATACTATTATGAAAACTTATGAGCAAAACAACTTGCCTGTTTGCTTTTCTATAGGTGGATGTGGCTTGGTGGGGAACTGATAAGAGGCATAACTGGCTCCATCCATGAATGGTGCTCTGGCCTTACAAAATTCTCATCGGATCATTGCTGGTCCAATTTCTAGTGGTTGGTTCCTTGGTGAGCGAGTGTATAACTGGTTCCACAGTCCTGACCAGTGGAGGGTACCAAAAGACATCCCATCATATACACTGAATAACATGGTCATGCCAGAACATTCTTGGAGACGTGCTCAAAATGGCTTTGATATTGAGGCCTTTCTGCTCTCACCGGATGTGTCATATATCCAGTTTCTTCGAGATCAACTCCTAAATTTTAAAGTATCTCCTATCAATGTTTGAGGATTTTCTGAGGAAGAAGAAGAAGAAGAAGAGGAAGAAGAAGAAATGGAAGAGGGGGAAGAGGAAGAGGAAGAAGGAGAAGAAGACTGTTACACAAAGGGTGGCATCAATTGTCCCTTGGTGGAGGTTAGGTGTGGGACCAAGTCATAGTTGAATGCTGTGGGCACTCGTGTGTGCTGAATGCACTATAAGGCTAGGGTATGCACCTTTCCTGACACCAATTGGTTTTAGGAGAAGTGGTAGCACCTGAGGTCCTACAAAGACGAGGAAGAGGAAAGAGAATCTTCTTCCCATTCTCATGGTGACTCCAGGGCTAACACCTCTCAGGTGCATGTTTAACATTTGACGACCATAACTGCTTCTTCTTGATTTGTTTTGACTTTCTCTTATGATCATTGCAGGTTATTGGTTCATGTGATCACAAAGCTAGGTCGTCATATGCTACTCTAGTTCAACGGTAATTTTCTCCATTTGCTCCTCTTTTGTTCCACATCCTCATCCCGATATGTCATTTTATCTTCAGGGCTTCGATATGAATTGCTTGGTCTGTAGTCCTATTTTAATGTTTATTTATGTTGTATGTATGCATGATTATGTATGTCTTTACCTTTTTCCTTTTTTGGCTTATAGCAAATGCTTGAGGAATAAAATAAGTAGTTGCAAGAGGAGTTATCCACTAGTTGTCTGGAATTGGACGCTAGCCATCAAGATACTACTCATTTCCATGATTTATGCCGTCAGTCAAAACAAAGCTTCCAGGACTTCCGGTTATAGGGGTTTAGAGATTCTGGTGCTGCTTCTTTGTCAAGAGGACCCTAGACCGATGACCGTGACTACGATGTGCCTCCCCCTCTTCCAGGAGATGACTTCTTCAGGGATGATTTTTAGGGTGACAGAGATCCTGTTGCTCCTTCATCAAGTAGATCTTGGGCGAATGATGTTCCTCTTCTTCCTTCAGGCGATGATTTCATGAGAGCGCTGTTTGATTATAGACCACCCTCTCCATCTCAATGATCTTATAAATGACATGTAATAAAAATAAAATTAACTTTTACAACTTTGACTTTTCCAACCTTTTTTTATTTTTTTTATTTTTTCTGTAACTATCTCTTCTTTTAATATTTTTGCTTTGATTTTTTTTTGAAATTTAATTTTAAAATCAAATGTTGGCTTGGTCAAATCAGTGTCAATATACCTTAGGACTTGTCTATCAAATTAACACATCTATAACATCATAACCCTAGTTACCATACTAAATTTGGGAATCATTTCCACTTGTTGAGATTGTTGGACAATCAAGCTCTATTTTGATCATTGACAATCAAATTGGTAAAGAACTAATGATTTCAAACAAGTTTGTTTTGCAAAATTTTTGTGATCGCCCAAACGAATGATCGAGCGACAACACAATTGCAGCACGAGCACATAATTGAACTGACATTCAGAATTGCCGAGCAAAGAACCTAACAGACTTATAGAGTGTTGAGCTAGATATAGAACTGCCGAGCAAAGAAGAGGAAGAAATTGCAAATCTATGTCTCATGGTTATTGAAGATGATAATAACTCTAATAAGGTAAGTACTCCATCTTTATACTTAATTGCATATGATAATGATGTTGATGATGCTTTAGATGAAAATGGTTTGATTGAACATATGAACCTTAGAATAGAAAAGTATTTCTCTAAGATGAAATTTTATAAAGATAAAAGTTCCAAGTTAGAAAAAGTATTTTGTGTCTTTGAAAAGCTCTACATTAGAATTGAAGACCTCAAATGAAAACTTGTTGAAATCAATTGATGAAATGACTAAAAATTCACATAGCTTAGAAAATGTGATCAAGGAAAAAAATATTGAAGGATGAAATAAATGAGTAGAAAGAGTCAATTTCAAAATTTCACAAGGGAAAAGAGGCCTTAGATATATTGATCAATAATCAAAGACTACCCTCCTTGAAACATGGTTTAGGGTTCATTGGCTCATTTAACACTTCACCTAATGCACCAACATTTGTTAAAGCTTCAACATCACAAACATCTAGTGTTGATGTTGTGAAGAGCACTAATGCACAAACCAACCCTAAAAATCCTAAAATAATTACATTAGGCTCACAAGGGTCGAGAACTAAAGCTCCAAAAGCAAATCATGCGTTCATGTATACAAGGCATGTACATAAACACAAAAATGCACAAAAGCAATCTAATTCAACTGCAATTTTGTGCATGGTTCATTGAATTTCAATATGAAGTGCATAAGTATAGAATCTTGTATCAATGTACTTATTGTATGAAATTTGGACAAAATAGCACATTTTTCTATAGTAGGAAGGGTCATCTCAAGTTAGAGGACCCTTCTATTACTAACCCCCAAGGACCCAACTTCATTTGAGTACCTAAAAGAAGATGAACATTGTTATTTTATAGGTATGCCTAAAATCCACTATCAATGAAAATGTCCGACTTGTGGATTATGGATGCTCAAGGCATATGATGGGTAATGTAAAGCCTTTTACAACACTCACTTATAAGCATGGAGTAATGTAACTTTTGGTAATAATGCTAAAGGTAAAATCGTTGGCATTGGTTCCATTGGCATACTTGGTAAAAATATGATTGATAATGTTTGGCTTATTGATGGAATGAAACATAATTTGCTCAGTGTATGTCAATTATGTGATAAAGGATATGATGTAAATTTTAATTCTAAAGGATGCATAGTTACCAATTCAAATGGTGAACTTGTATTGAAAGGAGTTAGAATTGACAATACATATAAAATTGACTTATATTCTAATAATGTATTCGAATGTTTGATTACCAGTAGTAATGGTGCTTGGCTTTGGCATAGAAGACTAAGACATGCTAGTACGAATCACTTACAATGTATTAGTAAAGAAAAACTAGTTGATGGTCTCACTAAAGTAAAATTTGATAAAGATAGGACTTATGAACCTTGTCAATTTGGTAAGCAACATAAAAGTTCATTCAAATCTAAAAAGATTATAAGTACTTCTAGATCCTTAGAACTCATTCACTTGGATTTGTTTGGACCAAATAGAGTTGCTAGCTTATGTGGCAAGTTATATGCACTTGTACTTGTTGATGACTACTCAAGGTTTATATGGGCTAATTTCTCAGCTCAAAACAATGAAGCCTTCAATCATTAAAATATTTGCAAAAAGAGTTCAAAATAAAAAAAGGCTATGTAATCACATTTATTAGAAGTAATCATGGCAAAGAATTTAAAAATGAGAACTTTGAAAATTTTTACAATGAGATTGGTATCTCACATAACTTTTTGGCTCCATGAATAACACAATAAAATGGTGTGGTTGAAAGAAAAAAATAGAACATTGATTGAAATGGCTAGGACAATGCTCAATGAGTATAATTTACCATCTTACTTTTGGGCAGAAGCCATTAGTACTGCCTATTATATTTCAAATAGTGTTTACAAAGGGCCTTTGATAAAAAATCTTCTTATGAGTTATGGAATGGAAGAATACACAAAATTTCATACATTAGAGTGTTTGGATGCAAATACTTTATATTGAAAACAAAGGACAATTTTGGAAAATTCTCATCCAAATCTGATGAAGGCATATTTTTAAGATATTCATCATCTAGCAAAGCATATGGAGTATTTAATACGTGAACACTAGTAGTTGAAGAATCAATGCATGTTGTTTTTGATGAATCCTCTAAACTTGATCAAAGGAAAGGTAGTGCTCTTGATGATTTTGTAGGTACATTTGAACAACAAGAAATAATCAATAGTCCAAAGAATAATCTTGATGAACAAGAAGAAGAGTCTCAAGAGATACCTAAAGATTAGCATTACAACAAGGATCATCCTAAAGAACTAATCATTGGTGACACCACTAGGGAGTAGCCACTAGATCTCAATTTAAATACTTAGATTCTAATATTGCTTTTGTTTCTCAAATTGAGCCAAGGACTATCAAGGAGGCTCTTAGAAACGAGTGTTGGGTGATTGCTATGTAAGATGAACTCAACCAATTTGAGAGGAACAAAGTATGGGAACTTTTTCCTAAACCTAAAAATCATCCAATTATAGGATATAAATGGGTATATAGGAATAAGCTTGATGAAAATGGTCTCATTACTTGAAACAAAGCTCGATTGGCAGCAAAAGGCTATAGCCAAGAAGAAGGCATTGACTATGATGAGACATTTTCCCCCGTAGCTAGATTAGAAGCTATTAGAATATTGCTTGCATTTGCATGTCACATGAATTTTAAACTTTTTCAAATGGATGTTAAAAGTGCATTTCTAATTTGGTTTATAAATGAGGAAGTTTATATTTAACAACTTCTCAGTTTTGAAGATTATGAATTTCCAAATCATATTTTAAAACTTACCAAAGCACTATGGATTGACGCTTAGTACATATTTGCTTGAAAATGGATTTTCAAAAGGTAAAGTTAACACAACTCCTTCTGTTAAAATGAAAATGCATAATATTTTAATTGTGCAAATTTATGTTGATGATATTATATTTGGTGCTACTAATGAATCTTTATGCAAGGAATTTGTTTCATGTATGACTAGAGAATTTGAAATGAGCATGATGGGTGAACTCAAATTCTTCCTTGGACTACAAATCAAGCAAAGCAAGGATGAGATCTTCATCAACCAATCCAAGTATACAAAGGAACTCCTAAAGAAGTTTGGAATGGATGGTTGCAAATCTAGTAAGACTCCCGTGAGCACATCCTTGAAACTTGACAAAGATGAAAATAGTACGGCAATAGATGAGAAGAAATATTAAGGTATTATCGGATCACTACTTTACTTAACTGCCTCTAGACAGGATATAATGTATAATGTATGTTTGTGTGGTAGATTTCAATCTTGTCCTAGGGAATAACAAGTAAATGCATCTAAAAGAATTTTAAAATACTTGAGTGGTACATTGTATTTAGGTCTATGGCATCCTAGAAACAAATCATTTGACATATTAGGATTTTCCGATGCAAATTTTGCCGGTAGCCTACTAGATAGGAAAAGCACCATCGGAGCATGTCATTTTCTCAGAGAATGCTTAATTTCTTGGTTTAGTAAGAAACAAGTATCGGTTGCTTTATCTACCACGGAAGCCGAATATGTTTCTACATGTTTTTGTTGAACACAAGTTATTTGGACGAAACAACACTTGCTTGACTATGGAAAAACATTCCTATTAAATGTTACAGTACTAGTGCAATCAATTTATCCAAGAATCCCATTCAACATTCTAGGCCTAAGCATATAGACATCAAACATCATTTCTTAAGGGATAATATTCAAAATAACAATATAGTTTTAGAATTTGTTAAAACACAAAATCAACTTGAGAATTTTTTCAAAAAACCCTTAAATGAAGAAAGAATGAATTTTATAAAACAAAATACTAGCATGATTGATGAAAAATCTCTTGCATAATCATTCTTTATTTCTCCTAAAATCAATTTTGATCATATGCACTTAAATGTTTTTTAAGACACAAAACGACCCACTTTGTGTGGTTGCCCTAGTATTCTAAGCGCTCAAACACTGTCTGCTCTTTCCCTAGCCCGAGCCATAAAAGTCATCATCTCCCAAGCCTTAACAGGTTTCTCCTGAGCTTTAACATGTATTTCTACTGAGCCCTCGCTTCAAAGCATTTATCTTCAGTAAGAGCACTACAACTAGTGCGGTCGGTCAAATTTAAGAATTTCAAAATTTTTTCGATCGTTACATTCCTCTCAAGATTGTGTGAGCACACACTACCAAGAGAAATCACCAGACTGAGTTGGTGGTGTAACAAAATGTGTAACTGAATTTCTTTTTTCATTGGAACTCTAAAAATTTAAATTTTCTACTCTCCAAATGGTAAAAAATGACTAGTTTTCTAAATTTTATCTATAAATACCTCTATTTTGCATGAAAATACATCTTCACAAACTCAAAACACATATTCAAACACTCCTCCAAGAATGTAATCATTTCAAGAAGGATGTCTCAAAGAGAATCACAAAACTCCACAAAAATGTTGATCTCCTTTCCCACATTCATCATGACATATATGACTTCCAAGGGAAATTTGATCTTCCTCAATGTGAGTTAAGTGAATGGGATGTGAGTGAGTATATTAAAAGTCCTTATTGATGAAGCAAATATTTATTTCCTTATTTAAGAATATCATATCAAGACATTATTTTAGGGATTTGTCTAGCTATGTAATTATTTTATTTCCATATTGCGTTATGTTCTATTTTTGGCAATCTGTTACTAATTTATTTAGTTTTCTTATTTGTAATAAAGATTTATGTAACCCTAACTCTATATAATGTAACCTTTTATGAGGTGATAAGGAGCTAGTTTTTGTATTTTAATAAAATTTCAAAGAGGTCTTTGTCTCTTTTCCAAGCTTTCGGTATTCTTTGAATCAATGAATGCTTGTTTATTTCTATATTCCTAAGCATTCTTAGACTAAATAGGGTTATAGAAAATATCTGTATTACTTCCACTGCATCAGTTGGTATCAGAGCCTGGTTCGCTCCTGGAAATTATGGCACTGCGAAGACAACCACAACAGCGTATAGAGGAGGTTTGTGAGCATGATCTCATGACCCACTTTGAGCATCGACTCGAACAAATGATGGATCGATTAACAAAGTGAATGATACAACACATGGAGGATTATTATTGCATGCTCTTGGTTTAGATAGTGGAGAACCAAAATTGGAATATTTGACTCGCATGAAAAATTATATGCGGATGATTATTTAGAAAATGATTTTGAAGAATTAGAACCAGTTTTTGATGAATATAATGATGAGATAGGGGAAGTTGAAGAATCACAATCAGTTTTTGTTAACTATTGTAAGGAGATGGAGAAACTTAATATTTCAACAACAATGAATGAGGAAGAAGTAAAGGAATTGGTTGATATTTCTACAAATACCAGAATCATCCAATTCAATAGAAACATATTTTTTGAAATATGTGACTCGATTTGGGAAGCATTTCAATATTCTGTTGAAATCCAGCAGTTATTTAAAGAGTTGAAGGAGTTGGTTGATGACAATTTGCCAGCAAATTCATGATTTCTACAGAATAATGAACATGCCATTGTAGTATATCAGTTATTGATTCTTCAGCACTATAAAACTTAAGGTCGAGTTTTTTCCAAGCAAAGGAGAATGATGAAGAAAATATTTATTTCCTAATTTAAGAATATCATATCAAGGCATTATTTTAGGGATTTGTCTAGCTATGTAATTATTTTATTTCCATATTGCATTCCATTCTATTTTTGGCAATCTGTTACTAATTTATTTATTTTCCTTATTTGTAATAAAGATTTATGTAACCCTAACTCTATATAATGTAATCTTTTATGAAGTGATAAGGAGCTAGTTTTTATATTTCAATAAAATTTCCAAGAGGACTTTGTCTCTTTTCCATGCTTTCGGTATTCTTTGAATCAATGAATGCTTGTTTATTTCTATATTCCTGGGCATTCTTAGACTAAATAGGGTTATAGATTAATCACTTATGAAGGATCCTCTGTAATATCCCAAAATTTTGGAAATATTAATTTTTAAAAATTAAATAAATGATTTAAAAGTATAAATATAATTAAGTGAAAAAGAAAAATGTGTATATGATATATATATGTAGATATACATAATATATATAAGTCAACTTTTTAATATGGTCAAATGTCATTTTAGTTATTAAGATACTAATTAAATGGTTAGTGGAAGATGACATGTTATATATTAATTAAGTAATATATTTTACTTGGTGGAGAGTGAAAGAGGGATAAGTGTATGGTTTAAAGGGGATTAGTTAGTAGTGGAGTTGGTGATCATTTTCTTCTTCTTCTTCTTCTTTTTTCTCCATTGAAGCCAGCCACCTTCATCAAAGGAAGAGAGGAATTTTGCTTCTTGCTAACTCAAGTAATTGAAGGATTTCAAGTGTTCAAGTTGGAGTGTTAAGGATTTTCTTCATATTTGGTAAGTTTCCAACTTGTTTCTTTGATTTTCTTTAGAAGTTGTATTTGTGTGAATTGGATGTTTGGTGTAGTATGTGTTCAAGGTTGATATTGGTGTGTTTAAAGTTCTTTTGGATAGTTAACTCTGAAATTTACGGTTGGATTGAAGAAAAGGTTATGTTTGGTGAAGAGAATAAGAGTTTTGGATTGTGTAACTTTTGAGTTGTGAAGTCATGGTTGTAATTGTGTATTTTTGCTTTTAATTGAGTTGTTTTGATGTTTACACAAGTATTATGGGTATAATGATGGATTTGATTGAGTTTGTATGGAGTTGAAAAGGTTAATGAAAGATAATAGTTGGTTGTGGCAATTTATGTGTGGATATCAGGACTTTTGGCCTGACACGCCCGGTGACATGGCCAAGCCTTTGGGCATGTCAATGGTTCTATTTTTAGTTTTGGTGACATGAGCAGTGACATACCCATGTCACTGAGTGTGTCATAGCAACTATATTGTTATAGTATTGACACGTACAGTGACACGCCCATGTCATTGAGCGTGTCATAGCTACTGTATTGTTGTAGTATTGACACGTGTAGTGACACGCCCATATCACTGAGCGTGTCATAGCTACTGTGTTGTAGGAGTTCTAGCATGGTCATTGACACGGCCATGTCACTGAGCATGTCAAAGCTTCTGTGTTATGGGTTTAGGGCACGGTCATTGACACACCCGTGTTGTTGAGCATGTAATGTGTAGAGTTTGCCCTAGATAGTTCTTTTCCTTATTTTCCTTTGTGTTTCTTATCCTTATGTTGAGAGGCTTTGTTTATACCTATAAGTGTATTACTTAGTGATTATTTATAATCACATTTGGTTTAGGCTTTGAAGAGACTTGAGTTACCTAATCCAAGTGTTGAGGGATATCTTGGAAAAGGAGGTTGAAAGTGGTGTTTGTTTCATTTAGAGGTATGTACAAACTTTGAATACATTGGTTATGTATGAATAATGTGCTAAGACATTTTTAATGTCATATATGAGTTACATGCATTGTGGAAAGCCATTGATAATGGCTAAATTGTGTAAAATGAGGAATATGTGAATTATGTTGAAATACCAAGGTAACTGGGTAATGTGGTATAATTTAATGAGATATGTGGAAACATAATGAAATGAATTGATATCGATATAAATGAGAAATATGAATAAATTGTGTGCCTAGTATGTTATTCAATTTTCAGAGTTCTATGTTTGGTGGCATGCCTATGATTTGCCTACGGGCTAGACGCTGGGCATCACTATGAAAATATTTTTGAGGTGAAATAACCGGGTCATAAGCCTCAAAAACAAATTCTTGAAGCTAGGCTAGGTGAAATGACCGGGTCGTAAGCTCAGACCTAGTTGGATTATTACATTGATATATTGCCTATGGGGTTAGACACATGGTGTCATTATAGACCAAAACAGTAACTCTAAAATTTGAATAGAATATTAGTTATCTTTGGGCCCATGTTTGTGTTTGTTTTATGAGAATTACGGATTGTGAAATAATTGAAAAGTATGAGATAATGGAATGATGTGATATCTATATGCATTGTGTATTAACATTGCATTTGATTTTTTTATTCTTATTAAAGTTTGTATCACTAAGCTTTTGGCTTAGCGAGATTGTGATTCATCGCGCAGGTGACAGGGTAGATCCGGTTGAGCCAAAGAGTTGTCTAGATTGAGTCGAGTCTAGGCTTGAGACCTTGAGTGTTAAGTTGATTGTTGGACATCAAGATCAGAGACAAACTGTCAACATGTATTTATTTTATATTTTTGTACATATTGATTTTATGTATTTATGTATATTCCATAAACTATCGAAAATGTTTTGGATAAACTTTTGGTAATGAAGTATACATATGTGTTTTAGCAAGTAATATTTCATCTATTATTTATATGATATCAGTTGAATATTTTCAGTTTATACAGATTTTATAAGTGTAGAGTTGTTTTGTTAAAATGGGTTGTGACATTCTTGTATCCTATATTCGTATATTACATGTGTTGGGTGTATGTAGTGTACGTATGTTGGGTATAAGGGTGTTTCATTTATTTTGGTATCAGAGCCTAGGTTTGAGGTTCTCAACCTATGTGGGTTGTAAGTGAAAGAAAATGGAAAATTTTAAATATGGTTTTTAAATATGATACATGCATTGGCACTGGTAGTTTCTGATCTCTGATGTGGTAATTTATGCTATGTTTACAGATATAGGTAGTTATGGCGTCTCTGACACGTTAGTCTACAGAGGGTAGGACAGAGAGTGTAGCTCCTGTTGAGTGTAGAGATGGAGCTAGAGTTGAGATAGCTGGAGGGGCACCTACTCGTGTGCCAGAGAGACCATCAGCTGATGAGATTCCACCTGGCTGGGTGTGACATATGGTGGAGTTGTTGAGGCAGGCTCCAATTCAATAGGCGCCACCACCACAGTCGCAGCCGCAATTATTGACGAGGAAATATGATAAGTTGAGGAAGTTTGGAGCTGAGGACTTTATTGGTAGTTCAGACCCTGCTGTAGCTGCGCAATGGCTAGATAGAATCCAAAGATTGTTCATCCAGCTATAGGCTACTTCAGAAAAAAAGTTTGATTGTGCTAGATCTCTTTTGCAAAGGGATGCATATGACTGGTGGAAGACGATTCCACATGCCTTGGATGATCCACCAATCTTGACCTTCGATGATTTTCTACGAGAGTTTGAGCAGAAGTATACTCTGAGGGAGTATAAAGATGCAAAGAAGATAGAGTTCTTGAGTTTGAAGTAGAATACTAGGATTGTGTCGGAGTATGAGATAGAGTTTACTCGGTTGAGTCAGTATGCTGGCAGGATTATTTCTGATGAGATTGACAGGTGTAGGAGATTTGAGGAGGGACTGAGACCCTCTATCATGTGTATCATAGCAGGCTCTCGGTATCAAGATTTTTCTCAGTTGGTTGCAGCTGCCAGGAGTGTAGAGAGAGCATAGAGTCTTGCAGCAACTACCAGGGTTGAGGAGACCAGAGCTAGGAGACCCCAGAGTGAGGACGGGTCTTCATCAGTGAAGAGAGGCCGAGGGGGATATTTTCAGAGGTTCAGTAGGAGCCAGGGGAAGTTTGGCCGGTCAGTATAGTAGCAGAGACAGAGACAGAGACCTGCAATTTTAGTGGCTAGTGCACCGACCCCAGTGGCTCAGAGGCCTGCTGCACCTACTTGTGTTCATTGTGGTAAAGCACATGGAGGTGTCTACTGGTGGAGAGGTGCTTCAGGGGTGTGTTTTAGATGTGTGTTGTCAGACCACTTTATCAGAGATTGTCCAGAGCCACCAGAGAATAAATAGACAGATACTGTAACTTCTCGACCAAGTGTCAAAGGGGGTCATGGTGGCAGAGGTTTTAGTAGAGGTGGTCGATCTGAGACTAGTCAGAGATGAGGTTCTATAGTCAGAGGTAGTAGACCAGATGAGGCAGGGCCATCACAGAGGGTTTATGTGATGCAGAGGCAGCCGGATGCTTCAACTGTTATTGCTGGTATTTTTACTTTATTTGGCAGTTCAATTCTTGAATTATTAGATCCTGGGTCAACTCATTCTTACATCAGTGCATCCATCTTGCTTGTGAGTGATTTGCATTCTGAGTCCTTAGGATTGATGTTTTGGTTATAAATCCTTTATGACATAGTGTTGCAGTTAGCAAGGTCCACCGTAATAGTCCGGTTGTGGTTCAGGATGAGGAGTTTCTTCGAGACTTGATTGAGATGCCTTTCAAGGAGTATGATTTAAATTTAGGCATAGATTGGTTATCCAAGCATGGGGCTGTGGTAGACTGTCAGAAGAAATGTGTTACTTTGAGAACACATGATGATAGGGATGTGATGGTATCTAGTGAGCAGAGGTATCTTTCATCCACATTTTTTTAGTTGTTTTAGCTAGAAGGATAATTCGGAAGGGATGTGAGGCTTATCTTGCTCATGTTGTAGATACTAGAGTAATGGGGTCCCAGCTTGACAGTATATCCACAGTTGTCGAGTTTCCAGATGTTTTCCCTAAGGAGTTGCCAGGGATACTTCCTGAGAGAGAGGTTGAGATTGGTATCTATTTTTTACATGGTACTACTCCCATCTCTATTACTCCTTATCGTATGGCACCTGCTGAGTTAAGAGTGTAGTTACAGGAATTGTTGGATAAAGGGTTCGTTCGCCCTAGTGTGTCTCCGTGGGGAGCACCCATTTTGTTTGTGAAAAAGAAGGATGGTACCTTAAGATTGTGCATTGATTACCGGCAGTTGAATAAAGTGACCATTAAGAACAAGTATCTATTGCCTAGGATAGATGATCTCTTTGATCAGTTGAAAGGAGAAGCAGTATTCTCTAAGATTGATTTGAGATCAGAGTACCATCAGTTGAGAGTTAGAGATGAAGATGTACCTAAGATAGCTTTCCGTATGAGGTATGGGCATTATGAGTTCTTGGTGATGCCTTTTGGGTTGACAAATGCATCAGTAGAATTTATGGATTTGATGTATAAGGTATTCAGACCCTATCTAGATCAATTTGTGGTGGTTTTCATTGATGATATTTGGGTGTATTCACGTAATGAGGAGGACCATGATAAGCATTTGTGGATTGTATTACAGACTCTGAGAGAGAAGCAGTTATATGCTTGTGAGGGGGGATTTTCGCCCCCACTCCCGGAGAACACAGACCTATGTTCGGAGAAAATGGAGTCGCCACCCGGACGGGCTGGGAAAAAGAAAGGGGTGGATGACTCAATTCCTAAGGAATCCCCAACCCCCTAATGGGTTCGAAAAGTTGGGTACGTGTGGGGAATGTGAGAAATGGCCTAGCACCCCCACAACGCCCGGTTCATTGGAAGTTGTAACACCCCCACATTCAATACATACACACTACAAACATCACAATGTAGTATACATGCACTAAACATAGGGATGCTACGGATTTTCTTAACATTCAAAACATTTTAAACGATACTATAATCTTTCAATTGTATACATTATAGAAAAATAGGTAGTTACTTGTAATACAATAAAAAAAAATAAATATATAGATACATTTAGTTAACACGCAGCGGAATTTATAAAATATTTACATATATGAAACATTTAAATCCATATTTACAAATGTGCATATATTTACATTATAAATATTACTTTACAAAATTAAAAAGATGTAGTACATGATTGGCAAATCTCTTCTGATCTTTAAGTTCCCAAAATCAACTCTTCATAGTCTACTCTCACTCGGTCTCGATGAATTCTCGGGTTCAACTCTATTACCTGTGCGATTAAACACTATCGCGCTAAGCCAAGGGCTTAGTAAGACAAATCATGCTAATGTTGTGCTTTAGTGCAATGCAATGCCACACACCTTATTAATGAAATCAACATCATAGATATAAAGCTAACAACATTATTTTTGCATATCACAAATCAATATCATATAAGCACACCACATTTCAACATCTTTTCCCATTCTTCATTAATTAATCAAGTTATCATTCATAACTCACATTAAACAAAGACAAGCATGGGCCCAAAACACACTAATATGCCATTCAATTTTCAAAGTTAATGCTTTGGTTTTGTTATCACATTTATCAATATCATATACCCAACTAGGCTTCAAGGATTAGGTTCAACCAAGCTTCAAGGGGAGCAAAGCATGCTAAGCTTCAACCCAACTTGGCTTCAAGAACCAATCCAACCTAGCTTCAAGGGTGGTAACATCTCAATTAGGCTTCAAGGATTCAATCCAACCTAACTTCAAGAGATTTTTACACTTATTAGGCATGCCACCAACAACAAACTCTGAAAATGGAATAACACATTAGCCACACAATTCATTTATTATTTAGTTATCATTTCCATTCTCAATTCTCATCAACATTTAAACAAACATGCCTTCTTTCTTTCAATTGCATCATCATAGCCAATCACAATGGCTTTACATTACATTTCATATCACACATTATCATTTACACAATTCACAATGCATATAACATACCATTGTTCAAAGCTTTAGGATCTTACACATGCATTTGTTTATGTTATTCATTGATTTAAGTGTGTTTAAAGTGTTTAGGTTTATGTTTAGGTACACAATTACCTTTGAAGAACCAAAACAATGCAAAAAGAACAAAGAATAAAAACCCTAACCAACACATTTGAGGGACACGGGCAGCCCACTTGAGGGACACGGCCAAGCTTGTGGCCGTGTCTCTCAACCACCAATTCCAGTAGCAAACACGGGCATAGGACACGTCCAAGCTTGTGGCCATGTCTCCCAATACCAAAATCCAGTAGTGAACACGGCTAAGGGACACGGCCGTGTCACTCAAAAACCAAACCAACACGCCCAAATTCTTTTGGCTTGGCCGTGTCTCTCCTTTCTTTCGGCCGTGTCACTTAAGAAGAAAACCCTAATTTTTGCCAATCCTCTTCTAAATGCATTTTAACACCTTATGCACATCACAAACTCATTCAAATGAATGTAATTAAAGTTATTAACACTTATTTTGCATGTTTAACACAATATTCACATTAACCATACATTAAATCATTCACCAAATCCCAAACCCTAAAACCAACTTCTTCCACTATCAACATCCACTTAACCATACAATCTTTACAACCAAACCAACACCAATTCCATCTTTTAACTTACAATCAATTTTAACCCTTGTAAACACATATCAAACACACCAAATCATCACATCAACAAATCACAATTTACCTTAGACACAACTTCAAAATTAATAAAGGAAATCAAGAGATTTCTTACCTTAAATGAAGAAATTCCACAAATCTCTAACCAAATCCCTTGATTCTTCTTCAATTTGAGTAGAGAACTTCAAACACCTCTCTAGCTCTCTTGTGCCCTTTTGTCTTTGGAGGAGCCGGCCACTACCAACAAGAAGAAGAGAAAAATAATGAAGAACAAAGTCAATCTTCCTTTTAATCTCCACCAAGTAATTTTAACAAGACAATTACCAACATGCCCTCATCCATTTAACTAACCTCTTGTCTCTTATATGCCCATATATGTAATTTCACATGCCACATAAAAATATCCTCTTGCATTGACCAACCCTTTTGACTTAGGTATATGTTAATTATATCATCATATAAACAACATATAAACTTGTCTCTAAACCCTCTTTCTTTCCCAAAACACATATACATAAGCATTCTCTTCTCAATTTCTTTTCTTATCACATAACATATACATTCAATCCAATATAACACAACAACAACAACAACAACAACAACAACATAATCAAAACTTCTAGGGCATACATGAGGATATTACAATTCTCCCCCTCTAAAAAGAAATTTCGTCCTCGAAATTACCTGATATCAAGGCTGAAACAACTGAGGATATTGCTCTCGCATCGATTGTTCACTTTCCCAAGTTGCTTCTTCCTTTGCATGGTTCTTCCATAGAACCTTCACCAATGGCACTCTCTTGTTCCTCAATTCTTTCACTTCACGTGCCAAGATAGCAACTGGTTCTTCCTCAAATGTCAAATCTGGGCTCACTTCGATAAACTCAATTGGCAACACGTGAGATGGATCTGATCTGTATCTCCTCAACATAGAAACATGAAATACATTATGAATACGATCCAACTCAGGTGGCAAAGCAAGCCGATAAGCAACTGGCCCAACTCTTTCCAAAACTTCATACGGTCCAATGAAACGAGGACTCAATTTCCCTTTCCGACCGAACCTCAAAATCTTCTTCCAAGGAGATACTTTCAAAAATACTTTATCTCCAATATCAAACTCTATGTCTCTCCTCTTCAAATCTGCATAGGACTTCTGTCGGTCTGAAGCTGCTTTCAACCTGTCTCGAATCAACTTCACTTTCTCTTCAGTTTCTTGAATCAAATCAGGCCCAATTAACTTACTTTCCCCAAGTTCATTCCAACAAAGAGGTGTCCTACACCGTCTACCATACAACGCTTCAAACGGTGCCATACCAATGCTAGATTAGTGACTGTTGTTATAAGCAAACTCCACAAGAGGTAAGAATCTATCCCAACTTCCAGAGAAATCGATGACACAGCTTCTCAACATATCTTCAATAATCTGTATCACCCTCTCTGACTGTCCATCCGTCTGTGGATGAAAAGCAGTACTGAAATGCAGTCGAGAACCCAAAGCACTATGCAAACTCTTCCAAAATCTTGAAGTAAACCTGGGATCTCGATCGGACACTAAAGAAGTTGGAACCCCATGCAACTTCACAATCTCATGAATATACAGCTCAGCCAACCTCTCCAAAGAGTAATCCATCCGAACTGGAAGGAAATGAGCTATCTTAGTCAATCTATCCACAATCACCCAAATGGCATCATGCTTCCTTTGTGTCAATGGCAAACCAGACACAAAATCCATTGTCACTCTTTCCCACTTCCATTCAGGCACTGACAACTGTTGAAGCAACCCGGTTGGAACTTGATGCTCTGCTTTAACCTTCTGACATGTGAGACATTTTGATACAAACTCAGCAATGTCTCTCTTCAAACCAAACCACCAGTAATGCTGTCTCAAATCATGATACATCTTTGTATTGCCCGGATGCATAGCAAACACTGACTGATGTGCTTCTTCCAAAATGATCCTCTTCAAATCAGCATCATCGGGTACACACAATCTGTTCTTAAACCAGAGGCTCCCATCACCTCTCACAACAAAATCTCTACTCTTTCCATTCTGACAATCTGAAATAATCTTCTGAATCTTCTTATCAGCCAACTGAGCCTCTTTGATCTGATCCAATAAAACTGGTTTTAAATGCAATTGTGCCAACAATGCACCATCATCACAAGATACAAAGTTAGCACGTAAAGCTCTCAACTCAACAAGCAACGAGAGCGAGTAAACAGTTAAACCAGCTAAAGACTTCCGACTCAAGGCATCAGCAACAACATTTGCTTTACCTGGATGATAATCAATCAAACAGTCGTAGTCTTTAATCAATTCCAACCATCTCCTCTGTCGAAGATTGAGCTCCTTCTGAACCCCCAAATACTTCAAACTCTTGTGATCAGTGTAGATGAAACATTTCTCCCCAAACAGATAGTGGCGCCAAATCTTCAATGCAAACACAATGGCTGCCAATTCCAAATCATGGGTTGGATAGTTAAGCTCATGCGGCTTCAACTGTCGAGAAGCATAAGCTATAACTTTACCTTCTTGCATCAGCACACAACCCAAACCACTATGTGAAGCATCACTGAAAATCACGTATGGTTTGCCTTCCACAGGTAAAGTAAGAACAGGCGCTTGAGTCAGCATATCTCTCAACTGCTCAAAGCTAGCCTGACACTGATCTGTCCACACAAATCTCACTCCCTTACGAAGCAATCTGGTGAGTGGAGTAGCTATCAAAGAAAATCCTTTCACAAACCGTCGGTAATAGCCTGCCAAACCCAGAAAACTTCTAACCTCTGTCACAAACTTGGGTGGACTCCAATTCAAAATAGCTTCAACTTTGCTCGGATCAACTCTAATGCCTTCTGCTGAAACAATATGTCCGAGAAAAAGCGACTTGATCCAACCAGAACTCACACTTCAACAATTTGGCAAACAACTGCTTCTCTCTCAAAATCTGCAACACAATCCGCAGATGCATATCATGTTCCTCCTCATTTCGCAAATACACCAATATATCATCGATGAAGACCACTACAAACTGATCCAGATAGGGCCTAAACACCCTATTCATCAAATCCATAAAAGCTGCAGGTGCATTCGTCAGACCAAAAGGCATAACTAAAAATTCATAATGCCCATACATGGTCCGGAAAGCTGTCTTCGGAACATCTTCAGCTTTGACTCTCAGCTGATGGTACCCAGATCTCAGATCAATTTTAGAAAATACTGACGCTCCCTTCAATTGATCAAAGAGATCATCAATTCTAGGCAAAGGATATTTATTTTTAATGGTCACCTTGTTCAATTGCCTATAATCGATGCACAATCTCATAGTACCATCTTTCTTCTTCACAAATAGCACAGGAGCTCCCCACGGAGAAACACTGGGGCTAATAAATCCTTTATCCAACAACTCCTGTAATTGCACTTTCAACTCCCTCAATTCTGCTGGTGCCATTCTATACGGAGTAATAGAGATAGGAGTGGTACCAGGCAACAATTCAATACCAAACTCCACCTCTCTCTCAAGAGGCAATCCTGGCAACTCCTCTGGGAATACATCTGGGAACTCTGCAACTGTGGCAATGCTATCAATAGGAGAACCTCTTACTCTAGTATCTACCACATGAGCAAGATAGGCTTCACATCCCTTTCTAATCAACCTCCTAGCTGCAACAGCTGAAACAAATAAGGAGGCTAGCTGTCCTTGCTCATTAGATACTATCACCTCTCTACCATCATCAGTTCTCAAAGAAACCATTTTCTTTTTACAATCCACCACAGCTCCATGTCGAGATAGCTAGTCCATGCCCAAAATCACATCATATTCCTTAAATGGCATCTCAATCAAATCCCTAAGGAACTCCTCACCCTGCACCACTACTGCACTATCTTTGTGCACTTTACTAACAATCACACTATGCCCTAACAGATTTGTCACCAACACATCAAACCCTAGGGACTCAGCATGCACATCAGATACAGGTAAAACAGATGCACTAATATATGAATGTGTTGATCGGGGATCAATCAAAGCAAGTACTGAAGTATCAAATAAAGAAAAAGTACCAGCTATGACTGCCGATGCATCTGGCTGCCTCTGCATAACATACATCCTCTGGGAAGATCCAACCTCCTCTGGTCTACTCTCCCTGGATGTAGCACCTCCTCTAGAACTGAACCCTAATCTACCTCCTCTGCTGACACCCCTGCCTCCTCGACCTCCCCTCACATTAGGTCGAGAAGCTGCAGTATCAACTGACATCTGCTCTTGCCTCTCAGGACAATCTCTCACAAAGTGATCAGGGGATCCACATCTGAAGCAAACCCCTGCTACACCAGCCTTCCAACAAGGACCTCCATGTGGCCTACCACAATGAATGCAGATGGGTAAGGTGGATCTCTGAATCATAGGGGTAGGAGCACTTGCCACTGAAGCTGTAGGTCTAAATCTCTGTCTTTGGAACTTCACTGACCTACCAGCTGATCTCTGACTTCTACTGACCCGAGGAACAAAACTACCTTTACCTCTCTTTGCAGAAGAAGACCCTGCCTCAAACTGGGGCCTCCTCACCCTAACCTCTTCCTCTGAAGTAGCTGCAATACCCTGAGCTCTCTCCACGCTCCTAGCCGCTGCCACAAGCTGGGAAAAATCTTGATATCTAGATCCAGCCACTAAACACATGATAGAGGGCCTCAATCCCTCCTCAAATCTCATGCATCTATCTATCTCATCTGATATTATGCCCCCAGCATACTGACTTAATCGAATAAACTCAACCTCATATTCAGTAACAGTCTTGTTATCTTGCTTCAAACTCAAGAACTCCATCTTCTTCATATCTTTGTACTCCCTAGGAGTATACTTCAATTCAAATTCTCTCAGAAAGTCAGCATATGACAAGGTTGGTGAATCATCCATAGAATGGGGCACTGTCTTCCACCAGTCGTATGCATCCTTCTGCAACAAGGATCTTGCATAATCAAACTTTTCCTCTGGAGTGGCTTGCAACTGAACAAATATTCTCTGTACTTTGTCTAACCACTGCTCAGCCACTGCTGGATCAATAGTACCTATAAAATCTTCGGCTCCATACTTCCTCAGTTTGTCATAGTGCCTCACAGATACCAAAGGCTGAGGGGGTGGTGGTTGTGGTTGCACTGGTGCTTGCCTCAAAGCTTCTACCACATGCCTAAGCCAAGCTGGCGGAACCTCCTCCCCAGCTGGTCTACCCGACACCGAAGCAGGTGCCTCCCCAACACTATCAACTCTAGCTCCATCCTCAGGAGCAACACTCTCTGCACTTCCCTCAACTGACTGACGCGAATGAGAATCCATCACAACCTAAGTCTGCAAACACAGCAGATTACATCTTATAAAAGATCAGAGATTGCCAATCCCAAACATATATGTTATTCAAAAACTCACTTTTTAAGTAAAAATATTCTTTTTCTTACATTTGACCTAGGTTGAGAATCTCAAACCTAGGCTCTGATACCAAAACAATTGTAACACCCCCACATTCAATACATGCACACTACAAACACCACAATGTAGTATACATGCACTAAACATAGGGATGCTACGGATTTTCTTAACATTCAAAACATTTTAAATGATACTATAATCTTTCAATTGTATACATTATAGAAAAATAGGTAGTTACTTGTAATACAATAAAATAAATAAATATATAAATACATTTAGTTAATACGCAGTGGAATTTATAAAATATTTACATATATGAAACATTTAAATCCATATTTACAAATGTGCATATATTTACATTATAAATATTACTTTACAAAATTAAAAAGATGTAGTACATGATTGGCAAATCTCTTCTGATCTTTAAGTTCCCAAAATCAACTCTTCATAGTCTACTCTCACTCGGTCTCGATGAATTCTCGGGTTCAACTCTATTACCTGCACGATTAAACACTATCGCGCTAAGCCAAGGGCTTAGTAAGACAAATCATGCTAATGTTGTGCTTTAGTGCAATGCAATGCCACACACCTTTTTAATGAAATCAACATCATAGATATAAAGCTAACAACATTATTTTTGCATATCACAAATCAATATCATATAAGCACACCACATTTCAACATCTTTTCCCATTCTTCATTAATTAATCAAGTTATCATTCATAACTCACATTAAACAAAGACAAGCATGGGCCCAAAACACACTAATATGCCATTCAATTTTCAAAGTTAATGCTTTGGTTTTGTTATCACATTTATCAATATCATATACCCAACTAGGCTTCAAGGATTAGGTTCAACCAAGCTTCAAGGGGAGCAAAGCATGCTAAGCTTCAACCCAACTTGGCTTCAAGAACCAATCCAACCTAGCTTCAAGGGTGGTAACATCTCAATTAGGCTTCAAGGATTCAATCCAACCTAACTTCAAGAGATTTTTACACTTATTAGGCATGCCACCAACAACAAACTCTGAAAATGGAATAACACATTAGCCACACAATTCATTTATTATTTAGTTATCATTTCCATTCTCAATTCTCATCAACATTTAAACAAACATGCCTTCTTTCTTTCAATTGCATCATCATAGCCAATCACAATGGCTTTACATTACATTTCATATCACACATTATCATTTACACAATTCACAATGCATATAACATACCATTGTTCAAAGCTTTAGGATCTTACACATGCATTTGTTTATGTTATTCATTGATTTAAGTGTGTTTAAAGTGTTTAGGTTTATGTTTAGGTACACAATTACCTTTGAAGAACCAAAACAATGCAAAAAGAACAAAGAATAAAAACCCTAACCAACACATTTGAGGGACACGGGCAGCCCACTTGAGGGACACGGCTAAGCTTGTGGCCGTGTCTCTCAACCACCAATTCCAGTAGCAAACACGGGCATAGGACACGGCCAAGCTTGTGGCCGTGTCTCCCAATACCAAAATCCAGTAGTGAACACGGCTAAGGGACACGGCCGTGTCACTCAAAAACCAAACCAACACGCCCAAATTCTTTTGGCTTGGCCGTGTCTCTCCTTTCTTTTGGCCGTGTCACTTAAGAAGAAAACCCTAATTTTTGCCAATCCTCTTCTAAATGCATTTTAACACCTTATGCACATCACAAACTCAGTCAAATAAATGTAATTAAAGCTATTAACACTTATTTTGCATGTTTAACACAATATTCACATTAACCATACATTAAATCATTCACCAAATCCCAAACCCTAAAACCAACTTCTTCCACTATCAACATCCACTTAACCATACAATCTTTACAACCAAACCAACACCAATTCCATCTTTTAACTTACAATCAATTTTAACCCTTGTAAACACATATCAAACACACCAAATCATCACATCAACAAATCACAATTTACCTTAGACACAACTTCAAAATTAATAAAGGAAATCAAGAGATTTCTTACCTTAAATGAAGAAATTCCACAAATCTCTAACCAAATCCCTTGATTCTTCTTCAATTTGAGTAGAGAACTTCAAACACCTCTCTAGCTCTCTTGTGCCCTTTTGTCTTTGGAGGAGCCGGCCACTACCAACAAGAAGAAGAGAAAAATAATGAAGAACAAAGTCAATCTTCCTTTTAATCTCCACCGAGTAATTTTAACAAGACAATTATCAACATGCCCTCATCCATTTAACTAACCTCTTGTCTCTTATATGCCCATATATGTAATTTCACATGCCACATAAAAATATCCTCTTGCATTGACCAACCCTTTTGACTTAGGTATATGTTAATTATATCATCATATAAACAACATATAAACTTGTCTCTAAACCCTCTTTCTTTCCCAAAACACATATACATAAGCATTCTCTTCTCAATTTCTTTTCTTATCACATAATATATACATTCAATCCAATATAACACAACAACAACAACAACAACAACATAATCAAAACTTCTAGGGCATACATGAGGATATTACAGAAGTAGCCTCCTTTACAGGTCTTAATATTATAAAATTCTTAAATATAATAATATTATCCATATTACACATAATAATTAAAAGAAATCATCATTATATTAAAATCAAAGCAATGTCCAAACAAAGAAAATAAATGGACACCCATCCGAAGATGGAAACATGTCCTTACATCACATGCCTAAATAGGACATCCACCGAAAGGTAGAAACATGCCCTTTACATTGGTTCTAAAGTAGAAAAGCAAATTAAATTACATGATATTTAACTAATGAGGTACCCACCAAGTGGAAACATACCTCTTACAACATTTGGAAATCAAAATAAATTGATAAAAGTAAATAACCATTCATAATACATAAATTATTCATCAAAGGTACTAAATATCAATAAAAAGTAAACATCCATCCATGATAAATAAAATAAACCAAGCATTGAATTTAAATAAATTAAAGCATAAGAAATAAAACCAAGCATGATCAAATATAGAATTGCATAAAGCAAATAAAAAGTTCAAATTATAGCTACTATTTCCATTTAGGGTTCTTTATCTCATGTGTTAAGGTTTTGGAATTCATAAAATTAAGCTACTGTGACTTTTTTTTATAGAATTAAAATTGATTGAGGTTTTATATTTTAAAAGGTTAGTAAAACTCTTTGATTAAACAAATTAAGGTTTGAATGATGAAATCATGAAACTAGGGTTTTAGACACTTTAAAAATACTTTTGATTCATGGTTTTAAATGGTGAGTCATTGTGCTTTTAAGTTACTGTGTAAAATTAAAGTATTTATGGTTTTATGGTTTTTTAATGTTTTAAAGGATTAAGGTTTAGAAAAAGTTAGGGTTTAAAGTTTTAATGGAGTTAGAGTTTAATATTTTAGGTTTAGAAGTTGAATTAGGGTTTTAGGATTTTAAAATTAGGGTCTCGGGTGATGAATTTGAATTAGGGTTTAGAAAGATAATTTCATGATTTCATGAGGTTTTATGAATTTAAACAAACGGATTAAAGTTTTTATAAATAGAAAAGATGTTTTTTGGAAGAAACAGAACCTAAAGAGATAAAGATTTTAACTTTTGAAAAACACAAAATCCTAGATTTAGCTACTGTGAAAAAATATAAAGAAATTAGAATTTCATACCTTATTTTGTATGTTGCACCAAAATTGCTTCTTGGATGAACAAGCTCAAAAGACCAGCCTTTTTTCCTTTTCAATCCCTTAAATCGTGTTTCTGCTACTTTAAAAATCAATTGAATTCAAGCTTTTCCTTCACGGATTTGGATTTTCTTTTTCACTGTCCCTTTTGGCCTCCTTTAATTTCATTGCCTTTGGTCTTTATTTATAGTGGTTTGATATGGTTTATTCCTAATTAGTCACGGCAAGTAGTATTAATAAGAAAAGGAACCCAAAACCTAATTGAATTAGGTTTCAAAAAATTTGAGTCGGAAAAATTGCGCCGCCGAAAAAAATTGCCGCAGGAAAAAAATGCGCTGGCAAAAAAATCTGTCGCAGGAAACTACTGCAGTGGGCGAGCTGCGGGCGTCGCCCGTAGGCAATTTCTGTGGGCAAAATGCCCACAGGCCCGCGTGATGATTTTTTCATCACCGATTTTTTTGACGACGATTTTTATTTTTATTTTTATTTTTTGACTTTTATTTGTTTATTTTTATTTTTTATTAATAAAAAATTAGATACTAAGGCAAAAATTATTTAACAAAAATTATTTTGGACCAATTAGATAACAAAAATCATTTTGGACTAAATAAAATATATTGGACCGGACCGGGTCAAAAATTAAGGGTCTACAGTTTGCCCCCTGCTTGAATGATCTGAAACCTTAGTGAAAGAGAGTGAAAAGTAATAAGACTTAATTTTTGAGACGGTTGAGGTTTTGGATTCTGGACCCGGTTTGAGCTGTGGACTCAAGGATAAATTCTAGGTTCTATACCTAAGGAAAATTTGGGTTCTGGACTCGACTCGAGTTCTGGACTCAAGGATAATTCTAGGTTCTCGACCTAAGGAAAATTTGGGTTCTGGACTTGGTTCGAGTTATGGACTCAAGGATAATTCTAGGTTCTAGACCTAAGGAAAATTTGGGTTCTGGACCCGAGCTAAGTTCTGGACTTAAAAGAGATTCTAAGTTCTGGACCTAAGGGAAAAATTTGGGTTCTGGACCCGGTTCGAGTTTTGGACTCAAGGAAGATTCTAGGTTCTAGACCTAAGGAAGATTTGGGTTCTGGACCCGAAAGGTTTGGATACTTGATACTAAACTAGATTGGGATACTCAATCCTAACAAGATTTGGATACTCGATCCTAAATTATATTGGGATACTCGATCTAAACTGGATTTGGATACTCGATCCTAAATTGGACTTGGATACTTGATCCTAACTGGACTTGGATACTCGATCCTAAGTCAGATTGGGACACTCGATCCTAAATTGGGTTCGAATACTCGATCCTAAACTTGATTTGGATACTCGATCCTAACTAGATTTGGATACTCGATGCTAAATCGAGATTAGGTACTTGGACCCGAGATTGAATTTGATTTGGGTATTTGGACCCGAGATTAGATTTGATTTGGGTACTTGAACCCAAAATTTATTTGATTTGGGTACTTGGACCCGAGATTGATTGAATTTGGGTACTTGGACCCGAAATTGATTTGATTTGGGTACTTGGACCTGAGATTGGGTGCTTGGACCTGAGATTGATTTGATTTGGGTACTTGGACCCGAGAATGGGAGCTTGGACTTGAGATTGATTTGAATTTGGGTGCTTGGACCCGAGATTGAGTTTGACTGACCTTTTATCATTTGAGAAATCTGACTGCTCCGGTTATTCTATGCATTGTGATTTTTCACCCTCAAAATGGATCTTCATCCTTTGAGATCGAGTCTTCATCCTTGAAAATGAATCTTCATCTTTTGACATCGAGTCTTTACCCTTAAAAAAAATGGATCTTCATCCTTTGAGATTGGGTCTTCACCCTTGCGAATGGATCTTCATCCTTTGAGATTGGGTCTTTACCCTTGAAACATGGGTCTTTATCCATTGGACGTTGGGTCTTTACCCTAGCTTCAGCTCTTTTAGCTAGATTGGTCTTTTGTCTTTTGCATCTTCATTCTTTTGAGAGTTCTAATGTTCTATTCTTTTGTTCTTCCTTTTTGGAAAGATTTAGCTATTTTTAATTGGACCTTATATCCTCTCCTTGCCCCCCTGTGTGGCAAAATATTTGTAAGTGAGTTTAAAAATATTTGGTATATAAACTCAAAAAATTGAAAAGGAGAAATTTTGCCCCCTGTGTAGGCTCAAACCAAAGATTTTATCCATGCAAGCTTTGATTGATGTTTTTGTCATCTAGTTCTTCACACAAGCACATATTTCTTCTCTTTGCAAAATTACTGGAGCTTTCTCAAGCAATGGGCTTTCCATGCCCCCTTGATTTCACTTCACAGAGTATTTGCTGTTCACTTTGATAAAGAATAGAAAATACAAAACAAGAAAGTGCGATGTGATATGCTCATGTATGCATGATATGCATGAATAATACTTACAATTGTTCCATCGACTCACAGACCGAGGTGATCAGTAGAAGCATTCTCATTGGTTCCGTTTTGACTCTTATTCAAGTCTTGCATTGGAATGATCGAACGCTTTGCATTTATGGCTTTTATTCTTCAAGATGTTGAAAACATGAGTGGTGGAGACCCTAAGCAGCAGAGTCAGGGATGCATCCATAGCATGTCAGCTGATAGCTTCTTCATGACCTTGCCAATAATCATTTCCTTTGCCCAATGTGTCCTTTGGAATGTTCAACATACTTCCCTTAACTTGAAGGCTTTGTATGACAAAAACATTTTTTTATTTGATTTTTTGAATTTTAATTTTGAAATCAAATGTTGGCTTTGCCAAATTAATGTCAATGTGCCTCAGGACTTGATTTTCCAAATTAACATATCTACAACATGACAACCCTAGTTACCATACTAAACTCATGAATCATTTCTATTTAAGCAAGAATTGTTGCACTTTAGATAGGCACATACACATTACTTGACCAAAGGTCTCATTTGAGGTTAAATATTGTCTATCTCATATGCATGCTTATCCAAACTATCTCCACTAATAGACTCTACCTACTAAGAGAGATCAACAGGTCTTTGATAGGCTTGAAATGGGGTCTATAAGGCACATGGGTTAAATGAAGGCTATTTTGAGATAGGAGCTGATGTGACACAATGGACAAACCCTCACACTATAAATTTCTTGTTTGAATTTTAGATAGTTGGGAGCAATCTTGCTAGACTCCAAATACATTCTATATCTTCTTGGCATTAATCTAGATCTTGATTAGGACATTCTTTGCCCTTGCAAAAAGTTTAAGACTCAAATTTGTTTCCTTTCTTCTTTTCTCTTTTCTTTTTTTTTTCTTTATTTTTCTTACTCTTCCCTTTTTTCTCTTTCCTTACTCTCCCCTTTCTTTTATCATTTTGTCATTCTTTCTTGTAGGACTATCAAGTATAGAACTTTCAAGAACTGGATAGTCTTCCTCCTTTTCTCCAATTTTGGATTGAATCTTTAGTTGGGTTGGACCAATTCAAGTCAAACCATCCTTATAAACCAAATGGAAGCCTTTCGCTGCTTTAGGTAAAAGAAAACTCAGTTGGCTTTCTGAACTGCCTTTTTAGGTTTTATTTTCTTTCTTTTCTTTTCTTTTCTCTTCTTTTCTCTTTTTTCTTTCTTTTTTCTTTCTTTTTCTCTTTTTCTTTCTTTTTCTTTCTTTTTCTTTCTTTTTCTTTCTTTCTTTCCTTTTTTGGTTCTAGCTCAAATAGAGTTGTCTTGTTTGTACCAACTTGGGCTTCCAATAATGGATAAGTGGAGTAACATAAATCTTCTTTAATAGGGATAAATCATTTGTCACTCTTATATTGTCTTGATATATTTGAGATATTAGGAAAACATCAACTACCCTTATGGTCTTGAAAACATCAATTATCTTTATGGTCTTGAGAACTTCAACTATCTTCATGGTATTGACTATTCATTGCTTTCTTTGATCTTCTTGCCTCTTCATATTAGTGATCATAAGATTTGTCAAAAGTATCACAACAGCTCAGGGTAAATTGTTGAGGTTATATGCAAATGAAAAGAAAGCTAAAATTTTATGAAGGCTCAAAGGGACAACTAGAGATTGATATTTAATGGGTGGATACTAGTTGTTGGCTAACCAAACAATGCCTAGATCATTTATTTCTTAAATAAGTAGAGTTCAATTTCACCTCGAAAGTTTGTCAAAGCATGTTCTAAGACTGACTAGGACCTAGACAAAGGTAATTATGCAGGAGCCCTCTCTAAGTAAGCATACACAACTCAATGCTATAGAGCAATTCCCTCACCTAGTAAAGTCATTCAAGTCATGATGCCTAGACACATTAATTTATAAACATCAAGCTAAATTCCTCATTGGTTGAGCACCAAATGAACAAAGACCAACAAGATTTTGATGAAAGTAATTTATTGAAACAGACTTGAAAAACATAATTGTTCAAAATATTAAAGAAAGTAAAATTGAAAAGCAACATTCAAGCTAAGGAAAGTTCGTTGAGTTAGGCTTCATTTCCTTTCATATCTTCAATATCCCCATCTTGAAAGGATAATAAAATAAAATCTTCTTCCAATCCTTTTCCCACCATGAAGATTGCCGGTGGAGGTACTCTATTGAACCTTGATAATGGATTATCTTTGGTGTTGGGCTTATCCGGCTCAGGTAGCTTGCCACTATCGATTAGGTCTTGGATCTCATGCCTTAGACGAGCACATTTATCTGTTTCATGTCCTCGCTTTTGATGAAATTAACAGAAGGCCTCAGCATTGAAGTTTGGTGGCAATGGATTATGTAAAGGTCGAGGAGCCAACGATTGTAACAATCCTTTCTTTTGCAGCTTGCTAAAAACCCAAGATAGAGGTTTCCCCAATTCTAAGAATTGTCTTTTATTCCCTTGACCGGTTACATTAACATCAACTTCTTTTGGTGTGCTTTGATGGTTAGGCTGGTTGTTCCCTTTCTCATTCCTTTTTATTGAAAAATGATTCTTCTCCCTTTCCCACTCTTCAATTTGTAGACCAGCTTGGAGAAGATCTTTGAAATCCCTTATAAGGGTGAGAGACATACTTTCACGAAGATTGGGCAGGACACCTCTCACGATCATCCTTATTTGATCGGATTCATCGGGCCTCTTCTTGAGCAAAGCAGCCTTATTTCTCCATCTCTTGACATAATCTATAAAATTCTCATTCGGCCTTTGCCTAATGGACTCCACTTCCATTAAGGTAACTTCCAACTCAACATTATATCCATATTGTTGGATGAAGGCTTTGTAAAGTAGATCCCAACTCTTTTATGTTCCTTCATCTAATGTATTGAACCAATTTTGGACAACAGGGTCTAATGGGAGCATGAAGTACCTTAGGGTGTGAGCCTTAGTAGCTCAGGCAGATTGCATGGCAGTGATATACTGCTTCACATGGAGATGAGGATTTTCGGTACCATTGTACTTGGCAAAAGATGGCATCTTGAACTTGTACGGGACTTCTTCACCTAGCTCAAACAATTTGTCGATCTCGGACACCTCTTCGGTTTTCAATTTCTACTCAAATTTCTTTTCTAAATCAGTAATCATCTTTTTCAACATCAGAAGTCTTAGTCTTTTCAATAGTTGCCTTCTTAACAACCTTCGGCTCCTTTTTTTCTTGAAGATCTTGGTAGTATTGAGCCCAATCATCATCATCAATGATCACCTTATCATCATCAAAAGCTACTTCATCAATTTTAGCCTTCCCCTTGACTTTCTTGGTGCTAGCAGATGCTTCGGCATTGTTTCCTAAAATTGCAGCTAGTTGATTCTTTATGGTCTCGACCATGGCCTCTTTTATTTCTTCCATCTTGGCATTAAGGGCATCATCCACCATTTTTTGAATTTGTTCGGGCTCCATTATTTTTGGTGAGCAAGTGATTGAGTCATTGCTAGATACTTCATCTCCGGCGCAGGTCAGATTATTGTAAGCTTTAGAACTATCGTAATCCAGGGCTGTGAGCCAGAGAGGATCAATGATATGAGATGCAAATGTATGCACGTATGCATGTATGCACAAACAATCAACAAATAAGGATAAATAGGATGTTCCATCCAACCTTATAACATCTGTACACGAATGACGAGTCTCTTTTCCTAGGTGTATGGTTAACAAAATACCAACATGGGATATCTTGCTTTCGAATAATTCCCTCGGACGCTTCAACCAATAGTTATATTTTCGAAAATGGAAATAAGATTATAATAATTCCCTTTTATTAGGTTTTAATCAATTCAACCAACTATAGTAGCTTTTATGCTACATTGGATTAAAACTAAATTAAGAGGTTTATTATAGATAGATTTCTCACTTGAAAGAGGTAACTAATGATTCATGCCAAAAACAAGCCCATGGTTAATTTATTCTTAGTGTAAACTAGGCCCACAATTGATTTTCGGTATCTCATAATTGACCTAAATATTTTTGCAAGCTCTTTGTAAGAAAAGATTGGGTGAAAATAGTTTTGTTTCTAAGCCCATTGTAAAAGATTTTAGAAAAATGGATTTTGGGCTTAGTATTTGGGCCATAGGCCAAAGAATTTTTGATTTGTTTTTAGAAAAGTCTTATGTCCAAAGACCATCTTGAAAAATTTTGAAAATAGTTTTGGTCTTTTGGATTTTAAAGAAAAATTTATTTTGAGCTTACAATATACTTAGGTCATATTAGAAAAAGAACAAACTAAATAAGCCATGATTTAGGCCAAGATAAATTAACCATAGTCAAACAACGTGCATTTGGGGTAAAACCTAAGGAAAGTAACTAGGCCAATTACATGAGCTTTAGTCTTTGGGTTAAAAGGCTTAGGTTCCCATAGAAAGTATATACCAAACGGTATGAGGCTATGAGTGGTTATTGTAATATCCCTATTTGTGCCCTAGTAGTTTTGAGGTTGTTGTTATTTTAATTGGATTAAATGTATATGTTAAGTTGATAAGGAAAAATTTGTGTAGAGAGAAATGTATATGTAGTGTATATGGTAATATATATAACATATATGTTGGTCAAAGTGGAAAGTCAAGGGAAGAGGATATTTTATTGTTACTTGTGAAATTACTTAAAAGGGCTTGTAAATAATAGGAAGAGAAAGCATATGAGAAGAGGACATTTAAGTAATTTCCTAATTATTTTTGCTTGGTGGAGATTTAAAGAAGAAGCAAAGTTTGACTTTTACTCTTCGTTGTCATTTTCTTTTCTTTTCTTTCTTGTGTGGCCGGCTCATCAAAGGGACAAGAGAGCAAGAGAACAAGTGAAGGTTTTGTTGATTCCAAGCTCAAATTGAAAGGAGTTTTCAAGTATACAAGTTGGAATTTCAAGGAATTTCATGATTTGGTAAGTTTTCTCTTGTTTGCCATTGTTATTTTTGAAGTTATGTTTAAGTTGGGTTGTGGTTTGATGATGGTATGATTAAGGTTGTTTATGGTGTGAATTTAAGTGTTGAGATTGCTTGATAGATGAGAAGTTAAGTGGGTGTTGATGTTGGAAGTGGTTGTGTGGAGATTGTGTTAGGGTTTTGAGTTGGTAAGTGTTGGTTATGTTATGTTTGATTGATTATTCTTGTTAATCTTTGAGTTGGTTGTGTTTGTTGGTTTTAGAAGTGAAGAATACCTAATTTCGGAAAGGGGCAGTAGCGTTTTGGATGCCATGCCCGTGGCCTTTTGGTAGCCATGGCCGTGGGGGTGTTGGCCATTTTTGGGCAGAAGGGTTCTCAAAGCCACGACCGTGGGGGTTGAGGTGGCCACGGCCGTGGGCTTTGCTTAGTGATGTTGAGTTTTGTTTAGTGGTCTTAAGATTCAGGATAAGGTTAATAAGTGATAATGTTATAGAAATTGATGTGTTGCATCATTTTTTTGGGTTAGGTTTTGGAAGAAGTGATTTGCCCTAATTGTGAAGTGAAGAATCTTTGGAAGAAAGGATTGCTTAGAGTTGTGTGAGTGTGCATAAGGTAAGTACAAACTACATCATTGCATTCATTTATGAGATGTGGAAACTTAATATACATATGTGTTTGTTAAAGTGTTGAGAACATAAATGCATTGTTGAAACATATTATTATTGTTATGTGAATGTTGTGCTAAGCATGTGTAATGTATGTTAAGAATATTGGTTGTGTATATATTTGAGTAATAAAGTGTGGAAATAACATGATTGATTACTCATGATGTAAGTAAAATGGTTAAGGCATGTTTGCTTTTATGATAATGCAATGTGATTGGTTATGATGAATTAATTAATGTGATTTGAGATATGAAGATGGAAATGTGAATGGTATGAGTTGTGAGGCCATGATTGTTGGCTATGATGATATAGTTGAGATATGAATGCCTAATGAATTGTGGATGGTAAAATGAGAAATGAATTGAGAATGAGATAAACTAAATGATTGTGTGCCTAATATGTTGATTCAACTTTCAGAGTCCTGTATTTGATGGCATGCCTATGAATCATTGGATAGGCGAAATGGGTGGCCCGTAAGCCGATTCCAATTGAAAAATACTTATGAATCACTGGATAGGTGAAATGGGAGGCCCGTAAACCGATTCCAGTTGAAAAATGTGAATATGGAATGATGGTGAAATGGGAGACCCGTAAACCACTTCCATTTGAAAAATTAGTAACAGTCTAGCCGGGTTGAGGATCTCCTCATGTTAATGGGTTGATGGTCCAAGAGACTGGGTCTGTTACGCTATCCATGGATAGAGATATGATATATTTTGCCTACGGGCTTAATGATGTGATATTGAATCAAAACGGTGACTCTGAACTTTGAATAACATATTGGTTTGTGTTTTGGGCCCAATGCTTGTGTTTGTTTAAATGTGATTATTATTGGATGAAAGTAATGAGAAATGATATGATGTAATGTTATGAGAGATGTTCATGGTTTAATAAGTTAGGGTGAACAAGGTATGCGCGAAATGTAATGTTTACTTGAATTGTGTATACAACTTGATTGTGTGACATGAACATTGCATCAAAGCATCTTGATATTGTAGTTTGTTTTACTAAGCTGTTGGCTTAGCGCGATTGTGGTTCATCGCGCAGGTGTTAGAGAAGAACCCGAGTGTTCCACTAGACCGAGTGAGTCTAGACATTGAGGATTTGCCTTAGGACTTAAAGATCAGAGCAGTGCTGCCAACCATGTATAATTTCTTTATATTTTGTAAAGTAATGATTTTAATGTATATGTATACATGGTTGTAAACTTGAACTTAGATATTTCTATATATGTAAATACTTTATAATTTCCGCTGCGTACTAAATAAATGTTTATATTCCTTTTTATTTTCTATTACATGTTAACTACCACATTTCTTATATGGTACAAAGAGAAAAATTGTTTGGTGTCTTTTAAAGAGTTAAATGGTTTAAGAAATCCGTAGCATTCCTATGTTTCATGTACGTATATTACATTGTAGTATTATGTAGTGTGCGTATATGGGATTTAGGGGTGTTACAGTTATGACATGCTCAATCTCCATACCTTGAGTGAAAGTATGGTATCCCTTACATAAATTAACACGGGTAACACGGGCATCCTAACTCATGCACACGATGCAATCTAAGATGATGCAATGGATAATATCATTATAAGAAAGAATAGAATAATAAAAAGACCAACGGAATCAACTTCTCTTATCCCCAGTGGAGTCGCCTCTGTGAGCGAGGATTTTCGCCCCCACTCCTGGCAGAATGGTTCTTTCGACTTCTGCACTGTTTAGGCTCGGGGCCTTAAAGAACACGGACCTAAGTCCGGAGAAAATGGAGTCGCCACCCGGACGGGCAGGGAAAAAAAAGGGGTGGATGACTCGATTCCTAAGGAATCCCCAACCCCCTAATGGGTTCAAAAAGTTGGGTATGTGTGGGGAAGGTGAGAAATGGCCCAACACCCCCACAACTCCCGGTTCATTGGAACCGGCCTCCTTTACAGGTCTTAAATATGACAATATTATCCATATTACACATAATAATTAAAAGAAAGCATCATTATATTAAAATCAAAGCAATGTCCAAACAAAGCAAATAAATGGACACCCATTCGAAGATGGAAACATGTCCTTACATCGCATGCCTAAATAGGACATCCACCGAAAGATAGAAACATGCCCTTTACATTGGTTCTAAAGTAGAAAAGTAAATTAAATTACATGATATTTAACTAATGAGGTACCCACCAAGTGGAAACATACCTCTTACAACATTTGGAAATCAAAATAAATTGATAAAAGTAAATAACCATTCATAATACATAAATTACTCATCAAAGGTACTAAATATCAATAAAAAGTAAACATCCATCCATGATAAATAAAATAAACCAAGCATTGAATTTAAATAAATTAAAGCATAAGAAATAAAACCAAGCATGATCAAATATAGAATTGCATAAAGCAAATAAAAAGTTCAAATTATGGCTACTATTTCCATTTAGGGTTCTTTATCTCATGTGTTAAGGTTTTGGAATTCATAAAATTAAGCTACTGTGACTTTTTTTTTATGGAATTAAAATTGATTGAGGTTTTATGTTTTAAAAGGTTGGTAAAACTCTTTGATTAAACAAATTAAGGTTTGAATGATGAAATAATGAAACTAGGGTTTTAGACACTTTAAAATACTTTTGTTGATTCATGGTTTTAAATGGTGAGTCATTGTGCTTTTAAGTTACTGTGTAAAATTAAAGTATTTATGGTTTTATGGTTTTTTAATGTTTTAAAGGATTAAGGTTTAGAAAAAGTTAGGGTTTAAAGTTTTAAAGGAGTTAGAGTTTAATATTTTAGGTTTAAAAGTTGAATTAGGGTTTTAGGATTTTAAAATTAGGGTCTCGGGTGATGAATTTGAATTAGGATTTAGAAAGACAATTTGATGATTTCATGAGGTTTTATGAATTTAAACAAACGGATTAGAATTTTTATAAATAGAAAAGATGTTTTTTGGAAGAAACGGAACCAAGTTAAAATTTTGAAAGAAACAGAATCAAATTTTGGTTTTGCTGAAAAATATGTTTAATTAGGGTTTTAAGATTTTAAAGAAGAAAAAATAACAATTTTAAGCCTTTTGGAAAATAAACCAATGAAATAAGGTTTTTTGACTTTAGAAAAACTAAATTAAAGTTCTAAGATTTTAACTTTTGAAAAACACAAAATCCTAGTTTTAGCTACTGTGAAAAAATATAAAGAAATTAGAATTTCATACCTTATTTTGTAAGTTGCACTAAAATTGCTTCTTGGATGAACAAGCTTAAAAGACCAGCCTTTTTTCCTTTTCAATCCCTTAAATCTTGTTTCTGCTACTTTAAAAATCATTTTCAAGAACCTGTTGAATTTCAAATATAATAACCAAACCTGTTTATAAAATAGTCATTCATTACAATAATAATCAAATAACACGACATTCATAATTAAGTTATTAGTGGCAATAAGTATACATAAACAATTCGAATGTAAAGTTTACCCCTTAAGAAAGTATATTGAACAAATAAGGTCTTAATAATCCGACACTCCAAACACAAACAAAGAAAACACCAACTATCAAGTATATCCTACATACGAACATCGTCTTCCTCCACATTGTCATTTGCCGGAGCAGGAGGAGCATTTGTTTTCCTTCGTTGCTCAGATAAGAATAAGCGCATATCATCTAAAACATCATTCACCGGGCGCACATTAGCTATAACTTCATTCATTGATGCTATAACCTTGGCTTGCTCTTCTACCTTTTGTTGTAATACTTTCATAGTTTCCAATACCTCAGAGTCATTGTGATTAGCAGACGTTGCAGAAAATGATGACCCAGATGGTTCATAGCATGAATAATGGGATGAAGAAGAACCCAGCCCATAAATACCAGATGTCTTACCGGTGCCACCAGCAGCCTCCACAAACACGCGTCGCTCAAGCTCTATTTGGGCTGGTGTTAATGAAGGCATATCATCCTCCTCAGCCTCAAGTGTCTGCAACTCAGGCTCGGCATTCTTAAGTTCTTGGTATTTCTCCTGCCAAAGATATATGCAAATCAAATTACATTTTTAACTATTTAATCTAAAATAGGATAAAAAAATTAAATTAACTTGAGAAGAAACAAAGTCATACATAAACTAACTCGGAGCGCTTATCAATGAAGACTTTATTTCTATCGGTTTTGCTTGTGTGACCAAATAAGAAAACCTCTCCAAGCAAAACTTCACGTCCCAATTCTTTACTCTGTCAAATTATATCTTGGTAATTAAATTTACATATATAAAACATACATTTTCTAATAATAATGGCTAATTTAATAATTTACCAATCTTTGTCTATGTGCTTCTTGGGAAATGGATCCAAATGTGTGCTTAGAAGGGCCAGTTCCAGGCCCTGCCTTTTCTGTTAGCCTACATTGTCATAATATTATACCACATGTTATGTCATCAAGCAGTAAGATTATACCATAAATATGAATGATGAAATAAAAACAAACCTATTCTTTGAAGCAACGGAAGAACGATGTTTTGCTTTATCGGTACTCCAATAAGCTTTCCATTGAGTTAGTATATTTTTAGGTACGAATATGCTTTCTTTTTTAACATTGTAAATAAAATCCGAATACCTGTCACCACATTTGGACTCAAAGTAGCTACTCATCAAACTCTCATTTCTAGAGTCCCATTGACAATATTTCTACATCCATAAAAACCAAAGAAATTAAACATGCTTGAATATATCATTCTACTTTAAAAAAAATGAACAATTTAAGTAGGAACTATAAAGAACCAGAATATGTACTTCAAACTCTTTATAGTACAAATTTTTTGTTTCTCTAGTGACTTTAGACCATGAAGATCCCTCAAGACTTGGCAACCTCCGAAAAATCTTCCACACAGCATTAGCTACTAATTTGGAATCCATGCACCTGAATAAAAAATGAGTTCAGTAAGGTGCACTTGTATAATCATCCAATCATACAATTTGGATCTACTTTTAACAATGGTATAAACAAATGACATCTCAAATGAAATAAAATCAAATGAACCCTCAAATGAAATAACAAAGAGATCAATACAATTTCAGCTAGCACAAGGATAAAAAAAAAAGCTTCAATCTACCACAAAAATACTTCCTGACATAACATTTTTTGATTTAAGATTAATGTATTAGTTAAAATCAACATATGGGTTTACTTCTTGCTAAACAACCATAAGACCATCAAATAAAATTTGTTGGTTCAACTTATAATTATAGGCAGCTTTGACTAAGCACCACAATGATATCAGAAGCCATTAATGAACCATTTCTTTCTTTTTCGTTAAACCAAATGCCTATATTTCCATATAACAGAGTGGTGACCTCTTGTTTCCTGTCACATAAAGCTTGCAAAATTTTCAATCCAAACATTTTTGTTTTGTTAATCAGATTAATGATTGGGTAAATCTATTTTCAATAAGCTATTTGTACTATGTTTTATTCTCAACTTCCTGTTGTAAAAGGATGTTAATACTGTTTATGGCTGGCCTAATTACTGCAGTGATTTACAGATTTAGAATAATTCGAGTGACAAGCTTCATGATATTCAAAAATTTCATTTCAAAAAACAGTATACATAATATATTTCAAAGATTAAGTAGTTAACTATTACTCATAAATCAACAAAATAAGTAGCAGTGATTTTATAATAAATATGAATTCATTCTAAAATTTTTTTTTAAAAAAAAAATTAACTTCACAAGTATTTCTTGCAAACAAATTAATGACCAAAGCTCAGTAGGAAAAATTAATAATGAACTTCACAAGTATTTCTTGCCAGCCAAAAAAAAAATGATGCATGGGAAACGATATTTAAAGCCTATAGTCAAATAATGAGAATTAGGGTATAATAAAAGTATAAATTAATATATAAAAAAGGGGTCCACCATGTGCAGCATGCAATTCTCTGTGATGCTGTCCAAACTCCAAAGAAAACATTCTTTTCTAAACTTTCAAAGTAGACAAAATAGAAAGGATTAGTTTCATAGAATTAAAAAAAAAGGCATAAGGATTAGTTTATCCTTGCTTTCTGCTCCTTCCCCGTTAATATATATATATATATTTTTTCGTTTTTCTGTGTGTCAAAAGGGCGACTCGCTAGCTTTCATTCCTCATGAGCTATAAATTATAAAGTATGCAAACACATTATACTAACTTTCATCAAACATACAACTAGAAAATTATGTTTTCATTTGTTCCAACCAAAAATAAACTGAAATAAGTACATATAGTTAATATGTTTATTCTTCATTGTCATTATCTTCTTCGATTCCATCCTCTGAACTACAATAAGTATATTCTTCATCAAGATCAACATCAGACCCATCAGGAATTACAACTTCCCCGCCATCCGGATGACATAAATATCCATGTTCATCAATTTCATCAACTTCATCAATTTCATCATCAATTACAAATGCAGCTGTGATTTCATCCTCTTCTTGTAACGCCGTTGCCCTTTCTATTCCTCTCGATGTTGATAGACCATCTGGTAAGTCAACCACATGTCTAGGTTTGACCTTTAGTACCACTAACCAGTCACCAATAGCTCTTCTTTTTGATGGATATGGGATGTAGCACACTTGCTGAGCTTGATGAGCTAAAATAAAAGGTTCATACTTGTCATACTTTCTTCTTCTATTAAAATCGACAAGGTTGTATTTAGGATGAACAATCGTTCCTACATCTAGAGAAGGGTCAAACCATTGACACAAAAAAACAACTGTACGCTTAATAGGCATTGCTGGATACTCTAATTCAAGAACCTCTAGCAACTTCCCATAATAATCAGTAGATTGTTCAGAATAATTAGACCCTTTGATGCAAACTCCACTATTAATAGTTTTTCTATTTGCACTTCTTCCTTCTGTGTGAAATTTGTATCCATTCACATAGTATCCAAAATACGCTTTAACCTCATAATATGGACCTCGTGCAAAGTCTTTGATAATTTCATTATTTACTTGATTGGCAGAGTTATGCACCTATTACAAAGCAAGTATTAAAAAATATAATTATGTTACATTCTTATTATTATTAAGTAGAAAAAATAATAACAAGTGTTGTGAAACTTACGAACGAGTAAAACCATTCCGGAAACTTATGTTCCAATAGAGCATCAATCTCTTCACTACTCACAGTAGGCCTTTGCGCCCTTATCTCATTAGTGAATATTCTTGTATAGAAGAAAATGATAATTTTGATTAGACAAATTTATTGGTGAAAAAATTAAATGATAAAGTTACTAAATAACTTACTCAACAAATGGAGATACTTCTTCACAATTGAGTAATACATATGAATGCGCTGCATCTCTTTCTTCTTTAGTTAACATTCTGCGCTTACATTGTCCCATCGGTCGACTAGAAAAATTAAATATTGACAACATATCAATAGTATCCTCTCCTTCGACAAAACCACAATCATCATTACGCGGGACACGGTCATGCCTTGTCACTACATGTAGTTCAAAGTAATGTGAACAAAATGAAGATGCTTCTTCCACTAAATAGGCTTTTGCAATTGAACCTTCAACATGTGCTTTATTTTTCACATTTTTTTTCAAATCACCATTTCGCCTATGCCAAATGTCAAAGGAGCAATTTAAGATCAATATAATACTATAAGCGTTAACACCAATTGATTAAACACCATATACATACCGTTCAAAAGGATACATCCAACGATATTGAACTGGTCCGCCTATGCGAGCTTCAAAAGGAAGGTGAATTGGAAGGTGCTCCTGAGAGTTAAAAAAACCTGGTGGAAAAATTCCCTCTAGTTTGGAAAGTATTAAAGGAATTTCCAATTCAAGCCTACGCATATCTTGCTCTCGAAGAATAGTATTAGCCAATTGTTTGAAGAAGATACTAATTTCAGTTAATGCTTCCCACACTTGCCTTGGAAGTAACTCTCGAATGCAATAGGCAACAACCTTTGCATGAATACATGACAATCATGACTCTTCAATCCAAACAGTTTCAATTGGCGCATGTTAACACGACGTGCCATGTTTGAAACATAACCATCAGGAAATCTCAAATTGCTCATCCAATCACAAATGGCTTGTTTCTCATCTTTTTCCAAACAATAAATAGCTTTTGGATACTTACCAGTTTCATCATTTCTCATTAACTCTGGTCGGCGACATATATCCTGCATATCTTTCCGCGCTTTGGCATTATCTTTAGTTTTACCATCAATGTTCATTATTGTGTTGAACAAATTGTCAAAGAAGTTCTTTTCGATATGCATGACATCGAGATTGTGCCTTAGTAAAAGAGAACTCCAATATGGTAAGTCCCAGAAAATACTTCGCTTTTTCCAACCTTTGTTACCATTCTTTTCAATTGCACTATTGACTTCATCACTACCTACCTCTATTACCTTCATCAATCCTAAGCTTTCAATCTCATGTAAAATCTCTTGACCAGTTTTTAAAGGAGGTGGTACATCATTCACAATTTTGTTCTTTCTGAATCGTGTCTTATTTCGTCTCCATGGATGTTCTGGTGATAGAAACTTATGATGGTTATCAAACCAACAATGTTTTTCACCATGAGTTAGATAAAAGGCATCAGTATATTCCATGCAATAGGGACAAGCTAGTCTTCCGCCGGTGCTCCAACCTGAAAGCATTGACTTTGTAGGAAAGTCACTAACCGTCCATAATAATGCAACACGCATTACAAAATTCTGTTTTCTACTAACATCATAAGTCGGTGCGCCAACATCCCATAATTGGTGTAGTTCTTTAATCAAAGGTTGAAGGAAGACGTCTATTTTCCACTTCGGATTACTTGGGCCGGGCACAATAACAGTGAGGAACATATACTCTCGTTTCATGCACATCCATAGAGGAATATTATATGGAGTGATAAAGATTGGCCAAGATGAGTATGGTTCGCTAACGTGATCAGTAAATGGTTGAAACCCATTTGTAGATAGCCCAACCATAACATTTCGAGTATCTGATTGGAATGAGGGATAGGTATCATTGAAATGCTTCCAAGCCGGAGAATCAGAGGGATGGCGCATGACTCCTTCCTCAAACTTATGCTCTGCATGCCACCTCATATGTTTTGCTGTTGCTTCAGAAGCATAAAGATGTTGTAATCTTGGTGTTAACGGAAAGTAATGCATTTTCCTATATGGTTTCTGAACAGTATGCTTCGATCGACTGTTATGAATCAGTTTAAATCTTGGATGTTGGTAGAACTTACAAGCTTGTAATTCTGCATCATCATCCCAAAATAGCATGCAATTATGTACACAACAATCAATTTGCTGAACAGGAAGCCCCAAACCATCTATCAACCTTTTTGTTTGGTAAAAGTTATCAGGAAACACATTATTATTTGGCAAAAGTTCTTTAATAAACTCTGACAATTGGTCGAAGCATCTTTCTGAAAAGTGATGCTCAGCCTTCATGTTAAACATGCGTGCTACAGCTGATAGTTGAGAATGTTTTTTACATCCAGGAAATAACTCTTGATTTGCAGCTCATAGCATGTCAAACATTTTCTTTGATTCGGGATTTGATTCCTCTTCTATGTAATTAGCTTCCTCCTGAACTCCAAACCCATCAATCACCATTTCATGGTACCTTCCACCATTGTCACCATGAATTAAATTATATGTGGCATTTGAGTCTTCTTCCTCCATAAATGCACAACCATCATTACCCCAACGTTCTCCATGAGATGTCCATTCAATATAATTTTCAACAAAACCATTTTTAAGAACATGGTAACGGACATCTTCAATTGGAAAGAAGGACCGATTTTGACATCTAAATAGAGAACAAGGACACCTTATTTTATCTCCGTCCATAAAGTTGGGTTGCGATACGGCAAATCTTAAGAACTCTTCTAATCCATGTACAAAATCCACATTCAACCAACCATCAATTGTCCTCTTGTACATCCATTCTCGTTCAAAATTCATTTTCCTATGAATTAATAATTAAATATTTATTAATATGAGAATGAAATATATTTTAATAAATATTAAAATTTTTATTATTAATATGTGCCTTCAGAGCACATGTTAAACACTAATACATTAATAGATAGTTTACAAAAATCCATTTAAAAATATCATATTTGATGTTGGCATAAGATATTATATAATTTTTAATAATTAATTTATATTAAAAATTCATTGAAGTCTAAACTGCCCCTCTATAATTAGGATAAGAGAATTCTCTTCATTTTTAGTATTTGGTAGTTCTTAGACTACAAATTAATTTGAACTTACATGGAAATTCTTTCTATTAGAAATTAAAATGTAAAAAGAATTTCAAATAAAAAAGATAAATTTAGTGAAGTATATATAAATTAAAAAACTCAAAAACTGATTATAAAATATGGGGACAAACCAATAAATATATTTTTTTTATTAGGCTCATAAAGAAAATCTCTCAAAGTTAGTTAGCTCTCCAAATTCAATAATTAGTATCAAAGCTAATGATTTGATGAATGAAGTATAAGGATAGTTGTCAAATTCCGTGTTTGTCATTTCCATTAAGTGGCTATTTCAATGGCTTCTTGTAATTTAATCATTAAAAGAATGTATCCAGTGAGAACTAAGCAATAAGCAAGAAAATATCATTTTATTCATGCATACCAAATTACAGTAGCATCAAGATATAATAGGCATGATAACAGTAGGAAAAAAAAAGCAATCTAAAGCCCTATTACATTAGACTTCACTTAAACAAAAATTAGTTTAAAGTAGAAAGCAAAAAGACTTTAATCAAACAGAAATAATATCAGGTTCATAATTTTATTAAAACTCTCAGCAGCAAGTGAAATTAACAGAAACTCTGACGTCTGAGAAGAAGAGTTAATGATAAGAACAGAACAAAAACATATCTGCAAGAACTTAGTAATATCTATCAAGCACACTGTTTGACTAAAAAGGCAGATAATCTACTCTGAACTACAGCTAATCCTATTGCTTTTAATGTTATTTCTGCAGGTGGTGTCAACTGATGTTGGGGCGACAAGGATGAGTGTATCAGCAGAAAAAGCAGGGAGATGCTATAAACATCCAACATCAACTTCTCTCAAGACTCAACTAAGTTAAATTCTCTCTCCAATTGGAACCTCACATTCTCCCCCCAACCCCCCCAGAATTTACTGTTCTAGATACATATTCCACTTCTTGCACCTAGTCAGGCATGGTGCAACAACAAAAACTGCTAAAGCTGGGCAACAGAGTCTCAGATTGAATGGAAAGAATCTAATAAAGACACAAGGCAAAAGAAATGAAAAGATAAGTGGTGTATAACCTAAAGATTGATATATTTTTTATGATACAAAAAAAAAGTCAGAGAGACATCTGTATAACACTTTTTAACTCGTAATTGAGATTAGACATCTGCATAACAATGTTTAACACGGTAAATGAGACTCCAAAGCAGTGAATTGAACCATTTAGTAATCAATTACTAGGGAAACGCTACTCTTAACAAACTCTAGCAAAATTAAAGCTTTCCCCTATTCTTTTTAGTTATGTCAGGTTGTTGTTAATACTTGACAAATAACTCCTCTAAATTCTCATTTTTGATACATTTTTGTTATTCTTCTCTTCCCACTCTTCACACTGTAGAGATCTCATTACTTCTCCTAAGTCAGTTTATAAATATTTAATCAACAGAGGAAACAAGTGTTCCTTGTACCATAACTGCAGGCAGAACTTCTGCCAACATTTTATCAACTCGCTATCAAGAAATTTCTTGACTTAAAAACACATCTCATCACATAATCAAAACAACTCGATGAACGTATCAGTGAGATTTTCTTTTAAATTATTTTAATGGATTTAAGTCTTGCCATCTGATAAAGTTCAAATTCAACAATGAATGTTCTTCAATGATGCTGAGGGATCCAAAAATTCTCCTGCGATTACTTACCGGCCAAATAGAAACTCTGACGTCTGAGAAGCTTGACGGTGGTGGACAGTAAAAAAATAACTTCCTCTGCTGTTGATGGTGGAACAGCAAACGGACAGAGCAGAATTTCGGAGTACTGAAATTTATCAAAACCAAGATAAAGGAGCACTAAAACTTATCAAAACCTTACCAAAACATACAAATAACAAATTATCAATGAAAAACAATCATCAATATAAATAAGGTGAAGAGAATTTAGAAAGGAAAACAAAAACACAAACCTCAATCAACAAAATTAGGGTTTAGATTCTGTATGTGGCTCTAAAACTCCGTCGGACTGCCGATCAATTTTTTGTCCCCCTGAATCGCACAAATCAGTTCTGGCCTCCTAAAGGAAAAGGGTGCTTAAGATAGAGGGGTGAAGGTTTTGAAACGGCGGGTTTTTAGGCAAGAACAAGAAATTTTTTTTTTACTTTTAAGTTTTACTGTTTATAATATATAATTTAATTATTACATTTATAAAATATATTAAAAATACAAATTAAATTTAAATCCAATAAAAAAAATAAATTACATAAATGAAAAATTAAATACGTGATTAATTTAATATTCTAATTGAATGGAACAATAAAATTAATAATTAATATATAGTATTTTAATTGAGTAAATTACGAGTTGTTACAATATGTATAAGTTCGATTTTACAAAAGCACAAAAAAAACCCGAGAAATAAGTACAAAAAATTTATGATTAAAAAAAAGAAAAATATACTATATTAGTTTTTAAATTATTAAAGGAATACGAGTAAAAGAATATGTAATTAAAAAAGAAAAAGAAAATATAGCCTGGTAGCTCTTTTATATCTAAATTACAAAAAACTGTTTGAATATGGAAAAAAAATTCTTAAATATGAATTGAATTTAAAAAATTAAATTTAAAATAATTTAATCTATTAATTCAGAATTGTTTTATTGATTAAAACATATAATTTAATCCAGGATTATGACTATTCAAAAGGGAGAAAAATGAAATGGATTTTCTCTAGTTTTTCTTTTTCAAAAAAGTTAAAAATGAAAACAACTCATTACCCCCGCACCGCTCATTTTGGATTAGGGTCAAAGAAATTTATAATTATATAATTTTGAATGGCGCCAGAAAAATTCATAAAATATGGCATTTTAAAAATTCAGCGACAATTCTACGACAAACTATTTTTCTCGCAAATCAGCAACCCATTTAGCGACTAATTAGCGAGCAATTACTTTAAAATAGAAATAAAGTTAATTTCTCGGTAATTTGTCACAATATTCTCGCAAATCAGCGACAATTCTGCGACAAACTAAAATTCTCGCAAATCAGCGACCCATTTAGAGACCAATTAGCGAGCAATTACTTTAAAATAGAAATAGTAATTTGTCACAATATTCTCGCAAATCAGCGACAATTCTGCGACAAACTAAAATTCTCGCAAATCAGCGACCCATTTAGCGACCAATTAGCGAGCAATACTTTAAAATAGAACTAAAGTTAATTTCTCGGTAATTCGTCGCAATATTCTCGCAAATCAGCGACAATTCTGAGATAAACTATTTTTCTCGCAAATCAGCGACTAATTAGCGAGCAATTACTTTAAAATAGAAATAAAGTTAATTTCTCGGTAATTTGTCACAATATTCTCACAAATCAGCGACAATTCTGAGACAAACTAAAATTCTCGCAAATCAGCGACCCATTTAGAGACCAATTAGCGAGCAATTACTTTAAAATAGAAATAAAGTTAATTTCTCTGTAATTCGTCGCAATATTCTCGCACATCAGCGACAATTCTGCGACAAACTATTTTTCTCGCATATCAGCGACAATTCTGCGACAAACTAAAATTCTCGCAAATCAGCGACCCATTTAGCGAGCAATTACTTTAAAATAGAAATAAAGTTAATTTCTCGATAATTCGTCGCAATATTCTCGCACATCAGCGACAATTCTGCAACAAACTATTTTTCTTGCATATCAGCGACAATTCTGCGACAAACTAAAATTCTCGCAAATCAGCGACCCATTTAGCGACCAATTAGCGAGCAATTACTTTAAAATAGAAATAAAGTTAATTTCTCGGTAATTCGTCACAATATTCTCGCAAATCAGAGACAATTCTGCGACAAACTATTTTTCTGGAAAATCAGCGACCGTTTAGCGACTAATTAGCGAGCAATTACTTTAAAATAGAAATAAAGATAATTTATCGGTAATTCATCGCAATATTCTCGCAAATCAGCGACAATTCTGCGACAAACTATTTTTTGTCGCAAATCAGCGACCCATTTAGCGACTAATTAGCGACAAAAAATTTCCAATAAAAAATAAACACATTCTTTGCTAATTTGTCGTAAATTAGTCATACCGTCGTCGCTGATTATTGGCGGCAAAATTTGGCCCTAAATTCAACGACACATTCAGCGAGAAACGACCTTTTATCGCTATTCAGCGACAGATTCTACGACCATTTTTTTTGTCGTTAATCAGCGACTCATTCAGCGACCCATTCAGCGATGAAATGTTGGAAAGACTGTTAAATTTATTCTTTGTCGTAAAGTTGTTGTTGATAATGTCGCTAATCAGAGACGAAATAAGAGTTGTCGCAGAATTTGTCGCTGATTGCACTTTTTTTTGTAGTGGTGGTTTGATATGGTTTATTCCTAATTAGTCACGGCAAGTAATATTAATAAGAAAAGGAAACCAAAACCTAATTTAATTAGGTTTCGAAAAATTTGAGTCAAAAAAATTGCGTTGCCGAAAAAAATTGTTGCAGGAAAAAAATGCGCTGGCAAAAAAATCTGCAGCAGGAAACTGCGGCAGTGGGCTAGCTGTGGGTGTCACCCGCAGGAAATTCCTGCGGGTGACCATTTTGCCCGCAGAAAAATCTGCGGGCGAAATGGCTTGGGCCATTTCTCCCGCAGGCAATTTCTGCGGGCAAAATGCCCACAGGCCCGCACGACGATATTTTCGTCACTGATTTTTTCAACGCCGATTTTTATTTTTTGATTTTTATTTGTTTATTTTTATTTTTATTAATAAAAAATTAGATACTAAAGCAAAAATTATTTAACAAAAAATTATTTTGGACCAATTAGACAACAAAAATCATTTTGGACTAAATAAAATATATTGGACCGGACCGGGTCAAAAATTAAGGGTCTACAATGCTAAGCTATCTAAATGCGAGTTTTGGCTTGATCAAGTGACTTTTCTTGGTCATGTGGTTTCAGCACAGGGTATTAGAGTTTATCCGAGTAAAGTTGAGGCTATTTTGAATTGGAGTCCACCAAAGACTGTGACAGAGGTTAGAAGTTTTCTGGGTTTGGCAGGCTATTATCGACGGTTTGTGAAAGGTTTTTCTATGATAGCTACTCCACTCACCAGATTACTTCAAAAGGGAGTTAGATTCATTTGGACAGATAGGTGTCAAATGAGCTTTGAGCAGCTAAAGGAGATGTTGACTCAAGTTCCTGTCCTTTCTCTGCCTGTGGAAGGTAAACCTTATGTGATTTACAATTATGCTTCACATAGTTGTTTAGGTTGTGTTTTGATGTAGGAGGGTAGAGTCATTGCTTATGCCTCTCGACAATTAAAGCCGCATGAGCTAAATTACCTGACGCATGATTTAGAGTTAGCAGCTATAGTTTTTGCTTTGAAGATTTGGCGACATTACTTGTATGGGGAGAAGTGTTTCATTTATATGGATTACAAGAGTTTGAAATATCTAGGTGTTCAGAGAGAGTTGAATCTTCGACAGAGATGGTGGTTAGAGTTGATTAAAGACTACGATTGTTTAATTGATTATCATCCTGGTAAGGCAAATGTTGTTGTTGATGTCTTGAGTTGGAAGTCTTTGGCAGGTTTGACTGCTTATTCGCTCTTATTGCTTGTTGAGTTGAGAGCGTTACATGCCAGATTTTAGTCTTGTGATGATGGTACATTGATGGCTTAGTTGCAATTGAGGCCGGTGTTATTGGATCAAATTAGGGAGACTCAGTTGGCAGATGAGAAAATCCAGAAAGCTATATTGGATTGCCAAAAGGGGGTGAGTCGAGACTTTCATGTGAGAAGTGATGGCAGTTTGTGGTACAGAGATAGGTTGTGTGTTCCTAATGATGCAAGACTAAAAAAAGGTAATTTTGGAGGAAGCACATCGGTCAGCTTATGCTATGCACCCTAGGAGTACCAAGATGTATCAGAATTTGAAACAATATTATTGGTGGTCAGGTATGAAGAGGGACATAGCAGAGTTTGTAACCAGATGTCTCACTTGTCAGAGAGTGAAGGCTGAACACCAAGTCCCTTCTAGATTACTTCAACCATATCAGTGCCACAGTGGAAATGGGAGCGAGTGACAATGGATTTTGTGACTGGATTGCCTTTAACTTAGAAGAAGCATGATGCAATCTGAGTGATTGTTGATTGGATGATGAAGATAACTCATTTTCTTCCAGCTTGGATGAATTATTCTCTTGAGAGGTTGGTTGAGCTGTATATCAGTGAGATAGTGAGGTTAAATGGAGTTTCAATTTCTTTAATATCTGACCGAGATCCCCGATTTACATCAAGATTGTAGGGAAGTTTGTAGGATTCTTAAGGCTCCCGATTACATTTTAGCACTGCTTTCCATCCTCAGATAGATGGACAATCAGAGAGAGTGATATAGATTTTAGAGGACATGTTGAGAAGTTATATCATCAATTTTACTGGGAGTTGGGACAGATTCTTACCACTGATTGAGTTTACTTATAACAACACTCATCAGTCTAGTATTAGAATGGCACCTTATGAGGCATTGTATGGTAGAAGATGCAGGACACCTCTATGTTGGGATGAGGTTAGAGAAGGTAAGTTTATTTGTCCTGATTGGATTAGGGAAACAGAAGAGAAAGTAAAGGTGATTATGAATTGTCTGAAAGCAGCCTCAGACCGACAAAAATTATATTCCGATTTAAAAAGAAGAGACATAGAGTTTAGAGTAGGAGATAAAGTATTTTTGAAATTGCCTCCTTGGAAGAAAATTTTGAGATTTTGCCGTAAAGGGAAGTTGAGTCCTCATTTCATAGGACCTTATGAGGTATTGGAAAGAGTTGGACCATTGGCCTATAAATTAGCTTTACCACTTGAATTGGATCGAATTCACAATGTCTTCCATGTCTCTATGCTTCGGAGGTACAAGTCAGACCCATCACATATTTTGTCAGTGAAGTCTATTGAGGTGAGTCCAGATTTAACTTATGAGGAAGAACCAGTGGCTATTTTGGCACGTGAAGTGAAGTTGAGAAATAAGAAGGTGCCACTTGTGAAAGTTCTTTGGAAGAATCATGCTACTGAAGAGGCAACATGGTAGAGTGAGCAGATGATGCGGAATCAGTATCCCCAGTTATTCCAGACTTGAGAGAAGGTAATTTTGAGGATGAAATTTATTTGCAGAGGGGAAGAATTGTAATATCCCAAAATTTTGGAAATATTAATTTTTGAAAATTAAATAAATGATTTAAAAGTATATATATAATTAAGTGAAAATGAAAAATGTGTATATAATATATATATGTAGATATACATAATATATATAAGTCAACATTTTAATATGGTCAAATGCCATTTTAGTTATTAAGATATTAATTAAATGGTTAGTGGAAGATGACATATTATATATTAATTAAGTAATATATTTTACTTGGTGGAGAGTGAAAGAGGGATAAGTGTATGGTTTAAAGGGGATTAGTTAGTAGTGGAGTTGGTGATCATTATCTTCTTCTTCTTCTTCTTTCTCCATTGAAGCCAGCCACCTTCATCAAAGGAAGAGAGGAATTTCGCTTCTTGCTAACTCAAGTAATTGAATGATTTTAAGTGTTCAAGTTGGAGTGTTAAGGATTTTCTTCATATTTGGTAAGTTTCCAACTTGTTTCTTTGATTTTCTTTGGAAGTTGTATTTATGTGAATTGGATGTTTGGTGTAGTATGTGTTCAAGGTTGATATTGGTATTTTTAAAGCTCTTTTGGCTAGTTAACTGTGAAATTTAGGGTTAGATTGAAGAAAAGGTTAAGTTTGGTGAAGAGAATAAGAGTTTTGGATTGTGTAACTTTTGAGTTGTGAAGTCATGGTTGTAATTGTGTATTTTTGCTTTTAATACAACATTTGCAAGTCAACTGCAGAACTTCGTGTTTTGAAAGTTGAAACAACATTTGCATCTTTTTTTTTTTAATTTTTGGAAGTTGGTATGGGCAATGCCATTGGTTGATTACTTGGATATCAAAGGATAGCCTCAAATTCTATTGAGAATTTATTTGTTTTTGTTGAAAATATGGCATGAGTAGCATATTAAAAAAGAGTTTATATAAGAGGATTGGCTATACCGAAGTTGACAAGGAGCGGGCAATGTTTGAGACCAAGACGCGTAAGGAGGAAATTTACATTGAAATGATTATGGGATTACCACACTCCTTTTGGTTTTTGGTTTTGTAAATCTGGAGCGAGTTGGGATTCATAAATTGTAAAAGAGAAGTATTTTACATGTACAGTAATAATAATGATAATAATGATTAAAAAATGATGAAATGAAAAGTTAAAAGTTGCAGTAAAAGTAAAAATTATTATAATTATTATTGTTGTTGTTGTTGTTGTTAATACAATACTTTCTCAATTAATACAATAATGGATCATTGAGAAGGAGGAGGCGGACCTTGATCAAATAAAGCCCTGAAAAAGTTATCGGTTGATGGAGGAGGAGGCATATCACCCATTGGGAATTTGCTCAGAGGAAAAGTACCTAAGTCCCAGTTTTCTTGAAATTCAGGCCTGTAACAGTCATCATCTGAAGTAGATGAAAGGATCTCATGTTCATAAATTTAGGGCCCCCTAGAAGATGAAGCACTAGGGTCCCTCATTCCCTAGAATGGGAAGTCTCAAAAGTTTTGCTCCGATTGATGATGCAATCTTTCAAGATGGGCAATATGTTGGCAGCTAGTAGTTAACTCTTCTTATAGTTTCTTGTTTTGCTCCTCAAGCATTCTTTGTGAGTTAAAAAAGCAAAGGGTAAGAGCATACATAATCATGCATACATATAGCATAAATCACCTTAAAACAGGATGACAAACAAGATAACTAATATCAGAGCCTTGTGGATGAGATGGCACTTCCAGTTGGTAAGAAGGAGCAAATGGAGGAACAACAGAGGAATGTCTAGCCTCGAGACCAAATGAACCGAAAGCCTGCAATAATCATTAAAATAGTCAAAACAAGTTGGAAAAGAAGCAATTACAATGGCAAAAAGGTAAAAGTCTACTTGAGAGGTGCTAACCTAGGAATAAGGAATAGACCCTCTTCCCTCTCCTTCAGACTCTTCTTCATCACCATCTTCCTCATCACTTCTATCTTCTTCTTCAGGAACTCCCTGGACACCAATAGGAGATACATCAAAGTTCTAGAGCTGTGCTCGAATAAATTAGGCATATGACGCACCTGGTGGACAGAGATAAGTTTCAACATCATAGCCATTCAGAGCTAGTCGCCAAAAATTTTTCGGCATTAATATAATATTCAAAGTATATGTTGGGTAGTTCATCAGAAGCTTCCGTCTCTCAGGACCAAGGAAATAGTCATACATCCTCTCTCCGAGAAACTAGCCACTGGACAGTTTAAATGTGTTCTAAATTATATATATGTATAAATGTTTGAGAAACTTGGTGAAATTGAGGAGTATGGGTGAAATGGTGATTTAAAATTATTTGGGAGTATTTTCTGATGCAGGTTGTGTAATTGATAAATTTTGGGATTTCTAAATTACAGACAAAACTTTGGCAAATTTTTCCCAGAGATTTTCATATAAAATGTTTATTTTGGGTTCCTATAACAAGTAAAGAATATTTATATACTATTTAATTTTATATATTTAGTATTTGAAATTTTAAATTATAAATATGAAAATTTTTATTAAACCGGCCTGTGATATTTTTATACCTTATATACGTATTTTACATATGCTGAAAATATGTATTGTAAATTTATAGGGTATAAGGGTGTTACATTTATTTTAGAATCAAGGCCTAGGTTTGAGGTTCTTGACCTAGGTGGGTTAATAGAGAGAGAAAATGGGGGATTTGAAAATAGTTTTCAATTGTAATACATGCATTAGCACTGGTAGTTTCTGATCTTTAATATAGTAATTTCTACTATGTTTGCAGATATAGGTGGTTATGATGAGGGTAGATATAGAGCTAGAGTTGTGTCTACTGGTGAGGCATCTATTTCTATGCTTGTGAGACCAACAACTGATGAGATTTCACCTGGCTGGATACGGCATATGGTAGAGTTGTTGAGGTAGGCTCCAGTTCAGCTGTTATCGGCGAGGAAGTATGATAAGTTGAGAAAGTTTGGAGCTGAGGACTTCATTCGTACTACAGACCCTACTGTAGCAGAGCAGTGGCTAGACAGAGTTCAGACAGTGTTGATTCAGTTGCAGGCTAGTCCATAAGAGAAGTTTGATTATGCCAGATCTCTTCTGCAGAGGGATGCATATGATTGGTGGAAGACGGTTCCATATGCTCTAGATGATCCACCAGTCCTGACTTATGATGATTTCCTAGGAAAATTTGAGCAGAAGTATGCTCTGAGGGAGTATAAGGATGCAAAGAAGATGGAGTTCCTAAGTTTGAGATAGGATACCAAGACAGTGACAGAGTATCAGAACTAGTTTATCCGGTTGAGTCATCATACTGATGGGATCATTTCTGATGAGATTGACAGGTGCAGGAGATTTGAGGAGGGACTAAGACCCTCTATCATGTGTATCATAGCAGGCTCTTGGTATCAAGATTTTTCTCAGTTGGTTACAACTGCCAGGAGTGTAGAGAGAGCATAGAGTCTTGCAGTAGCTTCCAGGGTTGAGGAGACCAAAGCTAGGGGACCCCAGAGTGAGGCAGGGTCTTCATTAGTGAAGAGAGGCTGAGGGAGATATTTTCAGAGGTTTAGTAGGAGCCAGGGGCAGTTTGGCAGGTCAGTACAATAGTAGAGATAGAGACAGAGACCAACAATTTCAATGGCTAGTGCTCCGACCCCAGTGGCTTAGAGGCCTGCTTCACCTACTTGTGTTCATTATGGTAAAGCACATGGAGGTGTCTACTGGTGGAGAGGTGCTTTGAGAGTGTGTTTTTAGAAGTGGGACATCAGACCATTTTATCAGAGATTGTCCAAAGCCACCAGAGGATAGACAGGCAGATACTACAGCTTCTTAATCCAGTGTCAGAGGGGGTCGTGGTGGCAGAAGTTTGGTAGAGGTGGTCAATCTAGGACTAGTCAGAGAGGAGGTTCTATAGTCAGAGGTAGTAGATCAGATGAGGCAGGGACATCATAGTGGGTTTATGTGATGTAAAGGTAGCCGGATGCTTTAGCTGTTATTGCTGGTGCTTTTACTTTATTTGGTACTTCAGTTCTTGCATTATTAGACCCTGGGTTGACTCATTCTTACATTAGTGCATCCATCTTGCCTGTGAGTGATTTGTATTCTGAGTCCTTATGATTTGATGTTTTCATCACAAATTTTTTAGGGCATAGTGTTATGGTGAGCAGGGTGCATCGAGATAGCCCAGTTGTTGCTCAAGATGAGGAATTTCTTGGTGACCTGATTGAGATGCCTTTTAGGGAGTATGATATGATTTTAGGCATGGATTGGTTATCCAGGCTGTGGTAGATTGTAAAAAGAAATGTGTTACTTTGAGAACATGTGATGGTAGGGATGTGATGGTATCTAGTGAGTAGAGGTATCTTTCATCCATGTTTGTTTCAATTGTGTTTATCTAGGAGGATGATTTGAAAGGGATGTGAGACTTATCTTGCTCATGTTGTAGATACCAGAGTAGTGGGGTCCCAGCTTGATAGCACGCCCACAATTGTCAAGTTTTCATATGCTTTTCCTGATGAGTTTCCAGGGGTGCCTCCTAAGAGAGAAATGGAGTTTGGTATCGATTTGTTGCCTGGTACCACTCCCATCTCTATTACTCCTTATTAGATGGCACCTGCTAAGTTAAGAGAGTTAAAGGTGCAGTTGCATGAGTTGTTGGAAAAAGGGTTCATCCATCCTAGTGTGTTCCTATGGGGAGCACCTGTGTGAGAAGAAGGATGGCACATTGAGATTGTGTATTGATTATAGGCAAATGAATAAGGTGACCATCAAGAACAAGTATCCTTTGCCTTGGATAGATGATCTCTTTGATCAGTTGAAGGGAGTAGCAGTATTCTCTAAGATTGATTTGAGATTAGGATACCATCAGTTGAGAGTTAGAGATGTGGATGTACCCAAAATAGCTTTTCACATGAGGTTTGGGCTTTATGAGTTTCTGGTGATGCCCTTTGGATTGACGAATGCACCAGCAGCTTTTATGAATTTGATGAACAGGGTGTTCATACCATATTTAGACCAGTTTGTGGTGGTCTTCATTGATGGCATTTTGGTGTATTCACATAATGAGGAGGATCATGATAAGCATTTCCAGATTATATTGTAGACTCTGAGAGAGAAGCAGTTGTATGCTAAGCTAAGTGTGAGTTCTGGCTCGATCAGGTAGCTTTTCTCGGTCATTTGATTTCAGCAGAGGGTATTAGAGTTTATCCTACTAAAGTTGAGGCTATTTTGAATTAGAGTCCACCAAAGACTGTGACAGAGGTTAGATGTAACACCCCCGTACCCCATATACGCACACCGCATACACCTGCTCAACACGCGATATACGTATACCGGATAAAGGGGTGCCACGATTCATTTTAAACAAACCAATCTTTAATCTTAACATATTATTATAATAAGTCAGTTCGAATAAACTTAAAATATTTAACCTATATTATAAATAGTAATAGATAAAAAATTCCTTCGTTAAAATACATATATATATATAACATTAGTACAAAAAAGTTTATCCAAATAGTCTCTTCAAAACATTTGTTAAATAAGCAGCGGAAAATACATATGTATATATATATATCAAAATCAATATTTACAAAATTATAGAATTTATACATGTTGGAAGTTTGTCTCTAATCTTGATGTCCACAACTCAACACTGCTATCACAAACTCAAGCCTAGACTCGACTCGGTCTAGACGAGCTCTCCGGCACAACCTGATCTACCCTGCACCTGCGTGATGAACCACAATCGGGCTAAGCAGAAAGCTTAGTGGTACAAACTTTAATTCATTATAGATCAATGTGATGCTCGTGCACAATATATATATATATATGAATATATCAACTCATTGCATTATATCTCAACATATTAATCATTTGCATCACATTTCATAGTTCACATTAAAGCAAAGACAAGCATGGGCCTAAAACGAAACTAATATGCTATTCAAAGTTCAGAGTTACTGCTTTGGTCCATAATCACATTTATCAAGCCCGTAGGCGATATATATATCAATGGATAATGTAACAGACCTAGTCTCTTGGACCTCAACCTGGCTAGACAGGGCCCTAGTATCTTGGTCCTCAACCCGGCTAGACTGTTACAGTTTTTGAGGCTTACGACCCGGTCTGTTCACCTCAAAAACATCATATTTCACATTTTTCAGCTGGGCTCGGCTTACGACCCGGCCTTTTCACCTGCCCAACGATTCATAGGCTTGCCGCCAAACCCAGAACTCTGAAAATTGAATAACATACTAGGCACACAATTAATTCATTTATCTCATTATCAATCTCTTTCACAATTCATTTCTCATTTCATTTCTCATAATCAAGCTAGGCTTATTGCCCTATTATATCATCTTTTCTCATTTTTATCATTCTTCTATTTCATCTCAATATCGATTGGTTACATTATGTTTTCACATCTCGTATCACATTTTTCCACATTTCTTTTCATATAAAATACTTTACTCAATTGCATTGATACATCAACATAATTCACATTATGCATCTCATAACATATAATTATAATTCATTCATCAACAATATATCAAGTAACTTAACACATTTCTCAACTAAATGTGATATGTCCCAATGTCATGTAAATGTATGCAATCATTCAAAGTTTGTACTTACCTCTAAGAGCAACAACACCACTCTAATAACTCCTCTTCCATGATCTCACTCAAACCTTGGCTTGGGTAACTCAATTCTCTTCAAAACCTAATTCAAAGGTGATCATACACACTCACTTAGAGATACACCTGAGAAAATAAGAAAGAGAACTATCTAGGGCAAACTCTACACTTGACATGCTCAACAACATGGGCGTGTCCCTAAATGTGCCCTAAACCCACAACACAGAAGATTTGACACGCTCAGTGACATGGGCATGTCACTGGACATGTCAATCCTCCTCCAACACAGAAGCTATGACACGCTCAGTGACATAGGCGTGTCACTGGACGTGTCAATCAACTAACAACACAGTAGCTATGACACACTCAGTGACATGGGTGTGTCACTGGCCGTGTCAATGCTACTACAACACAGAAGTTGTGACACGCTCAGTGACATGGGTGTGTCACTACTTGTGTCACCAACCCATAAAACAGAACCAACGACATGCCTAAAGACATGGCCGTGTTCCTGGGCGTGTCAGGTCAAAACCCTAAAATCGACACCAACAAAGCCATAACCCACAATCATCTTCCAATAGCCATATCAACAACACACAAACTCAACTAAAACCATCAACAACCCATATAATACTTGAGTAAACCTTAAAACAATTCAATCACAAACATCAAATACAAACACCACCATATTCACAATTCAAAAATCACACAATCCACACACTTGCCTCTTTCACCAAACTTAACCCTTTTCTCTTTTTAATCCAACCCCAAAAATCAAAGTTACCAAGACAAAACACTTCAAACACACCAAAATAACCATAAACACAACTACAACAACCATCCAACAAACCCAAGAACACAAACTTAAAAGAAAACCAAGAAACAAGTTGGAAACTTACCAAAAGTGAAGAAAATCCTTAAAACTCCAACTTGATCTCTTGAAATCCTTCAATCTCTTGAGCTTGGAAGCAACAAAATCTCTTTTCCTTTGGTTGATAAGGGTGGCCGGCCAAAGAGAAGAAAAGAAGAAGATGAAGATGAAAGAAGAAGAAGAAAGAAAGAAAGAAAGTCAACCACTCTTCTCTTTTAACCAAACCTCTTTTCCCCAAATCACTCTCCACCATACATTTAAACAATATAATAATCACCCACTAACATCATCTTCCACTACCTAATTTCCATTTATAAAATAATCAATAAATCTCATTTGACCAACTAAATAGTTGACTTGTATATGTTGTATATATCTCTATATATACAACATATACACACTTCTCTTTTCCTCTCATTCCACTTAATAAAAAATATATACTTTATATCATTTAGTCCAATTTCAACAATAATCATTCAAAAAATTTTAGGGTATCATTAGGGATATTACAATTCTCCCCCTCTACAAAATAATTTCATCCTCGAAATTACCTGTTCTCAAGTCTGGAATAATTGAGGATACTTATCTCGCATCGCTTGCTCACTCTCCCAAGTTGCCTCTTCTCTTGCATGATTCTTCAAAAGAACCTTCATAATTGGCACTTTCTTATTTCTCAACTCTTTCACTCCATGTGCTAAAATAACCACCGGTTCCTTTTCATAAGATAGATCCGGACTTACCTCAATGGATTCCACTGACAAAACATGAGATGGGTATGACCTGTACCTCTGTAGCATAGAAACATGAAAGACATTATGAATTTTATCCAACTCAGGAGGCAAAGCTAGTCGAAAAGCCACTGGTCCAACTCTCTCCAGTACCTCATAAGGTCCAATGAAACGAGGACTTAACTTCCCATTACGACCAAATCTCAAAATTCTCTTCCAAGGAGACACTTTCAAAAATACTTTATCTCCAACATCAAACTCCATGTTTCTCCTCTTCAAATCTGAATAAAATTTCTATCGATCTGAAGTTGATTTCAAATGATCTTGAATTATCTTCACCTTCTCTTCTGTTTCTTTAATTAAATCGGGACCAACCAACCTACCTTCTCCAACCTCATTCCAACATAGAGGTGTTCTGCATCTTCTACCATACAATGCCTCAAATGGTGCCATTCTAATACTGGACTGATGACTGTTGTTATAAACAAATTCCATCAATGGAAAGAAGTTGTCCCAACTCCCAGAGAAATCAATGACATAGCTTCTCAACATGTCCTCTAAAATCTGTATCACTCTCTCTGACTGCCCATTTATCTACGGATGAAAAGCAATGCTAAAGTGCAATCCAGAACCTAAAGCAGCATGCAAATTCTTTCAAAACCTTGAAGTAAACCGGGGATCTCGATCAGACACTAATGAAACTGGGACTCCATGCAATCTCACTATCTCACTGATTTACAACTCAGCCAACTTCTCCAGAGAATAGTCCATTCTAACTGAAAGAAAATGAGCTATCTTCGTCAACCGATCAACAATCACCCAAATTGCATCATGCTTCTTCTAAGTCAAAGGCAAACCAGTCATAAAATCCATCATCACTCGCTCCCATTTCCACTCAAGCACTGATAAAGGTTGGAGCATCCCCGAAGGAACTTAGTGCTCGGCCTTCACTCTCTGACAAGTGAGACATTTGGACACAAACTCCGCTATATCCCTCTTCATACCTGACCACCAATAATGTTGCTTCAAATCATGGTACATCTTAGTACTCCCAGGGTGCATAGCAAAAACCGACTGATGTGCTTCCTCTAAAATAATCTTTTTCAATCTTACATCATTAGGAACACACAATCTATCTTTGTACCATAAACTACCATCACTTCTCACAAGAAAATTTTGGCTCTCCCCCTTTTTGCAATCCAAAACAATCCTTTAAATTTTCTCATCTGCCAACTAAGCCTCTTTAATCTTATCCAACAACACAAATCTCAATTGTAATTAAGCCAACAAAGCACCATCATAACATGATCCAAAACTAGCATGCAGTGCTCTCAACTCAACAAGCAACGAGAGCGAATAAGCAGTCAAACCTACCAAAGACTTCCGAATCAAGGCATCAGCACATACATTCGCCTTACCAGGATGATAATCAATCAAAAAGTCATAGTCTTTAATCAACTCTAACCACTGTCTCTGCCGAAGATTTAGCTTTCTCTGAACCCCCAAATATTTCAAACTCTTGTGATCCATATAAATGAAACACTTCTCCCCATACAAGTAGTGTCGCCAAATCTTCAAAGCAAAAACTATAGTTGCTAACTCCAAATTATACGTCGGGTAATTCAACTCATGCAGCTTCAACTGCCGAGAAGCATAAGCTATGACTCTACCTTCTTGCATCAAAACACAACCTAAACTATTATGTGAAGCATCACTGTAAATCACATATGGTTTATCTTCCACAGGCAAGGTAAGAACAGGAGCTTGAGTCAACATCTCCTTCAATTGCTCAAAGCTTGCTTGACACTGATCTGTCCACACAAATCTAACTCCCTTCTGAAGCAATCTGGTGAGTGGAGTAGCTATCAAAGAAAAATCTTTCACTAACCATCAATAATAGCCTGCCAAACCCAGGAAACTTCTAACTTCAGTCACTGACTTTAGTGGACTCCAATTCAAAATAGCTTCAACTTTACTCGGATCAACTCTAATACCATCTACTAAAACCACATGACCCAGAAAAAGTCACTTGATCAAGCCAAAACTCACACTTCAACAACTTAGCATACAATTGCTTCTCTCTCAAGGTCTGTAATACAATCCGCAAGTGCTCGTCATGCTCCTTCTTATTATGCGAATACACCAAAATGTCATCAATAAAGACTACCACAAACTGATCCAAATAGGGTCTAAACACCCTGTTCATCAAATCCATGAAAGCTGCTGATGCATTCATCAATCCAAAAGGCATCATCAAAAACTCATAATGCCCATACCTTGTGCGGAAAGTTGTCTTAAGAACATCTTCCTCTCTGATTCTCAAATGATGGTACCCTGATCTTAGATCAATCTTGGAGAAAACTGCTGCTCACATCAACTGATCAAAGAGATCATCTATCCGAGGCAAAGGATACTTATTCTTGATGGTCACCTTATTCAACTGCCTATAATCAATGCACAGTCTCAAAGTACCATCCTTCTTCTTTACAAACAAAATAGGTGCTCCCCATGGAGAAACACTAGGGCGAACAAACCCTTTATCCAACAACTCCTGCAACTGCACCTTCAACTCTCTCAACTCAGCAGGTGCCATTCGATAGGGAGTAATAGAGATAGGAGTGGTACCAGGCAACAAATCGATACTAAACTCAACCTCTCTCTCAGGGGGCATCCCTAACAACTCCTCGAGAAACACATCTGGAAATTTAGCAACTGTGGGTATACTATCAAGCTGGGAACCCACTACTCTGGTATCCATAACATGAGCAAGATAAGCATCACACCCTTTTCGAATCATCCCCCTAGCTGCAACAGCTGAGACCAACAAGGATGCAAGTTGCCTCTGCTCACTAGATACCATCACACTTCTACCATCATCGGTTCTCAGGGTAACACACTTATTCTGACAATCTACTATAGCCTCATTCTTAGACAACCAATCCATGCCTAAGATCAAATCATATTCCTTAAAAGGCATTTCAATCAAATCACCAAGAAACTCCTCATCCTGAACAACCACTGGACTATCTCAGTGCACCTTACTCACTACAACACTATGCCCTAAAGGATTTGTCACCAAAACATCAAATCCTAGGGACTCAGAATGCAATTCAGACATAGGCAAGATGGATGCACTTATATATGAATGAGTATATCCTGGATCAAATAGAGCAAGAACTGAAATGCCAAATAAAGAAAATGTACCCGCAATGACAGCTGAAGCATCCGGCTGCCTCTGCATCACATACACTCGCTGAGAAAGCCCAACCTCATCTGGCCTACTGCCTCCGGATGTAGAGCATCATTGTGAGTGGGGATTTTTGCCCCCACTCTCGGTGGAATGGTTCTTGTGACTTCGGCATTGTTTAGGCTCAGGGCCTTAGAGAACACGGACCTAAGTTCGGAGAAAATAGAGTCGCCACCTGGACGGGCATGGAAAAAAGAAAGGGGTGGATGACTCGATTCCTAAGTAATCCCCAACCCCCTAATGGGTTCGAAAAGTTCGGTACGTGTGGGGAAGGTGAGAAATGGCCAGCACCCCCACAACGCCCAGTTCATTGGAACCGGCCTCCTTTACAGGTCTTAATATTAAAAAATTCTTAAATATAACAATATTATCCATATTACACACAATAATTAAAAGAAAGCATCATTATATTAAAATCAAAGTAATGTCCAAACAAAGCATTTAAATGGACACCCATCCAAGGATGGAAACATGTCCTTACATCACATGCCTAAATAGGACACCCACCAAAAGGTAGAAACATGCCCTTTACATTGGTTCTAAGATAGAAAAGCAAATTAAATTACATGATGTTTAACTAATGAGGTACCCACTAAGTGGAAACATACCTCTTACAACTTTCGGAAATCTAAATTAATTAATAAAAGTAAATAATCATTCATCATAAATAAATCATTCATCAAAGCTATTAATCAAAATATAAAATAAACATCCATCCATGATAAATTAAATAAATCAAGTATTGAAATTAAATAAATTAAAGCATAAGAGATAAATCAAAGCATAATCAAGTATAGAATTAAATAAAGCAAATAAAAGTCCAATTATAGCTACTGTGACTTTTTATGGAATTAAAATAAATTAGGGTTTTATGTTTTAAAAGGTTGGTAAGACTCTTTGATTAACTAAATTAATATTTGAATGGTGAAATCATGAAACTAGGGTTTTAGACATCTTAAAATACTTTTGATTTGAGGTTTTAAATGGTGATTTCAAGCTACTGTGTAAATTTAAAATATTTATATTTTATGGTTTTTTAATGTTTTAAAGGATTAGGGCGTTAGAAAGAATTAGGGTTTAAGGTTTTAAAGGGTTAGGGTTTACTATTTTAGGTTTAAAATTTGAATTACGGTTTTAGTGTTTTAGAATTTGGGTCTCGAGTGATGAATTTGAATTAGGGTTTAGAAAAAATATTTGATGATTTCATGAGATTTTATATGTTTAAACCAAACAAATTAAAGTTTTTATAAAAAAAAATTTATATGATTGGAAAAAGTATTTTAGGATTTTTTTATAAGAAACATAATATGTTTTAAGAGTTTACATAATTAGGAAAGTAAATTGGAGTTTTGGGGTTTTGAAGAAATAAAATTAATAACTTTAAATTCTTTGAAAAATAAAGCAACAGATTAATGTTTTTAACTTTGAACAAAAAGGTGGATTGAATTCTGGGATTTTTGAATTAAAAGAACAAAGTAAAATTTAGCTACTGCATAAAAAAACAAAGAATTTAATACATAACTTTTTTTATGATTCCTCCAAAAATAATTTTTCTTGGATGAACAAGCTCCAAAGACAAGCCTTTTTTGCCTTTGAATTGCTTAAATCGTGTTTCTGCTCCTTAAAAATCAATTGAATTAAATTATTGCTATTCCACTTCACTTTCGGATTCAAATTCTCAAAGCTACTGTGAAATTTTTCCTCCTCTCAATTTAATTGCCTTTGGTCTTTATTATAGTGGTTTGATGTAGTTTATTCCTAATTAGTTAAAGCAAGTAATATTAATAAAAAAAAAGAAACCGAAACCTAATTGAATTAGGTTTTGAAAAATTTGCATCGAAAAAATTGCGCTCTCAAAAAAATTACCGCAGGAAAAAATACGCTGGTGAAAAAAAACTGCCGCAGAAAATTGTGGCAATGGGCGGGTTCACAGGAAATTCCTGCGGGCGAAATGCCCACGGGCCCGAGCGATGATTTTTTCTTCCGATTTTTTCGACTCTGATTTTTATTTTTATTTTTTTACTTTTATTTTTTTACTTTTATTTATTATTAATAAAAATTAGATACTAAAGCAAAAATTATTTAATAAAAATTATTTTGGACCAATTAGACAACAAAAATCATTTTAGACTAAATAAAACATATTGGACCGGATTGGGTCAAAAATTAAGGGTCTACAGTTTGCCCCCTGCTTGAATGATCTAAAACCTTAGTGAAAGAGAGTGAAAAGCAATAAGACTTAATTTTTGAGGTTTTGGGTTCTGGACCCGAGAGATTTGGACACTCGATCCTAAACTAGACTTGGATACTCGATCCTGTATGGATTTGGATACTCGATCCTAAACTGGATTTGGATACTCGATCCTAACTTGATTTGGATACTCGATCCTAACTTGAATTCGGATACTCGATCCTAAACTTGATTGGGATACTCGATCCTAACTGGATTTGGATACTCGATCCGAAATCAGATTCGGACACTCGATCCTAAACTGGATTTGGATACTCAATCCTAACTTGGATTCAGATACTTGATCCTAAACTTGATTGGGATATTCGATCCTAACTGGATTTAGATACTCGATCCTAAATTGGATTGGGATACTCGATCCTAACTTGATTTGTATACTCGATCCTAACTTGAATTTGGATACTCGATCCTAAACTTGATTGGGATACTCGATCCTAACTAGATTTGGATACTCGATCCTAAACTGGATTTGGATACTCGATCCTAACTAGACTTGGATACTCGATCCGAATTCGGATTTGGATTTTTGATCCTAAACTGGATTTGGATACTCGATCATAAATTGGATTGGGATACTTGATCCTAACTTGATTTGATTTGGGTACTTGAACCTAAGCTTGAATCGATTTGGGTACTTGGACCCAAGAATGGGTGCTTGGACCCGAGATTGAGTTTGACTAACCTTTTATCATTTGAGAAATCTGACTACTCTGGTTATTCTATGCATTGTGGTTTTTCACCCTTAAAATGGATCTTCATCCTCTGAGATCGGGTCTTCATCCTTGAAAATGAATCTTCATCTTTTGACATCGGGTCTTCACCCTTGCAAATGGATCTTCATCCTTTGAGACCCTTGAAACATGGGTCTTTATCCATTGGAGGTCGGGTCTTTACCTTGGCTTCAGCTCTTTTAGCTGGATTGGTCTTTTGTCTTTTGCATCTTCATTCCTTTGAGAGTTCTAATGTTCTATTCTTTTGTTCTTCCTTTTTGCGAAGATTTAGCTATTTTTAATTGGACCTTATATCCTCTCCTTGCCCCCCTGTGTGGCAAAATATTTGTAAGTGAGTTTAAAAATATTTGGTATATAAACTCAAAAAATTGAAAAGGAGAAACTTTGCCCCCTGTGTAGGCTCGAAAGCTTTGTATTTGTGGATTTTATCTTCAAGATGTTGAAAACACAAGTGGTGGAGACCCTAAGCAGCAGAGTCAGGGATACATCCATTTCCAACTATGTTTCAGCATGTCGGTGATAGATTCTTCATGACCTTGCTAATAATCATTTCAACAGACTTCCCTTAGCTCAAAGGCTTTGTATGACAAAACACTTTTTTTTTTGAATTTTGATTTTGAAAACAAATGTTGGCTTTGCCAAATTAATGTCAATGTACCTCAGGACTTGATTTTTCCAAATTAACATATCTATAATATGACAACCCTAGTTACCGTACTAAACTCGGGAATCATTTCTATTTAAGCAAGAACTGTTGCACTTTAGATAGGCACATACACATTACTTGGCCAAAGGTCTCATTTGAGTTTAAATATTGTCTATCTCATATGCATGCTTATCTAAACTATCTCCACTAATAGACTCTGCCTACCAAGGGAGATCAATAGGTCTTTGATACGCTTGAAATGGGGTCTATAAGGGACATGGGCTAAATGAAGGCTATTTGTAAGTTGGGGCTGATGTGACACAATGGACAAACCATCACACTACAAATTTCTTGTTTGAACTTTAGTCAGTTGGGAGCAATCTTTCTAGACTCCAAATTCTTCTTATCTTCTTTGCATTAATCTGGATCTTGATTAGGACAGTCTTTGCCCTTGCAAAAAGTTTGGTACTCAAATTCATTGCCTTTCTTCTTCTCCCTTTTTCTTTCTTTTTATTTTTCTTACTCTTTCGTTTTCTTTCTCTTACCTTATTCTTCCCTTTCTTTTATCATTTTGTCCTTCTTTCTTATAGGACTGTCTAGTATAGAACTTTCAAGAATTGGATGGTCTTCTTCCTTTTTCCTCCAATTTTGATTGAATCTTTGGTTGGGTTGGACCAATTCAAGTCAAAATGTCCTTATAAATCAAATGGAAGCCTTTTGTTGTCTTAGGTAAAAGAGAACTCATTTGGCTTTTTGAACTGCCTTTTTAGGTTTTATCTTTTTCTTTTATCTTTTCTTCTTCTTTTTTTTTTCTTTTTTCTCTTCTCTTTTTTTTTTGTTTTTTTATTTGGTTATAGCTCTAAAAGAGTTGTCTTGTTTGTACTAACTTGGACTTCCAACAATAGATGAGTGGAGTAACATAAATCTTCTTTAATAGGGATAAATCATTTGTTACTCTAATGCTGTCTTGATATATTGGAGATATTAGGAAAACTTCAACTACCCTTATGGTCTTAAAAATATCAACTATCCTTATGGTCCTGGCTATGCATTCCATTCCTTGATCTTCTTGCCCCTTCTCCTTAGTGATTATAAGACTTGTCAAAAGTATCACAACAGCTCAGGGTAGGTTGTTGAGGTTATATGCCAATCAAAAGAAAGCTAAAATTTTATGAAGGCTCAAAGGGACAACTAGGTATTGAAATTTAATAAGGTGGATACTAGTTATTGGCTAACCAAACAATACCTAGATCATTTCTCTCTTAACTGTGCAGAGTTCAATTTTGCCTCAAAAGTTTGTCAAAACATGTTCTAAGACTGACTAGGTCTTAGACAAAGATAATTATGCATGAGCCCTCTCTAAGTAAGCATACACAACTCAGTGCTATAGAGCAATTCCCTCATCTAGTAAAGTCATTCAAGTCATGATGTCTAGACACATTAATTTATAAACATCAAGTTAGATTCCTCATCGGTTGAACATTAAGATGAACAAAGACCAACAAAATTTTTGATGAAAGTAATTTATTCAAACATATTCAATTTTGAAAAACACGATAGTTCCAATTAAATATTAAAGAAAGTAAAATTGAAAAGCAGCATTCAAGGTAAGGAAAGTTCATTGAGTTAGGCTTCTTTTCCTTTCACATCTTCAATATCCCCATCTTGAAACGAGGATAAAACAAAATCTTCTTCCAATCCTTTTCCCACCATGAAGGTTGCCGGTGGAGGTACTCTATTGAACCTTGGAAATGGGTTATCTTTGGTGTTGGGCTTATCCGGCTCAGGAAACTTGCCACTATCAATCAAATCTTGGATCTTATGCCTTAGACGAGAACATTTATCTGTTTCATGCCCTCGCATTTGATGAAATTGACAAAAGGCCTCGGCATTGAAGTTTGGTGGCAACGGATTATGTAATGGTCGAGGAGCTAACGGTTGTAATAACCCTTTCTTTTGCAGCTTGCAAAAAACCCAAGATAGAGGTTTCCCTAATTCTGAGAATTGTCTTTTATTTCCTTGACCGGTCACATTAACATCAACTTCTTTTTGTGTGCTTTGATTGTTAGGCTGGTTGTTCCCTTTCTCATTCCTTCTTATTGAAAAGCGATTTTTCTCCCTTTCCCACTCTTCAATTTGTAGACCATCTTGGAGAAGATCGTTGAAATCACGGATGAGTGTATGAGGCATCCTCTCACAAAGATTAGGTAACACCCCTCTCACAATCATCCTTATTTGATCGGATTCATCAAGCCTCTTCTTGAGCAAAGCAGCCTTGTTTCTCCATCTCTTCACATAGTCTATAAAATTCTCATTTGGACTTTGCCTAATGGACTCCACTTCCATTAAGGTAACTTCCAACTCAACATTATATCCATATTGTTGGATGAAGGCTTTGTAAAGTAGATCCCAACTCTTTTGTGTTCCATCATCTAAGGTATTGAACAAATTTTGGATAACAGGATCCAATGAGAGCATGAAGTACCTTAGGGTTTGAGCATTAGTAGCTCGGGCAGACTGCATGGCAGTGATATACTGCTTCACATGGAGATGAGGATTTCCAGTTCCATTGTACTTTGCAAAGGATGGCATCTTGAACTTGTACGGGATCTCTTCATCTTGTTCAAATAGTTTATCGATCTCAAACATCTCTTCAGTTTTCAGCTTCTTCTCAAATTTCTTTTCTAAATCAGCAATCATTATTCAACATCGGATGTCTCAGTCTTTTTAATAGTTGCTTTCTCAACAACCCTCGGTTCTTTCTTCTTCTCTTGAACATCTTGGTAGTATTGAGCCCAATCATCATCATCATGAATGATCACCTTTTCATCATCAAAAACCACTTCACTAACTTTGGTCTTCCCTTTGTCCTTTGGTTTCTTAGTGCTAGCAGATGCCTCGACATGGTTCTCTAAGATTGCAGTCAACTGGTTCTTCATGGTCTCAGTTAGGGCCTCTTTGATTTCTTCCATTTTGGCGTTGAGGGCCTCATCCACCATTCTTTGAATTTGTTCGGGCTCCATTATTTTTGGTGAGCAAGTGATTGAGCCATTGCTAGATACTTCATCTCCGGTGTAGGTCGAATTGTTGTAACCTTTTGAACTATCGTAATCCAGGGCTGTGAGCCAGAGAGGATCAATGATATGAGATGCAAATGTATGCATGTATGCACAAACAAATAAAGATAATTAGGACGTTCCTTCCAACCTTATATCATCCACACATGAATGGCGAGTCTCTTTTCCTAGGTATATGGTTAACAAAATACCAACATGGGGTATCTTGCTTTTGAATAATTTGCTCGGACGTTTCAACCAATAGTTATATTTTTGAAATTGGAAATCAATCCATGATAATTCCCATTAATTAGGTTTTAATCCATTTAACCTACTAAAGTAGCTTTTATGCTATGTTTGATTAAAATGAAATTAAGAGGTTTATTATAAATAGATTTCTCACTTGAAAAAGGTAACTAATGGTTCATGCCAAAAACAAGCCCATGGTTAATTTATTCTTAGTATAAACTAGGCCCACAATTGATTTTTGGTATTTCATAATTGACCTAAATATTTTTGCAAGCTCTTTATAAGAAAAGGTTGGGTGAAAATAGTTTTGTTTCTAAGCCCATTGTAAAAGATTTTACAAAAATGGATTTTGGGCTTAGTATTTGGGCCATGGGCCAAAGAATTTTTGATTTGTTTTTAGAAAAGTCTTATGTCCAAAGACCATCTTGAAAAATTTTGAAAAATAGCTTTGGTCTTTTGGAATTTAAAGAAAAATTTATTTTGAGCTTGTAAATGTACTTGGGCCATATTAGAAAAAGAACAAACAAAATAAGCCATGATTTATACTAAGATAAACTAACCATAGTCAAACAACATGCATTTGGGGTAAAACCTAAGGAAAGTAACTAGGCCAATTACATGAGCTTTAGTCTTTGGGTTAAAAGGCTTAGGTTCCCATAGCAAGTATATACCAAATGGTACGAGGCTATGAGTGGTTATGCCATGCTCGATCTCCATACCTTGAGTGAAAGTATGGTATCCCTTACATAACATAACACGGGTAACACGGGCGTCCTAACTCACGCACACGATGCAATCTAAGACGATGTAATGGATAATATCATTATAAGAAAGAATAGAATAATATAAAGACCAATGGAATCAACTTCTCTTATCCCTAGTGGAGTCGCCACTGTGAGCTGGGATTTTCACCCCCATTCCCAGTGGAATGGTTCTTGCGACTTCGGCACTGTTTAGGCTCGGGGCATTAGAGAACACGGACCTAAGTCCAAAGAAAATGGAGTCGCCACCCGGACAGGCCGGGAAAAAAGAAAGGGGTGGATGACTCGATTCCTAAGGAATCCCCAACCCCCTAATGGGTTCGAAAAGATGGGTACGTGTGGGGAAGGTGAGAAATGGCATAGCACCCCCACAACGCTCGGTTCATTGGAACCAGCCTCCTTTACAGGTCGTAATATTATAAAATTCTTAAATATTACAATATTATCCATATTAGACACAATAATTAAAAGAAAGCATCATTATATTAAAATCAAAGTAATGTCCAAACAAAGCAATTAAATGGACACCCATCCAAGGATGGAAACATGTCCTTACATCACATGCCTAAATAGGACACCCACCAAAAGGTAGAAACATGCCCTTTACATTGGTTCTAAGATAGAAAAGCAAATTAAATTACATGATGTTTAACTAATGAGGTACCCACTAAGTGGAAACATACCTCTTACAACTTTCGGAAATCTAAATTAATTAATAAAAATAAATAATCATTCATCATAAATAAATCATTCATCAAAGCTATTAATCAAAATATAAAATAAACATCCATCCATGATAAATTAAATAAATCAAGTATTGAAATTAAATAAATTAAAGCATAAGAGATAAATCAAAGCATAATCAAGTATAGAATTAAATAAAGCAAATAAAAGTCCAATTATAGCTACTGTGACTTTTTATGGAATTAAAATAAATTAGGGTTTTATGTTTTAAAAGGTTGGTAAGACTCTTTGATTAACTAAATTAATATTTGAATGGTGAAATCATGAAACTAGGGTTTTAGACATCTTAAAATACTTTTGATTTGAGGTTTTAAATGGTGATTTCAAGCTACTGTGTAAATTTAAAATATTTATATTTTATGGTTTTTTAATGTTTTAAAGGATTAGGGCGTTAGAAAGAATTAGGGTTTAAGGTTTTAAAGGGTTAGGGTTTACTATTTTAGGTTTAAAAGTTGAATTAGGGTTTTATTGTTTTAGAATTTGGGTCTCGGGTGATGAATTTGAATTAGGGTTTAAAAAAACAATTTGATGATTTCATGAGATTTTATAAGTTTAAACCGAACTAATTAAAGTTTTTATAAAAAAAATTATATGATTCGAAAAAGTATTTTAGGGTTTTTTTTTTATAAGAAACATAATATGTTTTAAGAGTTTACATAATTGGGAAAGTAAATTGGAGTTTTGGGGTTTTGAAGAAATAAAATTAATAACTTTAAATTCTTTGGGAAATAAAGCAACGGATTAATATTTTTAACTTTGAACAAAAAGGTGGATTGATTTCTTGGATTTTTGAATTAAAAGAACAAAGGAAAATTTAGCTATTGCATAAAAAAACAAAGAATTTAATACATACCTTTTTTTATGATTCCTCCAAAAATAATTCTTCTTGGATAAACAAGCTCCAAAGACAAGCCTTTTTTGCCTTTGAATTGCTTAAATCGTGTTTCTGCTCCTTAAAAATCAATTGAATTAAATTATTGCTTTTCCACTTCACTTCCGGATTTAAATTCTCAAAGCTACTTGAAAATTTTCCTCCTCTCAATTTAATTGCCTTTGGTCCTTATTTATAGTGGTTTGATGTAGTTTATTCCTAATTAGTTAACACAAGTAATATTAATAAAAAAAAAGAAACCAAAACCTAATTGAATTAGGTTTCGAAAAATTTGCTTCGGAAAAATTGCGCTACCGAAAAAATTGCCACTGGAAAAAATACGCTGGCAAAAAAAACTGCTGCAGTCTAGGACTTCGCCCGAAGGATTTTCCTGCGGGCGAAATAGAAAATCTATTTCACTCGCAGGAAAATCCTGCGAGTGAAATAAAAAAGCTATTTCGCCCGCACGACGATTTTTTCGTCGCTGATTTTTTTGACTCCGATTTTTATTTTTATTTTTATTTTTTTACTTTTATTTGTTTATTTTTATTTTTTATTAATAAAAATTAGATAGTAAAGAAAAATTATTTAATAAAAATTATTTTGGACCAATTAGGCAACAAAAATCATTTTAGACTAAATAAAACATATTGGACCGAATTGGGTAAAAAATTAAGGGTCTACACTCCTCTCTAACTAAACCCAGGTCCACCACCTCTACTGAGCCCTCTGCCACTTTGACTTCCTCTCACACTAGGTCGAGAAACTACAGAATCTGTCTGCCTGTCCTCCTGTAGCTCGAGACAATCTCTGATGAAATGATCAGGTGATCCACATCTAAAACATGCAGCTGGTCCACCAATCTTCCAAGAAACACCCCTATGTATCCTACCACAATGGACACATGTAGGTGGAGTAGACCTCTTAGCCACTGGGGTCGATGCACTAGCCACAGAAACTGTAGGTCTCGATCTCTGCCTCTGATGTGGGACTGACCTAACAAGCTGCCTCTGGCCCCTACCGAACCTCTGAAAATGACCTCCTCGGCCTCTCTTTGCAGATGAAGACCCTGCCTTAAACTACGGTCTCCTAACTCTGGTCTATTCCTCAGTAGCAGCTACTGCAATAGCCTGCTTTCTATCAAAACTACGGGCTGCTGCAACAAGTTGGGAAAGATCCTGATACCGGGAACCAACAACAATACACATAATAGAGGGCCTCAACCCCTCCCCAAATCTCCTGCACCAGTCTATCTCATCATAAATAATCCCACCGGCATAGTGACTCAACCGGATGAACTCTATCTCATACTCTGTCATAGTCCAGTTATCCTACCTCAGATTTAGAAACTCCATCTTCTTAGCATCCTTATACTCCTTCGGAGTATACTTCTCCTCAAACTCCTACAGAAAATCACCATAAGACAAGGTAGGTGGATCATCCATGGCATGGGGAACCGTCTTCCACCAATCATATGCATCTCTCTGCAGAAGAGATCTAGCATAATCAAACTTCTCTTCAGGAGTGGCTTGCAACTGGATAAATACCCTCTGAACTCTATCCAACCACTGCTCAGCTACCGCAGGATCTGTGGTACCAAAGAAATCCTCAGCCCCAAATTTCCTTAACTTATCATACTGCCTCACAGGTACTTGTGACTGTGGTTGCGATGGCGGCTGTTGCACTGGAGCCTGCCTCAACAAATCTACCATATGCCGTAAACAAACCGACAGAATCTCATCAACAGCGGGTCTCTCTGGCACAAGAGCAAGTGCCTCACCAGTTAACTCAACCCTAGCTCCATCTCTGCCCTCAACAAGAGCTACACTCTCAGCACTACCTTCTACAAACTGACGTGACTGAGACGCCATCACTACCTATATCTACAAACACAGCAGAATATACCTCATCAAAGATCAGAAACTGCCAGTGCCAATGCATGTATCTTATTTAAAAATCATATTTTAAAATAAATTTTCTTTTCCTTACAATTCACCTAGGTTGAGAATCTCAAACATAGGCTCTGATACCAAACAAATTTAACACCCCCGTACCCCATATACGCACACCGCATACACCCACTCAACAAGCGATATACGTATACTGGATAAAGGGGTGCCACGGTTCATTTTAAACAAACCAATCTTTAATCTTTAACATATTATTATCTTAAGTCAGTCCGAATAAACTTAAAATATTTAACCTATATTATAAATAGTAATAGATAAAACATTCCTTCATTAAAATACATATATATATAACATTAGTACCCAAAAGTTTATCCAAACAGTCTGTCCAAAACATTTGTTAAATAAGCAGTGGAAAATACATATGTATATATATATATATCAAAATCAATGTTTACAAAATTATAGAATTTATACATGCTGGCAGTTCTTCTCTGATCTTGAGGTCCACAACTCAACACTGCTATCACAAACTCAAGCCTAGACTCGACTCGGTCTAGACGAGCTCTCCGGCACAACCGGATCTACCTTATCACCTGCGCGATGAACCACAATAGCGCTAAGCAGAAAGCTTAGTGGTACAAAATTTGATTCAATATAGATCAATGCGATGCTCATGCACAATATATATGAATATATCAAGTCATTGCATTATATCTCAACATATTAATCATTCGCATGACATTTCATAATGCACATTAAAGCAAAGACAAGCATGGGCCCAAAACAAAACTAATATGCTATTCAAAGTTCAGAGTTACTGCTTTGGTCCATAATCACATTTATCAAGCCCGTAGGCGATATATATATCCAGGATAATGTAACAGACCTAGTCTCTTGGACCTCAACCCGGCTAGACCCTAGGGCCCCAGTATCTTGGTCCTCAACCCGGCTAGAGTGTTACAGTTTTTGAGGCTTACGACCTGGTCTTTTCATGTCAAAAACATCATATTTCACATTTTTCAGCTGGCCTCGGCTTAGACCTGATCTTTTCACCTACCCAGCGATTCATAGGCATGCCACCAAACCCAGAACTCTGAAAATTGAATAACATACTAGGCACACAATTAATTCATTTATCTCATTATCAATCTCTTTCACAATTCATTTCTCATTTCATTTCTCATAATCAAACTAGGCTCATTGCCCTAGTAATTCATCTTTTCTCATTTTTCTCATTCTTCTATTTCATCTCAATATCGATTGGTTACATTATGTTTTCACATCTCATACCACATTTTCCACATTTCTTTTCATATACAATACTTTACTTAATTGCATTGATACATCAACATAATTCACAGTATGCATCTCATAACATATAATTCATTCATCAATAATATATCAAGTAACTTAACACATTTCTCAACTAAATGTATTAAGTCCCAATGTCATATAAATGTATGCAATCATTCAAAGTTTGTACTTACCTCTAAGAGCAACAACAGCACTCTAATAACTCCTCTTCCAAGATCTCACTCAAACCTTGGCTTGGGTAACTCAATTCTCTTCAAAACCTAATCCAAAGGTGATCATACACACTCACTTAGAGATACACATGAGAAAATAAGAAAGAGAACTATCTAGGGCAAATTCTACACTTGACACGCTCAACAACAAGAGCGTGTCCCTGACCGTGCCCTAAACCTACAACACATAAGCTTTGACACACTCAGTGACATGGGCGTGCCACTAGCTATGTCAATCCTCCTCCAACACAGAAGCTATGACACGATCAGTGACATAAGCATGTCACTGGATGTGTCAATCAACCACCAACACAGTAGCTATGACTCGCTCAGTGACATGGGCGTGTCACTGGCTGTGTCAATGCTACTACAACACAGAAGCTGTGACATGCTCAGTGACATGGGCGTGTCACTGCTCGTGTCACCAACACAAAAAACAGAACCAATGACACGCCCAAAGACATTGTATCACTGTAATATCCCAATGTGTGCCCTAGAAGTTGGATACAATTGTTGTTTTGGTTTGAATTAAATGTATATATGTATTTGCAAAGGAAATGAGTGTGTTAAGAGAATGTATATGTTGTGTATATTGTAATATATATAACATATACATTAGTCAAAGGGATGGTCAATGCTAGAAGATATTTTAATTGTGATAAGAGAAATTACCTAAATGGGCATATAAGAGACAAAGGTTAAGTTAAATGATTGAGGGCAATTAGGTAATTGTCTTGTTAAAATTGCTTGGTGGATATTTAAAGAAGAAGAGAAGTTGAATTTGTTCATTGTTTTCTCTTCTTTGTTGGTGTGGCCGGCTACCAGAAGGAAAGGGAGAGCAAGAGAAGTGTTTTCAGTCCTAACATCAAATTGAAGGAGGAAGCAAAGGATTAAGTTAGAAATTTGTGAAATTTCTTCAATTGAGGTAAGTACTTTCTTGTTTTCCTTGATTATTTTGAAGTTTTGGTTGAGGTGATTATGAATTGTTGATATCATGATTTGGTATGTTTGAATTGTGTTTATAAGTATTGAAATTGATTGTGAGTTAAAAAGGTTAAATTGGTGTTGGTTTTGTTTGAATATGATAAGTTAAGTGGAGGTTGTTATTGAAAGAAGAAAATTGATGTTGGTTTTAGGGTTTGATGTGGTAAGTGATTGAATGTATGGTTGAAATAGTGTTAATGTGAATATTGTGATGAATATGTGTTAATAACATGAATTACACTCATTTGAATGAGATTGTGTTGTGTATAAGTTGTTCTTAATGCAATCAAAGGAGTGTTGATTATGTTTAGGGTTTTATAAATGCGGAACACGGCCAAAATAAGAAAGGAACACGGCCAAGACTTAATGTTTTTGAGAGACATGGCCAAGTGGAGGGAAGTTTGGCCGTGTTGGATGTATTTTGGAGAGACACGGCCACAAGCTTGGCCGTGTCCCTTGAATGTGTTTGCTACTGCCTGAGTTGTGTTGAGAGACACGGCCGTGTCCTTGCCCGTGTCTGCCTCGAGAAGTTTTGGTCATGAGATACACGGCCACAAGCTTGGCCGTGTCCCTTGGATGTGTTGGCGACTGTGATGTCTTTTGCTCCTCTTGTTTTGGTGAAGAATGAATATACATTTGTTGATGCATATGATTATGTATGAACAATGTTATGTTATGCATTGTGAATCATGTGAATGGTAGTATGTTATATGAATAATGTGACTAATATTATGACTTGTATAGTGTGGAAGAAATGAGGATCATCCAAAGAGGTATGTGCAATACAAGTTATTATGATAAATGCTTTAATAACAAATGATGTCAATGTGTTTTGAGAAAGGATGAAATGTGATATTATCATGGTTGATAATAATGATTGAAATGTTATAAAGGAATATGTTGTTTATATGATGATGAATTTAAGATACATATGAAATGAAATTGATTATGTATGCTCAAATAATGAAGTGTATAATGTTAATTGAGACATAAAGAGATGTAGAACTAATGTTTTGAGTTACAATGATGTGAATGATATAATTTGAATAATGGTATGTTATTTAGTTAATGTAATTGATGTTGTCTATTATAATGAGGATTCAAATGGATTATGAAGCCATTGTGATTGGCTATAATGCTTCAAATGTGAGGTGAAGCCATTGTGATTGGCTATGATGGATCAATTGTAATAAATGAGGCATGTTTGCCTAAATGATGATTCAATTGTGAATGAAATGGATAATGAGATAATAAATGAATTGTGTGGCTAATGTGTTATTCCATTTTCAGAGTTTGTTGTTGGTGGCATGCCTAATAAGTGTAACAATCTCTTGAAGTTAGGTTGGATTAAATCCTTGAAGCCTAATTGAGATGTTACCACCCTTGAAGCTAGGTTGGGTTAGTTCTTGAAGCCAAGTTGGGTTGAAGCTTAGCATGCTTTGCTCCCCTTGAAGCTTGGTTGAACCTAATCCTAGAAGCCTAGTTGGGTCTATGATAATGATAAATGTGATGATTGAACCAAAGCATTACTCTGAAAATTGAATGGCATATTAGTGTTGTTTGGGCCCGAGTCTGTCGTCGTTGTCAAAGTGATATATAAATATTGTAATAAATGAGTAATGAGATCTATGATTGTAATGGTTGGACATGGGGTTCATGAGTGATAAATTGTGAATAAAATAATGACATGAAATGATATGTAATATGTATATTGAAATATTGATTGTGAGTACTAATGTTGGATCGATGATTGCCGATAATGATATGAGATGTAATGTGGGTATTACTATGTTGATGGTGATTATTAGTGATGAATTGTGGTTGGTAAAAATGATATGTATATAATATATGAAATTGGTTAAGATTTATGAAAGATGCAATTTAAAAGGAAAACATGATAAGAAACTAATGGCACTTGGAATTAATACATCATGATATGCTAGTATTTTTATAATGTATGTTTATATGTTATATTTGTACTATTAAGCTCTCGGGCTTAGCGCGGATGTGTAATCGCGCAGGTAGCTTGGTGGAGGATAGGAAGTCTTTCATTATGCCACGAGAAGAGTAAGAGTTTGTCGAGACCAACTAGAGGGTAATGCATACATGTTTAATTTTAATTATGATGTATTTCTGATGAGAGAGTATTTATATGTATAAATGAAGTTTTAATTAAGACAATGATTTGGTAAATGATATTTAAATTAACATAATATGGTTTGAACTCTGTTGCAGGTTTTTAAAAGGTAACAACAAGTGGCATCCTTATACTTTATATACTTACTGTATGTATATTAGGTATATGTACAGTACTTATATAGTGTATCGGGGTGTTACACATATTTTGGTATCAGAGCTTAGGTTCGAGATTCTCGGCCTAAGTGAAATTAAAAAGAGAATGTTTTGAAAAACTTAAAGGGAATTAAAAAGAAAAGTTTTGAAATGAAATTGGTAATACATGCTTATGCATTAACACCTAGGTTGGTCTCGGATGTGGCATTATATGATGTGGGATAAATTTGAATTATATGAGAGGGATGATAATATCTGAATGAGGTTTTTACTTGAAAGTAAAAACTAGAGAAAGAAATGATATGAAAACTAAAATAAAAATAAATAAATAAATAAAATATTGGTTAATGTAAGGAATATAATGGTGTTGTTTGCATTGTTGTTTTAATGCAAACATTGTGAATTTAATTCGATATGTAATAATGTGATGTAATATGTTAGTGATTAAAGATTGAGTTGATCACTTGAAAATGTAATGTACGCATAGTATTGCATGTTTGTAACCTATATAATTACTTGTCTATTAATGTTGAGAATGATTACGCTTGCATTGATAAACTTGTGCAAAGCTAGGTCATGTGATAAGATTGATAGTGAGAATTGGATTGAGCAACGTTGGTTTAAGAAACTGAGATTTGTGATAACTAGACTTGGAAAGTGTATAGAGGTTATTGGGCTCAATGTGTATATGATTGGATGTAATGTACATATGTATATATATGTGAGTGATATATATATATATATATGTT